>VRYO01001366.1:3556498-3634866 GCA_009812075.1 Sialia sialis
AGGAGCGAGGCGGGTGGGGGCGCGGATCCCCGCAGCGAGGAGGGGAAGGGGGGGCGGTGTCTCGGGCTCAGCCCCGGCGCGGGGGGCCGGGGCGGCGGGGGGCGGGCGGGGCGGCCATGGGGGCGGCGGCCGCGGGGATCGATCAACCGGGGAAAGGGGTGCGGACGGGCGCGCTCCGCCCCGCTCGGGAGCCGGCCGGGGTGGGGGGCGGAGCGGAGGCGCCGGTGCCGGTGGGTCTCGCCGGGCGCTGCCGCCGCCGCCGCCTCAGAGCCGCCGCTGTGCTGCGGCGGGAGCGGCCCCGCCCCGGCCGCGGGACCGCCCCGCGCGTCACCGGGAGCCGCCCCCGCCCCGCCCCGCGGCCGCGCCGCCGTAAAGGGGACACGGCTGGCGGTGGGGCCCGGCCGCCTCCGCGCTGCCTTCCCGGAGGCTCGGGGCTGCGATGTCCCGGCTGGCCACTGCATCGGCCACAGGGCCACCCCGCCTGGCCACCAGCATCCGTACGCGGCCAGCGCTGCTCAGGGTGCCAGTCCTTAAAAAGCTGATTGCCCTGAAACCAGTGCACATCTGGGTCACAGCTGGTGCTGGGCACCGTCCACAACGCTGTATACAGCTTCCTCTCCAGGGGAACAGGAGGGGCGGGCACTGATCTCTCTGTCAACCAGGGACAGAACCCGAGGAAATGGCCTGAAGTTGTGTCAGGGGAGGTTGAGGCTGGATAGTAGAAAAAGGTTCTGCTTGGACACTGGAACAGGCTCCCTAAAGAGGTGGTCATACCACCAAGCCTGCCTGAGTTCAAGAAGTATTTGGAAAACACACTGAGGGTGTTTAATTCTTGAAGACGCCTTGTGCAGGCCAAGAGCTGGATTCGATGATCCTTGTGGTTCCCTTTCAACTTGGAATATTCTGGGAAAAGTGCCCTCAAGAGCCTCCTGTCCTCTCTTGGCTGGCTTCTAGACAGGCTGTTACTTTGCACAGGACCATTTAGGTGTGTTTCCTCCCTGGGCAGAACAACAGCCATTTGTCCCCTGGGGTCTTCTCCAAACCAAGAGCCCCAGCACCTTCTGCCAGAGCTTGGGGCACAGAGGTGTCTGTGTTAACAGCTCTCCCACCAAATGTTTCTGCAGCTGTTTTGTGGGACAAAATATCTAACCCCTGCCATATGTGCCAGGCCACTGGGAATAAAGCACATTGCTGGTGTAAATCCATTTCCCACTTGCGAGAGTGTCAGTGGCTCAAAACAAAGTATTTACATCCAGAAATGCTCAGGGCCCACAGTCAGGTTTGTAGTGGAGTGACAAGAGGGCAAAGGCTCAGTCAGCAGCTTCGGGATCTGGCCCAAACCTGACCCTTGGGTGACGCTCTCTGATGGCAATTTGCCTCTGGGAGGGATTTAGCAGGAATTCCCCATCTGCGGCCTCAAAGCTACCGACCAAAATGTCTGGAGACACCACTCAGTAGTGTCTGCTATAACACCCTGCATCCCCAGTACCTTGGACCACCCGGGGCAGCCTCCAGAGGGATGAGCATTCCACACCACTCCCAGTATGGAGATTTTCCAGATCTTTCCGCACTGTATTTTGCAGGAACCCTCTGTGTGTAGGCAGGTCCTATCAAGAGACACTCTGATAAGGAGACAGTGATGGCTTCTGCTGCAGGACCGGGGCTCACCCTGTATCACCCCCCTCCATTTGTGCACACCCACTCCAGAGCTCCTGGGGCTCAAGCGCTGATTCCTGAAAAGGGAGCGGTTTGCCATGCAATTCCTCTGCCAGGCCTCAAAGCCTGTGGGTTGTACCTCTCCTCCAGGGTTTTACAAGTCATCCAGCAGCCAGGACTGGTGGGAGCTGGGCAGGGCAGTGTGAGATGTGTCAGAACCGCAGCCGACTGGCGGAGGCCGTGTGGAGGCAAACCTCTCCTCGAAAAGTCAGTGCAAAACTATTCATGACTCTCACTTCTTTATAAACACACACAGCACCAGCAGCCTCCAGTGACAGCCACCATCCCCACCCCAGCCAGCACAGGGCTCTTCTGCAGGGGCGTCTCAGGCCCCCTGTACTCCCTGTGGCTGCGCTGGGGAAGCTGGTTGGTATTTACCAGTACTTTAAAGTGGAAGGTGGATGAGATGGGGCTTAGCCAAGCTGAAAGATGCCCCCTACTCCTGGCTGGGAATCCCTCTGTCCTGGGACTGGCACTCTGTCATCATACCCACATCTGGATGATGCCATCTCCCTGCCCATGCCAGAGAAACTCCCTTGGCAAGGGAAGCCCCAGAGCCAGGCTGGGCATTTCAGCCCTTCCACAACCAGCAGGAGCTGCCTGGAGGAAGGCTGTAAATCTGGCCCCCTCTGCCTACACAGCTCCCAAGCCCCCTCCTGACAGTGCTGGGTGGCTGATGAACACCAGCAGGAACAAGCTGCAGAAAGCCTGCCCATGCTTTATTCTCCCCTCCACCAGGATCTGGGTGTCCCAGACCATGCCAAGGGGCCACAGAGATGGTTTGTAGCTGGGTCCTTCTGTACATCCCTTGACCTTCCCCAGGCTTCTGTTTTCCCAGCCACTGCCAGGCCATCATTCCCCTTTGCCAGAGGTCTCCCTTCAGCAGCCCTTAGTCCTGCTCAGGAAAGACCACTGCCTGTCCCCTGACTCTCCAGTAAAGTATCAGCATCTCTGCTGAGCCCTCAATGAGCACTGGCTGGACTGCAGGCACATCCTGCACAGCTCAGGCACTTGTCACTAGCCTCTGACATTGAGGGGGCATTGCCTGGTACAGATGATGTCCCTGGGAGCAGGGATAAACTCGGCTGCTCCGCAGAGCCAAGGTGCCAAACTCATTTTGGTGTTTAGGACTTGAGACCTTGCTGAGCTGATGGTAGAGGGAGGGTGTTTGCAGAGATTAGCAGAGCAGTTGGCTGTGAATGTGACTCCATCCCTGTCTACCACCATCCTTTCTTGGGAACACTCCTGAAGGCTCTGTCACCCAGCCCTGCACCTTCCCCAGAAGCCTTGAGCCCTCTGGAAGTAACACAAAGTGCTGTGTTTCTTGAGTCATTTATAACTCAAGTAACCAATCAGTGAAAAAAACCATCACTCCCCTTCTGTCTTCTTCCACATCAGGCTGGTGAGGTGGCTCAGTGTGATGGAGAAAACTCCTTCCACCCTCTTCCACGTGATTAACATGCTGAAGGCTTTCACTAAAAATTAAGTTTTAAAGCTGGTTTTAAGGAGATAAGGAACTTGCTGGGTGGCAACAGTCTGGTTTCCAGCACTAAATGTGTCTGCTTATGGCCATCCCCTGTTCCTGTTTGGGGTGGAGGAGGAGGGAAACAGATGGGGGAGCCACAATGCAGGACTCCATAGTCACCTGCTGACCCAGCCCAGGGCACACCATCAACATCCACCCCTTGTGCCCAGCCATCCCATGGAGTCACACATGTCCCTCACGCACTGTCACCTGCCTGCTGTGGCATCCTCCCAGCCCAGTACCTTTTGGGAGAAAATGCACATGTGCATATGTGGTGCATCTGCAGAGAAACCTCCTGTCCTCTGACATTAATAAAAAGGGAGCAGAAGCCGAGTGTGCAGCGTGGTGCCCACAGCATACAAAGCAGATTCCCAGCTCCCCAGGCACTGGGATCCAGCAACACCCACATCTGACACTGGAAGCTGGGAACAGGACTGGAATGGTGTGCTGGGTGCAGGGATGGTGTGCCTTTGTTGGCCCCGTGGGAGAGCCTTACCCTTGTGCAATGGGTGTGCAACTGGGGCTCCTCTTGGGGCAAAAATGCTGGGCTTTGTCCCTTCCTCCTCTGCCTGAAGCGTAGGCCAAGGTGGATATTGAGTGCTGGCCAAGGGGGAGACTGCATGTCAGGGTGTTGGAGGGCAGGGAGCTCTGCTTTGGTTCAAGCATATCCGGGGTGCAATCGGAATTTGACTGGCCAAATCCAGGGGTGCACAGCCAGCCGGCTGTGGAGCAGAGCTGATGCTCCAGGGCTCACCAGCTTGGCTGAGCTCGGGGTGCTGGTGGGTGCTGCTGAGTGCGGGGCTGGGTCCGGCAGCTGCAGGGCTGGAGTGTGGGGAGCTGGACGAGGGCCGGTGCAGTTCCCTGCTTGGTGGGGTTTCTTTCTATGCAAATGCCTGGGAGCAGCTGCCCTGCCGGCGTGACTCATTTCCTGCTCTTGTGTCACATTCTGGTCAGGCCAGTTTGGCAAAGGCTTTCTTCTCTCCCTCCCTGACTTCTCCTCCTTCTCTCCCCAGCGCCGAGGGCTGGGATGTGCATTTGCTCAGTCCCTGGCAGGATGAGGCAGGATTTTCAGGAAACTGCGTCAAAGCCACAAAACCTCCATATATATTAAAAAAAACCCCAAAACAACCAAACAAAAAAATCCAGCACAATTTTCTCTTATTCTTTTTTCTGAGCATGATGGAGACTGGCGGCCAGACAGGCTCCTCCGCTCTTCCCCCTCCTGGGGCGGCTCCTTCCCCTGAGACCCAGGGGACAGGACCTGGCAGAAAAGCTGTAAAAATTTGCTGGGTGGACAAGGGGAAAAAAATGCAGCTTGTTCTGATTTCCCCTTCTGCTGCTTGTTGAAGAGATGCTGCCAGTGGCCAGTCTTTAACAGGGGATGGCTGGTGAGAGCATCCTAGGGGAGCCCCCATCCCTGGAATTTTCCTAACATTTCTTTTTCCTCAGCAGAGCTCTCGGGCAGCCTCATCACTCCCCTCTGAAAAAGGTACTTATGGGGTTAAAAGTAACTCATTCATCTTTAAGGGAGTCTGGAAAGGATGGTAGCAAACACTGATCCCAGTGTGATGAGTCTCCCACCACGGGTCAGGAAAAGGGAAGGTGATGCTGGCAATGAATCGCTCTGGCTGCTCCCACAGTCCATCCAGGCTGGCACTGCCCAAAGCCCAGGCTGTGCCACAGGTAGAAAAGTCACTTTTTGAGGCATTTCCCACCTGATCAGTGTTGTAGGGGTGATGCCAGGATTTGCAGCCTCCCAAGTGATCATGTAACCCTCCTGCCCCGGGGCTCTTGCTTTGTTGTGTCACCATCCCCTGGGTGCAGGGACACACATCCCACCTTGCTGCCCCCAGGGCAGAGAAAGCAGCAGCCCTTTGGCTTGAGTGCGTGGCTACCAGTGGCCCAGTCCTCCCTCTGCACCAGCCCTTTTCCTCGTGCATCAATCTCTGGCACAGCATCCCACACCATAGTGGGGCATGTTCCTGAAGGAAAGATGGGAGTTCCTCAGCACTGTCAGCCCAGCAACAAGCTTGGGACACGAAGATGCCAGCCAAAAATCTGATCATTTGAGACAGGATGGGAGCAGGATACAATCCCACCACCTCCATTCCCATCTGCAGTTTGATTCAGCCACTCTCCTACCAGAAGGCCCCTGCCCAGAACAAGGTGTAATCTTCACAATCTTCACATCAGTTTCTCAGCCTTTCTGTTCATTTTCTGCATGTTCCCTGCAATTCAAGTCGGTTCCAGCCAAATGATCCAGTGCCACACACACTCCAAAAAGGCCCCTGTAAGGGAGCTCTTGGGCTTTCCTGTGAAGGGCAGAGCACCCAAGGCTGCCATGCCCTATGCAACCCCAAACCCAAAGCCCCAAAGCTGAGTGGTGCCACAGAGCTCCAGTTTGATGCAACTGGGGGAAACTGAGGCAGGTGAGAGCATGGGATTGCTCCAGAGCTGCGGCTCTCTCATTGCTGCTGGCGTTCAACTTCCTCTCGGAAAGCCTAAAGGTCTGTTTGCCCACAGTGAAGGGAAAAGCAGGAGGGCAATGGTATCAATTAGGTCAGGAAGCATTGCTAATAAACTGTCACTCCTGGTTGTGTAATGGGAGCAATTACGGGCTTAGGTTTTGTTAAGACACCAGGAAGGAAAACACGACATGTCTGGGGGTAGGAGTGATGGCAAACAAAAAAGGAGGGTCCTGTTGACAGAAGGATGAAGCTGTTTTCATGTCGGAGGCATTTTTGTCTCATCCTGGTGCGTTGGCAGCCTGGGGCTTGAACAGACTCCTGTACGGGGAATGCAGGGAATGGGTTCCCAACTCTATCTGTACTCTCTCCTTCCCCTGGGCACTCCAGGGCTCCGGAATCTCTAGGCAGGTGGTTTTAACCCCTCTAAAGTCTCCCTGTCCATGATCCACGCTGCTAAGCTCAGCACTTGATGCCCACTGTCCCCCCACAGATCCTCCTTTGGGGTCCAGTGGGGACCTGTGGGCAGCAGGGCCCATGCTGGACTCTGCTAGAAAAACCTGGGAGAAGTGCCTGAGCTCTTCCTGCTTCTGATAGCCCTCCTCTCCCTGCAGGGCTGCCAGGCTTCCCTTGCTGCCTACCACCTTGTGCTGCCCACTGCACTGCTGGCAGCAAACACCTTTCTGTCCATCCCTCCCTGCTGCCAGTCTCTGAAGGGATGGTTGGCTGCAGGTGGAGGTCACCCAGAGCCTGGCCAGAACAAACTCAGGACACTTTGTGAACAGAACCCCAGGGCCCTGACAAACCTGTGGTGTGGACACCCACATCCCCTCCACCGGTGTCAGGAGAGTGGGAGGCTCCTGGAGTGAATCCAGCCAATGCACACCACTAAGGAGGGGCTGTGGCACCTGGCAGCCAGGGTTAGCCTTTAACCACCCAAAACATGTCAGGAGGGGAGAGGAAATTCTTGAGGCATCTATTAACATAAAAGGAGTCATACTTTATGTTCAGTCCCACTTATGGCTTATAAATGATTACTGCACTTTTTAATAAATGGTTAATCAAGTGTTAGAGTCCAAACAAGTTGATGGGTTGCTTATTACCACAGTTTATAACCTTTTATGAATGCCTTCTGTCGATGTACTTATAAACATCCATACCACGTACTTCTCATGTCTTGACACGTTGGTCACATCTGTTTGAAGTTTATTAACTCTTGAGCTGCTCGCTCACGGCAGGCTGGGGGTACCCCACTATTTTCCCGTGTCAATCCGTGTGGCTCAGAGGGCACACCTGCACCAGCTGCGGGGTGGGGTGGGCATCCCCCTTCATCTAAAAGAGACTCCAGGAAAGCAGGATGCAGCTGCTTCAGAAATAAGTTGGCAGTGGGGTGTTGCTCTCAAGGGTGCATTTTTTTTTGGCCACCAGGACAAACAGCCAAAGGAAGTCAGTGGGAGATTCTTCCTCTCTTGAAGTCATGAAGCCGAGACAGGACGTCGTCCTGGGCCGCCCGCTTGAATCAAAACCACAAGTTATTGGGCTCAGTGTAAGGGGGCTTGGGGGAAATTCTCTGGTCTGCAAACACAGGAGGTAAAGCATGATGATTTAATGGGCTTTTCTGGACTAGAAACCCACGGAAATATCATCGGCCATCGCTGTTCCTGTGCAGCTGAAGCCCCCCTCCCACCATGTTGCAAATAATGAAATGAAACTTTCAACAAGCTGAATAATCAGAAAACAATTTTCCAATAAAATCATTCCCTGAAATCTCCTTTTAAGGCAAGGACTGGGATTCCCACTGCCGAGCATGTTCCCAACGCCTCACAGTATTGTTGGGCTGGCTGTGCTGGGGCTGGGCAGGCTGCCACACCGCCCTGTGCCCCCGGGAACGCTCCCTGTCACACAGCCCAGCCGCCCTCCACTCCTGAGCCCCTTTGCCTTTATGTTTCCCCTTTTGCTGCAATCTTCTGATAATTTGCCTGTTCAAAAAGCAGGTGGGACGTACGAGGTGCCACGGCCCCATGCTTGCTGTAGCATTTTTAACAGCCAGAGAGATTTGTGCATTAAGCACAGGGATGATTCCAGTCTGGGCAGCAAGCTGGGTCTCCCAGGTCATCTTGGCCTGGGACACTTTTGGAGATTTTATAGTATCTAACCAGCTTCCTTTGCTCCCTGCTGTCTGGCTGTTCCAAAGTGGGTACCCCATCTCCTGCAGCAGGAGCATGTCCATCTCAGGACAGCCCTGCTTGCTGCCCTTCAGTGGATTATGACTTGTGGCCAGAGTGTAAAAAGTCTGAGGAAATGAGAATGATGGGAAAAGGCATTAAAGATGCTCCTCCCCCAGGAAAAACAAAACCAGAGGTACACTTTTTTGGAAAGCCACTGTGGTAATGGCTGCTGCCTGAAATGCTTCCCTGTGGCAGGTGAGTGGTGGGGCATGGAGGGGACAGGGGGGACAAAGCCTGCACTAAGGCCACTGTGGCCAAGCTGCCGTGGCCTGTCCAAACACTGCTTCAGTTCTTGTGAGCAATGAGGTGACAGGGGCAAGGCCATTTTTTTCCCCGGTGCAAACCCTGCCTGACAGCAGGTACAGTTGCTCTGAAAGCTGTTTGGAGAAGCTGGAGCTTTTGGGCTCTCCATGGATGCCTAGACAGGGAGCTGGGGCATGCAGGGGGCTTCCCCACAGCCTCCTGCCACTCCTGCCAGGTCCTGGTTTCCTGCAGCAGACCTGAGGCTGTGACAAGCAACAGGACACGGATGCCTGCTGGCCATGGGGCTGGGGGTGCTTGGCCTGTGCCAGAGGATCAGCAGGATCTGTACAAGCCTGACTGCTCCAGGACCTTCTCCAGTCATGGTTTGGCCACAGGGCTCCTAGGAATACAGGGTGTTAACATGTTGGGTCCTATGCACTGGGAGCTTTTCCTCTGCACTGAGGTGCTGCTGTGGCCAGCTGTGCCAGAAGCATCAGCTGGGAAAGACAGCAAACAGGAGACAAATGAGAGAAAAAGAAGGGCAGAAGAAAAAGCCAAAGGGACCTGGTGTGCTGTTCTTCTGTGAACCCACATTTCTGGGTATGACACATCCTTGTGGTCCAGGGGGCTGAAGCATGGAGAACACCTCCTTCCCATGCCTGCACCGTCCTGCCATGGGATGGGAATGTGCCATGGGACGGGGTATCCTGTGGGGGTGATGTTTGCGAGGGGGTTGGGGGTTAGCACTGTTCCTGTGCACCCAAGCCCAGCCACGTTGGCTCTCTCCTGGGTGGGCAGGGAGCACCACGGGGGTAGGAGCCCCTGCTGTGGGGGATGCTCCCTTGTTCCACCCAAGGGGGCCCATCTCCCACCCTGTTCCATCTCCCTCTTCGGCTTCACACCACTGAGGTTCCCAGGCATTGCCGTTCACTTCTCAGATGGGAAATGAGCTCTCCACACTCCAGAAAAAAATCCAAGAGAGGAGTGAAATAAACAAACAAATCCCTTCCTTCTCCTGGCTTGGCATCTGCTCACAGCCCTTCCATTATTAATTAGAGAAGCTGCCGGCATTATTAGCAACAAACCGCTCCTAATGAAGTTCAGAGCCGCAGATCCAGGAGGGGCTCCCAGACACTGCTTTTCAGAAACCTTAATTAAATTCACTGCCCGAAGGTGCTTTTGGCTGGGGTGGAGGCAGCGCAGTGAGGCTGCCTGGGCTGGGCACGGCCATGCCGGTGCTGGGCCTTGGAGGGAAGGGTGCCAGCAGGAGAGGGGCACCCCAGTGTGCCACAGCTCCACAGTCCCCTCCAGATTTGGGGCCGAACAGAGGAATCAGCTGGGATGCACTGTTGCAAAGTGGGTACTGCCTGGCAAAAGTGTCTATTTTAATTCATTAATTAAATTAACCAAGTGGCTGATGATGAGGGTTCCCAGCACTATGTGGGGTCCCTTGCTGGTGTGGCTCTGCCATCCTTGTTGGGATGTCCTAACAGGGCAGCCCTGCACTTATATATGCTTCAAAAACTGGGAAGGCAAGAGGCGTGAGGGGGTCTTGGGCCTAAGAACCAGATGTGGTGGCCTTTCTCCCCTCAAGCCCCTGTCTGGGTAAATAACCTCACTGGGGAATCCAGCTGACCATCAAAATTTCCTAAGGTGAGATGGTGAAACCTGGCCAAGCTGTGGTGATGTTCTCTTTGTCATGTCCAGCAGGGGCTGTTCTGCACTGGCAGAGCTTGGAGATTTCACTGCTTTGCATTGGAGCTGGGGCAGTTTGTGTCTGGATGCAGCTGTGGGAGAGGTCTTAGGAAAAGGATGGCTTTCACTCCAAACTTCAGAGGAAAAGGCATCCTTTCAGAAACCCTTTCTGCTGATTGCTCCCCTTTTGATGCAGGGTGGGCTGAGACAACACCTGTGAAGAGCAAGTGCAAAACCTGCCTAGAGCTGGATTTTGCTCTCCATGCATCCTTTCCTTTGCCTGTCATCCTTCCTCTGAGCACTGCAATCTCCCTTCCCCCCCGCCCAGATATTTCACCCTTTCTCTCTGGCCTTAAAGGCATTTATTACTGATAAGTGTAAAAAGATTGCTGCAAAATCATTCTGTGTTACTGGGAAGTCATTGCAACATTAGCTCAGTAATATTTTTTCCTAAGCGTTTGCTGTGTCTCTTCTCCAATATATTCAGTCTCTGCGCACACATCCACACCCCCACAAATCCCACTGAAGCCAGGAGGCACTTGGCAGAGGACAGGAACACAGACCTGACCTGACACTCACCCCAGCTCCCTCCTTCCTGTGCTGGTGGATGAGGTTGCCATCCCTCAGCCAACTGGCTGCATCCTTGGACCCACGTGCAAGCACTCCCCATTCCAGCTTGTCCAAAAAGCACGGAAAACCCTGGCTGTCAGGGCACTCAGGCTGCCTTGAATCAAGGGGTTTTGCCAGCAGATGCTCATGGATGATGCTGAACCTGGCAGGTCCTGGGACCAGTCGTTTTGCTGAGTTTTTAGGGTAAAAATGATCCCTTTCCCTCCCACACTTGTACTCCAGAGGTCTGGACAAGACACCCTGGTTCCCTGGGAGCAGGGAAGAAGGTGTCAGAGAGGAGAAGGAGCTGCCAAAGGAGTTGCAGAGCTGAGCAGGAGACAGTCAGTCCCACTGTGTTGCCCGCAGAGAAGGACACTGACAATTCTGCAAATACCTTTAATGCACTTAGAATACACGGGAGGAAAAAAAAAAACGTTTAGTGATTCACAAAAATATTACAAAAAGTCACGTGCAGGCGAAACACACCCAGCACTGCAATAACAATGTAAGAATTTACATTAGAAACTAATATAAAATATTTAAAAACCTCTGCTAGTTTAGCTTTTCATTTGTTTTTGTCTTTTATTAAAAAAAGGAGAAGGGGAGAGGGAAGAAAGGCCATCTACAAGATACTGGTGCACCGGCAGCAGAAACACAGGCTCCTTCCAGCCCCGCTGGGAGTGTCCTGGGGCTCCTCCATCCACACGACCCCCACACCCGCAGACCACACACACACACACACACACACAGAGCTGAAGTAGTGAACAGTTCACCTCAGGGCTGCAAGGGCAACCCCAGCGGTCAGGGTTTGCTGTGGTCCCAGTCACCCATGTGTCCCCTGCCCTGGGAAACTTGCCTTTGCTCCCACTCAACACACAAAACAAGTAGTGTCCCAAGCAAGAGGCAAAACCTCTTTAAAAAAAGGGAAAAGTTAGTGTATCCAGCCTGAGCTGGACAAGAGGAGAGTTTTGAAAGCGTTAACTTGGCTTTGGAGCATGACTGTGGCCAAACTCAGAGTACCAGGACTACAGGGCTGGATGGGTGCAAGGAGCATCCCAGTGTGGGGGCCAGGGCATCACTACAAGCCCCTAGAGGGATGCTGCCTGCTCCCACGGGGCTGCAAATTCACACTTTGGGGAAAACCAAAACCCAGAGCTCCCCAGCCCGTGATCAGTCCCTAGCAGGACAACATGGCCACTCACACTCACCTCCCCTTCCTCAGCCCCTGTGGGTTTGTCATCTTGCTTGCTTCTGTAGGAAGAAGGGCACAGGAGCCTCATGACCAGCACCACAGAGCCCTCCTGCTCCCATCCTGCTCGGGGCATTGTCAACAAGCCGTGTTTATGTAGGACTACCGCACACGGTGACAGCTCGGTCCCTCCCACCCTCGCCGCTCGTGCAGTGGAGAGTTTCCGGAGCCGCACTTTCGCTGCAGTTGGGCCCCAGGGAAAGGAACAAAGGAGCCATTTTCATCTCCTGCCTTGTCAGGAGTGGAGGGAGAGGGCAAGAGAAAAGACCAGTGTTTGCAAAACATGACAATCGGCAGGAAATTCTTCCCCTGGCTTTTCGAGGTTGGGTTTTTCTCTCTCTCTCTTCCTCTTTTTAAAGAGGGCAGGCACAGCATCAGGACAGTTTAAAAACAGCCAGGCCCTGGCCAGCCACATCTGCCATGTGCAGCCATTCCTGGGCTGATGATCCTCTCCTGCACTGGGGCTCCACGAGCCAAATGGTGAATGATGCTGTGGTCTTCCAGCGAGGGAAAGGGATGGGGCAGCCCCTTCACAGCAGACTAGAAATGACATTTGTGAACTGATGTGCCACTTATGATGACTTTATGGTCTGTCAGCAAATTTAGGGGAAACAGAATCATGGTAGAAATGAAGAGGTGGTGAAGCACAATACACGACAGGTTCACTGCCTGAGAGACAAGTCGATACGGGACCATGTTTAAAACACATTTGCAACCTCAGGCCTATTCTCCATTTGAAATTTTGGACTCATGTCAAACACAAGGGTTGGGTTTTTTTAAAAGGGAAGAGAACAAACAGACACTTCACAACAGAAAAAAATGTTATAAAAATAGTAGGTTAAAACAGAGCTTGTTTGGTCAAAGGACTTAAATCCAGCTTTAAAATCTTAAGAGGTGAACCCCATAGGCAAATGTAGATTATGAGATTGCTTTGGATACAATCTGGCTGCTGTGCAGGCTGGCATTTATCAATAGAGACAGATGCACAGAAAGGAATTCTTGGTTGCTTGACAATTCATCTGCCCTTGCAGCTTCACTCACAAGAGAAAGTAAGGCACAATGTGTTCTCTCACAGGAGGGCCATCACCCAGCCCCTCGGAGGTGGAAGGGCTCTCCTGGTGCTGGAACCCCTCCTCACCTGGCTGAAATGAAGCAGGGGCTGAAGCCCAAGACTTGATACAGCAGAGCCAGAAGGTACATGGCCACTCTCTGGGCTAGGGGAAAACTGGACACACAGGTCTAAGGGTTTCCTCTGGCCTGAAGCTTTTCTCCCCACCTAATGTGATGCTGCCTTGTCCTGTTCAGATACAAGTTGGAAAAGCAGGACATGGACTCTGGATGCCAATCTAGGAGGAGGGAAAAGCCAAACATTGCTTTGAAGTGTTTGGGTTTTAAAAAAAATATTTCTACTGTCCCAGATGAAAAACAACGCAACCCTCACTTCTCCCAAGACCATTTGATGACCTGATGGTGTAATTTCAAAAGCTATCCAAGAGTAACTGAATATTTAAAGCGAAGAGCTTCAGAATACAATTTCAAATCACTGTTGGCAATTCCACGTAGAGTAAAACCAATACACACTATCCTCAAAGAATCAGACACAGCAGGCACCACCTATTTAAGCCACTGAAAATATGGTTACAGCAGCTACAAGACTGACTGCTTTGCTCAGATCACACCCTACATACTTTAATACTGAAATTATATGTTCCTTGTCCTGTTTTTAATCAAAAATTTAGAGAGAGAGAGTAAGTGGTTTTTAAGACTTCTCCTATTTCAGAATTGCTGTCACATGTTGGATTTTCAAGGCTCTTCATCTTTCCAAATATCTGAATTGACCTGCATTGCTAGATTTCTTCAGGAGAGAGAAATCCTGTACTCACTGCTTTCTAAGCTGCTTTCATTTCCATCCAGGTCACTGTCTTTAGCCAACACAAGCCCCACAAGTTTTGGTTCCATACAAACCTGCTTCATGCCTTCTACACAATCTAGAAAAAATCGGCACCAGTGGTCCTACCATCTCAGCAGGTTTGGGCTAGAAAAACACCATGGCATTTATTAACACTGATGACTTCCCTCTTTCAAACTACTTGCTCACTAAAATACAAAGGTTTATTTTCCATTTCTTTCACACACAGATATGTCCTCTTGCCCCAAGATGAAAATGTCCAAACTTCACATCTAATTTACTTGCCAATGAGTAAGGCTTTGGCACACTTCCAAACTCGATGTGAATCGTGAGGGGATGTCCTGTGGCTGCCCAGCTCTTCAGATACTGAGTAACTGCAGCTTTCTTACTCTTAGATAAGTTGCTGAGAGGCAGCAACAGAACCAGTGAGCTTAAGGGTTGACTTTCACCAGATTCTCATAGTTGCTCTAACAATAAAACACCGAATTCTATTTTAGCAATTATTTGTCTGATATTTCCCCTCTTACCTAAATAGGAAGATTTCACTTCCTTCCCTTCAAGCCTTCTCCCCCCTCAATTGTTATCTGGCTACCAGTGAAGATCTGTGAGAAAGTGTCTCAGAAATAGAGATTTCTGGCATGCCACCTGTTCATAACTCAAATACACAGAACTATATATAAATACATGACATGGAACAAAAATACACACACACACACAAGGATACTGGGTGGATTATCACATGCATTCAGCGTGCTCCCTCTGAAGTCAATGGAAACCCAGTCCAGAGCGTCTGATGAGAGTAAATATGGTGAGGAAAACACTTGCATGAGAAAGGCAGAACTAGAGCACAAGCCAGCTTGGAGGAGGTGCTTTCCCTGCATACAACACCAGATTCCTGCCGTGAAGGTTCAAAGAGTTCATAGGGCAGGAGGTTCCAAGCTTTCCAGATGTATGTTAGAGCCCAGAGAGGGTGTGATGGACTTCTCTCTGCCCCGTGCTGATCTCTGCAGGAATAGCAACAATTGACCTTCCAAATGTCCCTTCTCCACCAAGATGTGGATTTTAAGCTCCTTTTAATGAGAGCTAGCATCTGGAAACAAGGAAGAGCAGCCAGCATTGTGGCAACAGGCCAGCTCTGCTGTAGCACCCCCAGCAAGCTCGTAGAAGAGCATCCACGGGCTACTGTTGGATGACTTTGGGACAAAATTGTAGTTGCTGCCCTTGCATTTTCCCCACTGCCACAATTATCTTTTTGCCCACTATCTTGTGATGGGACACTTGGGCACGTTGTTTTTGAAGCTGGACTGGTAGGTTTTCATGCCACTTTCTCATCCACACTGTCCCTTGCACATACATCTACAGTGCAGAAGGGATGCTTAGTGCTAACCAGGACAATGAAAACTGGCCAAGAGAACCCATGGATGAATGCAGCCTGCCACGGCACAGAAATCACTCTCGCTGGCACATGCAGATATCTGAAAGTTTGTTCCTTCACAGCAGGATTTTAAGATGATCCTCTGAGTTCAGACAAAATGACAAACTCATTTACATGTAAATTGCTTTCATAGCTTTGCAGAAAGGAAGGTTCTGCAGAGCAGTGTTGGACCCTGAATTTGGCCTGCCTTAAATTATAATATAAAAACAATTATAATAATACAAATACTACTTTGTACACAAAGCACGCCCTCCCCTGCAAACCCTGGCATGCTTCGGTAGGTCCTACAGCCCTCTAGTCAATAGTCACCCTCTCTGCACAGAGAGACATTGAGTGGCTTGCCTGAGGCCACAGAGGAATTCTGTAGCAAGTCCAAGTAAAGCTTTGTGGCTCCTAGCTCTGCTTCTTGACCAACATTAACCAGCCTCAAATAAATGCAGAAAACATCAAAGCTGACTGTGCTGGGAAGAAATTAAATCAGAAAACAAACAGAAAACCAACCCCAGGGTACTGTGGGCCTCCTGGACTTTGCTGTTTGATCAGGGGAGTTAAGTGTTAAAAGCTTTTGTTATACTTGTATTGGGATCACACAGCAACTGCGCATAAACCACCAGTTATCTTGTAGGCAGAAAGGGGTGGAAGGAAAGCTGCACCTCCCCTGACAAGGAGCAAAGAGTTGTCACCAAAAGACAATGGGCAGAGGAAGGCTGGGGAATATGCATCAGAAACAACCTGCAGCAGCAGCAGGGGGTAAAGCCTGCGGTGGTTTGCTGCAGCATATCCACAGGGCCAGCAGCTGATGCAGAGACACAACCTGGCACTGCAGAGACTGGCTCCTCTGCACACGTTTTGCTCCAAGAAGGAAGCCACAGGGATCTAGAGAGCGTCTTTTCAAACTGGTTTTGATGCTTTACAGTTCAAACCCATCTGAAAAGAGGAAAGTCAGCAACAAGAGTCGCCACAGCGAGGCTAGAGGGGAAAATGGAGCTGCACTAGGGCATAACCCTGCTGGAACAGGAGAATAGTTGGCTTCATTGAGGCTGAGTCTCCTCTCTGCTGTGCCAGGGCAGCAGAGATCTCCACTTCATATGCTTTCAAGCAGCCCTCTGATCCTGCAGAGCTGCTGAAGTTGTCCCTGTGAACAAACGATCCTTTCTATCTTCTCAAATTCTGTACAATAGCAAGGAAAAAAATACTTGACAGTATCTCTTTAAAGATAAACACACTGTAAACAGGAGATCTCCCCCGCCCCTGTAGCTTTCTTCCTCCTGCTTGTGCAAAACCAGAGGTTGCAACCTTCCCTGGGGTTCAGGCACAAGGACAGGATGCACGAGAATAAAGTTGCCTCTGTTTGCAGCGATACCATAGCTAATAGCACCAAGACCAACCTTTAAACATGCCTAATTTGAGGGCAGGGAGGATCTGGATTTGTTTTTCTTGACTGAACTAGAAAGTTCATCTTTAAATCTGTTCAGCTTCAAGCATGTGAGCTTTTGGCCTCCTTTAAACAGGGGAAATACCATTCCATTTCTAAAAAGAAAAAAAAAATAGCACATGGAAGAACAGTTCTGCAGTCAGTAAAAGTTTGGCTAACAAAAGGACTCCAGAGTCACGTAAAGAACATTTAATCCATGGATTATAGGCTCGCACCTGGCAGAAATGTATGTGTAAATACAGGCGTGCAGAGCGTCTACACCCTGGGCTAAGGCAGAGGGGAGTTCTGCATCTAGGAGAGAGAAAGGGTTCTTACTACTAATTTTCATAGTTAAATATTTCTCACTCGCACTCACACATACGCAGGCTGTTCCCAGAGAGTTCAGCCCTGGGAAGGATAAAGGAAAGGGCTCAGTTCGGTCTGGGCTGGTGCTGAGTAGCTCCTCTTCTGTTTGCAGTGGTTGTGCAGCAAACTCTTTTTATTTGCGGGCAGAGTTTTTACTGCATTAATTATCCTGTGAGTCACTGGGTAATGGACAGTAACTTGGCTCTCCCAGTTGTTAGAATAGTGTAATTCAGCTCTAATGCAGTGGGCTGTCGAACACGGCATCTGGCAAGATGGAAACTTTCAGTTTCTTTTCAGGCCAGCTGTACTCCTTTGGAAGTTTAAACTGTAAGACAGTAAAGAGAACCAGTTAATGCATATCACTGAAATCTGCACAGAAAAACCAAAATTGTTGCAAAGGCAGGCAGCCCCATGTTATTATTATTTTTTAAAACAAGAGGCCACTAAGAAAACATTTCCCCATCAGTATGTTTTGGACAGCAGTGGACATTAGATAATGTGGCCTATCTCAGCTGCCAAAGTAAAGTTCTGAGCTTTCAGCCTAAGCAGTGTTTATTTCATAAGATGAATTTTGGAGGGTTTCTGCCCCCATTTCCCCTTCCCAACCTTTCAGAAGATTTGCAACAGAACAGTTTTCCCTCCTGTCTTATCATCGCTCTCTCCTTTCACCTAGCCCAGCCCCTAGAGCCCACATTTGCTTTAAAGGGAGTCTCAGGGCAGCTTTCAAACCCCTGCTCATTCAGGGTGGAATGCAGGTGAGCTATCAGAGCTCTGCTGGGTGACAGGCAAGCTGTGCTGCCCTGGCTGGGGAGAGCCAATGTGCCTGCACAGCATTCCTGCTCCAGTCCTTCCCACCTCTGGCACAAAGGCCTCACAGAGCTGTACAATGCCTTGTGCTCACACAGGCACTCGGCTGCTCAGGCTGTTTTGCAAACACTGGTTGAAGAACACAGAAGGGAGATTTTTTGCCCCAGTCTGGTTTACACAGCACTGTCTCTGGCCAATGTTTGCCAAACAAGGCTGGTCTCATCCTGATGCCCCTCCTCAGGCTAGGAAGTCACCCCAATATCAACCCAAACACAACCACGCAGGGACAGAGCCTTATCACCATCCTTCTCACAACCACATGACCTGTGCCCAAGCATTCACACAGGTCTCTCAAACACAGATCTGGGGTGGGGGTGAAGGTATGGGGTAGAATCTCTTAGGCAACAAATCTGCCCCATCCCCAGCTGAATGGCAACCAGTTCTGCATAGGCATTTCATGCAGCCCCAGTGGCCAACCTGAGGACCCAAAACACACGGGGGATAGCTCTGGAAGCCTGTTTGCAGGCTCATTTTGTTTTAATAGTTGTACTGCACCCAGTGTTGTACTGCCTTGCCCTGCAATACTCCCAGACACCCTGATGGGACTTCCCAGGGAGGAACTTCATGACGGCAGTCCAATCTAATGACAATCTGCCCTGGAGGTGGCTAATTCATAATGGTTATGGATACAGTGGTCCTCTCCTAGGAGAGTCCTCAGACCCAGGCCAGCAGCACTATAGGCTTCCCAGGGGCTGTTTGAATAAGAGAGCTGGCACGAGAGGACAGTGACCTGGAAATCATCAGTCTTTATCCAATTACTTGTCTTTCTTCTGGTAAGCACACTGTTTCTTATGGACATCAACACAGGCTCAGTGTGAGATTCCTACTAAAAGAGATCCCATCCAGCTGCCTGCTCCACATCAAGGGTGTCTTTAACATGACTTTGCTCCTGACCTTGCTCCATTTGCAGCTGCCCATGAGGGTAACCTGCAGTTGGTATCCATTGACCTTAATATGCTGGTGGTTCATGGTCTGATCCATGATCTGGGGACATAGCAGGGGGATCATTCAGGATAGAGGCTCCTGTTCGTTATCCTCTAGGAAACAAACAGTTCAAGTTCCATTTAATTTTTTTTATAAACTTAAGCCCTGTGTGTAGCTTGCACCATGTAATCTACTGGCCCTGCACAGCCCAGGGAATTCTGAGTAGCTGTCTAGGACATGTGAAAAATGCTAAAGATACTCAGACAGATTATTTCACTTAATTTCACTTAACACAGGTGGCTCTTTATGCAGCAAAGGAAAGACTCCTCACAGTGCTTCATTCTACCACATGAACATCATCAGCAACAGTAAGGATTGCTGAGGAATGCTTTCAGTTGGCCCAACCTGGATCCTGCAAGTTACAAATCCTTGGAGGAATCTGGATGCTGAAGGATCACATTTCATCTCAAGTATTTTCCTTTTTATAAGCAGAAGTGGTTCCAAAGCAATCCTCTTGGAGAAGTCATCCTCTGCATTTGTTTGTTTTCCACCTTTTAATTCAGCAAAGTCACAGTGGGTGGGAACCAAACACCCCGTTGCTGTGCCAGGAGCTGCCATGCTCTTTGCCTCATCGGACAGCAAAGGAACATGAGCCGTCCAAAGCCTTCACTAAAGGGCCTTCAAACCAAAGTGCTCCTGGGCTTCCATGTCACTAGCAAAAATGAGCTTTGGATTAGGTTTAACTGGATAAAAGCTGGCCTGAAAATCACTGCACAGCCAGCAGCGTGCTCCCCTCACTCACACAGTGAAGAACACCCTGGCATTAAGTCAACTCTGGATTAAACAATTAGAGCCCTGAGATTTTCCTGGGGGGAGGGGAGCAGAGCAAGGGATGTGAGGGCTGCTCTACAAGCCAAGAAAAGTTTCTTTAGAGTCTGCAGGGAGCTGTAAAAAATGGGATTAAAAATATTACATGTCATTTCTGCCACTGATCTTTGAAGTCAAGCAGAATATTTATATGGCATGCATGGGAGACGGGGTGTTAAATGTTCCCCAGGAAGAGATCACATGGCAGTGGGAAGTTTAGTACCAGCTTTATAAAGCCCCCCTGGCTGTTGCTGTAATGCTTCCAGACTGGTGATGGTCCTTCACACACTGTGCAGGGCCAGCAGGTGAAGGCCAAGTAGCAGATGTGAAACAGCCCTGCTTGCTTACCAAACCCACTAAAGGAGGCCCATACAACAGATTGTTCAAAAGTAAATGTGCTGCCACCACTTTTAGCCTTTCTGAAAGCAGGGAAGGTGATGTGCTAGGAGCTGCTGGTGAGGACAATATTTATGCATGGCATGGAGGAAACCCTGCCGCCTGGCCCAGTAGCTGCACTGCTTTCATTTGGGGTACTCAGATACCATGCTGGAAAAGATGCTGATGGAAATCAAAATGCAAAATCTCCTTTTATACCTATCCCTGTCTTGTATTTCTTGCAATCCCTTCTCTTGGTGCCTCACAGCAGATGTGAAGGCTTAGCATGGCCTCAAGTCTACGGATGGGGCAGGGCTGCAGCCTGCAGGCTGAGGGGAGGATCAAAGACAAGCTGCAGGATGGGCTGAGCTCTCTGGGACAGTACATGGAAGATACAGGAATGATGCAGCCTTACTTCCTCTGGAGAATTCAGATCTTCTAAATCTTCCAGCATTCTCTCTACAAACTCTTCAGTCAATAGGATCTGCAAAGGAAATACAGTATTTTACACCTTTACACTCTTAGTTTTAGCTAATTGCAAGGAACAGCAGGACTTCTGCACAGAGCAGACTGTACCAACTCACTCCTTCCTCTATGTCCTTCTTTATCGCAACACAAAGGTTTGAGGACAAGGAGCTCCTAACTTCGTCTTCCACCCCAACCACTGAAAAAAAGGTTGAAATTATACAGCAATCTTTTTTGACCCTCAATTATCTCCCTCGGTCTAAAATTAGAGGCTCAGCTTCAGACAGAAAGAGGGGGGAAGGAGGAAAAAGGGTCAAGATAACAACTGTTAGAGAGACAGTGGGAGACAGCCACTTTCATCTGATCCACTGAAGTCAAGCTCGCAGTTTAATCAGGAAATAGCAGCATAGGAAGAGCCAGAGAGCCATACAGAGCTAGTGCTGTGGGCATGGGGAAGGGCCTGACCCCAGTACAGCACACTGTTCACATGAACCAGATGCTGGGTATGGGAAGTGCTCCCAGAGGTGCCAAAGTGAGGCATCCCCATGTTGCGATGGCACATGCCCATCCTGCGTGCTCGTGCTGGGAAAGCTTTTGGCTTATCTCAGAGCCAGGCTGGCAAGCATGAAGCAGTCCAAGAAAACAGCTGCTGTCAAGTCAAAAGTCCTGGATGAGGACCACAACCCCAGCTCCATGGAGTCCCCCAAGTCATAGAAACCAGAGACATCACAGGGGAAATCAGCCCCGGGAATTCAAGCAGAGGAACTCCCACCCTCTTTAAAAAAATACGTGATAGGCAAAAGCAAACACATCCTGCCCTCTTCACAACAGCCGCAAAGGCCAGAGCTCCAGGCAGGACAGCTGGCTTGGCACAGGAGCAGAGACGGCAGTGCAGGACCAGGCAAACATCCCCACGCAGTGAGGGGGCCTTGGAGCAGCATTCCTGGGAGTTAGGTTGCAGCAGCATCCAGTGGATTATTATTTCCATTTTAGCCTACAGGTTTGTTTCTTTCCCCCTGCTCCTCCTTTCCTTCCTCTGGTCCACCCTTTCCTCCTCTCTGGCCTGAGTTTCCATACAGAAGAGCCCACCATTCCCATGCCCTCTTTCTCACCCTTCCTCTCCCTGTTCTTCCCAGCCATGAGCCCTGTGCTCCAGAGAAGTGAAGTTGCTAGTGTTCTAGCACCAAACAGTGGTGGAGTTAAGTGGCCAGTTGCACTGCTTTCCACCTCTCATCTGGAAGAGGGGCAGCCAGGTTGTCCCACTGCCCTGCAGGAAGCCCACTTCCCATGCCCACTGGCTGCTTAGGGACAGTAACACCAGTGGAGAGCGAGTGACTGCCAGGATGCCGCAGGCAAGTGGAAGCCTCTGGTCTCCATTTTGGCAACACATAAGCAGGACTATTGTACAGAAATGGAAGACTCTGGTCTCCCTTTCTTCTTTTGTTGGGCAAGACAAGAGATCCAAAAGCCACCAAATCCAAATCCAAGGTGTCTGCAGTCCTCTCCCCTCAACATTGCCACACTGCTGCCACTACACACAGATTTCCTGAAGAATGACAGAACCACAACCTCCCCTCTCCACTACATTCTCCTCTTCACTTAGCTTTAACCTGCAGCAGGCTTCAGGCCAGGGTTTTTGACCAAGCTGCTCAGCATGAATGCATGAATGCAGGCATCTTTACCAGGCCTTTCTGATCATACCTCAATCCTGAAAAACTCTGCTTCAGCTTGGAGCCAGCAGCTTGCTGCTTTGGACAGGACTCTGCAACCTGGCACCAATCTGCAGACTGGCAGCTGAGGAACATTGCACTGAAACACGCAGTGCCACCGCAAACTGCTGCAGTCTCCTTGCAGGGGCCTGCAACTCTTCTGCCTGTTGAACTGGAGATACTCATTTGCTGACTGTTTGCAGGAGGAGGGAGAAGTCTGTCCCTCTTGGAGGCAGGAGGGCAACCTGATCACTCAGCTCAGGAGGGAGGGCTGGGTGGGGAGCTGGGGCTCTGCACTGAGCGGATCGCTTTCTGCGGAGGTGCAGTCTGCAGTGGGGCGAGGGAATGAAAACAATTTGGCAGACATCAAAATCTACAGAACAGCCGGAAACAGGAGGAGGAATTGGTATTCACAGCAATCAGGCCAGGAGGAAATGAATATTCAGCCATCCATGGATGAGCAAAAATGCCAGAGGTTGGGAGGGGTGAGAGAGCAGGAATGAGGAGCTGCAGCTTTGGCAAGGAGACTAGAAGACAAGCACAGCAGGAAGACCCCTGGGCACTCCCAAGGTGCCACAGGCAAGAAAGAAATGGGAGCCACGTGTGCAAGGCAGCCAGCTGCTCTGAGGCTGTAGGAAAACAAAACAGGGTATGCAGGGGTAAACAGCAAAGGGTGGAGAGAATTAAGGAGGGGACAGGGGACAGGTCAGGTCTTGGCTAGGGACAAATCTATGTGGAACACTGTGCCTAGCACTGAAACCGGGGTGCAATGCCTTAAGATGGCTGAGCCTGTCTACAGCTCACTGCCCTCTCTCAGTGAATTTTTGGTAATCCAACTGAAAAAAGCATAAATTCCACTGAGGTACTGAGCTGAATTGGCTCCCTGAAAGGTCTGACAAGTGCAGTGAGATAGGAGACCATAGCTCAGCTCAGAGGCATTTGGGGGCTCAAAGCAATGGTGGCCAGCTCTGTGCAGCATGTGAGGAAAGATTGAAGTGCCTTCTGCGAGCCCTGCATGGACAGTTAACTTTGGTGGAGGGTAGTGTCACAGGCTGCAATGACAAACTGCTGCAGTGACATTCACACACACAGTGTATGTCTGAGAGCCTGTCCTTAACAGTCCAAGTCAGAAAAAACCCTCCCCAAATCCTACTACCCTACACTTCTGGGGAGACCTGCCTTGCTTCCTGAAGAAGGGAGACTCCAAAGTGCAGGTGTAACCAAATCTACAAGCAGCCATGTCCCACCACTCAGGAAACTGGCACTCTTGAGGCTCTCCTGAGCATGCAGGGGGGAAGGCATGTGCCAGCAGGACACCAACTGCTTAAGAGGGCTTGGAAGCAAGAAGTATTGTCATCCTGGATTCGCGTCTAGACAAGATTTCCCTTGTTAGAAGTAGCCCAATCAAAATGTCCCAAGAGCACTAACGCCTGTGCTCATACATAGATCAGGCTGCCATCCCCACCTGCAATCAGCTAAACCACTTTTGTGCTAGTGAGTCTTACAGAGAAGGCTGAAAATAAATCCAATCCGATCTCAGCGCCCCTCACTCATAATATTTCACATTTCCAATTCTTGTAGCATGCCTGCTCCTGCACAGTATGATACCCCATTACATTAACACACACATACGTTGTATGTGCATGATATTAAAGGTGACATTCCCAGCAAATAAACATGACAGACTGCCATTGCTCTAGGCACCTAATTTAATTTCCTCTGGGATTTAAACCTTAGAAGCTCAAATTAAACAAATAGGCCTCACTCACTTTATACTTCAGAACTGAATCTGAGTTTTCCTCTGATGCTGTTGACTGATCTTATCAACAGGACACTACACAGAGATCACAATGATGAAGCAGCTTATTCCCTTCCCAAAGGTAAACAGAGCCCCACTGTTGTGCTGTAGCCATGGGAAAAGCCGACACAATCTGGAGGGCAAATGCAGACATCCCATGTGCACTGAGCAAGCCTCTTCTCCCATGAAATCTCTGGGCTGGTGCTGAGGAAGCAAAGGAGCAGTCCGAGCAGGTGTCCTGGCTGCTGCAGCAGCCCAGTGCTTGCAGCACTGTGTTTTCACAGCTCTGTGCAAACACCCAGCCTGCCGGAGCTGGTCACAGGCTACAGCTCAGCCTGTGCAAGGGCTGTTTGCAGTATGAACAGTGAATGGCTCTGCCAGCCAGCTGTGGGTATCTGAAACAACTCCTTGGGTGCTGCACAGTCCTGCTTGCACCAGGATCTCCCAGACCTGACCTAGAGAGGCCTGGACACATGCTAAACCACTGCCAGCAGATCTGGATTCCATTTGCTCTGTGTTTTGTGGCACTGAGTCATGCTACAGATGCTCAGAAGATGACAACTAGCCAGGAGATAAGTCTCTGTTTTCTATCACAGGTACTTACCGCACAACTGAGGTACAAAGTTTGGGTTCTCACCACTTCACTAACAGCTGCAAGTGTCCAGCCATAGCTAGGCTAGCTCATTCAGGTGGATATGCTCAGGGAACACAGGCTGTCTCCCTCTCGTGGCAGGTCTCACCTGAGCTTGCTGAAATCTACTTGTTATCCACAGGGCTCCCCTATGGGTCACCTGAAGGAGTTTGTGTTGAAGCTTTCTTTATTGAAGCTTTCATACCCGCATCTGGCTGAGAAATCTATGTCACGACTTGTTACAGGTACTCAGCTGCAGGCATATGGAAAGGGATGAAATCTAAAAGTGTACACAAGATCATGGGGCTCCAAATGAGTTCGGCTGACTTTGAAAGCAGCTGGTGCTTAGTAAAACATTAAAGACTTTATAGTCAGCTAACAGGTACCACCCCACAGTTAACACCCCATCTCTCACTACAGGGTTCAACATTTCCAGGAGGGATTGAAATTTTCAGCTCAGGAAAGCATACTGGGGACAGAGGTCACACCAATGTTGTGAATGCTTGGCACAGCTGGCAAGACTGACCAAGGAAGACTCTCAGAGGCAGCTAGGAATCAAGCTGCACCTCTGCCCAACTTAAAGAAACATGCTTTGCCCAGGGCAAGGCACAAGCAAATGGCCCAGCTACACTGAAGCAGAGTATAATACTCAATTTTCTTTCCTACCTAGGAAAAAAACCAAACAATCACACACTTTGCCCTAGTGCTCTGTTTGTATTAAACACTACAAGTTGCTTTTCTAGCAGGTTTGTCAAAGAAAGGAAACCATGTTTTATTAGTTCTGGACTTAGTACAGAGCAGGCCTGTATGTCTGGCCAGAGAAGGTGAGGACATATTGCAATAAACCCCTATGTAAACCATACCAACCCTTGTAAGAAACTGTTCAATCATTGGATGCTATGACTGGAACAGGTGAAACACTTGTATCCTAAATCATCTGTTACATCAGCAAATACCCAGCAACTTTTAAGAGTCCTCTGCCCTGAAAATGTTTCAGCTTAATTTCTTATGTCAGCACAGCAAAAAGTTAAGTTAAAGTGTGTCAGCCTTTCCATTGAAATTTCCACAAATAAAGTCCCCTGATGAACCATTTGCGGTGCCACAGGCATCCCCCCAGCCCGCCTCTCTGCTCTCTCCTTGACCCGGTCTTCTTTGCACTGCTTTGCTCATGCTGCAAGCGGTTCAGGGCAGAGGTCTTGTCACATCATTGTTCTAGTCAGGCCAGCCCTGACACTGTTTGAAAAGGCCACCTTACTGCCTGAATCCATCACAGCTCTCACTACAGCCTCAAAGGTACCAGTGTTGCAACAAACACCTCTGATGGGAAATTCCACTGCTGCTCTTCCAGGAGATTCACAACCCCCCTTGTAAAAGAGAAGCATCCACTCACAGATGCCTCAGGGACTCTATTGCTTCACACCATGGTGTTACAATCTCAGAAGAGGAAGTATAGGATGACACTGAAAGATTTTGACCTTGTGGAATCTTTTCATGACATTCTCAGTCACAAGGCTGATCCCAAGGACCTGAGCTCCTTAGAGCCCAAACTGATGAGATCTATCGTGCAGACAAGGCTTCTTTGATTCAATACATAAAATCTGGCTCAGCTGGGGAAAGGACTGGCAAGGGAGCCAAGACAACAGGCAAATCCAATTCTTTCGGAGAGAAAAAGCAAAGGCAGAGCAGGCAATTCAAGGAATGCACTAAGTGGGTGGAAGACAACCTACACGAAGTAGCCAAAATGTAGTTTTGAGTGGCAAGGGAGGGGCATTAGGTGGCAGGATAGACAGTCAGATTAAGGATGAAAGAACCTGACTCATCTGAAACTAGCCTGGACAAAGTACTAAAGAACATGCTGCAGGAGAATTGACATTGGGAGGATCACCATGTTCTAACGGTGCTTTTCTACCCTGGACTATCTCCCAGCGGTGAGGGAGAACACAACAGGATAATGCAGTAAGATCTTCAGGAGTGTTTGGGGCACACAATAAACTTACTGGAAAACTGCTAGCTTAGATTTCTAAGACCTGCTCAAGAATTTGGGGGAAGCCACTTAAAAGATTCTGAAAAATAATTTAATGAGTAGACACATAAAACTGCTTTGGAGAAGAGCAGGCTGAAGTTGTACACAACTCAAACTAGCTTGTGGGTGTTGTCCTTAAACTCACCATGCTAGAAATAACACGTCTATTCAAGTGTGGGGAGACCAAAAATCAATCCTATGTCTTCAAGAGAGGACATGACCCATAGCTACCACTTACAAGTGAGCATCTTGAGCATCAGAGTAGCTCTTTCAAATGTTGCTTTGAACCTCTGTTGCTGCCATTATGCCAATGTGCATAAATGATTTAACATGTGGTCTAGCAGAGAGAAGAACCAGATGTGCTCATTTCCAGGGGAATGTCCTGACTCTACCGGAACAAAGTCATTCTCTTGTGCACTCTGTCTCTGTGACTAATTCAGTGTTTTATATGATGTGGAACAGCTCCAATTGGAAGAGCTGAGGAAGAACCAAAATATCCTATAGTTGTGGTGCCCATAAAGCAAAGAAGTAGAAATAGGGGTTCAAAATAAAGAAAAGAAATAAAATATAAATAAAGTATGAGTTTCTCATATCCCTTAAATATTGATTAGAGAAGGCAAACTTCAAACACCTCCAGCCCTATTCTGCAAAACCATTTTTTTCCCTGTTTTTATTGAAGAAAACTTTCTTATTTCTTATTTCTGGTTTCATTCAACATAAAAGGATTTTATTTCAGCTTTTGGTCTCTTTAAGGCTTTTGTTTCAGCAAGAAAAACTGAAAATATTTAAAGATTGGGCTCAGTATGATCTTCTTTCCCAGATTTTTCACTTAGGTTGCCAAACCAAAAGAATGGATCGTCCCCCATGACCCCGCTCACAGTAATCCCCCCTCTGCTGTGACTGCCAGCATAGATAGCACATGTTGATAGCTCCTGCATGCTGGATGCTTCCCACGGCTTCCATGTACCTATCCTGCCTACAGGCACATTTAACATTTTCTATGAAAGGTTTGACCTTGCTGTCCTAAGCCTCAACTTATTTTTCCATGCTGGATGCCTTGTTTTTGATTTTTTTCTAAAGGTTTTAAGGGAAAAAGGAATTGGGAGAGGTATTTTGGAAAAACTGTATTTTGACAGTACTAGCAAATTCATATGATAATTTTGTTGGCATGAGAACCACCCCTTATGAAGAGGGTGATGAAGATTAGCAAACAAGTGCTCTGGAGGACATGGGAAAGTCTTTCTCCTGATCATGAAAATGCTTTGCTAAGTCAGAAGTCTCTGAAAGTGCTGTTTGCCCATAGCCTTTATAAGAAATGAAGAGTCCTTCTTCACTGAGCACGTCCCAGCCCAAATCAGCTCTGCCCCAAAGCAGGGCAGAGGTAGCTAAGGAGTGATTTTTCCTCTGATCATTCCTCTGAGAGGTGAGGAATTGCTATGTCACCAGGCACATCAGGACTAATGGCAGGGAAACTCTCCAGCACTCTGTGTTTCTGGAAGTCAGACCATGTGGAGGAGGAGAAGGAGAAGGAATTTTCCAACTTGAATGAAGGGGAGGAGAGGAAAGCAGAGACAGGCCAGGATGAGTGGAAGACAGAGACACAGAAAAACAGGATGAAGGGCAGATCAGATGCCAAAGCTGGGGACAGCAAAGGGCAAGGAGACTGGAGAGCCACATTTCCACAGCCTTATGATCCACATACTGTCAGATGGACATTGGGAACTTACTGGCATGGGAGGCAAGCAAAGAGGGGCCCCCAGCAGTGCCTGGTGCCAGAGGATAACATCCCATCACTGCTGTGAGCTCTTCAGCTCACACAGAGACACTCACATTGTGCTGAGAATCAGTCCCAAACCCAAGTAAATTACCCAGAAAAAATACCCTCTCCATTCAGAGATGAGTGACATTGCGCATACAAAACTTTGGAAATTGCTGCACAGAAACTATACCATGCTAATTTGGCCCCAGTGTGTGTCTGCCTCATGAAACAAATCTGTAATCACAGGATCACCTGCCGTTTTTCTCCAGCAAGACCTCTGCCCAGCTCAGTCCTCAGGATGGTTCTGCTCACTGAATACAGCATTAGTCATCATTTCTTTTCATTATCATTCAACTTGCTTCCCCATGCTCTCCTACTCTCTCTCCCTTTATTTAGTATGCTCCATCCAACTACTGCTAGCATGGATAACACTGGATGTACCTAATCTTATTGGCCACCACTCTCTCAACTCTGATGTGCTTGGCCTCACATTTCTGCAAGGCAGGGAAGTGCTCCCCTCCATACAGCAGATGGGAGATGGAGGCTAAAAGAAATAGAGATTTAAAAGTCACAGAGAATACCTGCAAGAGCAGGAAGCTGAACATGGGTCTTCAACCACAGCTCCTAGGCTGAACCCCTGTCCCAAGGAAGTCCTTTCTCTCTCCTAACCTGCAAGAACAAATTTTTTATCTCTTCCTGAAATTGTTTCTGGTGTTCATCTGTGGAACTGGAATGTCTGGCAAGCACTGAATTCATTACATTCTTCACAGGATGACTGGAAGAATGTTCTTCTGAACAGACATAGGAAAATGAGTGAAGAAAAAGTCTACTTGTGAGTACCCATCTCAAAACTTGCAGATCCCTGTTTTCCAGTCCACTTAGTCCTGTGGACCACAGAGGTATGCACAAGGGAATTTCTCCTGACCTCCTCTTGTTGCTAGGAACACAGATCAGACTTCAGGTTTTGAGCTGGGCATGCAGAAAATGTGGAACACAAAGTCCCTTACCAGGTGAGAACATTTTAGCTTAAGACTGTGGAATAGCTCTGAGAAAGAAGAGAGTAGTAGAGGTAGGAACAGGACCCAGTTCTCCAGAGCAACATTTAACAAGCTTTACTGTAAGACTACTGTGATTTTTCTGCAATTACCCGCCTCATTCATTACACACTTTCCAATTTTAAGAAATAAACAAAGTGGAAGTCCTATAGGCAAGAGTCTACTTTACTCCACGCTCCTGACTCATCGCCCAAACACACTGAATCTCTGTGCAGTGAATAAGGCATGCACATTCTGTTAAAAATATGTATGATTCTTCAATTGCATTGAAATACACATGTGTAATGGGGGCAAGACTAAAGTGCAGAGGTATTTCTTATATTATGGTGCTAGATTTTACAGTTAATGAGGACTCCTTAACTATAGGTTTGTTTTTACTGCACTGTATTGGCTTGTATGTCAGAGTCTGCAGCAGTATCTGATGCGTAATATGTACGTTGCACATGATCAAAGACTTGAATGTCATCTTCTTGCCTAGAACAATGACTGCCTAAAGCAGCAAGAGCAGAAATTATCTAAAGCTAGAGTTAAACAAACCTCCTTCTCCCCTCTGGGGAGAGTAAGCAGCCCAGGTGAACAAGGCAGGAGGGGAGAACAGCCTGCTTTGTGCTAGACGGGCAGAGAGCTCCACATAAAAGCAGAGGAGCTTTGCAGAAGCATGTCCTGACTCCCATCACTGGAGACTTAATGATGGTAATTCCCAAAGGATGATGCATGCTGACAGGCTTTGACACAAACTACCCCAGGATAATATTAATATGTATTAAAGGCTCAGGCAACTTTATTGGGGCAGGCTTGATCAGTAACACATTTCAACAGAGCTTCTCTATCATCTGTCGGAACAAAAGTAAGGGAAGGAGAGAAAACACACGCACAACCTCACCTTGCTTTGGGAATGTCTTAGAGACAAACAAGGTCAATCTGTGATGAATTGCACACTTGGCACAGCTCAGAAGTTGGACCAAGAACCTTGGACACTCCATCACAAATATGAATGTCACTGTGGGGCAGTTTATTGTTAGAGTCTGTCTGCATAATCAGCATCCTTAACCCTCTAACACAGGGCCAGACACCTCCTGCACAGCCTTTCTTTGTGCATCTGGAACATCCACCCCTTGGAAAGCAGAGGAGAGGTGCTTAGAAGGCAATGTGGGGGCTCTGCAGTCACAGCACTGGGGGAAGGGGGAGTGGAAGAAAGAACCGCAGAAGCCTTTGATCATGTGTAATGTTAATTCAAGTGTTACACATCAGAGACTTTGCCACAGTAACTAGCATATAAACAGGAGTCTAGTGTTAACAAGGAGGACTTCTTGAATATGTTTGTACATTTCTAAGTTAAAGCAATTTCCCTATTCAACAATACATGACACAGTGGAAGGAGTTCAGAAATAAACCAGCCTAACATGCTTAGACCTTTAATAGAATTTAGCTTCTTAGAACTAATTAAATGTTACTTAAATGAAAAAAAAAAATTCCAAGTACTTGGGAAAGGTGCCAATTTGACAGCTCTGGAGAATGAAATAATCTAATCATCCCCAGAGCATGGGCAGCAGCAGGACAGGCTTTCCCTACTAACATGCCTCAAACGTGACCTGGAACTGTTGATAGAAATGGGGCGTACAATCTCTTTGGTCTAATGACTCCTCACTTTTTCTGCTGAGACTGCTAAAATGGTTCCCACTGAGTACCAGCTGTGCTGGTGATGTGGACACCTGTCTGGTGGAATGGTGCTGGGACCTGCCAAACTCCTGTCATCTGCTAACCCTCCACCAGAGCCCAGTGACTCTCAGCTCATTGCTCAGCCTGGGCAGCGGGGGCTGACAGACAGCAGCTCTCTGGCCTGTCCCACCTTGGACATGCTCCACTCCCACCCACAAGATGTAAACAGGAGGTACTGTGTTTAGTCTGCAGGTTTGGGCTCTCACTGCACCAAAGCTTAGACTCAAGAGAAGCCAGTCTCTGGCTGTTGCAGAGTTGGAGCTGGTATTTTTCAGGCTCTTATTTCTACCCTAAGATAAGGAAAAAGTCCACAAGAGAAAAAAGCCTGCCATGTCTCCTTCATGGTTCCTTCATTTACTTTTCTTTGCAACATGCCCCTGCATTGCCATAGTGTGCATTCAGCCACAAATTCTCCTTGGAGCTCCTTGCTGTGCCTGGGGTCCCAAGCAAGGGAGGAAGAAAATCCTCTCTGGGCCTTGCTGTGAAAACTTAGCAGGCCTTGCCAACTCAGCCAGCCCAGGCTGCAATGGACTAAACCAAACACAGCTCGCAGCCTTGGAAATTTTCTGCACCACAGCTTCTTTTACTTCTGAAGCAAAGCCACATGAACCTTCCCCTCCCCTGCTCCCAACACCACAAGGAAGGGCTGAGCACAGACCAAGTCTTCCGTTGCATAATAAGCCAAGAGTCTTCAGACATTCCCACATCTCTCAACCAGGTGCTACTCCTGTTGTCTAAGGCTGCTTTTAGCCTCCCCTCCTCCCCTCTTCAGCCTGTCCTCCTTTCTAATCAACACAGGACAAGTCAGGGGCCAGCAGCAGAGCTGGTTATGTCAGACAAGAAGGTCCAATACATTAGCCTGGTGTAGGAGACAAGCAAGGGAACTTGCTTCTCCCTACATCTGAGCCAGCAATGCTTCACCTTTTCATCCCACTTACTCCAAAAATCTTACACGTTTTTCTTCACCAAAATAAAAGGCATCAGAACAGCCAGGTTCATAAGGATTAACGTGTCTGAATGGTGACATAATTATTGCCATTCTTCACTGTTTACAGGTTACCTGATTACTCTACACATCAATATATATCAAGATGTGATGTAAATGCAAACAAACACTCATGTTTGGAGTTAACACAGTCACAAGATTCTGTGTATCATGTTGGCAAGCACAGGAACCAACAGCAAATGACCCACCCTTAAACCTGACTCTTTGCTGTTAATCATTACAGGAGCATTGCACTTTCCAGTCAGAACAATCAAAGCATGCAGGGTCTTTTAAAATCCCTACAAGAGATAGTTCTGGCCGAGATCAGCTCCTTTATAAGTCATGCAGATTCCACGGTATGATGTCCTCCAGACATATGAATGCAGAATGCCTTGAAAACAAGTCCTTGGAAGGCTAACTGCAACACTGCAATGCTGAAACAAGCCCCTATCTTCAAAACAGAAGGGGAGGCAGGGATGCCACAGTTACAGTGAAGGCAGAGACATACTGCACAAATAGTCCCTCAGAAATGGGCTTTTCTGCATTAACATATTCCCTCAAGATTTTTTTTTTCACAATATGCTTATAACCATAAAGAAATTCAAGGGTAGAACAGTGCTACACTGTCAGATCATTAGTGCATCACTGCTCTAGGGCTGACCTTCAACTCCAAGCAGATGGGGATTTTCGAGGGAAAATCTGTGACACCAAAAACATGTGTGTGCAAAAATGTGTGGGTGCTTCAAGCAACCACAAGCTTTTGTCAAAGAATCAATAGAAAAGAGCTAAAACTGAAAGGCATTGCTCTCTGTGCTGCTCTCTCATTAGGCATGATGTCAAACTGAGATCTTGGCTTTGCAGGATGAGAGTCCCACAACTTTCTAGCTCTTCTGCCCTGGCTCCATTCTTGTTTAGGTCATTCCACTCTGCCTCCCCAAATTCCTTTCTGGAAGAAATCAAGAATAAATACAGCCTGTAAAGTGTTCACTGACTTCAGGAAATGGATACTACTGTATTCACAGATGATTCCTGAATTTTTCAGTCAATTATAATTTTGAGTTCCACTAATATAAATAGCAACATTTCACCATTATCTTTTGAGGCCATAATTACTGAAAATATTGTGCAAGAGCTATAAGAGATGTTGCAGCAGAAAATACAGGTTTGTTACACTTTTAAACAACATAAGCCCTTAGCAAGATAATTTTTAGGTCACAGTAAAGGAGGAAAGGGGAAAAACAGGAGGCTTTCTCACTTGTAACCAAGGTCCATGGGCTGCATAGGGGTGCTCCTCTGTAGCAAAGGCTCCTTCTACTCCCGTTGATACAAATGTGATTGCTGTATCTCCTGTAATACTTTTATATGTAAAGTGCCGTCCATGTAAGAGCCTTCCCCTGAGGAATTAGACACATGTGAATGAGTTGAGAGGGTGTGCACAGCATTCAACACAACAATAGAGATACATCACTTTTGTTTCTGCCATCAGCATGGGAAACTATTTTGTAGGCAGCAAATATTTATTTTTCAGGAATATAAGAATGATTTGCTCCAAAAAGTAGGTGATAAGCCTCCTTCTGAGGCAGGGAGCTACCTCTGATCTTCCTTGTTAATCTCAGGGCTAGAATAGGTCTAAATCCCACTTCATGCTTATCCCTCTGATGAGGTGCTAATGTATGTAAAGGCAGGGGACAGCCAGTTTTCCAGCAAGATGGAAACTACAGAAGAGAATCCAGACTCCACATCATGAGGGAGGATATGTGAAGATGCATTTTTAAGAAAGGTCATTGCTGTGACAATATCTAGTAATCAATTGCCTGGTGCTTGACAAATGTCACATGTATTACTCAAGCAAATACCTAGAAAACGCACATTCACGACCATCTACAGTATCACTTCCCTTTTTTCATTTAATGCAAGAGAAAATCATGGCTCTGCTATTTTGGGTCAGAGCATCTATAACACCCACACATGGCTTCAAACATGCAAGAGGGAAAACTTCAGGTAATACATTTAGTGCCTACCAGAGTGACAGTTGCTTGATGAGTTACTGCTGGTCAGATGAGCTGAGGTAACTGATCAGGACAGACTGTTCACACATTTGTGATGTAAAATAAAACACGTTTGCGTTCACTTTCCCATTGGTTTCTCAACAGGCCCAGGCAAGTGTGCACCTGCTGCTGATAACTCTGATACTACCAACATGTAACTCATTAAGCTAAAGAAACTCAATCACCTCAATAATTTGTCTTGATATGACAGTTCATCTTCATCTTAAGGACTAGAACATTTGCACAGGGATTTTTAAAAATAATGCGGGCTGAAATTATGGAAAACCCTAGAAGGCAGTGATATGCACAGACTGAACCTTCAAAAGACAATGTGTAGAGTATACACACAATGTATTGCTCCTTCAGTCATGTGACATAATTTGTCTAAAACCCACTCTTGTATGCATAAACTGATTGGAAACAGGTTTTTCACAACCACTTATCTGAGTCCATAAGTCAGAATGAATAACTTAAGGGATTTCTTTGACAGTGTATGTTAGGACAACCCTTTTTTATCACAGGGTTGATAGCATTAGACTAATAAAAACCCCCCTATACTAACCCTGTCCTGTTTCAGCACTCAAAAGACACTGGCGGATGTAAAAAGAATGAGAAACAATCTTAACATGATGAGCACAGAATCATGCAAAGAATCATCTGTTTCTAATGTGTTTTGGCAAAAATATCTAAGCTCTGGCCTTCACAGACCCATTGCATGCATGTCTGTATGGTGAAACAATGCCACAAGGCAAAGGCAGCATGTTAGCACAGGCTGTGCAGGAGGATGGCTCCACTCACCTTAGACAGAGGGGGATGAGCGCTCCGGACTCCTGGTTAAATTTCAGGTGCACGCTCTCCAGCTGTCTCGTGCGGACTAGCTCATGAGGAATGATGGCTGCTGAGCTCTCACTTTCCAAACTGTCCTTACGGCTTCTGAGAGAACAGGCAAAATGCACAAATTCAGGATTCCAGTACTGTGTGCTATTTTGAATGCAAATGTTGAAGGATACAGGAAAAAACTGCTATGAAAACAAAGACACATCTGAGTTTTCACCACTCCTGCAGAGATACAGCCTCTTTCAGACTACTAGTCCCAGCATGCAGCTCTTCACCTTGATTTGACCTGGGATCTGAATTGATGCATATACACGGTGCATCCTTTCCAAGTATAAAAAAAAAATAATTTTCTGGAAAGAACTGCAGCAAAACTAAAGTCTCCAAAATTCCAAACACTATAAAATGGTTTTGGAAGAATTACCAGGTGTATCCTCCCTCCTGCTTTTGCTTTATCTTCAGGATTTTTCAGGCAGTGGCCTGCAGGAAAGACTTGTCCAGTTCTTTGTGCCTTTTTTTTTGCACAGTTCAACCAAAAGGCTTTGAGAATCTCCTGGTTCCACCAGCATCAAATGTGACAGCCAAAAGACAGACTCTCCATGTGACAATTAGGAGATTCACAGATTCTTTTCCCTTTTAAGTTGGGCTGCTTTACGACAAGGGTAGCTTTGCTTTCTTATGCAAGACCAGCATATTATGGAACTACAACACAGTTATGTTGTTACATGATTAAGAACTTTGCCAGACCAAATCCTCTAGATAATAAAATGATCCATCTCAAAATACTTGACCATAAACACTTTATATATTCAAAGAGCACCAGCATGATCTCTACTTGACAGTCTGGAACAAAGAATAATGGACAGGATGGGTTATGACTTTAATGGATGACATGGACTGATAAGAACTGCCTGATAAGTGATTTATATTTTTGCCACCTGTAATTCCACAAGAATTTAATAAGGTAAGATTTTTGTTAAGAGAGTTTCTACAGTACAGAATTGCCAGAGGAGAGGGACAGGGAAAGCAGGAAGGCACTGAGATTTCACATTGCAGTGTACCTTCATTGTGCCACAAGAGCCCAAAGTTAAACAAGGCTGTCAAGCTGTGGCTCCATTTGAGAACACTGTTAAAACAAGCCTGGATCCTTCCTCTATTCAAGCTGAACTATCTTTAATGTACATCTGGAAATGATTGTAAACAATCAGCTTCACCCTCATGAGCTGACCTAGATGACACCTTTACTTGATGTTACCTTTGAGAGCTGTCCCAAAATTACTTCCATCAACCACACACATAGTAGTGCAGTTCAGTGTGAATTCCAGTGCAGATCAGCCTGTTGCTTCTGCTGGGTCACCTAGTCCCAGGTGAGCCCTTCACCCTTACTGCTGAGCTGCCCATTCTGAAACAACTAAACTCTGGTATCTCATGGTCCAACCTGCAAATACACTGCATGGCCATGTCAGAGATGCAGAAAAAAGATACCAGAGCAGCTCTCTGCGAGATAAAAATGGTAAAACATTTTCTTCTTTAGCAACATAGAAAAGTAGTAATGGATCCAGCAGGGAAATGGTAGGTCTGGATACAGCTTATGCACAGGGTGGGCTGATGGACTAGCTGAGTGTCAGTTTAGTGGGTTAACCCTGAAGCAAAAACACAACATGCTTTGTAGTCTATGTGTGGCACTTTAAGTTGTGTTTAATCTACTTCAGCAAACATTTTATAGCTCTTTCTAGGTGGGGTCTTCAAAGAGTGGAGCAGGCCAGCATTTTTCAGACTGATTACCTGAGAGGTGCAGTTACAGTTGATTAATGATCAGTTGACCTTAAGCTAAGCTTTGTCTCAACTTCCTTATCAGATCTTATATACACAGTGAGCTGTGGGAAAGTCAGCCTGTGGTCTACAGCTTCCAATCATTCATTTATCAGCCCCTACCAAAAGGGTCAGCCATTAGCAATGCATGATTTTCAAGCAAGCCATAAACTTGCACGCACTCCTAAACGCAGTTCCAGAGTTTAGGCCCTGTGGAGTTGATCAGGAGTTTTACAGCAATATTACTGCTACAGACAAGAGATTGTGCACTGCTCACCTGGACTGCCTAAGCATGCCAGGCATGGGGACATCCCAGAACAGCCTCACAGGCAATCCATGGTGTAAGGTTTGTGCTTCAGCAGGACAGAGAGCTGCAGGACAGTTCCCCACACCCCTGGAGTCCAAATCCCTCTGAGCTGAAGGTGGGTTTTTAGGTTTCCACCATGCTAACCAGTACAGCTGCGAGCACAATGGGGCTGCAGTCCAGAGGGGAAACAGCCTCTGGCTGTTAATGCAATAACAGGAATGACGACAACATTCTGGAGGCAAGGGGCAAAGCTTTCTGAGTCTTATTAAAACCAGCAAATGCTGTTTGTCATTACATGCTCAAGAGAAGATGTTGACTAATGTATAACTATCAAACGGAACTGTCATGACTTTACGGCTGTCAATAATTATGACTTCACATTAATAAGTAACCAGCCCTTCTGTCAAAAAGGTGAAGCAAAATGGTAGTTAATACTTTAAATGACATGGAAGGATTAATCCTTTTGACAATTTTTTTTTCCAAAATACTCACACTGTGTGTCTTGATTCTGTTCAGAGGAGCTCACACAATTTCAGGTATTTAAAATTAAGGGTGAAACTCCAATATAGCAGAAACCAAATAACCCTCTGTCTAAGGCAGACCTTTCTAAACAAGAATTGTGGATTGTGGACTGCACGTAACGCATCAGGAGGCCACAGTGCCATGACTTTCAGACTTGGAAAAATGTCGCATGATACGGAGACTAAGAAAGACCCATTAAAATTCTCTGAGACTGAAAATCCTTGTGCTGACCCTTCCAAAGGGTATAGCCCAGATGAAGGATCAGCAGGACCTCTAGGTTGTTATTAATAAAAAGCTCATGTCTAACACATATTGCCATCCACAGCTTGTAGTTTTCAGACTCAGAAAAAAAAATGTAGAAAAACTTCGCTTTCTAACACTAACATCGCTGGTTTTACGACTGTCAGTTACCCGTAAGTCTTTGCTTCCTCCACCCCATCACCAAATAAATCAGCAGCAAGAGTCAGTGGAGTTTTACTTGTTATGACTAAGATCTAGCTGACTATCATGAAAAATGTTGCAAATTTTGTCTATTCTAGATTTAATACTTTCTCCAACCCCCACAAAAAAAATCATGTTTCTCAGTGTCCAGAAAAAACAACTCTGCAAAAGCCAGGGCTGCTGCATTAGGAAAGGCAGCAGATTTAAATGGAAGCAGCATGCCGGAAATGCCCCAGTTTAAAGACTGCACATCTAGTGTTTTGTGAAACTGGAGGGGAGTTGGAGGAGATTAAAGCGCATTTCCCTCTGATTGGGAGCTTGTGGGAGGTGTAAACGTGGGCAGTTGTCAGATTAATTCTTTAGATGATTACATTCTTTTTGTTTCTTTAAAGCTGTTTGTAGTTGGGTTTGATGTCTCCTGTTCTGGGCAAGTGTATTGCTGCAGTTACCAAGGTGACTTTAGCTGACTTTCAACTATTTTTTCCAGCTTCAGTTTCTACCAGTAATCTGCTTCTGGGTGGAGGAGAGAGGGAGGAAATTATGTTTGTTGTTTTTTTGTTAAGTCTCATGAATGCTGATTAACATGAACTTAACCAAAGCCATATTTGATTTTTTTCCCTCTTTTTCTGAGAAAGAGAGGGTGGTTAAGCCATTGTAAAGGTGTCAACTGCGGCCTGCAGCCTCCCCAGATCTGTCAACAAGGGGCAAGGGCCTGAGGAGACTCCACGTCCCAGTGTGCTGTGTACCTTCTTGATGTGAGAAGGCCACACGCTGGAACCTGTAGCCTCCCGGGGGCTCTCTCTTTGTATTAAAGATGAGGGTGGCTGCAACCTGCTTAATTTGATGCCAATTAGTGGCAGCCCATGGGGATCCTGGAAAATCGCCAATGCGATTGCACAAACTTTGGATGTCCAAGCAGCTCCTTGTCAAGCAACCACTGGCAGTTATTTTATGGGATTCAAGAATAACCAGGTTGATCGGATTAAGAAAGGTTTATTTATTCTTGCATTTGCGCTTTGCTTTATGATCAGAGAGCTTGATCTCATGGATCTGTCAAGGAAGGAAGTCTCAGTTCTCCTCCAAGCTCTGTTGCTGATACAGAGCATAATTTTGTTGCATTTCCAAGTTAGCCTCCCAGGTATCAAAATCACAAAGGACATGTTGTTGGAATCTGGCCATGGCAGGGGCTCTTTCCAGGAGTGGGTGCCCACTGCCTCACTAAAGTTAGTTTCTCTCATTTATTGCTGCTTGGTCCCTCCATATAAAATTCAGTACTGTGGGTTAGCAAATGCAAACCATCAGTGCAGGCTTGCACAGCTGGCAGAGAAAGGTCCGGCCACTTTTCCTTTCTTCCCTTCCCGCCCCCGCCTTCCACTCCCCCTTCTTCCCTTTCCAACCGTGGCTATTTCAAACCTCCTCACTCCCTCATGAAGATATGGTCAAAGATCACTTAAGTGCCAACAATCTTCCAGTCTCTTTCCCACAGTTTCCCTGAAGGGCAAACAGCAGCTGTGGGAAAGAGCCCTAAGCAGCTTGGCACACAGAGTTACAGCACAGGTCAGGAACACACAGAGGCAAGTGCAGAACTGGGGAGGACATGGTTACACAGCTCCTGCCGTGGTCACACTGACACAAGGCTACCTCGAGTGCTCAGACTTGGGTGCTCCTCAGCCTGGTTAAACAGGATGGTGACGATGTTCTGTGTGCATTTCCTGGCAGGGAAAGGCTGCTACGACAATGCCAGTAGCAACAATCTTCTTACCACTCACATAACCCTTTGGAAAGCTGCATAATAACCACTGTTAGAGCTTGCAGGGGCCAGACTGTTCCAAGACCTGCAGCTGAAGTGGAATTGAGAGATTTAGGCTGTGCCACTGGCACCCTGCAGACTCATGAGCAAAGTCAAACAAGTCTTTTATGCTTTAGGTTCCCTGTCTGTAAAACCGAGACATTTTTCCATGTAGGGACGTTGCAAGGATTAAGTCAATGTTTACAAAGCACTTCTGGATTCTTAGAAGGGGAAAGCTATGCAAGAGTGCAAATTATTAGCATGGTGACTGCTTTGCACTTCTACTGACACTGGTTTTCCAGACATTTACTTTTCTAGTTTGCAGTCTTGTCACCCAGCATTCAGCCTCACGCTGAGAGACACTCCCTAAAGTATATTGCCTCCCTCCATTCAGCATTCCTGACTCAACCAGGACACCACTGAATGGCGACCCGATGAGAGAGCATGCCTAAATAAGCAGGACTGGATTGGAAACTTACTGCTTAGTGGTTGCAGAATCAGAAAGCCTAGCCAGAACCAGACAGCTTCAGAGAATGCTGAAATGCTCCTCTTTATGCAAAGTTTGCCTCCAAGAACTGAAGACAGGAAACCAGCTACAAAGACAACAGCTCCCCTCCGCCCAAGCAAAGCAAAATGAAAACCCAGTGCAAATGGGAGAAGCAAAGTGCAGACTTGCGTCCAAGAAAATCCTACATTTTGGTATTACCATCTGAGCTTCCTCAGAAATGCTGCTGAGATGGAGCTTCTTAATGTGTATTAATCCAGTGCTGCTCCCTAACAGGAGATGTCTGTGTGCCCTATTTACCAAGTCAGAGGAACTACAGGAGTGGACTCCAGCCCTGGAAGCAGTGCCACTATTACTCATGTGCTCCAAACCAGGCATGTGACAGTCTGGGGTTATTATCCCAGGAGGAATTCTGGAGTGACACAACTCCTCCCTCTTCCCACAAGGGAAGGGCAACCACCTGAGATGCTCAGAGTGCAGAGCTCCAGCAGGTCACTGCCAGGACAGTCCTGCCACCCCACCTGCCGGAGGGTTGTTCCCTACTCTGTTTGCCAGGAACCTGCCTTCATTTCCCTGCACAGCTGGAAACTGTTCAGGGCTGGATGGAATTAGCACATGGCTACAGGGCTACCATATGTTCAGGTTTCCCTAGACTCAACCTGTCTTTCTGCCTAGAAATTGAATGCAGATGGGACTTGAGGTCTCTGTGGGTCCCTGGACAAATGACCATACATAAGGTCACCATACATAAGGGACCAGCATGATTACCTGGGAAATCCCAGAAAGAAATATGAGAATCAGGCATGTGAACCGCACGACTTGATCCTTCGTGAGAAGGGGGAGAGTTATAAACAACAGAGACATGATGGAAAAGCCTTATCAAAGTAATATGAACTTGAGAGACCCTTTTCTATCACTCAAACCTCATGTTCAGACACTGGGGTGTGTGTGGGCAACATCTGAATTCTGGCACAATGAAATGCAACAATTACAGATAATTTTAGCTTCAACACATGCGGTAATGCAGTGCGATAGCCCTAGGTTTCTACTCCATGCCTCAGCTCACAGAAGAACAGTCTGAGTCAGCCAAGAGGCAGAAAAACATCAATTTCAGCAATGCTGTATGATCAAGGGGGCCCTTGAGGGGTGGAAAAGGTCAAGAATTCCCCTATCCCAACGCTAGCTCTCACTGCAACTGTGGCAAATTAGCTCTGCTGTCCTAATCTGTAGCACGGAGATACTGCTCACCTACCACACAGGAGAGCACAGAACTAATTACCAGGGAAAACCAAAGACTCGGCCCCAGAAATTATTACATCAATAAATTAAATAGTGATCGAAGCAAGACTCCACAAGTGTCATTGAACTTTGACATCTGGAGCTTCCAGCCCACTGAGGGCTTGACAGCAGCAGTGTTTAGTCTGACATTTAAACATCCCCTATGGGTAACAGTTCTCTGTATCCAACAAGAGTCAATGTGCACGATTCAGGAGACTGGGAGCCTTGCCTTTCTGTGTGTCTCAGCAGCACCTACTAAGCTGAAGGGTCCTAAGAAACAAATAATGCACCACTGATATGCACACTGGTAGTCATAGTTCTTATTTTTCCAAGTGGTAATTGAGAGTATTCAGTTACCTATGTTCAAAATGATTAGTCATGTTTCCAGATTAATTCACATGTTCTTTTGTTAATACATTCGAACTGATTTAATGGCTGCTTGTGAACTGAGCCAACAGTCATTTTGAGAAACAGATGTCCAATGCAGTTTTAAGCTTTAAGTGTCCTTTTATTCATATCCTTAGGAGAAAAAGGGTTACACAGGCTACGGTAATAGCACTAATGAATCAAAGTACTACAGCTGCCCAGCAGGGTTTTGACAGAAACCAGCTTTTTCTCAAAGGAACTTTTTTTTAGGACTCTGGGACAGTGAACAACTGGTAATATGCATGCTTAACATGTAAGTATGTGCTTTGCTGGAGCCAAAACACTGAATCAAGCCCTATCTGTAACCAAATAATGTGAGTTTTTTGCATAAGCACTGAAAACTGTAACTATACAAAGACTGGGAAGTCTATACAGAATGGATCCTCTACATTTTATACAAATAAATATTCAGAAGTTTGAATGTTTCTGATACTATTTGTGATGCTGAATGCAGAACAGGTTGTCTGCTTTAAACCTTGATAGATTTTTGTGTGTGGGTGGTAGGGTTAGGATAAAAGAAAGGGAAGAAAGCTACTAGAAAAGCAGTTGGTGGTTGCAAATCCATGATAAATAAACAGCACATTCCTCTTCTGCACAAAGCCCTTAGAGTCTGACACAGTCTCTAACATCCTACTGTCAGTTGGGTGCAAATTTGACAGCCTGGGGTTCTGCAGTGATCCCTATGGAAAGCAGATTTGAAACAATTTGTCACGCCCCAAGAGAGTGTTTCTGTCAAGTTCCTAAAGAACTTCTAATGCACCAGTTATTCACAAGACCCTTGCAAAGAACCACAGGTTTGATATTTTATGATCTGGTGTGTACAGTGCAGGATATGATTACACATAAGCCTGCTTCCTATCAGCCAGCACCGCGTAATCATTAACATATTTATCCTTGTGGTGCCTCAAGAAGATGACATTGTTATTAGTCCCATTTTATAGATTCAGAACTGAAGCTAAATAGCTAAATTATTTGCCTTTGATTATACAAGATTTACAGTGAAGGACAGACCTGAGTCCCAATCCTACCAGGCCCAAGCAATGCAAGCAAGGATCACACCAGAAGGACTAGATCTGTGTACAGAATTGTCCTTCATCTCAGGTGCTCAGAAGTCCTATGAAAGAGTTATATCTGCACTGTGTTTGTGCCTTTTGTGTCTCAGCCTTTATCCCCGCAGGTACCTGGAGGAAGCATGGATGTAGATATATTACTGCATGCAAAAGTGAGCTCCTAAGCGACATTCCTGTGCAGCAGCTGGAGATGAGAGCCTCCATATCATGCTCTTGTACTTAGACAGCACATTGAGCAATTTTGCTCAAATGCATGAGACATGCTGAGACAGTGTACTGAGGAAGGCAGAGACATAACAAGATCTTCCTCTTCTGCTTCATCTATATAACACTGTTCTGGCAAATGTGTTGTCTGATCAGTTTTAGCCACAGGAAGGGTAATCATCAGGTCTGACCTAAATACTAGTTAGTCAGAGGTTGTGCATAAACACTGTTTTCCAGCACAAACCACTCCTTTTGGTATGATCAATGCATTGAACAAGTCCCATTTTATCTGCTACATGGAGAGGAGAAGCAACTGCCCAAGGAGAAGACCTTCCCCAAACTCCTTTCAAAACAGCTGGTAAGATGGAGGAAGTAAGTATTAGGACACACTGCTGTTTTAAACTGACATTTCCCCTATCCCTCCAATAGCACCCCGACAGTAACACAGCTGATAGCTGTCTTTCCTTAACTGAAGGGCTTATGGAGAAACAGGCTCCCTGTCAGTTTCCCCAGAAACCATAGACCTCAGAGAAATGCATTGACCTCCTAAGAGGCAAACATTGGGAATCAGCCCTTCCTACCACTGAGGCTTCAGGCAGGGTGGGTGTGCAGCTGCTGCAGGTAAGAGAGATTTGCAACAAAGAGCACTGTCACAGATGTGAGGCTCTGAATTTGACCTGCCTTCCCCTGTCTTAGAACAGTTAAAAACCCAGGTAAATATTTGTGTGCTTCATCTTAGACCTCTGCTAACCTTTCACCACTCTGTCTCAAACATATCTCTGTTTATCTCACCCTGAATAACGTAAAGCTCTCTTATCTAAGCAACAACTGCCTCCCAGAATTAAGGCTTACCCATCAGCTGCCTCCTTGATCTGATGTGCACCCAAAATGTTTGTGGTCACCCCTAACCACTTGAGCTTACATTGGACATTGCAGATGCATGCAGGAGTCTAGCATCTGTGAGAAATCCTGTCCAGTACTTTTGCACTCTCCAAGGCTAGGTGTGATTTGTGCAAATCACATGGTATAATTTTATATGTTTTTCAGTGGGGCTAGTGGGACCAATCAATGGTCCAATGTGACCAATCTGCAGGCAGAGAAATACTACCCAAAACCTGAGTTAGATGAGAATTTGACTCCATGTAATTACTATATGGCGAAAGTAAGAGTATTCCTAAAGCAATAATAAAGTCACTTTAATATAAGTACCTGTATCTCATATTACATATTAGCAAAAAGCATCAGCAAATGACACATAATACTTCCTCCAAAGGATTAGGCAACTCATAAAACATTCATATATTAGGCAAATCGGAAGTCACCCACAAAATGGAAGAAGAAAGAACGACAGCAAGAAATATTTTTCTCATGAAATGTTTGAACCAAGAATGAAGCAGGAATTGGAACAGACCAGGGTGCTGTCCCAGCCTGGCACTACAGGGAAGTGCTGATTTCATGATGATCTTTACTCTTGAAAGCAGAAGGCACAGATGCTCATCAGAGAGTAAGAACCAAAGGAAATACCAAGAAGAAAGACTGCAGCAAAGATGCATGTCTTTCCATATCATTTAGATGAAAACATTAAAATTGATGGGAAGACACTGAACTAGCACCTGAAGTCTAAGAGGGAAGGGGAGAAGCCCAGAAAAACAGAAGTTCAGATACTACAACTGGCTTGAAATCACAGGTAATTTTCTATAGATTCACTTAAGTCAAAATTACAAGAGATATGGGCCACCCTAGTCCAACTTAAATCACCTGTTACACAACTCCTATTAGGGACCCAGGTGTTATTGGCATGTAGTTACTGACAGAACCCACCTGTTTTAGCAAAGCAAGATCAAAGTCACTCAAAAAGAAAAAAAATCAACATTTTAACTGAAAGATTTGTAATTATGAGCTTGGAAACAAAATACTCAGGAGAAAGTATCAGCAGTCAACTATACCACATATCTCTACTGATACCAGCACAGTACTTTTTACAGGGATCAGTCCAATCTGAATTCAGACACCAAAGACAATGAACAGCAGGTTCTACAGAACAGTCAGAGCCACACTGCATTAGCACTGTTTGTCCAAAACCCCTCTAAAAAGCTGCCCTCCTGAGTACTAGCCCATTTATCCAACCTGAACAACTCTTCTCTATCCTTGCACTTTGCAAGTATTCACTGCCAACTTTCCTCTCTCCCTGCCAAATCTTTTCCCACCCAGCTTTAACTTTGTTTTTCATGCTCTGCCACCATGTGAATGTGCAGGGTGAAACTCACGGTGCTCGGTCGAGGTTCAACCCATTCTGTCTTTGTGCATTGATTGGAGGTAGGACAGGTTTGCTGTTAATCTCAAGCCCTCTCCGCAAAGTCTCCCTGATTTGCTCTGTATCTGCAAAGAGAATTTTTTCAACATGGTTTAGAATCCCCAGAAAGAACACAGACACAAAAATATATCAGGTGAGTTTTATCTAAACTCTTCCCCTTCCAAAAGAAATTGAGAAATGTTATGGGGTAACACTGCACTCCCTGAACTTCCTTAGGCGTTATTTTACTTTCTAATGTCAGCTTGAATTCTCTTGTTTGGGCTTCATTGTTATGTCAGGCAAGGAGAGCTGGAATCTTTGGTACTGAGTCCTCCTGATGAAGAAATTCTGAGTAGTTTTGTCATATTTGCATAAATGAGGTGTTTGTTGGTTCTGTAACTCTCATAGAACCTCCTGATACTTCGAAGTCTTCGTACTGGAAATCATTTTTCACATTAGGTATAACAGGAATTTGTTCCTTTCCTAAATTAATGTATGAAGGTTTCCAAGTTTTTTGCAATTGGCTTTGGAAATCTGTTGATTAATTTACAACAAGATTCACAAAGGGAGGGATTTTTATGCAGGTCAACCTTTAGCCTCAAGCTCACATCTGAAAATAAGCTGCAAATTATGCAGTTCGGATGCAGTCTTTTTACTTCTGCCTTTTTCTGAAATGTCTACTGGCCAAATACTTTCAGTAGAAAGCTTTCCTGCCTTTCTTAGAAGTTTCCTCATTTATTTTTGAGAAATGTGAGAATTAGGTAGAGGAAAAAACCCCAAATTATATCAAAATCTTTTGAAGGATATACAAATTTCATCATGTATACCTAGAGCCCTTCATTTCAACGCTGAGGCAAAACAGCCTTTTTAGATCCACTGCAGTTCAAAATATTTGCACAGAAGCCAGACGAAATGCTGTATGCATTTAACTAATTTTTACCATGGATTTAAGAACATGTAAGATGCCATTCCTGTAGAAAACACTGTTAATTCCAGGAAATCTCAAGCCCTCAGATTTTACATTGCTTCACCCATTTGAAAGGTAATATGCATAATTTCTAGCCTGTGTAATGGCTATGGCATCTCTACCCTGAGAAGGCATCTCACTGCAGAGGAATTGCATGTTTTTTTAATTCTTCTTTCCAGAGTTCTGTGTTTGCACGAATTCCTTGTGTTCAGCTGCAGCAATGTGCAGCATCAGTCCAACTTGCCTCCCAAGAAGGGATAATTTTAATAAGGAAACACAGCCTGTGAAAATGAAATTGCTTCATCCTGCAGGTGTTTACAGTCCTGGTTTCAGCAGGTGCTCAGTTTAACTTTGCAGATTCAGATTACAATTTGCCTAAAACCTGAAAGGAACATTTAGGTAAAATAACGACAAGAGCTCTTTTCCTTTCTCCTGCCTTCTTCAAAGAGGCCAAAATCCATTTTGCTGCCTTGAGACATATCAAGCCTCCCAATGGCTGTGGAGCTTATTATGAACTCGAAGATACAGCATGACTCAGTTCACCAGAACAGAAGCTGAAAGGCCATGACAGTGACTTGGCCCAGGACCTCTTACCTTTCCCAGAGAGCCGCCGAGGCTGGGTCCCAATGCAAATGCTTCTACTGTCTTCATCATCCTCTGGTGGCCGGCTCAGGTCATCCCAGGCACATTTGGCACTCACTCCACTCAGGTTTGAGCCATCTGTCTCAATCCCTTTGTCGACTCTCTCCTGCTTGAAAAGATTCAAAACACCAAGTGTGGCTTGAGCCTGAGCTGGAATTCACCATTGTGCAGCCCAACCTTCAGCAGCTCCTGCAGATCTTTTGTGCACAATTTCCACTCTCTGGACTATGTGCTTTGCTATGTCAGCAAGCAGCAACTGCTCATGGAGCCAAATCAGGAAGCCACCCTGAATTAAACAAACCTTAGCAAGTTGGTCTGAAATCCCACCCTGTCCCCAGTGCTTCACTACGTGGCCCTGGCAGGCACAAAGCAGAGAGAGAGAAAAAGGTGGAAATCAACGGCCTGGGGTGTGCAGGATTCCTTCTTTCAGCATTAGCACTGATATACACCAACTTGAAATATTTAAGTCACGAAGCACAGCTTGGCAGTTGATCTCAATAACTAAAGTTCTCTTTCCAACCTTACCAAAGAGTCCCACAATGAAAACAGCTCACTGAGAGACTCATCAGTCACATGGGTTCTTGATTTGCAAACTGCCTAGAGAATCTCTGCTTTCCAATGTGCTAGGTGTCCCATAAAGGACAAACATGCAACTTGGGACGTGCAAGGAGACACAGGTCTGTTCCCAATGTCAAAGGTTTTGCACAGCTTTCTCTATTGGCAAATAAACAAACTCCCTCCCTTGCAAGCTGGACTTTCCAAGCACGTAACCAGTGTTTGGGTCCCAGAAGGTGTCACACACCAATCATAAGCAGCTGGATGCTCTCAGGCACCAGACATTTTCTCAAGGACAGGTGCATCTGTTGCCAGCAAGACTTCACTAAGCTACAGCCAAAACTTCTACAGGACGTTCCACCTTCTTGGACGTGGGCATCAGTCTGAATTTCCACCTGTGACCCACAAGGGGGTAATGTTGAGCTGAACAAACTCGGGGCTGTGCTACACGGAGGAAGGGCTGGCATCTCTTCCCTGGCATAGAACCAGCCAGGCTCGCTTCCCCCTTTTCTGAAGGATTGTTGCCTCTGGTACTGCTCAGTGGCACCAGCAAGATCTGCATCTCTCTGCATACGTCTGAGTCACCTCAAAACGCAGGCAGTCCCAAGAAAGTTCAAAGATTTGAGGAGAGAGCAGAGTGGCGTTATACACAATGGGAGAGGATCACTCCGTGTAAGTACCCTCTGGTTTGACATTGCCACCAAAGACGAGAGACTGTGCGAACATTTTGCTCTTTGCAAAATCTGTGCCCAAGAAACAGTTTCCAGACTAAATCCATATACTTCCCTCCCCTTACCCAGCTGTGCTTTCTATGCTCTGGGAAGGGCATTGTCTATTCTTGTGACCATTCAAGAGAGGATTTGAGCAGCTCAAAGATAAGCACAAGCATTCAGGGTGTGGTTGCACAGCGGTTTAAGTTGATGTAATTTGCAATGACTGCAGTCCCACCCTCCTCCATGTGTTCCTACCCCTTCCCTTGAGCCAACTCTTTTTTTTCTTCTGGATCACCTCCCAAAACCCACTCTTTGGCCCAAAAGTTGAGGTAGGAGCCTGTGGCTGAGTGCAGGGTCAGAGCAGTCTTGACTTAGACTTAAGCATGCAAGAGACTGCCTTTCTTCTGTCTTTGTCCCCCTTGTTAGGCTCTTCCTCCAGCGTCAGGGGAAACTGGCTTCTTGCAAACGTAATAGGAAAATCTGAGAAATAATAAATCTGCTGTGATTTTCTTTTGTTTTATCCTAAACATAAAATTAGTTGTGTCACCCAGAAATAGAAGTTGTGGGAAAAGAAATAAAAATACATCCGTTCCTACATATGCAGACAATGCTCTAAGTGAGATTTAGCACGTGGCTCCTTTGGGAACCCTCCACGGTGCTCTGTGAGGACCCAAATGAGCTGGCGTGGGGAGGTGTAACTTGTCAGCGAGGTTATTTTTTATCCCAGTCATTGGGGAATCATGGGAGAGCCACCAAACCTGCTCTTGAGCAGGGAGGAGAGGCCAGAGGGCTGTGAGGCTCTGGTGGGATCTGCTCCCCCATCCCTGCAGCCAGGGCCCCACTCCCAGCCAGACCCTGCGGACAGAGCGCAGAGCCTCGAGGAGGGGGAGAGGACTCTCATCTGCAGCTCAGCTGGCTTGCAGAGCACTTCCTCAGGGGAAGAAGGGCTGCTCTGCTGGCATCCCTTGGAGATCATGGGGAGCTGATGGAAACGAGCTGGCTTAAGACAGCCTAATTTGCATGCCTGTTTCATAATGTTTGCAAGTATTGATGTTAAAGGGGGAAAAGTCCAAAAAACCCCAACCAGTGTAGACCCATAGCTCTGGCAATGCACAGTTCTACTCCACCTTTAGCCAGCAAAGATTTGCCTGGATTGAGGGGCTGTTCTTCCTCCTTTGAAAGGGCAGCTTGGACAGGAGGCTGGAGGAGCCCAGGGCAAAGGAGGTTCAGCTCTTTCCTTCCTCAAAGAAAGGATATTTCTGTCCCATTTTCCTCTCAGCATGTGGGAGGGATGCTCTGAGGCTCTAAGTCATTGATCCCTTTTTAAACGAGCCAGAGCACTGCAGTGTGACCTGCAGAGCAGCAACCACAACTCAGGAAATTCAAATCAGCTTTATTCTCTTCTGAGATATCTGCTAAACAGAAGCAAAGCACTGAGAATCGGCACAGAGCTGGGGACCAACAGGAATTGTTTGACAGTGCTGCCAGGGAAATCTGAATGGCCTACAGGGAAGCCTGGCTGAACAGAAAACAACCAGCATTGCCACAGCGTTAATTGCCGACATCCTGGGATGACATCTTAGTTGGGATCCATTCTCAGCAACTTCGAACAGAAAGTACAGCTGCTGCTGCCAGGGCTGGGTTTAGGCCTCAACCAATTCCCACAAGAGACAATGCAGCCTCCAAACAAGCTCTGCCTGCTTCCCAGGCAGACAACATGCTTGCTGGCTCCCAGGAAAGTTGTCCAGTTTCCCTGCCTGTTCCCTCCCTTCCCTCCACCTCTCTTCTGCTGCTGCCTTTCTGGTCTCACATACCCTCTACCAGCACCAAGAAAATGACACTTTATCCTTTCCCTACTAATTAGAGCAGGAGGCACATGACAGGGCTGAAGCCAGCCCGGCACAGCCTTACTCCCTGCACTCAGCAGAGGCTCTTTGTGGGACTCGGGTGGATTTTGCTCTATGAATCCCTGGGGGCTGTGGCAGCTGAGCAGGAGGGAGGTGTGCACACACACACCTGCCCAAACGCACTTCCACAAGGGCAAGAGAGAACAGAAACAGGAATGTGTTCAATGTGAGGAAGTCCGGAAGGACCACAGACATAGCAGCTTTCAGCAGCAGGACACACTGGTGAGGCAGAAGTACTCTTTCATTTGCCTTAACTTGCCTTGGCTGACTCAGATTCCAGTAAGCTGAGCTATTTTTCATTTACAGTAAGTTGAAGAAAACCCTTTTATCATTAAGAATCACCAGTGTGCAGACAACAGAAACACCTCTCCAGGAGGGGAAAGGGCAAGGTTCTGGAAAGTCTAAAAACTTTATGGGACTTTCAGTTTTATTAGCTCCCACATTGTGGGACATTTATGGAACATCTCTTTATGTTTCTCAGACTGAGGTTATTTTAGATGAACAAATCCTTAAAACTAGTAAAAGTAGAATTTGGTTTTGTTCTTAAGCTTTCAAAGTAAAAGATGCTGTGAGGCAATCGAGAATAATCAGATACAGACATGCAGACCATAAGCAAATGCTTGTACAAAACATGCACATTTGCACGTGCCCATACCAGGCTGAGCCATAAGTTCTCTGTTAAAGGCAAATACTCAGTGATTCACTGAAACATGGCCAGCACCACACTGGATTTGTTGGGGACCCATGAACTCCAGTACCATGTACTCCAGCTCTGCTGAAAGGATTGCAGAACTGTCCTCCAAAGGCATGGATCAGGAAAAGTCAATAGTACAGTAAACTCTCCATAGAGGTCCTATTCTTATCTTTAAATTTCAGAAATTAAATTGAATTCTGAAGAAAAAGGTTTAATATATCTTCCTGCATGGATTATTAATAACTGCATGTGGTACTTTTGAGTTTCCATAATTTCTCAATCCACACTAACTACTTGGCCTCAAGTGATATCCTACAGGAATGAGCTACACTGCCACATTTCTTGGGAAAAAATAGTACTTAGATGGTTTTGAGTTTTCTGCATGTTGTATCTCCTTACACTTGAATTTCCTGGTGTACCATTCCTAAATCTCATATTATTCTACGTCTTTAATCTTCTTTCTTCCTTCCTCCTTTCTAAAACACCCAGTCCAAATCTTACCAATTTGTCTCATATAAGAGATTCCATTTTCTTGGTCTCCCTTCTCTATCTTTCTTCATAGAGCTACTATTCACCTGGGGTTGGACATGTCCCTCTTGAACCACCTCTAAGAGGGCAAAGAGTTTCTAAGACTTTTCCAGGATTATTACAAACATTGAGAAGATTCAAGCATCTTTACCAAAAATACTAGAACTGTTGTATAACAGTACACCAATTCTCCTTGGCTACTACGAGAGACATGACATTTTATAAACTAAAGACATACTTGCAGATGTGGGTCTATCTCGAAAATGGTTTCTCCTCTTCGCATGTCTGTTATCAACCAGGGGCCTCCAGCTCTACAAAAAAAGACAGGTAATGAACCAAACAAGGTCTTTAATTAGACTCCCCAGAAGGGTCCTCAGAGTAGACCTGTACTGTAAGGAAACACAAGGGTTTAAAATAAGCCTAGAAACCCCTCTATGCAGTGTATACATACCACAGCATCCATTTTCTCTTTACATTTTCCAAATAAATAAATAATAAAAGCCCTCCATGGCCTAGCAGTTAATCTGCTCAGTGTCTGGCACCACTCAGACATGCAGAGCAGTCAGGATGACACAGGCTGTTATCCCCTGTGCAGGCCCCCTTGCTCACACGAGATTGAGACAGGTTTTAATCTTACAGGAAACAAACTGGGACTGAGAAGTCCAGTGTAGCCTGAGTCAAAGAAAGATGGGCAAGGCATGGAGTCAAGATTTATTCCTCTATTACATATCTAAGAATAGAGCAGGGCCCCAGTGGGACTGCACTTTTTGCCAGGATTGGCAGTTGTGTTCAGTACCACAAAGAGCTTATTGCCCTGATAAATACTATCACCACAGACATTTTGCTCAGCTGTACTTAATGGCCAAGTACTCAGATGGTTCAGGGAAATCTTTGTTATCATTAACAATAAATGTTGGAAGGCTCAAGGTGTTTCCCAACAACGGTGATAGAAAACAGATTACTGTGAAGATGAAATACTCAGAGACTTCACTTTGGGTCACTGTACAGCCAGTCTGCAGAAGTCAGCCTCAGGTAGTCCTTTTCATTTGAAGTAAAAACTGAAGTATTTTGGAATTGCCACAAAAAAATTCATTTTTTTCATAAGATATTTCGTTATTGCAGTCAAAAGCCCCCTCCTCTGGCCTAGTTTGTGTTAGTCTCCTAAAACAGTTATGAGTGGGAGCAAAAAAAGTTAATATTTTACAGGTTTTCAGATGCATGGATAGCCACTCATTTTTTCACATCACCTTGGAAGTTGTGAACTATTAACTGCAGAGGTGTGACCTGCCACAGTTCCTCACTGGGGTGCAAGAGATTTTTACCCAGGTTCCACACCAATGGTTTAGTAGTTTGCAGCTTCGCCTTCAAATCAGGCACATTTGGGTCTCATTTTTTTTTCCTTGGAAAGGTGCGTATACCACAGCACAAAAGCCAAAAACCAACTTAAGAACAGACTGGGGAGAAACGTGCTCTAACTGTATTGACTTAGAGGAGCTAAGGGAGCTGCAGGCAGTGTTTATTGTCTCAGGTACCCAGAAACAAAGCTTGCAGCTGGACAAATTCACTCTACTCTAGGGCATTTGCATGAATTATCTGCACTTCCGCCTAAATGGGAGAAGTTCAAGTTAAAGAAGTCCAGCTCTTCCAAATAATCAATCAATTCATGTCCATGGTGACACTAAGAGAGTGTACTATTGTGCCCAGAAATTAATATTCAGAACTATTTTGCTTTAAAAAGCAAATATTTTGAATTACAATCATATGGCAATAACTTCCACTGAATTTTAAAATGTTTAAACAAAATACCTGCAAGGCAAAAAAATTTACTTGCACCCTGGCAGCAAACAAGGCATCAACATATCATTTACTATTTTAAGCCCATCTCTTCCTTAACCCAGTATCTTCTTTGTTATTTCTCCCATGGCAAAACAATGAACTTCACTTTCATGGATGCTCCTCCTGCTGCAAACTGGCCCACCAAGAGTGGGCCAAATCTGAGAGTGACTTTCTCACTTTCAGACAGCTTTGTAAGCCAGACCCTCTCCTTCCTTTCTTTGAACTAAACAGAGAGGTCACCAGAAACCAGCTGTCCCAGGAAGAACCAATGAGAAAACCCTGCAGGCATAAGAGGAAGGAAATTAAGCTTTCAAGACCTCATTCTCTTTCACCCTGAACATGTGGACTTCCACATGCATTAATTTGCCATCTAAGTGTCTGTGCGTGAGAACAGATTTGCAATGAATTCCCATCTCTTGTTACAGCGCAGATTAAATAAGTTCCATCAGCAAGTTAAAGATTGTTAATAAAAATAAACAACTGAATTGTTCTCCATGGAAATGCTCCCCCTATGGGCTTTATGACCACTTACACTGGGACAGTCCGAAGCAGTTCCAAGATCCCTTGACCGTTCCACTGCTGAGCTGCATGCAGTTCCTCAGTGCAAACCCCAACAATCTGTAATAAATAACAACAAAGATACTAAACTGGGTGGGAACCATGGAAGAACTGGGGAGTAAATATGCCATGTGGTACTGGATCAAAGAGTGCAGATACAGAGAAGCACCGTGTCTTTAATCTAACTAGATATGCCAGGACGAATGGAGTCTGAGACAGAAGTGGGATCCCACAAGACCTTGGTCTTTCTCTCTACACTTACCATGTGAAACTCCATGTCATGTAACTTTAATCTTGTAAAGAGTGTGTGAATTTAACAATGAGGAGGGTCTGGTAACAAATCAGGGTTTATACACTAATTCTGTATGACTTTTCAATCAAGTCCACACAGACAGAACAGACCAAGACAGGTTAGAGTCTGAGCACATACAAACACTGCTCTGTCAACTGATTGCTAGGGGCAAATGCAATACTGCATAAGCAATCTCAACCAGGCAAGGGACTTGCTGCCACATGGGATTGCTTTGGTGCTCATAAAATCCTTGACCAACTCAGTTTGCTGACTGGTTATATCCTACCCAGCACCATAAAGCAAAGCTGCTTACACACCACATAATCCACTTGTCACTGCAGGCAACTGCAGACTTCTGCCTTCCTGTATAAAGCAGGATGTGTTTGCTTTTCAGGATAGGAGCTGCCACACTGAGCAATACCAGATGTCTCTCTAACAGCAACTGAGATCAGCTGCTTCAAATGAAGGGGTGAAACACCCTTCAGCTGATAGCAGAAGGCAGTTTCCTCCCGCTGTATCAACCACCGGCTTGTACCTTTGAGCACAATCATTCACTCTGAGATGAAAAATATTTTTAGCCATGGCCTTCTATTTTCTTCCTCAATACTCTTAAGTCTTTTCCAACAACAATAAATTTTGATCAAAATCTGTTCAAGTGATGTTTGATCAGAAAAGAGGAACACTGAAAACTAAGTCCTGAAGAGCAGCAAGCAGAAGTGAAGGATGTGTCTTCTGCTGTAGGCACATATCTGCACTGATAGAGATCTGTGTGGAAAACCCTCATGTCAGCACGTACCCAGCTCTGCACACCCTACCTCTCCTGCCCCTTGCAATTCACTTTCTCAGCACCCAGGCCTTGGAGGTGCACTTCATCCCCACCCATCTTCCAGGCTTCCTCCACCAACAGCCTGAATCATCCCTGCTTCAGGATACCCCTCCCTGGGCCTTCACTGACTAATTACATACAAGCAGCAAGACTCTAAACAGGAAATTATTTTGTGTTCATTCTTTGCTTTTTGTAATCATCCATCCTCGTGGGTCAAAATAAATCCAAAACAACAAGCATCAAACAAAAGGGAAAACCAAGTCAACTGTATGTGTTGTGGAAGATTAGAGGCCAAGGGCCTCAGGATGCAGCAAGCTGACTGTTCTTTGATTCAGGACAGCTGGGCACTAAAGAAAATATAAGGACTAACACTGCTAGCTGGAGAGTCAGCCAGGGATTATCCTGCTTAACTTGGCTCTCTGTGTCTCCTTCCAGGTCCCACAACTCACCTTGCACTAATTAATCTCACACCCACATTGTTTTTGTTGATAAAACACAGACATTTGGGCACCTCAGAAAAGCCCTGCACAGCAGCTGTCTTGTGCAGGTTTGTGGTAACAGAACTTCCTTTTACATGTTGCAACTACAGCCAAAGACAAATGGGAGCAACTGGAAACTTAAATTGTAAAATAGACACTTGCATTTTCCCACAGGATCGAACCTTTTGCACAGAGCATGAAGAAATCAGCAGTTGGCATAAACTATACCACTCTTTCACTAGGTTTATTAACCCAATATGCAATTTAAAAATATCCAAAGCAGTCTATATCTAAGAAGCATCTCTCAGAAGGACTTTGGGAAAGCAAGCAAACCTGTTTGGCCACAGAAGCTCCCCATGCTGAACAGCAGAGTTAAATCACATGGGATTTTTTTAAGTGTTTATTTTGCAAAGCAAACCTGAACCTTTCTTGAAGAGTAGATCAGTACAGGAAAACTCAGCCTCTAAAGAGTCTTTGTGTCAGTGTTGCAAGCTACATTTCTGCCATTAAGTACTGCTAAAACAGCTCCAAGTCCTGCTCCAAACTCTTCTCTTCCTGGCATTCAAACCAGAGGATCACTTACTGATATTACCATAGAATTAGTTTTAATTTATCTTTAAATTAGCTTTTAAAAATATTTCTCTCAACAATTTTTTTTCATTGCTCATGTTTGAAACTAAAACCAGGATAAAAAAGTATCTGAGTTACACAGCTTTATGCAACATTAGCTGCTCTCCATGCCCAGGAGGTGGCAGTCAGAGCCATCATGGCTGGGTGTACCTGTAGGAAAGTAACGACCCCAAAAGGAGTCTGCACCGGCTGCATCTGGGGGTCTTCTGTCAGTAACATGTGCTGGATTCGAGATTCACTGTTGTCCAAAGGGCTGTGCCACGACACATGGTCACCGCTGCAAAAGGTGTTTTCTGCAAGAGCAAGAAACAAGAAATATTTAGTCTGTGAAGTCTGTTAGAACATTCCTTCTGTTGGCAGCTGCTCCTGATGGGTGCCAGGCAGGAACCTCCAGCCTGGACTGGCACAGTCACTGGTGATTGCCCCTGAGCCTCTGAACCACCTGAAACAGGAATGGAGTCTCATTGAGTGATCTGAATTTAAGCACTGATTTCAAAATTTCCCACGCTTGAGTCCTGTGGCAAAAAACACTGTCCTACTCTGATATTAAGCCCAACACAGGAATACCAGCAAATAAAATTAGCCTGTCTCTCATTTACTATTAGTCTCCTTTGGTGAGAGGGGACAAAAACCCTGCAGGCCATAGTGGATATCCATTGCCACAGCAATTCACACTCTTAATTTGTTACAGATAAAATATTCTGAAATTTTAATTAAACATGAATACTACCTTGCTATATCAAATAAAAATTCTGCTGACCAGCTTGTGATAGTATAAGTAAAAAATCACTGTCTCTCCCAGTTGTCTGGGCGGCTTTGCTGCAGAATTATAATTAATATGTTTCTTTTTTCTTAAACAATAAGAAAACCAGTAGGTTATAAATTTCATTCTATGTCAAAATAGACTGCATCAAAACAAGGCAGGCATTCCTTTCCTTTCCTTCCCTCCTGCTTAGAAAGACAAAACCCCAGATAATCCCATGTTCCACAGCTAGTGCATGCCAGAAGGCACACCAGAACCAATCTGTCTGATGCTGCCCAGCAAAGGCTAATGCTTGCTTTCTGAGTGAACTAGAAGTAAAACAACCAGCTATGACCACATTCACAACAATTAAAGCACACTCCATTTGCATGCAGTTCCTGGAGCATGTATGGTAAAGTTGCCTTGCTGACTGCTTTTATCTTGGGTCTTGTGATTGTCCAAGCAGAGCTTGATTGTAAACAACCTGGAATCCACATTCTGCCTTCTGAGACAGGTGTAGTGCCCCAAGGATGAATTGAGTACTGCCTGCCTGCTTCCAAAGCCAGTGGCAGGCCCAGTGCCCCTCTCCTTGGCCAAGCTCGTGTATGAAGGCAGTCTGGGCTGCTGTCCTCACTGCGGTCTCTCCCAAGGGCACACTGAGAACTCTGCAAGAAAGGAGGCCTTGCCCACTGCAAGAGGACTAGGAATTCCAGTGCAGACTGGAAAACATTAGTGGTTGTTGAGTTGCTGTCTGTTGAGACTGAAGCATCTCTCATGCTACAGGAGCAGGATCCAATTCAGAGAGGTGCCCTCCCCATTGTCCTGGATCTTCATCTAACCTTCCCACATCACCTTCCACACATATCACAACAGGTCACCTCCTAAATATCTACAGGGCTAATAGATGAACATGGCAGTGTCTGCAACAGCAAGAGAAAAGCTTTTTGAATTGCCAGTAATTGCAACTTATTCCCAGTCACATTAAACAACACCACCAAGAAATTGGGTGCTTGCACACCCCATTGCAATAACTGTCCATCAGGACCACCCCGACAGCAAACACGGACTTGTGCAAGGGCAGCAAGAGCAAGATGTTTCAAGGGAACCCTGAGCAGCAGTTCCTTCAGCATGGCTGTGGTTAAAAATATTTGCAGTCCTCTCCCTGATGAGGAGCTGCTGGCCCTCTCCTGGCTGTAATGTTGGGCAACTCAGAGCGTCTCCACTGGGTGTCCCCATTGGTGTGGGTTTGAACATTTATTATATATGTTTCTTCAGATGAATTTCATGGACAGCTCATTCGATTAAGGATTAAAATAAACTCTAAATACCATAAGGAACTTAGCCTGAAAAATGAGGCATGTAACAGAAGTGCTAAGTAAGGGAATGCTTTCCTTAGTTAAAATTAGGAAAGAAAGAAAACAGTGAATGCAAGCTGCTTCAAAGAGTTTATCGTTATGTACACTAAATTACACGCTTCCAGCTCTGTGACTGGAAGGACTGCTTCAAATATTACTTTAATCTTAGAGTAGAGAAAATACAAGCAGACAAAAGAAAATGTTTTTTAAAATATCAAAATCTGATTAAAGAAATAGCACTTAGAATGTTGCAATTGATATCTTGTGATATTTTCCAAGTTAGACAAAATGTGTCTGATTAATTTTTTTTAAATGATAAAAGCCTCTCAGTCACAGTTTTCAGGAATGAAACAAAGCCACAAAGAGCTTATTCTTGGGCCCTGTCTTTATACCACAACATTTTGCCCATCAAATGCTCACACAATTCTATGCTGATCGATCGCTGCGTTTCACTGTTGGTGCTGCTTCTCCTGGGAAAGCCCAGCCCGTTTAGAGCAGGTTTTCAAATGCAAATGTCTCTGCTGGAAACCCACCTGTTTATGGCCATGTGAACACTGAATACTTAGAAAATCTCCCTCTCCCTTGCATACACACAAACATCACAAAATTCACACTGACTACTCAATTAAATCACACGAAAAAAATTCTGCAAATAACAGGAAGCTAAATTAAAACCTGTAGGGGTTCAAGAAATTTGGAATTACACCCTGAAACCCAGCTTTCCACTTGCTGCATTGTCACCCATGTGGGATGTAAGATCAGCTCTTGTACAGAGACCATTGCAGCACTGAGAACAGCCTGAATTACATCACTTGTAGTCACAAAAACTAAGAAATTATATAAACAAAGGAGTAGATAATCACTTTCTATTGCCTCATGCTGGAAACGAGGGTATCCTCCCTTCCTACCTTTCACACTCATGCTTTCAAAACAGGACAGGGATGAGAACACCACAACTGGATAAGCCTCATTTCCTTAGATGACCACAGCAAAACCGACAGTCATCAGAAAAAGTTCCAGGACATGACCAGGAATGCCCATGTCAAATCCATAGGACAGGTGGCAAAGCATAGAAATGATTTAGCCACTAACAGGAGAAATTAAAAGAAAGGAACTAAAAGAAACCATATTAAAAAGTTAAATCCGAATTATTTTAGCCTTTGGATAAATCAACAAATCCTCAGGAGTCAACTAAGGCTCTGATTTACTGCACACAAGCTGACTGCTGCTGAACACTTCTGCCTCGTGTTCCCTCCATGACAGGATGAGCTAAGATACCCAATCTGCCCCAGGATAAATTCATATCCTCCAGCAGTTACCATGGGAGCAGGGGGTGTGATGTAAATACACAGGCTTGTTCATGCTACCCCCTGGGACTCTTGCACCCTTCCTGCTTGCAAGGGGCACTAACAAGCCTTAAAACTAACACAGCAAGGTGACTCATGTTCACAATTTTGAAACTGCTTCTTTTCCTGCAAGTTTACGTTTCAATGAAAAACACTGTCTTCTGTTTCTTTCTGGTGAGGATTGCCAATTCCATGAAATTCAACTGCTTCACAGGAAGGTATTTATTTCATAAGAACTCAACAAGGAAATCATTTAAACATTTAAATTCAAACTTACTATTTTAGTTCATAATTTATAATAGCAAATTTGAAGCCTCTCTCTAGCTCTACAAAAATGGAAAGTCTCTAAATCTGCCATAGACTAGCTCTTGTACTATTCTATTATGCAAAAGCAGCAGTTATACCAGACCACTCTGTTAAGCCACCCATATTTTGAAGTCTTTAAAATGTCATTATCAATTTTCTTTTACAGCTCACATAAAGCAGGTGAGGTTCCTTCATGCAGCAACAGTCATAATTCAGCTGCACAATCTCTCCTAACTTTACTATCCAACTGCTCTGTAATGAGAACTGGGGAAATAACTCAGAGGGAACCATTCCACTGTAGACTAGTAAATTTTCTTTGTCTAACTTTGCTCATGTATTTTCTTGGAGTGCATTCCCCCTCCCTCCTTTAATTTGGCTAAATATAGCTGATGCCTAAAGAAATAAAACCAAGTCTTATTCTTGGCCTCAGGATGTTTTATAAACAGTATAATGCATGCAATCTACCCTCAAGTGGTGTCACCTAGCTCTAGAGAGAAACACAGATTACTTCCCATTGTATTTTCAATTTCTTTCTTAAACCTGACAGCTTTCTATATATGGGATCCTGCTAGGAGTTCTTACTCCCTTAATTGCCACAGGGAGTAAATTGAAAAGGAAAACAAACTTAGAGGAATACCAGGAGCTAAGAGAGAGCACCATCCTAAAAAGCAGTCCCAGGCTGAAAGTGAGTCAGGGAACATCTCCAGTGACCTGGCTACCCTGCACCCAGAGCAGATGGTGAACACTCTTGAGGAATCTGGGTGTCTAGTATCTTCTCTTGCATGTGCACTGGCAACTTAAGGAGGAAAACAAAGAGCTGATGCTGTTCCACCAGCAAGAAGACAGCCAGGCAGCTTTCAGCCTTTCCCCTGTCCATGCAGGCTCCTGTCTCCAGCCTGTCTGGCTCCAAGGCAGCTCAAACTGCACCACCCTGGTTCATCCAGAGGCCAGAAACTTGCCCCTTATGGTATGGTCCCACCACATCACTCTTGAGATAAATTTTAAAATTAGAAGAACTGATTTGCAGCCTGACCATTCCTCTGACCTCTTCTAAGACATGTCCTTCTTCCAAATGCCAGCTAAAATCAGCAACAGAGGGGTTAAACTGTACTGAGTAATCAGCCAGATAAATCCACCTGGACAGGATGTCACAGGTTATAAGCTGATACAGCACAGAGTGGGGGAAGCCCTAAGTACACTGACTACTACATGTGCTTGGTGTTGGGAAAACAGCCACTCGAGTAGACTCACATCCTTCAAGAGCATGTTTCTGTTCCTCCTGTTTGTGGGGAAAGCCAGGCCATCATTAAATGGTCACTTTATTTGGGGACATGTGCAAGGTGATGCTGAAAGAAACAGTCCTGCCTGTCCTCTGCAAAAGCAGGGCTGCCTGGATCACCCCCTCAGAGCAGTGAGGTTGCCGAGTTATGCTAGTACAATGCTTGGCAATTCTCTGCTACCTCGGTCTAAAAATAAAAGAAAAATCCAACATAAACAAAGCAAAAACCCAGAAAGTCCCAATAAATTTGCATCAGTGTGTGTCACTGGGGATGCTGGCACACAAACAAGATGACCACATCCCCCTCATGAGCCAGACCTACACTATCCACAGCACTCAGCAGTGTGAAAACTGCCTGCTCTAAGGGCCACAGAGCTACATTTTGACTCAAACATCTCAGCTAAACTGCAGGCAGCAAGTCACAGATGTCAGCCTGCATAACTCAAAGAAATTGTGTATTTGAAAGCAAAGAAGGATTTTAAGTCCATGACTTATGGGTGCAGGAATGTTAAAAAGGCCCCCAGTGAGTTCCTGACCAGCATGACAGTGATGCAGCCAGACATTTAAATTGAATGCAGCTTATCCAATACTTACAGAAACAACGTAATTTATTGTATTGCCATTACCCCATGCATGGTCTGTATAATTTATTATATAAATGCATTTTCTCCAACACATTTTTAATATTCAGTCTGGCTTTGTTAAAAAAAAAAGTAATCTGGCAATCTGTCACAAATAAGAATTGATGCTGTTTTTTAGTGCCAATTTGCAGACCAAAGAGAATTAATTGAGAGAAACTAAGGGCAAACAGAGAGTCCAATGCTGAAATGTAATAGCTATATTTTTCACCAGACCTACTTAATATATTTTTAACTAGCTCAATAATAAATATAAGCATGCATGCAAAGATGTTAGCTATAATAAATCGATACAAAAGCTAAAGATGAAAGTTGTGCCTAAGTATCTCAAAGTAATACTGTTATTGCAACTCACTGTATAATTTTTTTTTAAAAAGGGGTATAAGAAAAAGACTTTATTCAGACTCATTTGCCAGCCATGTTAAACTAGGATAATTAATGCTAAATTCAGTCTTAAGCTTAGTTTCCTAACCTACAAAGATTGGTAAAGGGAAAAAACAATTGGGATATAATCTGTGGGGCCCACTGGCAGTTAGTTTATAATTTTGTTTTCAAGTCAAGATGAACATGTTTTAAGAATATACAACAAATTATCAGAATCCAAGCTGTAATATATTTGCACTATGTTTAAAAAATGCTTTTCCTCCCTATTTTTCCTTTCCAGTTCAATTTTGCTGCCCCTTATCTCCTGCTTTGGAAACAGGAACTGTCCCAGCCCTGGAACTCCAAGGAGGTGCAAATTCACACAATGCTGCTGCCTGCTGCAGACATGCAGCATAGAGAAGATCCCTTAGGAAGAATTAAATCCCAGGAATACAATTAAACAATAGCTCTACTGCAGGGATTCAAATTGAGCTTTTAGAAATAAGGGGCCTAGGCAAAAGGTTCTTTAAAAAAAAATAGCAGGGAAAAAACCAGATTATCAGTACTGTAAGAACTGCTTGACCTCTGAGGTTTGAAGACAGTTTCACAAAGCAGAGAAGCGTGATGCAGATTATGTTTTTAAATTGCTTTGCAGGTTGAAAATACAAAATTGATTACTGCACAGCTCCAGGGTGTTAAGTCTGTAAAATTAACAACCCTCTCAAAAGAGCCCAATCAATTTATGCAAACACATATAAACTTACTTGATAATTTAATTTTTTGATCTGAAAGCCCAATGAAGAGCCTTCCACACCTTTCCAGGGTACATCACCAGCAGGGCAAGGTGATTCCTCACTCATCCGTGTTGTGCTTGGAGTCGTTACTACCATTGGCAGTGGGATGACGGAAAATATGTCTCACTGCAGCTTCCACTGATGTAGTTGCAAATACTGCTTTTCTCATCACAAAGTAGATCCAGGCACCCAGATGCCTTCTGCAACATTGCAGAGTGCAGTATTATAGCAAAAAATAAAAAATTAATGCTACTTTACAATAAGCAGTTTGTTTCTGAGCCTCTTCTACCCCTTCTGTTTTACAAGATTTCTTTCTATCCCTTACAGATCTGCATATCTGGCTTGCTCCTTCTCCCTGCCCCATGCTACGTGTGTATACAATTTCCATGACTGCAAACTCTGGGAATTTCTCACGCAGGCTCCCAGCAAGTGACTCCCGTGCCCAGGGCACACTCCCACCCTCTGCAAGTGGTGGGCCCCCTGTCCTCTGCCTGACTCTGTACAGCCTGCTCCACCAACCACTTCCTCCCACACTTTCTCTCCTCATTCAGCTCCTCTACTCTGTTCCCCTCAGGCTTCTGCAGCCCTTGCAGTCAGCAGAACCAGGAGCTAGCACATTCATCGCGTTTGGCATCCCCTTTGTGTAAGCACTGTCCAGGGCAGGTTGCATCTCACCTTGCTTTTGCAACAACACAGTTCTCACCCATCTACAGATTTATCTGCATGGCTCCCTTCTCCAGAAAGGGGAAGATGGAAGAAGGCATGGCAGCATGAAAGGACTTAGCTGGCATTATTGAGTGTGGCAGAAAATGAACAGAGATGTCAGTTGCTCCTTCTCAGTCCCACAGACATTTGCTGCTCCAGGCTCTTGCTCCTCTACACCCCATCACTCACACCCATTGCCCTTGGGTGCTGCAGGGTTAGGGTGCTTTCACCTCCCTCAGTTTTCCTTTTACTTTCTTCATCCTCCTGTTCTAGCAATCATAAGGGAGCAAGAGTGATGCACTTGCTGAATTCTGAGTTCCAGATCAGGCAAGAGATCCTTCCACTTCTTCCCAGCTGCACTGCTACCAGCTTTCTGAATCCTATACCTGAAGGAGACACATTTTGCACGCCCCTTTAAAGGGTGGTAGTTACATCGTCAACAGTTTCAAAAAGTGAATAGCCTCAGGATGGGGTGGAGGCCCAGAATCTAGAAAGGATATTATACAGCAGGATCTCCTGTCAGATAAAGTCTCAGCTCAAAAGAAGTTTTAATAACAGTTTATTTACAGATCATGTGGCCCCATATGACCAGTCTGAAGAGATACTTGCCTGTCATTTAAAAACCTTATCCTGTGTCCTGGCACAGGAAAGCCAGAATGTTTTACAGTTACCTGAATGTTTCCCAGCCAGCTGCAACTAGAATTAAGACTGGTACCGATAGCATTTGGCAATCTTTAATGTCCTCAGTGAGGAGATAGAATTGCAGCAGGTGAGAAATTTTTTTTTCCTTGTTGGACCTCCTACATACTTGCACAAGTGCAAGCCACTGAGAAGGGCAGATCCTTAGATAGACCTATGAGCACCATAAGCCTGTACAGTCACTTGTGATCTTCCTCTAGATATGCATCTATAAGACATTTCTGTTGAAGAGCTTTCAAGGAGCTTGAAGGGGAAGCAAAAGCAGTATCTGCCTCTGAAGAAACTAAAAAACATGCAAACAACTTCTTTTAATAGCCTTCACAGCACAAACATCTGACAGAGTCCTTTAAACTGCACCACGGTATCACTTTTAGCAAAATTATTAAAGAAATGACAAGAAAGGGGAAATGGTCTGTGAGAAAACATCCACAAAGTTATCACATCATAACCCTTTCAGAAAAAGGTTCTAATTACTCAGGCATTAGTTCTGGGATTTGTAATGGACAAGAGGGCAGAGGTCTTCAAAAGAGCATTGTGTCATTTCTCTCAGTGGTTGATTATTTATCCTTAAATTTTCAGGAATTTAAAGCTTGCACAGGCCAAACTTTTGTTTTACTTTGGCAAAGCGGGAGGCCAAAGGGCAGGAAACAGAAAAACTCTGCATTCACACATACTTGCATAAAATAGTTATGCATTGAGCTCCACCAACCCATTACAGTACTGCAAGAGAAACACACTTATTCCAAGAGTCGTATTTATGGTTCAAATGCAAAATGGACAGCCTGTTTATGGAGCATCTTTTGAAACACCATCCCAAGTGTTCTGAGAAAACTCCTTTAAGCCCCGAATTTTAAATCAAAAAGCACAAGAGTCCACTTCCCTGAGGTTCTGGGCTGCCCACAGCCTCTGAATATACTCTCCCAGTTTCTCTTTCCCACCAAGAACAAAACACTTCCCCTGCTGTGCCCATTTGCTGCCTCCTGGCTGAGAGGGCTGCTGCAAAGGATCTTTAGCTCTGAGGCTGTCAGAAGATGGTCTGTAATAAGCTCTGCACACTGCCACTCTCACAGGCAGAGCGGGTTAGTCAGAAAGCACAGTTTGAGCACCACTTACTGCACAGATCTTCAATAGAATGTGTAAGAAGGTGGATATGTAACAGTGAACCCAACTTCCAGCTCTGCAGTTCATCTGCAGTTACTCTGCTCTGTAGTTTCATCTAACATGGGCTTGGCAGCCGTCAAGGGAAAACACAGTCCTTTCCAGAAGGCTACTCAGTATGTGTAACCTTCAAACTCTCCTCTGTGCATCCCAAACAATTGCACAGGGGCAGTGAGAGGATGCTCTTGCAACTGCAGAACAATCCCTCTGTGTTGTTGCTTTCAGCTCCTCCATAGGAGGAGGCAATACTGTTCTCTGCAGAAGCTTTTAACTGCTAAAGTAGCGGCTTCCGTTTCCCAGGAAAGGCTGGGTGGGACAAAGACCTCACATATGAGAGGCCAAAGGACCTCTCACCAGCAGGAGGGGGAGTTTTCTGCCTTCCATGGGCTGTTTCCTTTGTCCTGCATTCCTCCTTAGTACAGGGGAGCCTTTATCCAAGGCCAGGCTGACCATGTGCAGCTTCTCCCCTACTCCCTTTATCCCAGAGTCAGGAGATATTCTTTCTCACAGTTTGCTGGTATCTAACATGTGGGCTCCTCCTCACTCTCCTACAGTGGGGAGGGCTCTGGGTAGGATGGAAAAAAAAGGCTTCCTGCAGAGATCTTGGCTCCTTCCACTTTGGGCGGAAAACATCAGCCAGATCAGTCCTGATCTTGTACTGCAGCCATTCTGGATAAACACCTGCTAGGGGCCAGCATCCAGGCATCCTGGGCATGGGGCCTGCTGGCTGTCCCTGCGCCACTTGGGCTCCTGCAGCAGCTCTACACAGAGATGTGTCACACAGCTTCCTCTAGATCTCTGTGCCAGCTTCTTCCCTCCCTCTCCCAATAGCAGCCCACCTGCAATATGAAGGCTAAAACAACTTATGTATGCATTGCTAAGTATAACCACGGATCAAAGTTACAAGTCTTGGTGCTCTGTCCATCCCTAACCCTCTGGGAGCAGCATCAGGGCACATGGACTGATGCAAAACACAGAGAGAAGACAAATTTCCCACCCACCTTTTTTTTCGTTTTCTTTTTTTAAATAAATCAACTGAATGAACTGTACTGAACAGCTGAAAAACAACAAGCCAAGTTCAGTTCCCAGGCAGGAACAGGACATGAGTTGACAGAATTAAAGGGGACAGCATCAGTTGAAATCTTGCCAGCTCAAACTGGGCCTAAACCTACTTTATCTAAATTGCAGTAGCAGCTACAAACAAGCCTTCTCTTTCAGGCAGCACTGAGATCCCTCACTTACTGCCTGGAAATACTGTGTAATCAGTAAAGCAGTCTAGGGGAAGACAGCTTTCCTTCTATTTCAACAAAGTCTTTTATAGGCAACAAAGGCTTTCTGTGCCTTTGCTCCTGGCAAAGTCTCTTCATGCCTTAGTGTGAACCTATCCTTTGGGGCTGGAGAAGGTCAGAGACCTGTTCCCAGCCAAGAACTAGAAGTTGTAAAGACAGCAGTGGCTTCCACAGCAAGGCACAGGAAACAACCATGAATCCAGACAAACTGTGGCAGAGGAAAAAAGCCCAAACTGTGAGAGATTAGGGAGGTAGAGAAGAAAAGACTTTAATTTGTACTATATAACTAGCTTAATGATGACATAAAACATAGACTTGTCATCCTCCAAGTAGAATGAGAGTACAGGTGTCTTTGGAAACTCCTAGGTTTCCAGTCACGCTTTCCTACTGCTGCACTTCTGACTAGGTGGAGTCTCATGCCCAGCCCTGCTTCACAGCACCCATGCTAATGTAGCAAAAGGCAATGTCACTCAGCAGCGGCTCTGGTCCCTTCCTCTCATGTTCCTGGGAAATCATCCTGCACTTTTCAAACCTGGCCAAAGGGCTGCAAGGGCTTTTCTATACTGCATCTGAATTAAATATGTGGGGAAGAGATGTTGCCCAAGGTCCAGCAAGTCTCGAACAAAGGCCAGAAAGATGCTACTCACTAAAACCATAACAATCAGCAAAAATAATGGCCAGTTTACTCCATCAGTGGCTGATGAAGTGACAGTGCTCCAAGGCAAAGAGCAGGACTGAGCCTGGCACTGGGGTGTATTGCAAAGGGGCAGCACCCTTCCTGCTGGAAACAAGAAGAGAAGTGAAGTCAATGTAAGCACACGAAGCCTAAGGCCATGCAACTCCCTTTGTGCTGCCAGGAAGAACAAGCAACCACACACAGTGGCATTCACAGCTGCGTCCCTTTTCTGTGCCCTCTCCCAGTTTACCATCCACACCTGAAACACTCTGATCAAGAGAGGACTCACAGAGAGGAAGGACAGGCCACCAGCTGTGTGCTAGTTCACAGCCAGGGAAACCTCAGCCATGGCCAAGGCCACTGCAAAGCTGCTGTCCAAGGACTGGAAAGGGTGTGCCATGAAAGAGTTGGATGTATCCCTGCCTCACAAGTGAGGACAAAAGCATCTGGAGGTCCCAACAGCCACACAAACTGACAAATAACACTAAGATTTGCGATCCTGCAGAGGGGACCTGTGTTAATTTAACTAAGGGAACCCAGATCTACAAGGGGGAGTAAATAGGGCCAGGTCTATCTGCAACCAGCACTTCTCTGCAATGCCTTTCAAGATAATTCACAAGAGTTACATCTGGCAATTCTGTTGCCAAGAACTTCAGCACTGCCATCCAGCTGCAGAGGAAGCCAGCTGCAGGTTAGGGACCAAAGCACGAGCTTGGAAGCTGCCTATTGTGCCCAGCTCGTCAGCCAACCACTGCACACCAGCAACCAGTTTGTTTTATCAGCCAGCACATCATTTGGTACCACTCACAGCACGTACGTCCCAGCTGGAAGCTAGGGGATGGCTTAGGAGATGGGGGGAGGGATGGGAAGTACTGGGGAGGTGAGCTCAAAGACAGCAGTATGGGAGAAGGGGATTTATTGCAGCAGCGCAGGACACAGTGCACAAAAACACAAAGGACCAGGCTCGGTCTGAGCTGCTGCTCACAGAACAGCTTGTTTTATGGGAAACATCTAAGAGGAATTAGGCTAAAACCCAACCAATTTCTCATGGACTGCTGAATAACTATCAGATGATGAGAGCTTTTGGCCATGACAAACTTGGGTTAAATTGGAACCAGTGACTTAATGTTTCCATACCCCTTTGCAGAATAAAGGCACGCAGCCCCTGCACACTTGGTTGAGTCCTGTTCACCTACAGCAATTTACTGTGCTACAATTTCAGCATTCACACAGCAGAGTTCACTGAATAACAGGTTTGTTGAATTCAAATTGATGTTGATTTATGCTTCTTTGTAAACTTAAAAAATGCAGTTGATCTCCATACAATTTTAATCTAAAATCCTGGAATACTAGAGAGGAGACAGGGCCAGCTCTAACTGGAAATGGATCAATATTATAAACAGATGATAGAAAATATATATATATTTTACAGAGCCATAGCAACTAGAAGAGAATAATAAATCAGCCTGGGTTTGGGAGAAAAAAAAGATAAGGGCACAGTCAAGGAAAAATATGTATGAATTACTGGCAGATTTTCTTTGGCTTTAGTCATCCCCGTGGGAAGAAATAAACAGCTTTACAAACAAGCCAGAGAAGCTTCATTTGTATTCAAGGAAGCAAGGAGTTTGTTTTAGGTTTAGAGTTTGGTTGCTTATTTTGGTTTTTTCCTTTTTACGCACAGAAATTGGCCTGTGTCAAGAATGTTTGAAAACATGTTGGCAAGCAAAGAGTCACTGAGGCTACTACACTGAAGTTTTCTGGACCCCAGGAGAGGTGAAGACAAGGCCTGGTGGTTATGGCAGGATGGCAGATGCCAGGGTATCTGCTGGCTAATGGTCTGTGACCCCCAGCAGATCCCCTAATCCCACTGAGCCCCACTTTCAGTGTAAGAGGTGTAGTGCCTGCCAAACTCAAAGAACCTCCATGACTCAGACTAACTTGATTCAGGTGAAAACTGCTGAATAAGAAGAGTGCATCTACACCTGCAGCCTTTACAAGTTCCATAATCACCCTTATTTAAACTGTGGTATAGAGAGATGGCATAATGGCCTCAAACTGATGTACTGGGATATCATGCACATAGCAGGAATTGTGTGTCCTTCTTTAAACTAGAGACAAGCTATCATAAAATAACTTCTACCTGAAGAAAGTACAACATGTCAGATATTACTAAGGAAAGCCACATGTACCTCATTTTGGGCTTGCTTTTCAGCCTGGCTGCCAAAGGCTTGGGCAGCTGTGCTGCCTTTGTGACTTTCATGCAGTAGAACCATCCTCCCTTCCAGGGGAGACTTCCAGAAACTGGCCCATGGACTTGAATCATGACAGAGGACCAAAACTTACAGATACTAAGTTCCTACAGGTTTCACAAAAATAACAGTTATATTCCATATCTTTTTCTCTGAAAAGGGGATCCTTCACCATGACAGTGCAGAGGTGTTTGTGGGGAAAAAACCCACAAACTAAACCAGCTATAGTCAGCTTGGCTATTGTTTTGACATGCTGTTATCAACATTTATAACTCCTTGTGTGCCTACTGAAATTGGTTCTGTCCAATCCACTTTTCAGAATTAGTAAGTTTTCCAAGGAATAATTCATAGAAGTTGCTCCTGAAGTACTTAGCTGAAATCTACATTAAATTGCTACTGAAAAATTGCACCTTGTATCCTTACTTTCTTTGCCTGCACATTTTATTATTATTGTTTTGCAGTACCCAGATTGCAAACAGCTTCCTACTACTGGCTAGCCAAAGGTCAAACATTAAAATTCAACTTTTCAATTAGTTGAGACATCGAACTCAGATTTAAATATCTTTCAGTGCACTGGTCATCAGGAGACTATGAGAAAAGATAAATTACTTATTTATGGAATAAAAAAATTACATTTAGAAGACCTGAAAAGAATACTTACTCATTCAAGACAAATTTATAATAATAAATGAGACTCAGAAGGCTCCTACTCTGCCCTTGCCTAAAGGAAGGATCAACTCTGCCTGACAAATATACATGAAAGAACCGTTTGACTTGTTCTCAAAGATATGCAGCAACAGGGAATCTGCCACTATCCAAATGTGTCACTGTACTTGCCCTTCAGAAGTTCTCCTAATGACAAACCCTAAGCCTATTTTACAGAAATTTTAGTAGTTAAATTACAGAATTTTTAGGCTTTCCTATCCCCAGTAGGCACATGAAAAATGCATTTGTTGCTTTATTCCTTACAGCAACCTTTTACATATTTGAAGACTGTTCTCACATCTTCCATTTTCTCCTCCCTAGACTAAAAAATGTAATTCTTTTGATCATTCCTTCATAAATCATATTTTCTGGACCTCTGAATCATTCTTAGTGCTCTCCTCCAGTCTCCCTCCAACTGGGATGCATCTGAGTTGAAGTGTTTTGCCCAAAATGAAGTACAATGTTCTCCCTCTCCCTTGCAGTGTAGGACCCAATCATATGCATTACACAGAACACTCCTATTTATGCATCAGAATAATTTCACTTGTATCTCACAGCATGAAGAGCGTGTTGGTTTAGGTATAGCTCATTGGTAATAGTAACTTCAAATAGTTTTCTTCTCCTTTCAGAACTGCTGCTTTCCCCCAGCTGATTGCACTGGATTATTCCTGTGTCAGGAGAGTCCCTTGCACCTATTGTGCCTCCCTGCCTTTACTGCACACCAGTACTTCCCAGCTCTACCCATCTTTTGTGGTTGATGAACACATCGACAATTACTCAGAGTCTAAATATCGAACCTCTTCTTTACCTTTCAGCAAGATCTCATTTCCTCAGCTCATTTACATACTTGTTGGGACAATGTAAAAAGTCTCAGTAGTTTCAAGGTAACCAACATTCACTGCTTCCTATGGTACCTGTAACTTACTTTCTTGGATTCATTGTTGATAAATCCATGCTGGAACATCCATTATTCCGTGGATGCCTTCTGGATGATTTGTTTCTCTTAGCATTTTCTTAAGACCTGAAATCTGATTGACCAATTAGAAACTTTTGGGTTTTTTTGTTTTTTCTCTTTTGGGAGTTTGTTTTGGTTTTGATACAGGTTTTTTAATGGGATATGAAGAACAGCATTTACTGATTTTCCAGTCTGCTATGATGCTACCTGTCTCCCCTAAATCAGCAGGGGCTCAGCCTTCTCATGCTGATATGTTCTGGGGTAAATGTCATCAAGCTCAGCCAACCTGCAAACTTCTAATTCATGGACATCCTCCTAATACTTCTGGCTCATTCCACACTACAACTCGTGCATTGTGGAGAATATAACTGTGATATATGCCATACCATTATCTTTAGGCTCTATGCATGACGAGTTTCAATGACGATTTCTCCAAACCTGTACCTGAGAGCTGCAGCTGTTTCCTTTCAGGCTAAAAACATGGAAGCAGCAAGAGCTCATACACCATTTTAATGCTATGTCAATTTATTGCCTTCCTGACACATATCAGACAGACCCTTGAGAATAACATAAATTTACCCTAAAGAGAAAAAAACCCACAGATTTTAATTTTGGGCTAACAGAAACCATAGTCTCTCTGTAGTGATCAAGGGTGTTAATACTGTAGTAAACAAAGAGTTAACAATTGTAGTAAGCTCTGGATAAGCTTTCTGTAGAAAGAGCATTTCTTCTTTTTAATTTGAATTGAAGTATAAATTTGTTCTACCGTGAGATATTTGCAGTACACCCATGAACCATGACAAGCTAAGGTCACAGAATTGTACCAAGTTTCATTTTCAAGGTTTGAAGGCTCGGGGATTTTTTAAAACTAACAGAGTTGGAATTTGTGGTCATGGTCAAACAGTGATAAAATTAAGAACAGATAAAGCCACAAATAAAACTTTTTGAGACTTGAAAGCTTGGTTTTGTTGAAGGAGGTTAAGTACTGCCCTTTAATCAAAAGCACCAAGCGCTTGTTACAGTGAACAGAGAAGCCAACGCTGAAAGAGGTCTGAAATTCAATGCAGAAGATTGGTTTTCTAAAGCACTGCCGCAGTGCAGGAGAGAGACAGAAACAAAGGAATGCAACATTCATTTGCCTAGAAGTGTTTCTTAAAAAGTACATCACTTGCAATGAGACACACTTTGCAATACACAGGAATATTATTTAGGGCAGCAGTAGCTGCTAGGTGAATATTCAACTCAGCTGAAAATGCTCCAGGCTCAGCAGGAATATAACTACACCTTACTCTCCCCCAGCTTCGACTGAGCTCAGGAGCACACCTCTGTGATAACTAAAAAGTTGGCTTTTATCAAGAAATAAGAATTTAGCTTTTAGTACAGCTTTCAGAGTAAACAATTTTCTGACATGCAAAAGTACTTGGAGCCTATCCAAAAAAGTTCCTGCCAATTTTATTCTTTTTCTTGCTTCTTGTTCAGGGTGGATTTATAAACTTTCCTTAAGTTGTTTCAGCTCATCAAATGTTTTTAAGGCTACTTTGGAGTATTGAAGAGACACCATAGATTTTTTTTTTTTTTTTTAAACAACTGAACAGGACAACATTAAGGTACATACATCAGAGTTAAACAACATTTATCAGAGTTTCATTTGACAAATGCTCTAAGCACTACAGTCAGAAAGAACTTGAGCTAAAAGAAGCCTTTCATCATGCAAAACAATGCTGTCATGCCACAGCCTGTTTCATACCCAATGGGCTTCAGAGGAAACAACACTTCAAAAACTTCAGTTTAGAAGTTTCAACATCTGAACAGAGAAGTCAAGAAGAAAAACAAGAAAAAACAATGGCAGAAGCTGACTAGGCTTTGCAGAGTGAGAATGTCAAACTGGGGGAAACTCAGTTAGGCAGAAAAGAAAGTAACACTGCTGAGAACTGGGTGCCTGACTACCCATGAGTGACATAAGGGAGAACACAGGAACTGCCATCCTGAGAGAAGACAGCTAAAGGGAATACAACAAAACAAAGCAGGACATGTCAGAATTACTGGGGACTCTGCAGAGCAATGGAGTGAGAGATCTTGGACTAAATTAGAAAATTACTGCATCTAGCTGTGGTCAACAGGCATTGACCTGAAAGATCAAGAAGAACCATGATAAAGTAGGCCCTGTTACAAGTCTTACTTTTAAAAGCATCATCTTGTCAGGATTAATGTGATGTCTATTATTAACCAGACAATTTTAGCCTGAGAAAATTCTTTTCTAAAAGAGACATGTGATAATCAAATTTGTACTAAAATAAAACTAGAGCTTGTTCACTTGTTGCAACAGCATACAGATTTCTATTATACAAGGCAAGGAGTGGTTGGTAACCGTCAGTCACAACACGCAGCTTCTTGCTGAAGAACATGAAGCAGTATGAAAAAAACACACAAAATCCAGCACTTGTGTAATATTTTAAGGGGCGTTTGCAGATCTCTTGTCCAGCCTCTCTATTTGAAGTGGAACCACCACCAATGCTAGATCAGGGCCAACTTAGCTTTGTTGAGCTAAGGCCTGAACCTTTCCAGGAATGGAGTTCCAGCTCCTCTCTTATAAACCATTCCCTGTCCTTTGCTACTCTCCTTGTGAGCAAGTTTTTCTTGAAGCTTTTCCAGGGCCTCCCATACTGCAATTCAGAGCTGCAGCCCTTTGATGTACTATCTAGAGCTTGACCCCACAATCTTGTAAGTTCCCTCCCTACATCTGTAGGCTCCAATTAGATCACCCTGCACATTCTCTTCCCAGGCTAAACAGGCCCTGCTCCCTCCAGCTCTCCTCATGGCTTACATGCCCTAGAACCCTGGCCACCTTGAACACACTCCAGCTTTTTAGTATCTTTTAAAGGCCAAAACAGGATAAAATATTTTAAGCAAGGCCTTCCCTGTGGCCTGCCAAAGAGGTAATAATTTCCTTCTATCTGCTGCTCATGCTTTTCCTAAGGTTACCCAGCATGTGGTTCACCCATTGTATGATGAGTGTGGTATTGGCTCACAGCCAATTTAATAGTTAAAGAAAAGTCAAATTATAATTCACAGACTGTTGTTTTTCATATGGCAAATTGAAATCTAAATAACCAGAGGCTAGAATCCATCAGCATGAGTTTGAGTGTGCCTTTAAAAGAGTCATGGGGGATATAAAGTAAAAACCAGCATTGATAAGCAGAAGATAATACTGGAGGGTGGTTCATGCCAGATTGATAAGCATGGGCACAACAACTCTCTTCATTCTAAGAACAGTTCTTTGGCTTTGAGGTCCAAAAAATGGGACTACATTATTGCAGGAACCAAACAAGGGAAGTCTCTGCTCTGACTGCCAGTTTAGTCACCAAGATGCTTGCCCTAAAGTACCCTTCCATTTCACTCTGAAGACCCATGAAAAGACAGTGACCAACAAGCAACTGCTATGAAAACTAGCCTGGACTAGGAAATTTAAAATGTTCCAAATAGGATGTAGGATATTTAGCATAAGTTAATACATAACACATATATTACTTTGTATCTAAGAGGGAGACTTTAGATTCAGATGTTTTCTTCAGACCCTGCAATCATTGCAGAGAAAATGTGAGTATGTATTCATCTCTTCACAGTCAGTATCAAAGTCAGTATTGCTGCTGTGCAATACAATTTAGACAGGATGGGAATCTGAAATAGTGTAAAAAATAATGAATCACATAGATTTAGACATTTAACAGTTGCAAAAATCAAGATAGAAAGGTGAGAAAAATTTTGGATGGCAACTGGGGAAGACAGTTACACAGCAAAGGTTACAAAAAGATAAGCAATAATCTGGGCTGGCACTGAACTATGTCCATCAATATTTAGAAAAATACCCACAAGACTGTCAGTTCCTCAGAATTGTTACAGAGGTTAGCAGAGCAATCCTGTTCTTACCCAGACCTTTTCCCTTTGAGAGTCAGCCAGCTGACTGAAAAATATCAGCAGAATCAGAAGTTACTGTGCAATTTATGAACTAGTACAGCAGGTACCAAAAGCTACAAATCCAATAATCATTGATTTAGAAGGTAATTTACTTTTTTAATTAGGTTAAAAAAATGTTCCTTAAATTTTTTCATTCAGATCTTGTGATGCTGGAAAGTGTATTTCAAGTACATTAGCTATTCCACAGGTTTTCATGCGCTGACACTAAAAGTAACATTCAATCTGCTGATATAAATGAAACTAAGAAAGAGCGGTGCAAGAGGATGGTTTGTAGGCACTCTTGTTCCCAGTTTTCCGGCAATTCTCCATCTGCAATAATGATCCACAATTGTTAATACCTTGGTCCTCCCAGCCTTATCATTCCTTACAACTTTTACATTTTCATATTTCAACAATTCCATTTTCATATGCATTGCTACTGCTCAGCTGCAGGGACCACTGGAAGGTATTGGCCTGTGATGGAGCGGCAATGTTTTTGGAAGTTATGGCACTTCTGCTGAGAAGTGAGACCTTATCAGATGGTTGTTCCTCAGCCATTCAGGATTAGCAAATGTTTTTCTTGCTGAGAGAAGATATTGGACATGGCACTCAGTGCCATGGTATAGTTGATGAGGTGTTAGGTCATAGACTGGACTTGAAGACCTCAAAGATCTTTTCTAACCTAGCTCATTCTGTGATTCTGCAATTCTGTGAACCCAATTATACAGGAAAGAGTCACTGGGCAGACTTTCTATAGTTACTGACTGTTGTTTAACTTCAGCTTTTCAATACTCAGGATTTGCAGTACCTGAACAAAACTTGGCTTTGTCCCTGCAGGCTGGGCTGGAGGAAGGAGCACTCTATTTTGGGTTCCCACAATATGACAGCTCCCAAGATCTGACCTGGTGCTGATGAGACAAGTGTCAAACCCTGTAACAAATGTAGCCCTTCAGAACTAGAGCAGGAAAAAGAGAGGCTGTGCATTTCACCCTGTGGTACCTGACTGGAAGACGTATCTGGCCAAGCCTTGCATCAGCTCTGCTGGCCAGGTAGGTGGTGCTGACTCCCCCGTCTCTCTCTTCAGCCGGAACGTCAGCTCAAAACCAAAACCACTCGGTCCGTCTGTACCTGTAAACCTGGAGGGAACGAAAAATAAAAAGTCATGACACACTTCTTGTAACCAGAGCAAGATTTAGGATTGGACCATGGAAAAAGGATGAGGGTTCTCCTCATAGAACCAGCCATCCAGGGAGAGGAATCTGGATGTGCAGGGAATCCTGTATTCCATAAGCACATGTGCAGATCCACCTAACTGACTGGTACAGAACAGTGACAGCCTCACATATGCAAAGTTGTACCTTGGACAACCAGCAACGCTATAGTGTTTTATTAGTTTCACATATCAGTTAGTAAAGTAAAAAAGAAATATTGCTTAAAGGGAGAAACAAAAATGCTTCAAAGTGGATAGTTTTCAATAACTGATTCCAGGAAAAAGCATAAATCGGAAACTCAAACACATTATGAACGGGTCAGTTTTAAGAAAGATCAAAGTTAACAAAAAGCCTTCAAGCTGTTCTTTCACAGTTAAATTTCTTGGAAAGTAAGATGGCTCCCTATTGAATTTCCTACTTTCAAGGCATGCTCTGAAACAACAGAACTTTACTTCTAATATGCACTGAGAGTTCAGCGGGCTTTTTTTTTTTAACCTCGTGGCTCTCTGCTTCCCAAAAATAACTGTTTAAAGAAGACCACACATGCTTCACATTGATCCACGTGAAAGTTACTGAGTAACAGAAGTCTTTAGGTGAGTATCCATCAAATCTAAAGCAACACTTGTATTCAAGAGAAACATTGCTGGTCAACAACACACCAATAGTCCCAAAGCAGTAAAGCTGACAGGCAACATAATTTAAATGAGTTTGTTCACATGGTAGTGTGACTCTTGAACAGAGAAGTACAGAACTACCAAATAATAATAAAAAAGAGCTAAGGAAACAAGCTTTAAGCTACTTCCCTTTTAAGATTAAAAAAAAATAAAAAAAATCCCGAAAAGATTCAAGAGGTATCTTCCAAAGAACACTCAGAAAATGCAGCAGCATACAATGCCTACATTTTCAAACTAACAGTTAAATCTTAGAAAAATTTTATTTGCATGTAAAAGATTTGTATTTAAAGATTAGACTTCAAACGTTTTTTAATAGTTAATGGTCACAAGTTGGTGAAAATACAGGGAAAATTTAAAAACATGCAGTTCACCTGCACTGTGCAGCTGTTCAGATGTAACAGCCTATAAAGTAAAAGTATTTGATCTGTTTAATTTTAGCTTGGTAATCTCGTTTTAAGGAAATTGTGATACACGTGGCTTTTGATTACTTTGGAAATACTTTATGCTTAATTTTGACAGGTCTTTAGTAGAAAGAAATATTAATATTCAGAGTGTAATTAGCATAGTAATTTTGTTAGTATTTTTGCCAAAGGTTTTGCTTTTATTCTTAATAAAAGTCTTGCATTTTAGGGTAAGTTCAATGTAGTTTCAACAGCTGCCATGAAATTTCTGTCATTGAACAATGGCCCATAATCCAGGACCAGAGCTCCTGGATGAGGTTTGAGGGATGTACCTGAGAATCGAGGCAGACAAGCTTCAGGAGCTACACAGACCTATAACCTTCCAGTATGCTTCTGACACTTGGTGTAGGAAAATTACAGAGATGTATCCAGTAGCCAAGTCATGCAGCTTGGTTTTTCCTATGGATATCCTTTTTACTATAAGTGCTCACACCTGCCCCAGCTTCAAAATTTGTGATAAGGATGCATCAGTCTGCAAGTGGAGAAGCAAGTAGCATGGGAAATGCTTTTTCCCAGTCAGAAACCCAAGATCTCCAGATACTTCTGCCAATGGAAGATAGAGGAAATGGCTTATCTCTCACGAGGACAGAGAGACTCCCTTCTATTCCATGTGGAAACACTG
>VRYO01001366.1:3635866-3695514 GCA_009812075.1 Sialia sialis
ATCACACCTTGCAGGCTTGCAGGTGTTCAAACTTGTGCTTCTTCCTGTAAGTTCCAAATTTTCCCCAAACTTCCAGAAAACTTCTAGAAAATCAACCACCTTCAACCAGACAGTCAATGAACGAGCTAAAAACCCTAATAATACTTCCAGAAGAGAAAGACCAAACAGGCCTCATTTCCACAAAAAAACTGTGTGGAAGGGTAACAATAACCCAAAGATGGAAGAAATCTTGCTAAAGGACATGGAAGCCATGAGGTCTTGCACAGACCTCCCCACATTCTCTACCTGTACCTGCACCAACCTGCTCCTTTTCCAGTGGAAAGCATTCCCAGCAGGTCAGCCTGACATAACTCCTGTGCCAGCTGCAGAGGCAACACTTTGATTACAGTCTTTGATCTACAGAACCAAGATTCTGGCACAATCTGGGGCTGGTATCTCTGAGAGGTAGGGAGCTGAGGAATGAGATGGTAGATTTGGTGTGGACTTTTCTGGTGATGGTTAGTTTGTTTGGGTGGTTTTGGTGGCATTTTTTTCGCTTGCGTTTGTTTGTTAGTTTTTGGGTTTTGATGGAGGTTTTTTGGTTTGGGTTGTTGGGGTTTTTTTGTTGGGTTGTTTTTTTTTTTGCAGGGGTGGTAGTGGTTTAAATCTGAAGGTAACCAATTCAAACTAAAGCCTATTTAAAAGAAGGACTTTGGAGCTTAGGTCAGCATTTCAGGACTACAGTGCCTTCTTTACAGTTCATTTTCTTCAGCCAAACTCCTGCAGTGCAGCAGTCCAAAAGCACCTCAGCTTTACAGTAAGATGATGATCTGAGATGGAACGTGTGCAGGAAGAAAGCCTCAGAATTAGTGTTTTATATCTCTGCATAGCCCTGGCTACACAAACCGAAAGCTGCAGTACGGCATTAAGTTTCTGAACTAACAGACTGGAATATTTCACATAGTTTGTTTTATGCCTGGTTCTAGTGAACCCTGGAGTTTCAAGTGAAAGTTTCTTCTAAACCACTAAGAAAGGATTTTGCCTCAAAACTAAAGATGCTAAGTATAAAGGGTCAGCATGGACTATACTGTGCCCATCACTGCTTTGCTCTCTTCAACACAAGGGCACATCACCTTTTCAGCCAAACCAACTGCAAAGCAATGGAGTAAGTTTTCAGAAAAATAAACACTGATGGAGACATTCTTGGCTTGCTGTATGCTCATTGGCACACATCAGATAGTTTTGTATTATGACTACTGCTGTAATAGAAGGCTCTGGTATCTGCCAAGTCAAATCCAACCCCATTTTTAATATTAAAACCTTATTTTGTCAAAAGAACAAAAATAAACCTTCCAAAAGCCAAGGTCATACATTACATGCCATTCTTAGGTTAAAATTCCCTTTATCTGTTCAGCAAATCAGCTCGGCAGAACAAACCACACTGCAGCACTGCGCATATGCTGGAGGAGCCTGGCTTGTTCCTTTAATGAAGTAAGGGTTTCACTGATCATGATATTTAGTTCCAGCAAAAGAATACAAAGAAATAGAGGCCCCTTTATTTACAGAGCTGTGCAACCAGGCTGCCCTGAGTCCCCCACCACCCCACGCTCTACCAGGCCCTCTCCTGAAGCCACACACAGAGAACTGAAAAGCTGCTCCCCTCTGCAGCAGAGTACCCAGGGTGTTTTTCACATCAAATAACTCAGCTTAAGAGGATCAAAAGCCAAAGTAGCCTTTGCTTTAAAAGCAGCTCTGAAAATCAGAGGCTTTTCAGTTTAAATCAAAGCTATTTGCAAAAGCATTTTCATTCTCACTTTTGCAAGGACGAAGGGAAGGTTTGCTTTGCTGCAGTGCAAATCGCAGCATTTCTGCAATTCGGCTTTTGAAAGCTACACAGCTCTGTACAAGGAGCAGAGTGTACTAGGTGTTTATTTTTTTTGAGAGTTTAGGAGTATGTGCATATAAATATATTAGGTGAACCAATCCCTGGAAAAGGGAGTTTACATAGGGAAATCACTATGATTATTTCAGCCTGAGAACAACAAGAAAGCCCTTTCAGGCTGTTTGGGGACAGTTAGGACTGCACTTCCAGAAGTCACAGCTGCACTCCCAACAGCTTCAAAGAGATAAACCAAGTCTCTTCTGGGAAGCAAGGTCAGAGCACTCTGGAATGACTTGTCCCAGACTCAGTTTTCAGCTGCTTCAACATTACTTTTATGAAGCCACTTAAAGTGCCTTTTACTTCAACTCATTAATTGCATAATTCCATGTCTTCTACAAGGACAGTTACCTGTTCTGCTCCTGGGGAGCTACTCTGATAACATTTTGAAGGCTGCAGAAACAGTCTCACCACATTTCTAAACCTGACATCAGGAAGAGCTGCTGTTATTAGCATCAATACCAATTTTAATTGTACCCACAATCCCCATCCCAAACCACCAAAAAAACTGTCAACACAGTAATTGCCAATCCATAGCTTTCATTACTCCAGATCAGCTTCTCGGGATCTTTTCAAAGTTTGAGGAGATGGTCAAACCAGGGTGATGAGCAGCATCCACCACTCTGCCTGATGAGACCAAAGTTCAACCCTCAATAGTGTTTTAAAGCTGCAGAGCTAATACCTGTCCCAGGAAATTTCCCCATTAGGTAGCAAACACAGAGGACTGGTGTCACAAAAAGCATCAAGATACCCAGTGACTTCATAGGTCCTCCTGAGAATCACTTGAATCACCTGAGGTGTAAGTGAATCACTTCCCTTTTACCGCCCACTAACAAACAACACAAAGGGTGGTCTCCTGTCCAAACGTTCAGCAGCCACTGAGCTAAACACTTCAGCCTCTCTTCTGGGAAGAACATCAGGCAAGAGCTAGTGTGCCTTAAACAAGATTATGCATAGCCAGTCTTATGAATTCAAGCCCCAGGTGCACTACACAATTTCTACCCACCATAAGCAAATGACCTTCAGATTCCAGAGCTTAAGGGAAGGAGGGAGAAAAAATAAAAAAAAAAAGACCCTACCTAGTGCTTCCATCATCTTGCCTTACAAGAAGTGGTTGTTTTTAGTGCAGCTGTCAAACAGTATAAAACTCTCATCTGAGAACCCCAACAGCATGTTGGGAGGTTCCTGTGAAGCAATTGCATCAGAAAACAGGCACAGCAACCCCGTTACATAAAAGGCTTAAAAAGTTTCCAGAAGAGTTATTTCAGCCAAAACCTACCTGCTTACTCACATATTCTCCTGGATTGTTTCCTGACACTTAAAAAAGTATTCATTCACATAAAAACACTTGAGAGAAGCAGGGAGTGGTTATCTGGATGTCAGATGGTTATCTCTTCAGAGCGCTTAGCAGGAAATTCCATGAGCTACTGCCACCCCAAACTTGCACACACAATCTTACTGGACTCCTTTGTAGCTTGATCTAAGACAAAACTTCATGCATAAGCAGGGCAAATTTAACATTAAACATAAAATCCCAGTTGGAAAGTGACAGTGCTTAGAGATGTCAGGCTGCGGCAGCTGCTGCTTAGAGCTTGCTCTTAGAGTACATCATATCAAATGTGTAAGCGATCAACCAAATGGGAAAACTCTTCTAGAAAGTTAAATTGTTTTTAGAGTTTTATTCCAATATCCAAATCCAAACAGATGCAGAGGCACTCACTGCAGTTATTTGGAGGCATTTCTCAGCTTTCTGAAATACTCATGTAGGATCCACTTAGAAAGCTTACACTGAGATAGAGCTAAGTAAAAATTTGTGAATTGATTTGTGCTGGCCAGTATGAAAACAGAACTATATTTCACTGAGCTACCATTCAATGAGGGAAGAGCTGTTACAGGGCAAAGGGGGAAGAAGAGACAAGGTACAGTTTCACATACACAACACTGATTTCACAGATTTTACTATTCAGCTTCTTCAAAACTCAGCCAGTTATAATCTTGTCCATGAAACCTGGAGACTCACAGTTTTGATTTTGTTTTTACAACACTGTCTCTGTAAATAACAAATGTTGATACAACAGATAAATTGTTTTTTCCTCTAAACCTACAGAGTCAAGTCAACCTTATTTGTAATTCTGCAGACACAACTTTATATAGCATCACTAGATAGTGATCAAACTCTGGAATAAGATCTAGAGATATGATCCAGGGAAGTCAGCCCTCTGAGAAAGCATCAGTTAGAAACTTTTGGGAGACCCTTCCAACCCACGGGATCCTACAAAGCTTCATGGCCAAGAACACAGGTATGAACTTCTACTAGTGATACTCTATATCCAGATCTGTGCTTGCAGGACCCACAGCTAATAACTCACAAACATTTGAGCTAAACTCACTCTGTTTTGACAGAAGTGGTTCCCATACTCAGATCCTACCCAGCCACCTGGGAAACAGCTCCTGAACTGTCCTATCTCCAGCCTAGTATCTTAAAGTAAACCACCATTAGCTTGCTGGTCACTTTAATGTGCTGGGCTCCAAGTTAAGGCAATCTGGGGGTTGCATCTTTGAGGGTCTGCTGTCCATGCCATGAAAACAGTAGCATCTGGAAGAAGGATAGATCATGCTTAGCAAAGCTGTTAATCCCTTTCAGCTCTAGAGGCTTAGAAGCATTATTGTGTCATTCTGGAGAGTGCCAACATACAGTCACACCTGTAGGGATAGCGCTGCAGATGAAGAGCAAAAGGCTGCCAAGGCCCCATTGGTACCAAAGGGATTGATTTGCCTCATCATTAACGCTATGTCAGGAAATTTCAGAATACCCTGAAAGTGATAAAACGGCATCCAGGTAACCTAAGTTTGAACCTCCTGTCTGCTACAAACTTCTCATCCTCCTCAACAAGTTACTTAGGAATTTGATTCTCAGATGTAAATAATGATAGCTCCCTGCTTCAAAGAGTAACGTGACACACTCATCAAATAGGAAATGCTTATATACCTCATCTATCAAGGACACAAAAGCTGGGAAATTAACTCCATATTCTGCACGGCACAGACAAATACAGAACACGGGAAATGACTAAAACAACAAAATATGAAACAGGAGGTTGCATGGGATATGTTACTCCCTAGTCCAGCAAAAGATATTCACAAAAAGGCAGTTTAAATTTTATTTTCTCTGTTTTATGGTGCATGGATGTAGCTATACCAGTAGGTGATGGTTTACTCTCCCATTACAGTTATAACTAAACTGACAAGACCTAACCATTTTGTCTTCAAGATTTCCAAAACAACTTATTAAAAATACATAAAATGATATGTAATCAAGTAACTAGACTACTGACCATGTGTTTCAGCTCAAGGGCTAACTCAGTTCTCCACAGAGCTACTCTGGCTTCCCACTTCATGGCGAACAGAATCAGTCCCAGTTCAGGTGAGGTGCTGCGAGCAGGTTCTGAACCACAACAAGCACCACAAATAAGGCTTGCTTCTTGGCAAAGAAAAAGCAAACACTGCAAAAGCCTGGGAAGTTGCAGCAGACTTGCATCATCTTAATGCCCACTGAAAAGATCTGGAAAGAAAAGCTTGAAGTGCAGAAAGGATTTATTATTGCATTCACAGAACAAGAGTGAAGGCACTAATAAAAAGAAAACTTATCAAAATCTGTAATATTTTACTTAAGCTGCCTATTTATGCTGCACATCAGAACTACTCATCCTTCATTTCTACAAGGCCCAGAACAGTGCTCTCATTTGGCCTGAGCTGGAGGTGATTCTGCCAACAAAGCACACAGTCACTGCATGACAGTGCACTAGGGAAGACAAACTTTCATCCGCACATGGATCCCACTTCATATTGGAACTGAATCCTTAGCTCTGATAGACAGGGAACAGTAATTCATCTCCACAACTTCATCTCAGGGTTCAGCTGCAAGCTCACCAGGCAAAAGAACATTAGCAAAGGGCTACTTTGAGCCAGCATGGCTGGGAAGGGCAGTACTGCTGTGCTTGGTGAGCAGCTGGGAAAAGGACACCAACTTTCCTTGCAGTGCCTGCTGGCTCCTTCCTAGCTCCTACTGTGGAAAGTTCTGCAGCTGCTGGGAGGAACCTATCCGCATAACAAAAGCGCCTTTCAAAAGCAGTATGGGAGGGTGGAAAGAATATGAAAAAAAACCTCAAAGCCACTGACAGCTACAGTTAGTATTTTTCAGCGTTGCCTGAAAGTCTCAGGCGAGGATCAGAACTCCAATATGTTACCTAGAATATAAACACGCCTGTCTCCCATTACTTTCCTGCTAGCTAAAGAACATACATTAAGAAAAATCATGCAAGAAGCAACTTTCACATATCCTTGAGCACATTGATAGGACTCTCATACAATTAAGTTCTCAGCTGTGCAATAAATGAACTCAGGGCATAAAAGGTATTTGGGAGCTTTTAGGAACCTGAACTCCTACAGCTTGCAAGCAGGCTGTAGGCACCCACATACTGCTAGTTGGTAAAATGATCAGTGTGAATCAGCAAGGCACACCTGCAGCCCAGGAAGACAACTGTATCCTGGGCTGCACCACCAGAGGTGTGGCCAGCAGGTTGAGGGAAGTGGTTCTGCTCTTCTATTCTGCTCTTGTGAGACCCCACCTGGACTGCTGCCTCCAGCTCTGGGACTCCCATCCTAAAAATGTTGCAGCAAAGCCTGAGGATGGCCATGAAGATGCTAAGAGGACTTGGGACATGCCAAGAGAGTTGGGCCTGTTCAGCCTGGACAAGAGAAGGCTCCAGGGAGACCTTAGAGCACCTTTCAGTACCCAGAAGGCTGGAGAGCTTGAGAAGGAGTTTTGATAATTGGCATGAAGTGACAGGGTAATGAGAAATGCCTTTAAACTGACAGAGTAGGTTTACATTAGATATTAGGAAAAAATTCTTTACTGTGAGGGTGGTGAGGCACTGGCACAGGGCTGTCCAGCACAGCTGTGGATGCTCCCTTCCTGGAAGTGCTCCAGGCCAGGCTGGATAGGGCTTTGAGCAAGCTGGTCTAGCAGGGATTGGAGCTAGAGGTTTACAGTCCCTTCCAAACCCATCTATGTCTCTACAATCCTGATGGATCTGGAATTCAATCGCTGAACTTTCACTCCATCAGTTATAGAAATCCAGACAATCCTGCCTTCCCTGGTGAGCTACTATATAATCTCATTTCATTGCAAAGGGTGCACTTAAAAATATACTGATGAGCACCATGAGAGATCTTAATCAATTAAACAGTGAAAGATCCTTGGAGCTTGAGCTGTAATTCCAGGTCTGCTGGGAATGTTGCAGTTGTTGAGATGGACACGACTGGCACCATCACTAGTCCCTCAGGAAAACTTTTCATGCCTTCTCTCAGGCAACTCCACACAGTACTGACTCCTTTACTCACAGCAACCTCACTGACTCCTTCCCTCCTTCTCTATGCAAGTTTCCTTCTTCCTTCTCATGACCAACTAACCCCAACCTGTCCCTTACTCAGCCACTTAACCCTGTCTGTACCTCACACAACATCTTACCTTGTCTGTTCCTTGCATGACCTCATGTCCCTTCCTCCCCACAGCACAGCCAGCAGACTCCATCTCAAACTATAGCAAACTCTGGTTCTCAAGCTCTAACTGCCTGAGGGCCAGCTAACCCACTCTTTTATAATACCCATCCTCATTGGACAGGTAAGGCTGTTTTCACTCCTCCGTAATCAGTACAGTGTAATTCATGGAGGAAAATTGCCTTCTGCACTATCCTCACCATCTTCCCACAGGCGAAAGACTCCCAAAAGGGAAACGAAACATCTGCAATGAAAAGTCTACTACAGATATTTTTTTAATCTGCCTTTAAGCTTCTCCTGAAAGACTATCTTTCCTTTGAAGCACTTGAAACTTCTAGGCCTTGTGAATATTACACAAAATCCATTTGTTGTAAGACAATGTCCAAAAGGATAAAATAAATCTTTGGCTCTTAAAAATCAAACAAAGGAAGAAAGAAAGAAACATCATTCCCTCCCCATCCTTTCAGTGGGTCCAGGCTTACCCCTAAAAATTGTAATAATGGCAAAATAGTTTTGCCTCTCAGCCAAACCACTTAAGTTATGGGAACTGCAAAATGGCTCAGCTTGTCTTTCAAACAGGAGGAAAGCTGGGAGAGAGATGTCAACTTACACCATATTTCAGTACTGCTTATGTTTTACTGCAGTAAGCAGGAACACTCTCCTCATGCTCCTGATCACTTTTGGAGGGATAACCTGCCCAGTAAAAAACACAGAGGTCAGCATACAGCTCATCACAACTGCTTGATAGAGAAAGTCCCACATCTATCTCTGAACACTAAATTCTTTGCTTTTCTTTGCTTAATGTTACTCTTCTGGGTAAAAAAGGAATTCAAGGCCCAGAAACATATCATTTTTGCGTAGTAAGTTTATACATATGGATTCAACTTAGCAAGGAAATGTCAACTTAAGGCTTGTCTTCATGAGGAAATTTACTGTAACTAGTCTACCAGTATAATTATATTGCTGTAGTTCTACTGGTAAAATTCCCCTGTTGAGCCTTATTCATAACAACTGCTGCCTTTATGGTTTATTTTTGTCGAGTATGCCAAAAAAGGCCCCAGCTCCAGAAAGGCCACAACAATTTACAGGGGAGGAGGGGAAGAAGCTGTGCCAGTGCAACTGGAGCAGTAGAAAGAATAACAGTATAGAAATGGCAGTATTTTTTTATACTAATGAATTATTTGCTACAAAAAAAAAAAAAAAAAAAAGAGTGAAACACTGTAAGAAAACTATGCTGTTCATCAGGCATCATTGCAGGTAAGGTATATGCCAGTTTCATGCTACATTTCATAGCTTTGGTAAAGGCCCCCAAGCCAGACACTGGTCTGCATCAGCCCCCCCGTGTGCATCCTTTTGTTCTTGCCTCCTACCCAAATGCTGCAGTGCATATTTCCCAGGAGTACTCTTTTCCCCTCATTCCTTTATAGAAGCAATGCCTTGCCACCCAGCAACTGCCCAGGGCCCCTTGGACTGACCCTCTAAAACAAATCAGCATTTAAGACCAGTCCCTCTGGTTTACAGTTTGCACCTCAGGGACCAGGGATAGCTGGAAAGCAAAGAGCACTCTTCGCAAAAAGGATTTTAAAACAATTGCCCTTCACTTCAGCAGTGCAAGAATGCTGAGCTAGACAAAACAATGAGCCATCTGTGCACTCTTCCCTCCTTCCCTTGTCTGTATCCTCTGAGCTTAAATCAGAGCTCCCCAAGAATGGCAGAGTCCCCCTTCACCTCCGCCCACCCTGTTTACATCCTGAAAAAAACAGTTTTCTGGCCTATTTTTTTTCCTTTTTGTTCTTAAGAGCCCTTGCAAAATCTTCCTTTAAACCTCAGCCCTTTGTCAGGTGGTATCCCATCTACCCAGCTTTGTCAAGTGATCAAAAAAATGCCTCCCACCAGTGATCCGTTCCTTGTTTACCATCCCTAGAGGCAGAGTGGCACTCAGGAGCCCCACTCACCCCTTTGTCCAAGGAAGGCAATACCATCTGAATGGGAGACCACCAAGATTTGCAGCCCTCTTTTGTTAGCCTGGTGTCACTGCCTATTGGGCCTTGATTCAAAATTGAGATGACAGTAGAGAGGCAGCTGAGTTAGGTCATCACCACGGAGTTTCCAGCTTAGAAGAGAGAAACACCAATAGCTCAAATTTCACATAAAGTTGGTAACTTTATTATCAGTGGTAATTCGTTGTTACCAATTGTGGCCACTACCTCACCAAGAAACATGCACTATTCTAGTACTAGTCAAGAAGGCATGTTCCCAACACTAAAAACACATTGAGGAAAAAACAAAGGGGATTAGGTATGAATAACAGCATTTGGATCTATTTCTTCAAATATTTATTTTGTTAGTATCTCTATTCCAGGCAGCAAATGGATTAAAAAATACCAGTGATCTTACAGCTGCAGTGGCTGCACTGCTCAAAAATACTTTTACCTTCACATCTCACTGGAAAAAAGAGCTATTTTTTAATTTTTGGTTTTTAAAACATCATAAACAGATCTTTATCACATAAAGCAATCTTTCACAGAAAAGACCTAGTTTTGAGTCCTTTCGCTTCTCTTCCTGGCAGGCTGAACTTGCTGGGAGAGCAGAGCCTGCAAAACTCTCCCACATGATTCTGCACTAATGCAGCTGGGAGATCACAGTAAGGAAGCCATGTCTCCGATCAACGCTCTCCAGAGTGCCGATCATAAATATGGAAGTTCTGTTGGCCAAAAAAAAATCGTGTAAAATCATCCAGTTTGAGCACCATGCCCCTTCCCCTGCATGGCAGCAAGAGGCTCATCCTACCAGGATGCAGTACTGGAGTGCAGACACACTACCAAACAGGAAGTGGTGTTTGCCTTCAATGCTCAGCACTAAACCTTCTTCCAATCTTTATCCTTTTTTTTATTTTTTATTGAAAACAGTCCTTCTTGTAAATTCAACTACCGTGCTGTAAACGTTAAATGAATTTCCTTCAATGCTTAAAAAAAACATTCCAGATCTAGCACAGTACAAGAGTGGTCCCGTCCCACAACCCCTGCACGTAAACACAGATAGACCGCAGCACAAAGCAGGCTGCTCTCTGTAGGTGGCCTGCATCTTTCATTTCATTAAGGCTACTAACTACCTCCAGCAAATGACATTTGGAAGCCAAGTGCACTCTGCCTTGCAGGAGAGAAAATCAGATTTCCCTGCGGTGACCATAGCTTCAGGGGAGGTCTGCCTCCAGCAATGAAACACAAGCCTTAGAGGGTTCTGGTGCACGGCAGTCACTGGAGGGACACCCTCAGTGGGACACAAATAGGCATGATACTGGTTTAACTGAAGGATTTTTTGCCTGGGAAAGAGAGAATTGAGCACTACAAGATCACACTTGTGCATATGCTTCTTTAAAATGTCTGAACTCATTGGTCAAATTCAATACAGTCCTTCAGAGGAAGAGTTGTCCCCAACATGTCACATTTCTGAAAGTATGCAAAAACAAACAGCCAGACAGAAGAGAAGGATCTACAGATGTTCCCAGTAAGCAAGTTTCAGTAGAAGCACACCTGTATTTCCAGACACCAGAGAATCCACATAGGTGAGACTTGTTAAAAGTACCTTCATTTTAAGAAAAGCTCACTCTAACTCATATCTTTATAGGTATGAAAAAAACCTCATTGCAAGACAAATCCATTAAAAGACAGATTTTATTGTGCTGTGCAGCTAAACTACTCTTTCCAACTCTGACAGATTCTCAAATGAACTATCATTGAAAGAAATTAACATGGGAAGAAGTAAGTCCAGACTATGGTGCCCACCTTAGACCCTCTCTCCTTCAAGTCCTACCTCTTGTACTTCTTTCCTAAATTGGCGCTCACTGATATCCTCTTCCATACCATTCCTTTCAGCTGTGGCAGATGCGTCACCTCCAGCAATCTTTCAAGGTAGACATGCTGAATTTTACAAATCTTGCCTGAAATATGAATCCACCTCTCTCTAATTTACCATCTTCCAAAAGGCCCTCTGTTTTACCATGAAAACAAAGAGGGGCAGAGTCAGCCTTCACCATTTCAAAAGGGTTCCCAGTTACCTCGGAGTTTTGTGTAATATTTCAGCAGTGCTTCAGGCATGCAGTTTATAAAGCACTTAGGGACCCATTAAATAGCAAAATTTAAGGCTAAAGGCTGGCAAGCGGAGGGCAGTGAGCTTTTAAATTTATGAAAGGCTACAGAACTAAGAGGCAACTAAAGTGATAGCTGTCAGCACCACTCCGTCCTACATTCATGCAGGTTCAAAGGAGATGCCGCACGCACTCAAAAGAAAGAGCACTCATACCAACTTCCAGGCTATTTTCTAAATACTCTTTTCAAACTCCTTTTATACTCAGAAAAAGCCTTCCAGAAAACATCCACCCCTCTGCAAGCCTTGCATTGGTTACCTGATCCAGTTTTGCGCTCTTTTTTCTTCCTTCCAGCTCTAACAAGCATCCTTGCCCTTTTACAAGTTAAGGTCATTCAGAGGATCTATACAAGCAAGCAGAACACAAGCTGGACTGAAGATCTTGAAAGGCTCATGCTTACCCTCACCTTTAATAGGGAGGCACCACCCACAGAGACAACATGTTATCCCGGCATGCACCGCTCCCTCCTGATCCAAATGGAAAGCAGCACAAATCAAAAGGACCACAGCAAGTTGGAACCTGTTGTCTCAGCAGGTGGTACCCTGCATCTGTAATAGAGATGAAGGCAGCTGTAATCTCTCCGGTTTTATGCAAATGGGACACTGCATTTCGGCTCCTGGCTAGGGGCCAGGAAAAAAAATAAAACCAAAAAAATCCCAAACCCCACCACCCTTGTCAGTAAACAGTAAACATCAAAACACAGTTGGAATGTCACTTTGTGGGATGTGGGAAGACCACAAATAAAAATCTTATCTCAATCTATTCATAACTTAAGAATTACTTTCTCTTTCAGCTCTGAACTACAACCCTACAATTATAATACAAATAAGACTATTCAAGGTGCTCAGGAATTCTATCACACCACAGTTTTCACTTTCCATGCACTTCTTTAAAGTGTTAATAAAAAGAATGAGCACTTGAACTACAGAATAGTTAAGCAGAGATCCAGCCTTGGCCTTAGAGCAGACTGAAGACAGACGCCAGTCTGGGAAAAACACGTTTTCCTTCTTAGTCCCTGGACAGCCCTGCACAATCTGGGGCTGGCACACACTGTGGCACCACAGTAACACAGAATGGGTAAAGCTGAAAAGGATCACAGCGTGTCATCTAGTCCAACCTTCCTGTTCATGCATCCCAGAGCACATGGTACAGGATTGTGTCCAGGTGGCTCTTTAGTATCTCCACAGCCTCTCTGGACAATCTGTTCCAGTGCATGGTCACACAGTAATGAGGTTCTTCCTCATCTGCAAGTGGAACTTCCTGTGCATCAGTTTCTGCCTGTTGCCTCCTGGGTCAGAGACTCCTCAGGGCTGCTGCAAAGGCAGCACTCAGCAGTAGATGAAGCTGGCATTGCCACTGATGGAGTCTGAGTCCAGCTACACCTGCTGATGCTGTCTTCCTCAAGCACCTGTTCTTCACCAAGGAAGAAGTCACCATCACGTTTGTAAACTGCAGGAATGCTCAGGCACCTGTCCCTTGACCTCATTGATGGCCTGGCATCAGAGCACAAACCTGCAACTGCCAGCTGAGGCACTGGCTTTGTGCAGACACACAGGGACACATTCCTTGCTGCTGGCATTGCTAAGGGCAGTTGCAGCCAGCAAGGGGTGGAGAAAAGTGCAGGACTCAGCATCTCCTCTCCCACAACTGCACTGGCCACATGCTTCCTGCCAGCAGGCTGCACACACTTCACCACTGCAGTGCAGAATCTGTTCAGAATGCAAGAACAATCTGAAAAAAGGCCCTGCTTTAACCCTGCTAAATAGATTTGAGAAGTTACACTTTTTATTATTTGAAAGAAGATAGAAAAAGCTAAAAATTGAATATAGCTTGCAAAAACATCCTGGAAGGGTTTCTGCTGCCACTCAAGTTGTGCAACATGCTCGACTGGAGAGACTTATTTCCATTCAAGCAGCTTGGCATGAAATCCCACTGAAAGGCCTGTGGTTCCCTAACGCTGTCATGACATCATGATTTAGGATTTTTAGAGCTATCAGCCCAGCACAGCTGGTGTCACGGTTGCCATTATACCATGAAACACTGAGGGGTTTTAAACAAAAAAGGTTTCCTTGTTTGAAATTCTTAGATTTCTTCCATCTTATTCTACAGATTCTTAAAACCAGACTGGTGCTGTAAGCAGAGTATAGCTGATACGTAAGCAGAGCAGGAAAGCAGGAAACAGTGCTGCCTTAACTGAAAATAAATCTGTCAACAAGGAGGCACTGGGAGAGCTCTACTTCAGACTTTTCAGGTTCTTATTAAAAATATAAATTAAAGTCAACGTTTTCACATTATTTTCTACATCTGTTTGCTATTCCATTATAAATAAAAATATGGGGGCCTCCAATCCAATGTTAGTTCACTCAAAAAAATCAGTCCTTTTCATTTAATACTGCATTATAATTGTTCTAGACTGTACTGTATTACCATGAGAGGTCCATAAGATATAAGCTACACATTGCCCAAACTGGGCAATTAACAAGATCTTTGGCAGTGTTCTATCCTTCCTTTTCTAAAGTATGAAGGACAGCAAGGCTATGGAAGCTCATCCTTTCATAGGAACCTTGCTGACTGTCACAAGCAGATCCAGATCTGCACTCTTTGGAGACAGCTGAGAATACAAAAAAGCCCAAAAACCCTTTCCTGTCTCCAGAGGCCAGGGCAATTGAGCAGAGTTCAGTGCTACATTGGTTTTAAAGGAAATATACCAAAGATTTAAACAACTGCCCTGCCGCCCCATGCTCCTGCCAACCATTCCACAGCACACTTTACCTGGGACAGCAGAATTCCAAAGCCCTTCAAACAAAAAAGAGACATATTTTCTTAAATAAAGCTTTATTAAATTCCCTGTCAGAGAACAAGAACTTCCTGAGTGCATAGGAAAATCCACCACACTCCTACAATAAGCACCTAGGGCTGGGCTGGTGACATGCAGCTCCTACGGCCATCAAATTTCAAGAGCGGTTTTAGCAAACAGCCATTCTTCTTGGGAGTGAAAACTTCTGGTGAGTGCTCAGCTCCTTTGAAAATCTTCTCTCAACCAGTCTACAGTGCTCCCATACCAGCTGGTAACTTCAGATTCAGTGTCTAGGAGATGTGTAGGTCTTGACACTCTATCACATGCATAATTGTATATTAAGACTTTTGGGAACAAGATAGAACTGACCTGCTCCACAGGACAAACAGTAATAAGCTTTGTAGCTCCAAGAATGAGGTCAAATTAAAGGTGACAGACTGCAGACAGCTGAGCATCTCAGGACACAGTGCTGTGGAGTTGGGGATGCTGTTCCATCCACTTAGAAGGGAAACACACACCTGATCTATAAACAAAAGCACCGTGCGAAGGCCAACATGTTCGCACTAAGATCTCTTGTGGAAGCAAGGGAAGGAAGCCTTAAATTTCATTTTTTCACTTGCCCTACTTTTCCTCTGTCCCTGCAACTAATGACTCGGGTTTGTTCTTAGTAGACGTGTTGGTTAAATGAACCAGGCAGAGCTCTGTGACATTAGGATCTTGTATAAACTCCAGACTTGTTTTCTGAAAAACAGTTCTGTAATCACAAACACAAGGAGGGAAAAAAAACCAGGAGAAACTGTCTTGAGGAATGGGTAAAGTTAAACAAACTGCCCAACTGCTGCTGTTACAAGAGAAGCACTTTGATGGAAAAAAACTGGTGGCTGAATCTTAACCAAGACAAACAAAAGGAGGAAAGCTTGTGTGAACAAACTAGAGCCTTTGCTGCACCATTCATCAAGGACATTTATACTGCAACTATAACACAGTGCAAAGATAGTTTCAGTAAACAGCAACAGCAGAAACTTTGTGCCCTTTCTGGCTGGTTAAAAGGCCATGCTCACAGCCCCAAAATCATGATGGCTTGGCTACTGCTACTCACTTTAACTGGAGTTAAGGAGTAAGGTCAGCTAACGAAAGACAAGCATAGGGTTAGCTCATGCTGCGTGCTTGGTGTAATCCAAAGTTCCTGCTAGAAACCATCCATACCAACAACCTAAGAGAATAATTCAATTACTGGAGAAAAGACAGTCAAACCATTAGAGTTTTAGGCTTCTGTTACACAAATTGGCACTTTATACAGCAGCCACTGGAGTGGCAGTCTGCTGACAGTAACACTGCTGTGCCAGCAACAGCAAAAATGCCCTTACAGCAGTTTTCCAGAGGAAGGCATTTAACATGCACAGGGAGGGGTCAGAATTTAAGCGTACGACCATAACAGATTACAGAGTGTGAAAAACACAACAGGACAGACAGTTAAAAGAAAATTTCCCAACCAGTTAAAAGAAATTTAAACAAAAACCCACTCAACACTGAAAGGAAACATACTGCATTCAAAGCCTGCAGAGGGGAACATAGAATTTCTTCTACATGCAAGAGCAGGCATACGTCATCTTTTTTGAGACCGGGGCTAGGGTGTTCTCAGCAGAAAACCAGCTGTTCAAATAATATGAGCAGCAGGACAGGGTTTTGCCTACACACCCCCAAAACACAATACAAAACACAGCACACAGCTACAGAACTTAAATGACACTTACTCATGTACTCTGTTGTCTCCGTACAAGTCACTTAACCCAAAGCTGACGTAGTGCCAATGCTCAGGAACATTCAGTGCTGGGTTTCCCAGGTTTCTGTACATGCTAACATAGTCCAGAGGGTCAGGTCCTCCTAACCTGCATTAAAAACAGAAAAATTCTTATGTAAGTTAGTTTACCCTAGACAAATGGTAAGTCTCCCCAGGTCCTAGAAGAGGTTGTGCAAAGACCTGGTTTAAAACAAAAATTAGAATATTCAAATTACCTCAAAAAAAAAAAAGAAAAAAGAAAAAAAAAAGATTGAGGAGACAGGTTAGGTAAAGCCCAGAAGGCTCGGAGCACAGGAAGACAAAGTACATGTGTGCAATATGCTAAAAACGTTTTTAACATTAAAGCATAAAAACTTCTGGAAAATCATATTAAAGCTTCCACAAAAAAAAACTAAAGAAAATTGAAAAACTGTACCAGTAAAAGAGCAATGGTTGTATCTGCAGTGCAAGCTCTTAATTCAGTCCAGAGGCACATACCTCACAAAAAGTGATGCTATTCCTCAAGCAGGTCTTGAAATTACTAAGTTTTGAGGAGAATAATCCATACTTCTGAACACAGACAAAATAGTTCAAACAGTGGAGGAGAAAAACACTGATTCAGTAAAACTAGTAGCAAAACTTCTACAAATACACCACTTGCATTAACCAAGAATGAGTAAAAAGCACCACTGTACCCCCTGCATCAGCATTAGAACGGCTTCCTTAAAAGAGCATAACTCAAAAATCAATGCAGCACAGGCAAGTTATGCTACACAGCAACCATCAAAGCCTGCAGCCACCCTTCCTGCTACAACGCACAGGGAACTGAGGCCGTGTGCCAGCAAAGAGCACAGCACATCCTCCTGCCACTTGTGTCACCTCTGTCTGAGCAAAGACAGGACAACTCCCCGCTCAAGGAAGGAACATGCTGGACTGTTTTGCTGTTTGCCCTGTCAATCACAGAACACCTACCACAAACAGTTACAGCACAGCTGAGCAGCTGTTTAACCACTTTGTGCCTACAATACACTGCAGCTTTGAGTAAAACTCTCAGCTGCTCCAAACAAGAAAATCCAAACTCACACGACCCGTCACTGGAACCAATGATTCTACACATCAATTCCTCTCATGCCTATTGTCTGTTTACACCCTGACACGATCATCTGCAGGTTGCAGGACATGGCTGTGCTTCCTTCACTTGTCCTGAGGGTTTGTGTATCATCATAAGCAGTCTCCATGCTTGGACACATGGATCCAGCCCTAGTGACAGTGAGACACTATTTTAAATCCTCTGCCCACCTTCTGTTGTCCAGCCTTATCAAGCCTGTAGAAAACTGCGTATCAGCTTGGAGTATTAAAACACAACATTAGCTTGGTGTGTTAAAACATCCTTCACCTCTCCTCAGCTGTGCTGTGCTGCCATGCTCCTGCTGCTGCTGGCAAAAACCAGAGCAGCCGTCTAACGTGATTGACTTTACCTAGGACAGCTTCCTCTCCTTAAATCATATAAGGCCATCATGGTAACTAAGACCAGTTACAGTTTCTCCAGCAGGTCAGTTAAGGATGCAGCCCAGGATACTGAGGCAGGACAGAGGGGATGAGCAGCTCACCCCCAGTAGTGGCACAGGTGTCCATTGTCAAAGGCTACATCAGAACAATGCAGCCTTCTTGTATGACAACAGGCATCTTCATGGCATAAAAGGCAAACTGCTGAGCAAACACGGGGAGAGTGTCAGACTCCAGGATGGAGCTGAGTCCGATCTTCAGTAGACACCTGAGAAAACCTGTTTTCAAAGTCCGGCAGTAGTTTGAAGCACTCAGGAAAAAACATGTCTCCTCTGACACCCTTTCCTCACCTGTTCCCTTTCACTGGCATCAGGTCACACTGCAGGCTGAAATCTCTACCAGAAACACCCGTTCAGGTGGCTCTGTTCAGAGCATGGTATCTATGTCCTGGCCAGTGCTCAGTCCCCCAGGGATCCAGGATGGAAGCAATTCCAGCCAGGATGATCACTTACCCTTGAGGAGTAGCAGTGAACAGCAGCAGCCACACACAATTACTACTGGACTGGGAAGACTCCAGAGTAAGGGAGACTCATACACTGATCAGCATGAGAGACGAGTCAGTGGTCAGAGCAGTTGTGTGGGCTTTGCGATGAAGGGAACACTGCTAAGCAACCAGCATCTTCTACATGAAGAAAAGCTGCTTCCAAACTGGGTTTAATAACACTTTAGAAGTCAAATAATCAATGCTGGAACACTGCGGGCACAGGCACTCTGACACTGATAACACACAAGACAAACCTCTACATTGCCCTTTTCAGGATAAGGACTCTTCCATTCCCTAGGGCTGCCCAAACGTACTTGCCAGGTCTGATGCAGATGGCAAGTCCTGCCCAGGACCGCATCAGGCAAGACAGACACCTCTCCATCACTCCTGCTGGCAATCCTGTGTGTCTCCAAAAGCCAAACTGGAGACCTGCAGCACTGCACTACCCCAGCAATGTGGGACCAGGTGGCCTGGAGGAGCTGAGCTCAATCCTGCCCAGAGTACATTATCAACTGGTTCACATTTGCTCAATGATCCAGTCACATCATTTTTACTCACTGGGAAATCTAGTAGACTTGTAAGAGATATAGACTAAAAGCCTGCAGCAGTAAGTACTTAAATTTTTAAAAACACATTTCCAAGCCATACACCTATCCCAAAACTGCTGCAACTGCCCAAGCATCCAGCACTTTAAGAGCTCTAAGCCAGCTACCTGCAGCACATAATAACACAGCCATGGCAATAATGCTCACCAAAGGTTAGTCAGCACAGATAGTCATCCAGTTTCGGTGGCAGGTTTCACTGCTCTATCATCAGCGGCGCTGCTGTGGTACATCCTCCCGCCCACGGCCGCCGCGGCAGGGTTCGACCTTGTATCACAATCTACATATCAGTACATGTACTCACACAAAGAGCTGGAAGCGTTGGAGGATTTTATTAGGAAGAGCTCAACTTCAAAGCCAGAGGTACAGTACAAATTTGTTACATTCTCTATTCATGGTGCTCATTCAGGAGCAGGAAGGGCTGCCTCAGGGGAAACCCTGTATTTGCATCTGCACCAAGAGTCTTCTTTTACCTCATGCTAAGAGCGCTCTGAAGCTTCTGTGGAAGGAGAAACGCAAAACGCAGAGAGGAAAGAGACCCGCAACGGAAAGAAATTGGAAAACTCCTAATTCATTCACCCCAGAAGTCCTTATTTTATTAAGTGCTTACTTAAAACAGTATTGTCTGTAGTCACTTCCCAGCAGCTGGCAATAGGACTGCTTTTCACAGCTACTTTTGGACAATCCTTCAGAGGTAGTCTGTGATTCCCAAAAGGCCGCAGACCACAGCTCACTGCACAGGTTTTTGAGAGTATGGTCTAAATTTAAGAGAGGTGATAAAAACCCAGTAGTCGAGCCCAAATTATGCCTATTTCAAAACCTATCACAAAAAAAAAAAAAAAAAAGAACAAATTTGATTTTTTCACCAGAAATTCTATGCAACAAGATATTCCATTTGAGATACTTTTTTATAATAAAAGTGGACACTGGATATCAACAGAGACTCCATCTTGGTGCATGGCCTTCACAAAAACAGACAGAAACTCTTCCAAGAAGTTCTGATTGAATCCCAAGCTCTGTCTCAAGATATGCAAACAGCATTTTTAAAGATTAGTTTCATTAAATGAGCCACACGGCTAAACCCCTTTATGTAACAGGCATGGAGTTCTGCAGATTCTCCAACGTTACACAGTTAGGATCTGCTCTGATCTGCAAGCCAAAGACTACAACTTTAGCTCCCTAAAGAAACAAAAACAAATCGCTGTTAACCATAGAGAAACTGATACATATAATTAAAAGCTGATTAGTGTTACAATATTTCTCCTAAGGCAGGAACTTCGACCAGAAATTTCCTCTTCTAATCTAAAACAGCTAATAGCTGGCAGCCCAGGCAGAATGGGACAGATTAGCAGAGTTGTGGCAGGAGTCCTTCTACCAGATTTAACAAAACCAAGCCCCAAGTTTCACCCAACAACAAGAGAGAAAGAACTTGTAGCATCCAGGGAGGCTTTACCTTGCACAAGCATTTCCTGCACAGGACAGCAGGAGGAAGCTCACCTCTACAACAGAAGCTCTCAGCTCTCACTGCTGCCTGAGCTAACAGTTGGAGGAACCACTAAGTGGAAAATGCCAGGATAAACAGGCCCTCATATTACTTCTTACTTGCAACCTGCCATCACTGCCAGCAGCAATTCTTTTAGTGTTTGAGTTCCAATTGCAGCAAAACCCTAATCAATCCCTTAAGCAACAAGGTTTCTTCCCAAACAAGGGTCTTTGCCATTCTTCACTATAGACCTACATTTCCCTCAACCTCCACAAATCTTACATCAATGTAGTCAGTATGTGATATATTTCTATCAGCTGTTGATAGAAAAGAAGTGCTGACATGACTGGAAATGCTTCATGAGTATCTAACATAGATGTAAAAACAGACTGATCAGACCACCACCAAAGTACTGATGTGCACAGATGACTAAGAAATTATTTATATTTTGCGGTCTGAGATTTGCAACATCTTATCTCAGCCCACTGTGTCATTTTAATACAATATTCCCCTAGGCAATAAGGGCTAACAGACAAACTTCTTGCTAGAATCACTTGAAAACAGTTCTGTGGACAACAGCAGTTTTGTCTGTCAGAACAGCAAACAGGGAGGATGTTAATCTGTTGTTGCTCAGGACTCTTAATTAGATAAAGACATACAGGTTGAAATGGGCTGTAAATAAAAAGTTGAACATTTACTAATTTTTTTCAAGTGCTGGGGAAGGGACTGGCCTATGTCATGTAAAGCAAACGTTTGGGGGTGACTTGATCATGTTTCTTAGCCCCAGAAGAGGGGGCTGAGCAGCTAAGTGATAGCAAAACCCAAAAGGAACTCCTCTTCACATGGGATTAGATGCTAGACACTTATCATGATAGCTAAACATCCAAGAACTTCCTTCATGCCACTCTCCCACATAAACAACTGCTGTTCCTGGTGTCAGACACTGTGTCAGCAGAGACACTGAGCAGCAGATTCACAGTCTGTGATAACACATGGCTACGTAAGGCCAAGAGAAGCTGGCACTGCCCCGTGGGCTTTATGGGTACACACAGCATGTGTCCGGCCTGGAGGCTGCAACAACGAACGGGTTCACTCCGGTCAGGGCCACCGCACTCGAACCCCAGGCTCCTGGCCAGAAGACAGAGCTCTTGCCTCCTGTGCAGGGGGAAAACTCCAGACCCTCAGTGGGAACACCTCCATGAGGAACATGCACTCCTTTTTGTAAGGCCTGCCCCAGCCGGGGCCTTCATCAGCCACCCCTCACTCAGAGACCCTCGAAATCACCTCAGAAAACCCAATGCACTCTCCTGTCTTCAGTGCACATCTCTCTAGACCTTCCTCCTATTGCCAGCACATTCTCCTCAGGAGCCCCTCCAAACACACGCCCTAGGCAACCAACTGCACCCCCAATGCCTCTGTCCCCAGATCCACTGCATATCCCCCAAACTCTTGCATCTCACCCCTAGCTCAGGACTCAGTCTCTCCCCGTGCTGCAACCCGCCCCAGCCCCTCCAGCTCACCCTGTGCAACGTCCCCAGCCCCATGCTTCCCCCAAAGCTCTCCCACTCCCACTGCTCCTCCCAAACCCTCTCCTATCCCACACAAGGCGCCGGCCCCACTGCTCCCTCCAGCTCTACGCAAGACCCCGGCCCCATCCAAGCCGCCTCACCAGTACTTGAGGATGGCGGTGACCTGGAGCGGATTGGGCTGGTCAGGGTAGAGGCGCCGGCACTCGCCGTAGATACCGTGCAGTCCCGGCGGGAACAGCGACGAGAAGGACCCAGACCCAGACGCCGAGCCGGACCCCGGCCCGCCCGCGGGGAGCCCCCCGCCCGACCGCACGCCCTCCATGTCCCGGAGGCGGCTGGTCCCGACCCGTCCCGGTTGGTGCCGAACTCGCTCCGCTCCCGCCAGGCGCTCCCGGCCCGGCCCGGCCCGGCCCAAGCGGCTGCGTGGGGCCGCGGAGGAGGGGCGGGGCCTACTGCCAGGCCGCGTGAGTGACAGGCCAGTCTCACCAATGGCGGCGCGGCGCTGGCCTCCGCGCGGAGGGGGCGGAGCTCCGCTGCATGGGCCGTGTGAGTGACAGGAGAATCTGACCAATGGAAGCTCGCGGCCTGGAGGGCGGCCGCGCCTCTGCCCCCGCCCCACGTTACGTTACTGGCGCGCCCCCTAGCGGTGGCGCGGGGTTCCACGGGGGGCGGGGCGATGTCCGCGCGAGGCCGTGGCGGGAACTCCCGCACCTGGACAGGCTTGGGAGCAGAGGAGGGGTTTGTCACTGCTGTCTTTACACCTCCTCCAACGCTCAAAGCACCTTTACTGTCCCCGTTTGTTCCCTTGGAGGCAGCTGGAAGCTGCCAACAGGTGAAGTTTGAGGCACTCTGATAGCCGACTGTGACTTGTGCACGTAGCACACTGACGATCTGGCTCATTTCTGAGCTGCGACTACAGCTGTGGTCACGCAAAGCCAGGTATGTACATGTGTGTGTGCAATAGTCCTACACTTTTGCTAGAGCAGGTCCTGCTTGTTAATCATCAAATAGGAAAAAATTAGCTATAGAGTGCTCAGAGGAGAGGGTGAGTGCTCATGCTCACATTTCTCTCTTAAATAGGTGAGAGTTTATTCTAAAAACATTCACGACACCATTTGGGAGAACACACATGGTCAAGAAGCTGACAGCCAAGTGACAATCCTCTGAATAAAGGAGGTAAGCAGTTGGTGTTCTCACTTACCACAATGAAAAATATTTCACTTGTCCTGTTACTGTGATACTACTTTTTATGACATCAGTCAGCTGCAGTCAGCTCAGAAGGTGAATGTGAGAGTCTGTATGCAAGGCTGTGTTGGCTCAACAGACCCATGAGTGTCTCCTGGCATTCACTGGAGTGATACAATACTGGCCGTAATTTAAACCTGTCAACTCTGTTGTACAAAAGCTCCCTCTTTTAGACTAGGTGAATGGGGAAGATCGCTAAAGGTAAACATCTGGGATGAGACATCTGCTAGGGCTAAAGGCAGGAATTACAGGAGAAAAGTCCATGTCTGCAGGAGAGATGTGGGACAAGACTGGTGAGACAAACCTTCAGGTGTGCTCACTGGCATGGAAGTCCATTTAATTAATTTCAAGACCCAGAACATCAGTCATCGATTATTCCAAGTGCTTTTAACATACTTAGTCAATGGAAAATGACAATGTGTTCATTGTTCAATACTGAAATACTCACGATGTGCGTTCTTTATATTGACACCTCTTTCATGGTTCTCGTGCCTCAAAAATGGCGAGAAAGTGGTATTTCATGGAGGGAACAGATGTGTTATGACCAGTAGTTCGTAAAGACGATCACATGAAATTTTGGGACAATAAAATACTTTCCTTGGTCATAGATCCCCTCTACAGAAGTTGATGGGATCACCTTTTTCTCTTTTCCTATTAGAAAATATTGGCGGGGGAAAATCTATTAAGCCTAAACCAGCCAATGGCCGAGCAGCGTTGTTGGTGGAAGTACCAGCCATCTCTAGGACCGCAACATCCACCGGTTTCTCGGCCTTGGATGTATCCGCAGGATTCCCTTTTGCCGCACTCCGCCTCCCAGCACGCCCCGCTCCTGCGCCGGCCTACAGTCCCAGCATGGCTCGCTCCTGGCACTGGCCTACAACTCCCGGCGTGCCCCGCTCCCGGCGCACCTCCCCGCTGGGCTCTGCGCAGCGTCGGACTATAGCTCCCGGCAGGCGCCGCGGCGGCGGGAATACATCACCCAGGCGGCGCCGCGTCGCCGCTCCGCGCCTGCGCCGCCGAGGGCTGGGCTGTTGCTCCCTCACGGGCGGCTGCGGCGGGTCCTCGCCATGGAGTCCTACGATGTGATAGCGAACCAGCCCGTCGTGATAGACAACGTGAGTGCGGGCGGCCGCGCGTCCCGGGAGCGGGGAGGGCCCGCAATCCCTTTGTCATCGGGGCGGCCGCGCCCCGCCCGCCGCCCCCCCACCTCGGCCGGCCCGGCCGCCGCCTCCGGCCCTCGCACGGCGCCATACGGCATCCTCGGGGGGCGGGGCCGCTGCGCCTTGCAGGGTCACGATTGGCTGGGGTGACTGGCAGTCACCTGCAGCGGGGCCGCTGCCCCGCGCTGGGGGGCGCAGCCCCCGCCGTCGCCGAGCTGCCTCTGGCTAGGAGGGGCGGCGCGTCCCTATTGGCTGAGACAGCTGTCAGTAGCGGGGCAGCCCCCTGCTACTTGCCGGAGCGGGGCGGGACTGTCGCCAGAGCACCTGCGCTCATTGGCAGCAGGCTCTGTCAGTCAGGCGGGGCTTCCCCCGGCCCCGCCCCGCCGCTCTTTGTGCCGGGGGGACAATGGGGGTGTTGGGCCAGGCCATGGCCACACTCCCAGCATGCTCCGGGACAGGCCTTGGTCAGGGTTCCAGTGCGCTCCTGGCACGCCGTGGATGGAGCCCCAGCAAGCTCTGGGGGTGCTGGTGCTTCCCTGGGCCCATGCAGGACGTGGAGCTCTCCAGCCAAGCACCCCTCACAGGTGCAGCAAGAGAGAAACCTTCACCCCTTGTACAGCTCCTCCTCCAGTGCATCCAGCACAGTGCTCACAGCAAGGATTCCCAAGCCTTGGAATGTCGCTGCTGAAGGATCTGTGCCCAGCACGGGTTGCATCAGCATAGTGTGATGTTGCAGATGGCTGCTCCAATATGCTGATGCTGCTCATTAGCACAAAGCAGATCTTCAGTCTGTGTGTGTAATAGCTCTGTGAGAGATGAATGACACTGATTCCATGCCTCTTGGAGGTGCTTCTGGGTCCGGTTCTGATTTGCCCCATCCATGCTGCCCTCCCAGGAGCAAGGAGCATCCAGGAAGGGGTGGGAGGGCATATCTTGGACAGAGCCTCCTTCAGTGTACTGAGTCACAAACCCGTACTCCTCCCTTCTGACCTCTATCGCCAGTGATTGAGATTCTGTTGTTTTGAATGGTCAGTACTGTGCTCCATTCTCCCTCCTCAAGCTTAATTTCTGCTGAATCTTTTTGTCATGTGATGTGGGATTCCTGGACGGCACTTCTCAACCTACTGCTTTAACTCCGTAAGGTGAATGATAGTAGGTCTTCTCAGATAAAAGCACTTATTCTTCTGACTTTTTCCTTTATTATGGATCCCAAATTCATCTCTGCTGCTTGAGCTCTCTGATACAGTTTTGGCTTTGTTAATTTCCCTGGAATCTTACAGCAGAGGGGTTTGGGGTAGACACTGAAGGAAAGCATCTAACAGAAAATGAGAGTAAGCAGTAAAATTGACTATGTTGAAAAAAACATCTCCTTTATTGAACATGCTAAAAAATCTGTTAGGTTGATTGTTTTTAGGAATTACTGTATCAGCATTGATCTTGTTGCTTTGTTGAGTGATCAGCTAAACATTAAAATCTCTAGGTGTTCTGGCACTGTGAGGATGACATTGTTGAGCTATTGATGTAGTAGCAGCCTACATTTAATTTCAGGATGTCCTTTTGTTATTTAGTGCAATGATTGCCGCCCCTGCCTCAGACCTGAAGGAGGACTCATGTGCCAGCAGCTGATTCTGTCTTTTTTCACTTTATCAGCTGGTCTTATAAAAGCTAATTCTTGTTCTTGCCTCTCCGCTAAGTTAAATGAGCTTCCCCCCTTGCCTTCCCTGTACAAGAAGTAGAATGGAGCAGTTGTTGTGACATCTGCCTGGAGCGCTGGCAGGCTGTGGGCCAAGGAGACTCGTGGTGACGCTGCATTTTTGCTACTCTTTGTAGTTCAGGCAGGACGGGAAGTGGAGCTGCACAGAGCAGGTACCACTCTTCCTACTGCTGTTTCATTACTGCATTTCCTCAGAGAACTGCGGGCACCTTCTGAAGGCTGAATGTTATCCTGTCTCACGTGTGCCTGTGTGTGGGAAGGGGGAGCTGCGATGCTGAGCTGGTGACAGCCAGTCCCAGCTCTAGTGTCTCAGTGTGTTCCAAAGGGACATGAAGTTCTGTAGCTACAAAATTAACAGGGAGGTTTTTTTCTCTTACCACACATTGCTCTTAGCTGTATGTTTTCAGCAGGGAGAGTTTTGTAATGTCCACTGGGAGGTTGGAGCCATACCTCAGCACAGTTTATTCTCTTCATTGTCTTAATTTTTAAGAGTTGTATTCCCATCTGCAGTCCAGCAAGCTCTCTCTGAATGGCCTGGGAGCTATGCTCAACATAATGCACATGTCAGTTGTCCAGCTGTGGCCTAACTCAGTGCAAATTCCTTGACCTCAACGGAACATGGAATCACCTCTTTTTTGCTTTGTAGTGGTGGCATTTTATGCAGCTGAGCTGTCAGCAAGGGTTGTTGTGTCTTTGGTTTGTTCTTGGTCTTATAAATTCTGTATCAAATAAAACAGTTTTACAACAATATGAAATGTGCACTCTCCATAGAAGGGGCTACATGGAAGATTGATAGGTGATTTCCATTTAAATTTGAGTCTTAAATACATCAAGATGAATGAATCCATAGCCAACTGGTTACAGAGCTAGTAGATGAGGTATGTTCAGTTCCTTCAAGACACCTACAAGAATTCTAAATGAATATATCTTCCTTGGTCTTTACATTTTACATGTAGTCTTTCTTCTTTTATTCTTTTCCTCTGATTAAAATTTTAAAAATGAATAATAAACCCCTGCCAAACAAAATAGAATGAAAGCCCAGCCAGGATAGTTACTGGTAGAAGTACATACATTTTAAAATTTTAACTTTGTAATAAATCAGAGTTTATAGCAGAGGAGAAGATGCATGTGTTTTTGCTTATTTGAAACAAAGACAAAAATACAGGTCTTCTCAGAGTTATTTCAAAATGTAAACATTTTCCTCTCATTGCATAGGAATCTCAAACTGGTCTATAGTAAACAGATTTGCTCAGTGCACACATATTTTCAAAGAAGTAAAATGTTTTCAAGAAAAATTGCATAGGTCAGAAAGTGCAGTCAGGTCTTTGTAGTGCAGAGATATCAAACAGCTGTTCTTGGTTTATTCCCAGGCACTTGGAAGCACAACTGTGTTGAAGCTCCATCCCACCAGCACATTCAAAGCAGTCATTAATCTCTGACTCCAAGTTGGAGTCCTGAACTCCCAACACATTTGGTTAACTTTGAACTTTCAGTATGTAAATCTTAAAATACATAACTTGCTGGGAATCTCACTAGGACACACTAAGGAAGTTTCAATCTCTTAAATTAAAATAGAAACGTCATTGTTCTTCTGAAACCAGTTCCCTGCAGCAGAATGTGCCAGCAACAAGATCAGTCTTTATTCTGAACAAAATATTCACTAAATGCAATATTCTAATGTGAGTACATTATGCTACTGCATTTCATTCAGTTATTTTTCTGCAAGACTTACCAGAGGATGGTGTTCTTTCCCAAGCACGGAGTTATAAACTATGATAAGAAAAATCAAAATAGTGTTTTTTGTTTATTCCTTATTTCACTTTGAAGGGAGTAGCCAGAAGAGAGTCTGTCTCAAGGGAGGTCTTTTTAACACTTCACAGGCCACTTTGTCACACTGATATTAAGGCAAACCTTGGGGTGCAACTGGAGCTGAGTCCCTCGTGCCAAAAGGAAATAGTTTATCCTGCCCAGTTGGCAACTTGGGTGTGCTCCTGGAGCCAGCCTGGCTGCAGGTGTTTATCAGGAGACAAGGACTCAAGCAATCTACCTTTCATATGCTTTATAAATAGCTACATCTGGTTTGCAGAGTATTCCTGACACCCATCTCCTACAGATGTGATGTGGCAAATCTGACCCTGGTGGTTTAGAGGCAGGAATATCCCGGCTCTGGTGACAGAGCACACGTGCTCTGTGCAGAGCCTGACATCGCAGCTGAAACTGCTGATGGAAGTAGCTTGGCAGCAAAGTGCTGGACTGTGAACGGGAGAGGCTGGGGCCGCCCCGCATTCCTTTCTGCTGAGCCTGCTCTGGTAACCTCTGGCACTGGGAAGGCAGCATCGGAAACCACTGCAGCCAGGGCTTGCCTGGCAGAGCCCTGAGCAACTCATCTGGCCCCAGCCTTGAAGTGAAAGTGGTTATGCTGACCCATGCAGAGGTGATGAGAAGTGGAAAGCTATGGACGAGTTGTGTTGCTACTCATTTTAAAATACTGTGGGGTAGCCAAAATGTCTTTTTGGCCTCAAACCCAGAGCATTCCTATTGCAGACCCCTTGAGAGTGAACAGGCACTTCACAGGTCACAGCTTTCACTGCAAGCTCACACACACTTGGCTCCCACCATGGGGCTAAGCAGAACTGCTCCTCTTTCTGCAGAAGAGCTTGTGCCCATCGTAGTCTGGGATTACCAGTGAAACAGCTTATCTGATTAGATCCTATGAAAATCCACTCCTTAGCAAAACTTGGGTGTTCCTACAAGCTGCTCATTGTTTCAAGATGTCATTCCCTTGTGCAGGGAGAGGAAATGGAGGAGGGGAAGGAGTCAGCACAGATCCAAGTAGATGGTGTTTTCAGGATGCTTCCGGGCAGGGATGAGAGCTTTGGGGCCAGATGCCTGGCACTGACTCCCTGCCAGGGCCTTGCTGTGGCTGGTTTTACCCGCTCTGTGTTTGCTGCTTTGAAAGTTGCAGAAGGCTGTTTGGATCTGTGCCTTCCTGACTGCCATCTCTCATCTCTTTGTCTTTTCTGAAAAAGCTCTATCCCGTCAGCTGTGCTTCCTGGCCCCAGCCTTTCCCCTTGCAGTGTAACCAGGACTTTTGTCCTTTCCAGACCACAGTCTGGGTTATTTTCCAATGTCTTTTCTGACCACACTTCTGTCTCCTTAGCATTACCTAGTTCGTCCACCACTTGATCATCTTTTCCCTAGTTTCCTCTCCAGTCTGTTTCCCACAATTCTTTCCTAGTTCTTTCTCTGACTTTATCTGCCCTCCCTCCATCCTTTCCAAATCTTCTGAGAGACCTGTAGCCTTCATTCTTCCAGTGCTTCCTAAAGCTGGCAGAGTTCAGTTGCTCTTGCTGGGCTTTCTGGAGTGTCCTCCTCCCCCCCAAAGGTTATCTAATATTGATAGACACCTGTGGAGCATGGATTTAACCTGCTGCACCCCTTACGGTAGCCTTGGCTAGAAAATACTCATCTGCACAGGCGATGTTTGGGTGTGTGCAGAGCAGTACCAGGGTGCATGGGATGGTTGTGCCCTGCCAGAGGGAGTGCCACTCACTTCCTCCAGTAGCCAAGCTGGCACTTCCCAGCCCCAGCCAGCCTGGAGGGTCAGTCTCTGGGGAGTATTATCCTTAGTGGAGAGGATCTGACAGTGCTGATGTACTTTGCTATTCCTCTAAAACTTGTGAAGATGATGTAATGGGTGATAATTCACATATTTGTCTGTTGCTTCCACAGGGCTCGGGTGTGATTAAAGCAGGTTTTGCGGGTGATCAAATACCAAAATACTGCTTTCCTAACTAGTAAGTATCCCGCTGGTCTTGGTAATGTTTTAGTACTGTGTACCAATTCTTTGATATGTACTGGGGAAGAATTAACCATTTTTATGAATGGAAAAATGAGTTACTCTTTGCTGCCTGCTGCAAAGAGGCATCAGGGAGATGAGAGCTCTGCTGTTAAATATTTTGAGATTTTTTGGGGACACACACATCACTCTGTCAGGCTCAACACACAACCAAAGCTGTAGGATCTGCACACATGAGGAAAATTACCTGAAAAAAATAAAATTTGGGATAAATGTGAAGACCTCTGTGTATTTTTGGTATGATGTCCTGATTCCTGCCAGACTTCTTTTTAAGTTTTCTGAGGGTTTTGCCAGGATGAAGACTGCTGGAACAGGAGCTCTGAATAGTCACTGGCTTTTATTTTCAATGTGGTAGATTTTTAGTGAGTAGTTTTGTGTTCTGAGCAGTATGTTCTGTATGGGATGGTGGGGTATGGGACACAAATGTCTAATCTGAGAAGTCTGCCTGGGGTCAGGCAACACATGTGGATCCAGCACAGAGACAATTGCCCAGTCTAGCCATGTTCATCCCAGGCGCTGTTGAAACAGGTGAGTCCTGAATAATCAGTGAAAATATGGCCAGAGTCAGCTGGTTTATGTCCAGCCAGTTCTTAACTGTCTACAGTCTGTCCCCTTCACCTCTGATTTCTGAGATTAGCTCAGAGCTAACCTGGGTCTGTCTGCACCTGGTAGCGCCCCCAAATCACCCACTGAGAAAGTTCTGGCTGGGAGAGAGAGAAGCACAAATTGGGCAATCCTTGGGTGCATCTGAGCTCTTTGTAGAAGCATTTACTCTCTTGTGTCTGTTCTAGTGTGGGCAGACCAAAGCACGTTCGTGTTATGGCTGGTGCTTTAGAAGGGGACATTTTCATTGGTCCAAAGGCAGAGGTAAGAACACCTGTACACTGCACTTGTCCATGTATCTCAGTGTGCTGCTGTAAGGGGGGGATGTGGCAGCTGGTCTGTGGCTCTTTGGTATCCTGTAGGTCTGAAGAGTAGAACGGATTATCACTTGCATGTGTGTCCAAGGCAGAGTGGGAAGCTTCATTCAATTCTTGTGCCAATCTGCTGACGACAGACCTAGTTCCCAAGGCCTTTGATATCTCTCTTTTCTTTTTAGGCTACTTCTAGCTCCATATGGTTACGTATTTTTGACTGGGAAATGGACCCTACTCAATTGCTGTATATCTCCCTGCTGTGGGCAGGAAGCTTCTTTCCACAGTCCGTCTTCTGTCAGCATGTAGTCAGTTGTGTGGTCACATTTCTTCTGAGCCCTTCAAGCTGCATTCCCCAGTAACATCCTATTATGTTTTATATTATGGCTGAGCTGGTAGTACAAAGATACCATATGATAAGTGTCTGTGTGTTGACTTTAAAAGTGTTAGGATGGAATATACTCTGCAAATGTCAGACATAGGCATTCCTACTAGGTATGAAAAGGCCTTGTCTAGTCTTGGCTTCTCTGGGAGAGATGTTTGTGATGAGTGTTCAGGTTTTGCCCTGTATGCTACAGATAAGTTATCTTTTAGTGGAATCAAAATGGAAGTTGTGTCTGACAATAAGTCACAGTCACAGTGCTCAGAAGTGAAATCGTTGGAAGCTCTGATGCTCTCTTGTCCTTCCTGTTTGCTCAGGAGCACAGAGGTCTTCTTGCGATCCGATACCCCATGGAGCATGGCATCGTGAAGGACTGGAACGACATGGAGCGCATCTGGCAGTACGTGTATTCTAAAGACCAGCTCCAGACATTCTCAGAAGAGGTGAGAGACCACATTGAGTAAAAGCACAGGCATCATTCAGTGCATGTATAACACCAGAAGCCTTGGAGCTCTGGGAAAGATTTGAGACTTTTCCTTCACCCTTCTTTCTGAATGTGTGTCTGTTGCTAGATTAGGTTTTTTCACCTCTCAGGAGATACTGCACAAAAAGTGTCCAAGCGGAATTCCTCTCCAGATCTGATGGTCTGGCCTGACTGAAAATCTGCCTTTCACATTTGCTATTCACACTCTCTCTAATTATTCTACTCTAGGCCAAGTGTTTCTGACTTTTCCTGTTCTGCCTGCACATCAGGCATATCCACTCAGCAGTGGCATGATTTGAAGTGAGGAAGGAAAAAACCACAGTCCTGTGGTCTGGAAGGATCTGACCAAAAAAATTATTAAATGTCTGAGAGCAATCTAAGTTGTGGAGTAGGAATATTTGTCTGCTTGTGCTAAGACCATATGCCTTCACCCTTTCTTAGGGTCTGTGTATATTGGCTGAATTTTTGTCACTGAGAATCATCCTACTTGTCCTTCATGGGTCACAGTTACTCACAGTACATTTCCTAACACTTCTTCATAACTAGATCAGAGCTCTGATGATCTTCCAACCTAATAGAGGTTATTCACAGTCTAATACAGCTCAGCTGAAATTACTCCTTTGTACCTGTCTTCTTGCACTAGTGGTTCCTAAAGTGAATAAATAACCAGAAACTTTCAGGAACGCACCCCTACTGCCTCCTGGTTACTGCAGCATAGCTCCTTCTTCTCTTTCCCAGCATCCTGTGCTGCTGACAGAAGCACCCCTAAACCCGCGCAAGAACAGAGAGCGTGCTGCTGAGGTGTTTTTTGAGACCTTCAATGTGCCAGCACTGTTCATCTCCATGCAAGCTGTGCTTAGCCTGTAAGTGTCTTTTGTCTTTGATTTATGTTTGTGGAATGTTGCCATGAAATCCATTCTTTTACAAAAAAGTCTGTGGAAGACCTCACTGATGTCTGACTTCCTCCCTTTTCACACAAGAACTGAAACTCAGGGAATTTGCTGAATGGCAAACAGAACTTGCGTTTTGAGGGTTTTTTAGGCCCTGTTTGTGTGAAATCTCTGCTTCCCAGGTAGAGCATGGATGTGCTGCTTACCTGGGCTCACTTTGAGTTGCTTGTTCTGACTTGAGCCTTTGTCCCTTTGGCAGCTACGCGACCGGCAGGACCACAGGCGTGGTGCTGGACTCTGGGGATGGTGTCACCCACGCGGTTCCCATCTATGAAGGCTTTGCCATGCCTCACTCCATCATGCGGATTGACATCGCTGGCCGGGATGTCTCCCGCTTCCTGCGTCTCTATCTCCGGAAGGAAGGCTATGACTTCCACACAACCTCTGAGTTTGAGATTGTCAAGACTATCAAGGAGGTGATGCCCTGCTTTGTTTCTGTGTTTGTCCAAGAGAGGATTTCTTCTCAAGGGAAGTTGTGGCTTGTGGAATCTGGTGGGAAATTCCAGCCTACCTAGCCCTGCATCTAAATTCATTATCTGTGTAAGGGAGTTTAGGGCCACTAAGATGATTAAAGGACCCCTACCTGTGGAAAGGCAAGGAGAGCTTGGACAGTAAATGTTTGGGGAGAGTCTCATTGATATAAATGTCTGAAGGGAGGGTGCAGAGAAAACAGAGCCAGACTCATTTCAGTGATGTCCAGTGACAGGACAAGATGCACAAACTGAAGCACAGGAAGTTCTAGCTGAACACAAAATTTCTTTCCTCTCCAGCGTGCCTGCTACCTCTCAATAAACCCCCAGAAGGATGAGACTCTGGAGACTGAGAAGGCTCAGTACTACCTGCCAGATGGAAGCACTATTGAGGTTTGTAAGGACTACCCTCTGAGAATTCCTCATGGGGGGCACAGGGTTTCCAGAAAAGCTCCCCAGTGATGGAAAATGTCATGCGGTGTTAGGTGAAAGGGGATAATTTTAAAAGACCATAACTCATCCTAGACTGTTGACTGGGCACTAGAATTTTTAAGGAAAGACAACTTTACTAGAAACCTCACAACTTCTGCTAGAAGTCCTGGGTAAGGGTGCAGCATGAAGATGAGGACTCTGAGCTGTTAAAGAGCAGGCTTTGATCTAACAAACTTTATACAAATCAGGTATGGAGTGTGGGTAGATGTTTGCTCACTAAATTCATCAGTGGTTTTCTCTGTGCCTTTTGTCCTGCTTAGAATTGTCTCCTGTGCATTAACAGTTGATTTGAAGAGTTAGGAATACTCCTTAGAAGAGTGAGACCACTGTAGTATGGTCAAAAGAGAGGAAATACAGGGTTTACCTCCAGGGTTGGATTTGCTCCCTTTATGCCAGACCTGCTGTATAGGGCTGAGCAAGTTTCTTCATCTTTCATCTACAAATTGGAAATGGTGCCCTTTGTAGGAGCTGTAGTCCAAACTGGCTTTCACTTGGGATCTAGTATTGGAGCATGAATGTCCAGGAAGTTTCATTACTCTGAAGCTTCACCTAAGAAAGGCAGACCTATCTGTAGGTAGTGAACAAAGCCACACTCCTCTCTTCCTTATGTCCTTCTGCTCTTACAGATTGGCCCTGCCCGTTTCCGAGCCCCAGAGCTCCTGTTCCGGCCGGACCTGATAGGGGAGGAATGTGAAGGACTTCATGAAGTGCTCGTTTTTGCCATTCAAAAGTCAGACATGGATCTGAGGCGAACGCTGTTCTCCAACATCGTGCTGTCTGGAGGCTCCACACTTTTCAAAGGTTCCTGCCTCTCCTCTCTCAGTTGCTTCTTTCTCATGTGAAACTGGGAAAATAACCCAGCTCAGCCAACTTGTCCTCAGGGGTGAGGGATGTATAGATTCTGCTCTCTCAGGGAATTTACTTCCTAATTTTTTGAGTCCTAGTCATATCCTGCTGCATATGCAAGATACCTGCCCTCATACATCGCTTTCTGGACTTGGAGGGCTTTTACTGTTTTCCTCCATTCAATGCCTGTGGAAGGACTGAATAGCTGTGTTCATTCCTGCTGCTGTAGCTCACTATATCTCAGACTAAATACCAAAAAGGACTCTTCCATTTTCTAAGGTTTCTTTAGATCTCTGATATGTGAGAGTTCAATGGTCCTAGTTCCTGCATGAGTGTCAGCTATGTGTGCAGAAAAGTTTCAGCCCATCCCCTCAGGACTCAGTTGGTACCCATTGACCTAAAGATACTCTCTGCCAGAACCCATCAGTCTGTTATCCACTGGTTGACATCTCCAAATAGATCCTGGTCTTCCTTCCCATTTAATCCCTTTTACAAATGGCCTGAACACAGGAGGAATACTTAGAGAAGGAGGAGGTCCCAGCTGAAAGCCTTGTTTGCTTGACTGAGGTTGCTGCTGAGGAATAGAGCCCATTGTGCCAGTGTTTGAGGTCTCAGTGAGACAAAAACCTGTTTTGTCATTGTCTGTGTTCTGTGCCTCCCCAGACCGGACTCTCTGTAATACATGGAATGGGGTATTTGAATAGAACTACATAGGGCATGTCCACATCATTAGTGGATGGAACTTGGGATTTTGCTGAGGTGCTCACACTATAAATTTTCTGTTCTTGTATAGGCTTTGGTGACAGGCTGTTGAGTGAAGTGAAGAAACTAGCTCCGAAGGACGTCAAAATAAGGGTAAGAGTCATCTCTTTTGTGTTTGTTACTTACCAAGTGTGTTGTTCTGTGACCTTGAAAGAACCTTGCTCAGACTGCAGCTGCCATTTCCTTCAAATCAGAAATGCCTTTCCTGCGACACTCACATGGCCCACAGCATTTGCTGATGTGGTGAAAATCAGTTTGGTTTCATCACTGAGGTGGCTCCTCTGACATGAACTCTGTCCAGGATTCTGGACTAGAGTGGCTGTTTTGTGGGGACTGCCAAGTGTCTTTCTGCTGGGAGAGATCACACCTGTTTGTCAGGTGTTAGCTGGAGTGAAGTGTGGGCAGTGTGCTAGGAGGAGCAAACTGGAGCATGGGAAGGTACTGACTGATTCTGTCTTTCTCCCAGATATCGGCTCCTCAAGAGAGATTGTATTCCACGTGGATTGGGTATGTACTGCACAGCAACACATTTTGCTGCAGGATTGGGCTGGGGAGGCACAGCCTGGCAGCTCTCATGTTGTTATCCCGACTGGTGCTTTGTGTCAGGGGGCTTGTGTTGCTCAGCTGGGCAATGCTTGGCATGTTCTTGAAGGAACAGTCACCAGGTCATGTGGAAGGGGGCAGGTGGTGCCAGGCTCTAGCACTGGCACATTTGAGGATAGTGGGAGTGACTGTCCAGAGAGCCTATCTGATGTGGGTAACTGAGCCTAGGCACCTTTCTGTCATGGGGAAGTGTCACAATAGAAACAGCCCATCTCTGCAGAGATACCATGAGAGTGCCCCCAGCATTTTCCTTTAACCCATAACATGCCTGTCTCTCCTTAGTGGCTCTATCCTGGCCTCTCTGGACACCTTTAAGAAAATGTGGGTTTCGAAAAAGGAATATGAAGAAGATGGAGCTCGTGCCATCCACCGAAAAACCTTCTAGCCCTGGGACCTGTCCTCAGTCTCCTCCGAAGACTCACTTAAACTCGCTTTTCTGAGTCCGAGTGTCTGAGAGCTGCCTGTGTGTGTGTGTGTGCGCCAGCATGCCCCGATGTCACTGAGCAAAGACGACAGCAGCAGGAGGGTTGTATTAGTACTACTAACTTTTTTTTGATTTTTTTTTTTTTTAACGGAAAGGAGAAAATACCAATCTAAATTTCTCCAGAATGGCCCATTCCTTTTTCATTTCAGTCCCTTATTTTCTGTATCACAGTCACATCTGTCATTGTAAAACAAATAAGCAAAAACAAAGGGAACAGCTTATAGAAACTGCCTGGCAAGCCAGAAGGGAGCCAATCACTGCAGACTGCTCATGCAGGCTTTAGTCAGCCTGACTGCAATGCCTGGATTGTCTGGAAAGACATAGCTGAGGCCCCATAGCTACTTCCTTCTTCAGCAGTGTCTTCACCATCAGTAGATTTTTGAAGTTGTTTTTAATATATTTTTTATTAAGAGAAAGCACATTCTCAACAGTTTAGTCCATTTGCCCCCACTGTTTTGGTGTATGAGTGTGTGTATGAGTGTGTAACTTCTTAGCCTGATGTGGGGTCTGCACCACAGCGGAGAAGTTGGCGATAGGACTTAGTTTGTATTGCATGGAGTAGAACAAAGCAAATCTAATCAGCTATCATTGTACTAGACGGTTATTCTCTCGTACCTTGTTTTAAATACCTTTTCTCCTCTGGAAGCAAGTACCCCGGAATGGGCGTGAAAGCACTTGCGTGTTCCCCCTCAGCCTGCCAAGATTTACAGTGCTGACTTCTCGTGTTCTTTGTAAGAGTCAAGGCTGTTTCCCTCCTTCCTGCCATGTCAGGGCAAAGGGAGCATGTATTCACAGCCAGGCGTAACTCTTGTGTACTTTATCCATTCTGGGGCAAAATAACAATTGGGAAGGTGCATTGTAATGTAAGAATTGTTTTATTTATTGAAATGTCTGAGGATCTCTCAAATACTGACCACAGCACCTGGGAATTATGCTTTGGGTCTTCTTTGAACACCTGTTGCCCAGCTGCCCGCTGCTTGATGTTCGCACTGCACACAGCACCCGCGCTTAGCGGAAGGGCTGGCCCTGCAGCACCACCCCATCCCTGCTCTGTGGGGCCTTGCTGGTGGCTGGGAATGCACCAGGGGAGAGGACAGTAAAGGACACCGGGAGGTGGGTGTGAGTGGCAGGTTTGTGAGCAGGAAGCTGTCCTGCTGGCTGTGTTCCACTACACTGCGGTGCCTTTCTGCTCACCTGGTGGCTGCTTTGCTTGTACTGCTCTAACAGCCCTGGGCAGCCTGCAGACCTGCTTGTGTTGGGGCATGCCACTGTTCTGGTTTTACTTGTGCATTATGTGGTGCTCTCTTTTTTTCCCATTAGTTTTCTGCAGAACATGGCAGTAGCAATGGAGCTGGAGTTGCTTGGTGGCAGTTCCTCCCTATTTCTCTCCATTTCTGTTCATTGCCACACATCACCTTGGGGTCACTCTCAGGTGCAGAGACAGGGCAAGAGCTGGAAGATTGCCACTGAGGTGAGGGAAAGGCCAGTGCACTGCCCCAGCTGAGATGAATGTATGCAGCAGCCAGTTGCCACTACAGGAACCACGTTCTTGGGGCTCACCCATGGGTTTGAAGAGGGTGTAGGTGGGTGGGGTGGTCTCTCCCAGCTGAGGCCATTCTGCTTGTTCCCCTCCCTCCATCAGTGCAGACTGTCAGAAAAGAGCCATCAAAAAAGAGCCAAACCTGCTTGGAAACTGGTTCTCTTGCTGGTTTGCTGCAGCACACAGAGGGGAATTCCAGCAAATTCCTCTCGGTTCCATTACTGTGTGCCCCAGGCAGTGCTCTCCATCCTCCCAGCCCCTCCACTGGCCTTGCAGCAGCAGTGCTCCATTTTGTAACCTGCAGTGACGGGGCAGGACGGTGCTGTCTCCAACCTAGCGTTCCTTTGGTCTGCCTGACTGTTCCCTCGCACACTGTCCAAACCATGTTGCCTGGTGGTGCCCAGCATACTTAAATAAAGTCATTCATATACAACACTCAAGCCTCCTGGCCTCCTCTTCCCACATGTGCAATTTTAAGGAGGTAGCTTGTGTTCTCTTGCCTGTGCAGAATTGTTGCTGGCCAGCAAAGAGACACCATCTTTGGTCCACGACTGCATTCCTGGCCTGGTTTTTATGGGAGGAGATTGCTGGGCTGCAGCTGTGGTGTCCAAGTCTACTCTCCTTTACACGTGTTATCCCTGAGACTTCTGTCACTGCAGAAAGGTGAAAGGCTGGAACAGGGCAACCTGGGCTGAGCAAGGGTGATGCCACTGCTGTTGTGAGAAGAGCTGGTGCCAGCCCAGGTGTTTGCAGAGAAAGCAGTGAGTACAGCTGTGCTCACAAGGTGGGCCCTGGAAAGGTGCTATGACTGTCCTATCTTGTCCCCAGCAGCCACTGGTGTTGGAACAGGGCAGACCTAACTCTGGGGCCTTCCAAAGCAGCAGGGGGGAAGTCACACCTCCCTTCAAAGGCAGGTGATCCCCTCTGTCCCCTGCAGAAACAGCCAAGCCTCAGTGCAGTTGTGTGGAGAGGGAGTTGTCCCCTTGTCTCCACCCAACCACTGCTGTCCCCACAGCACTGCATCAACCCCACCAGGCTAGAGCTACTAGCAAAAAGAAAATCATTAAGCAATTCAGAAAAAGATCATCTTTAATTTATGAAATGGAGAATCATTCTCAAACTTGGTTAGAAGTTGCACAAATAACTTATGATTGAACCATTAAGAACTACAGCAGCCTCACGGCAGGAATGTCTTGGTCCAAGACAGAAGGCAGCCATGTCCTGAGGCAAGATGGCAGGTTGGTGGACTGAGACCCCAGAGGGAACCTGGCACTAAACAAAGAACATCCCTCAACGTGCAACAGCTTCCCAACACTGCCTGCCAAGCCCCACTCCTACAGCAGGCAGGCACAGGCTTTGGCACATCCTTTCTGCCTGTCCCCAAACAGCACAGGGATTGAGGAGTCACTCCCTTGCCTCACAGACACCTTAGGTGATTACCTGTCCATCTCCTCCCAGCCAAAACCAGGGAGACAAAGCACCTGCTCTCCTTGGGTCCCTGGCTCAGCAGCCCGGCAAGATGATCTGACTTGGGCACTGTTTCAAGCACAGAGGAGCTGAGGTGTCTGCCCCTCTCGACAGGGGTAAAACTCCAACCCTGTGACTGCCCACTACTGTCAGACAGGCTCCAAAGAGGAATTGAAGGCACAAAAGCAAGACTTGGTGTCTCTCCAGGCTGTGCTCTCCTGCAAGAGGGGAGGCGCCAGACTGCCTCACCAGGTCACCTGGGACTGCCCTGGGCAGGGAGGCACTTCCAGCGGCTGGATTAGCGGTTGGTTCCCTGATCTTGCCCAGAATGGGAGGAGGCTCATGGTACAGCTATGACAGCACTGAGTAGAAGGGGCTGTGGTGAGGAGAGGAGGGATGAACACATGCAATGAGATGTCCAGTGAAATGATACAGCTCAAGGCTCTGAACTCACTTCAAGCCCAGCATCCTTCCCAGACCAGCAACAACTCTCTCTACAAGGCCACAGCGGAGAGAACCTCAGCATAAAACAGCACACCCAGCAGATCCTGGCTGTGCAGGGTATTGTCCCGGGAACAACAAATGCTTAAGAGTGGATTTGGTCCAAGAACCATAGCAGTGCAAATGGGAGGGTTGTACCAATTACTGGGAAAGGCCTTCAAGGTCCTCTTGTCCCTGCTCCAGTTTGGCAATCATTCCCTCGGTCACTTGGTCCCTCAAGAGCCTCCCACTCCACTCCCCATGACAGCAAGGCTCTAGCAAGGAAGGATTCCCTGCACAGTCTCCTCTTGCTCAGCTGGACAGGCTGTGGCTCCCCAGAGCCATGCCCAATGCACAGAAGTGCACTGCAGACGTGTCTGTTTCTAGCACCTGTAACCCAGCACCTTTTCACTGGAATGATCAGCTCTCTGCTCCCTGGGACAGGCTGGGATAAAATGTTCTTGCTCCTGAAATCAAGTGATTTATCTCAGGCCCCTCACATGCTGAACCTCTCTGCCTTCCCCAGTGACCACCATCTGGAATGAGTAAACATTGGCATCACAGCATTTCACAGCTGAACCATGAACATCAGGCTCTCTCTCAGCCTACCATCCCTGCCCTTCGCCTGTCCTCCAGCACCAGCCTGGAACTAGCAGCATCCTGGGGGCTCAGGCATCCTCAGATTGTTTTGACCTCTGGTGCTTGGCCTTGTGTCAGGCTCTGCCGCTGAGCCTTCACCACCTGCAGCCGTTTCCCATGAAGGCTGAACTGTGACCAGCTGAGGAGCTGCAGCAGGGCGCACGTGATGGGCACAAAGACCAGGAGGTAAAAGCAGCCCTGGCGAAGAGTTGGCTCCAAAGCCGCAGCAGACTCCAGCTTGGGCTGGGCACTCACCACGTTGTTCAGGGGGTTGCGCTGGAAGATGTCGTAGCCTGGTGTCAGAGAAGAGTTTGTGAGAACAGGGCAGTGGCGATGGACCTTTGTCCATTCTCTTTGAGTGACCAGCAGTAGACATGCAGAGACCAGGCACAGGTTAGCAACTGAAGAGCCCTCTGCACCCACCCAGGGCACAGCACAAGGTGACAGACAGTGAACTCACAGGTCTGCCCTGTCCTGTTCCACTGCTTTCCCCAGAAGCATCCTTACCTGTGTACGCACAGAGCAGCCAGGTGCCGATCAGAGGGGCAAAGGTCTGGCCCGGCTTGGTGACCAGAGCCACCATCCCAAAGAGCAGGGCTGAGGCTGCCTGCTTCCTACGGTTCAGGACTAGATCCTCATCCACCAAGTCAGTGACCACCAGGTTGAGTAACTTACAGGTCCCTTCCGTGAACACACGGTTGCTGCAGAACAACAGACAAAGCACTGAGTAGGGCTATCAAGAAATGACAGGAAAACGTGACAGATCAGAAAAAATGGCAAGGGTGAAAAGGTTTTCCCACATTTGATATAAGAATTTCAGAAGCCCTGGTTATAGGAGAGAAACACCATTATCAATAAGACTTTGTACCCTGCACTGACACCTCAGATCTGTCCTGACCTGCTACACAGGTCACACATGCCTGGGTACAGGACACACTGGGCCTGTGGCTCACAGGCACCTGCAGCACAAACCAAGGGCAGTGGAGGAGAAGCTCTCAGCAGGCTGGCAAAACTAGGTGCAGGCTGCCACCAGCCCTGCTGGTCTGACTTCCTGAACATCACTGCCTCCCTCACTGCAGCAGGACAGCCTGTGGATACTGCAGTGACCTGTCCCATGTGCTGTCAGAGCTGGAAACCATGTGGCTTATATATGATCCTGTCCCCTGTCTTCCACTCCTCTTCTTAAAACAGGAACAACTCATTTTGCTTCCCAGGAGGCAGAGGGCAGGGGAAGTGACTGTTGCTTGCCTACCTGGCAATGAAGATGCAGAGCAGATACACCTGATCAGGTCCTGCCAGGAGCATGACAACACTCAGAGCTAGCTTCAGGAAGAAGAGTCCTCGCACCACAGCGTAAACCCCACAGCGGCGGCAGAGCGACAGGAAGTAGAGGTTGTTGAGGTGGGGGGCAATGTAGGAAACGCCTAGCAGAGACAGAGGGACAAACAGCTCGATGGAGTTTGACTTGCCACCATGCCTCCCCAGACATCATACCAAGAGACAGCAAGGCTGGCTATTGCCAGTAGGACAATACAGAGTAGCTCCACCGCATTTACAGAAGGCTGCAGCAGATTTATTCCATGGCTTTGTGGCATAGCACACACTTTCCTACAGAGGGAGATCTTCTTCCATCAACCTCATGGACCGGAAGGAAGAAAAGACCTGCCCAGTGTTATGCAGACGCTGCATTTCAACCCTGGAGCAGGAATGAGAGAGACAGGACCACCTGACCAGACCTGGCCTGTACAGACCCCTCCCAGGGTAACTCCAGGCCCAATGCCCACATATCTCTGGCAGCTTGGAAATGGTCCATATGCTGCAGAAGGGACAAAATCCAGGGCTGTGTTCTCTGCTGCATCCTGGGAACATATCTGCAGCCTCTAGTGCACAGAGCAATACCTCTCTGGGGTCTGGTGTCCAACATACCAGGCTTGTCCTTACTAAAAAAGGTTCTAAGTTACTTCTTTGCCCAAGAAGGACAACAACCAACAAGATGTCCCAAGGAAATATGTGGGGTGCACGCATGTGTGAATCTTACAGCTCAGAGTCCTGCATGTGAGCACACCTCTTCCCAGATAGAGTTTGAGAAGAGCAAACCCAGACTCAGGCCAGGTCCTACGTAACTCAGCTGCTCCCTCCAGTCCCACCTGAAACTCACCAAGCAGGAAGGATCCAGTAGAGACAGAGATCTGGTCTGACAGCAGGTGTTCCAGGAACAGAGGGAAGAAGTTGCTGTTAAAATGGCAGTGAAAAACCTGTGAAGGCAGCATGCAGACGAGCTGGTCAGCAGAAACAGCAGTGAGAAAGAACAGAAAAAGCTAACAGCCCTCTGAGCTCTGTTGTCCTAGAAGCCCCATGCCAAAGGAGCATGCAGGATAGGCCAGGAGTACTTCAGCAGTGCAAGACCTTGGCTGTGGCATTTCTGACATTGCTGGCTGAGATTGCAGACTTGCAATGCCACCAGCCACGCTGCTCTGTGCCTGAAGTCAGCCCCACTGCCCAGCTGTACAGCACAGTGCTGCTGGGGCAGACAGGGCCAGCAGGTGACAGCAGTGACTACAAGGCTTTGGGGGAGACAGTGGCATGGCAGGAGGGAGGAGGCGGGCAGGAGGACATTTGTACGGCACTGAGGTTTGAATGCAAAGATGCAGACCAGCATCAAGAGCCTGTGTGAAGGGAACTGAGGGAACCCCAGGGAGCCATGACTGCAGCACACAAAGCTGGGCAGGCTGCCGGCATTTGGTAGTCATCACTGAAGAGAATGAAGAACAGAAATGGTAAAAGCCAGCTGGGAGATGGATCCAGCTGGACATCAAGAACAGTGATGTGAGCCTCAGGAAAACGGAAAGGGAAAGGAGACTCTGCTGACAGCCAGGCCCTGTGTTACTGCACCCCACATGGGCTGCACAGAGCTCAGTCAGCCCCGATAACCCAGCCTATGCTGCAGAGAGAGGAAGGAGCACCCCACAGCTTGCTCAGGAAGTATCCTCTGCCACAAGAAGGGGAGAGTGGCTACCAGCTGCTGAATCAGCCAGCATGCACAGGAGGCTCCAAGAGCAAGTGGGTTCTGGAAGCATTTCTGTCCTTCCTGGGGAACTCACACACTGCTGAATCACCCATCTCAAACAGCAAGTGCTCATCCTCTGAATCACAGCATGTCACTTCTGTGCCTACCTGGACAAGATTCATGCAGACAAACCAGAGGAAGTTGCGATGCCGGGAGAGCTGCTGGAGATACTCTGCCAGGGTGATCCTCTTCTCCTGGGGGACGGAGAGTTTCTCAATGTACAACCTAAAGGAAAAGGAGGGATATGAAGCAACCATAAATCCCTCACACCAAGACAGAGTCCCAAGTTCTCCCTGTGTAGATGTGGAGCGTCTCTCCTCAGCTCGCACCCCAACCTTTCCTCCTCCTGGACCAATCAAAATACATCTACAACAATGATTACTCATTGCTAGTAAGAAACACAGGCAACAGGTCTCCCAAAGAGCATCTGTCTTCTTAACACAAAATTCACATATCTGTCCAGAAATGCAATCTTCTCTAATCAACTAATCCACTGTACATAGGTTCCTCTTCCAGGTCCCTGCAGTTAGCTCACCTGGCAGATCTCATCAGGATCTGCTGCTACTACAGCATAACGCTGGCAGCTCATAACAAGAGATGACAAGTGAAGCAACCTGAAGAAGGAGCTGAACAGGGAAAATCAGTTTGGTGTGGCCAACAGCCCAGCCACTATCAGGCAGCTGAAGAGAGTAACAGGGAGAAACATTCACTTGTCCAACTACATAGCGCATGGGCAGCAATCTCATGCTCAAGCAGGAATGCTTTCATAAGCTGCTTCTGACATTTTACCACTCACAGGCTTCACTGGGTGCTCTAGACATGAACTCATTTCATGTTCCAAACACTGGATGGCCATATAGCATGTTAGGCCTCTGCCTCCAGTTTGGACTAGGGCTGACACAAGATAATTTTGTTCTATTTTCAGAGGAGCCAGTGTGACAGCTGATCCTGAAAACTGCATCAATAGCTCAGAGCTAGTGATAATTAACAGATTTTGCTTCATCCTGGATCTTCTCACACATTTAGTTTGCTGCAGATTTATGCCAGGCCTTTGTCCCTGCTGAGAATTCATGACTCTTACTCTTTCAGGGTTGATTCCTGGTCCCATTTCGCCTTCCCATCAGCCTGAAACCGCTGGCGGAGCAGCTGTGTGGACAGGGTGAAACCAACAATGGAGCAGAGGGCCAGCAGGACACAAAATATGCGAAAGGAAAAAAAGTCCTCCTTGTTCCACACTGCATAGGACATGAAGACAGACAGGGAGCCTATGGCACTGAAGAGGGAGCAGTAGAAGTTGAGGCTAGTCCTGTCTTTTGCTGAAACAGCCAGGTCTGCAAGCAAGGCATTGTGATGAAGGTCAACCATGGTGAGAAAGCTGTCATACATGCAAAGGCAAAGGAGGAACTGCAAACCAGGATGAGCCCAGGCAACCCAGAAAGCCAGGAAAGAAATGGCAAAGAGGGGGCCATTGTGGCTTAGTGCTCTGAGCCTCTTCAGAACTACTTCAGGGGAGGAAATCTCTGCTCCTGCCCTGCAACAGAACAGAAAAAAAATATTTTAGGTACCTGGTCAAAACCCTGCATGATCATCTATTCTTCCTCTCCAAGGAAGTCATGCAAGTACCACAGACACAAATACAGCTTTTGCTCAAGTAACAACTACTCACATCAGATACCTTCTCAGCTAATAGTGAATACACTGAAAAAATAGGTTTAAAAAGGCTAAAAAGAAAAGTGATGTTTTTCCTCCGGGGCATTTCTCTTCCTGACAGTGCTGTACTGTCTGCACTTTGCAAAATGTCAATTATTTTCATGAGTTTTTACTAGCTGCAGGAAGCCACACCATAATTTTCATTAAAATGTTGATGTAAATACATGACAAATGCTAATGGCCAACAATACAGAGCTGTCTTGCCTTAGCTCCCATCCTATAGAGTTTGGGAACAATTGGTCTGAGGCATTCCATATGGAAATAAATGTACTTTTTCCCCAAAACATTAAGAGGCTTGCTTATATAGCAGGGCTTGAGATTTTAGATGCTCATATTTTAGGTTCTGCACCACTTATGTCTGTTAAGGGTTAGGGTCACATCCATCCAATAGGGTTGTGTGACTTTTACAGTCAAGTACTGAAACAACATTTATGAGCACTGAGCTTCAAAGATGCCACAAAAAGAGATATTTAAGAATTCCATGCCCAATAAGCCATTCCCATGCCATCATTTTAAAGCTGCCAATTTGACATCATCTTCCCCAGAGACTAAACAACTTCCCAGACCCTTCTGGAAGCAGAACTTCACTTACTGCTGTGTGCTAAGGAACACTCGGTCACTCAGCCAGCCAAACAAAGGGTCATTGAGGCTGTTCCAGATCAGAAACACTGTCTAGGAAAGAAAACAGGACAGTGAAACAAAACACAGCTCCATTCTCACACCAAAGCAAGCAGTGCTGAGCTGGCATGGTGAGCCACCAGCAGGAACTGTTCCAGCACACCTTCCCTGCCCATCACTGCTGTATGCTGTCCCTTTTTGGGGTAATTGGCAGTAAGGCCAGTGGTTTTCACTGCCTCTGAAACATCTCAACATCTCCAGAGAAAAGGCAGTCTTAAGAACTAAGTCTGCATTTTCTGTCCCAGTTTGTTGTATTTTTATATAAGTGGGAATAACTGAAAAACCCAAGTTAACACTTGGAAGGCTCCCTTGCTCCCTCTCCAAAAGGGAACACTGCTGCTATAACTAACACACACTTCTAGCAAGGAGCACTCTTGGTTTCAGAGTTTCCTGCTTAAAGAGTACAGAAGCCAATGGAAAAAACTAACCTCTCCTATCCAAAAGGACAGTTTATCAATCTTGTAGACAGAGACAAAGGTGTCCACATAGTACAGGAGGAACACGTTGTGCAGAATGGAAACAAAGAGCGACAGAGACCCGTAGATCACTGCAGTGGGCAAATGGAAAACACAAGCCAGCAGTCGCAGCCCCATGTTGGTGCAGTCAGTGTTCAGCTCCTTCAATCACCTCCATTTCAGGTGAGATGTCTTCTCCCAACACCCACTACATCTTTGTTGGGGCCAATCCATTGTTGCTCCTGCAGGACAGAAAAAAGAAATAAAATAAAATGAAAACAGATTCATTTTCTTAAATGAAGCAAAAGGTGAATCAAGTTAATTGGTAAATCTTTGTCTGCAGAGATCAGAATTCATATTGTTTTGAGGAGCTGCTACAAAGTGGATTGGAGGGGGATTTAAGAGACTAGAAGCTGTCTGCTGCACTAAATCTGTTTCATTAAGCTTAAGCCAGGCTGTGGGCTCCTGTGGGTACGACTGCCTCCTCCTGAGCAGCCTGCCCTGTCCTCTACCCTGTAATGTTCTTTGTTATCCAGCAAGTAGACAATTAATCCATCTCTTTAAAGGCAAGGTCACAGGAGGAACCAAGCTACTAGATAGCTGCAAATAACAAGGCAGCCTTCAGAAAACACACCTAGCCACTGGTATTTTTAGGTACTAATGTAAATTTTTACCCAAATAAAAATGACAACAGCTGTGATGTAACCTCACGTGTGCACAATGCTTTCCCCAGGCAGTCACAGCTGACTGCACCTGGGCTGGCTCAGACAGGAGTTATTTATGGCGAGCAGTGCTGCTGCTTTGTGACATGAAGAGACACGACCAGAACACGACTGCAGCAGGCACGCTGCCATCATGCAATAAAAGTGACCAGAAGTGCCACAGCAGTTGTCCAGCTTCCCTTGGAGTGGCCTAAATTTTAGGACCATCATCTGAAATAAAGAATGCTTTGTGTGGATAACAATCCACACAGAATTAAAACACGTAGAGACACAGCTGCCTTAGACCAGAACAAGTCGTTGTATGTTCACAAGGGGCTGAGTGTGAGAGAAGCACTCCTCACACCTGCACTGACTGGAGCTCATGGCCAGCAGGTGAGGCCAGAAATGTTCTCTTGTGCTTTTCAGGCTGAGCTCACTCACACTTAAAGTTGCTACAGACCAAGGCAAAACACAAAGCACTTATGTGAGACATTAAATCAGTACGAGTCAGCTCCTCCAGCCCATGCTGGAGAGAAGCCCTGTTCACAGCACACACAGGAGGGGTGACAACAAGGTTGTTATCTTGGCACTGTCAAAAGCAAGATAAAGTGCTGTATGTCACTCCTGTTTCAGCCCTCCAGGGTCTGCACTCACCCAACTCAGACACATCAAGGGGGCTTTGCAACACGGGATAAGAGTGAACACATAAGAAATAGGAATCTATACACCACACCAACCTCTTGGGCTTGAACACCAGCTACAGCAAGTCCAAGCAGGAAATCAAGCAGAAGAATAAATGTCTTGGTACGAAACCTGATGACATACCAGTCCCATTCAGCATTTCCCTGAAGCCATGAGTCTGACCACTTCTAGGCAAGATTAGAAAAGCAAAAAGTAAAAATAACCATCTGCTCTGCCCAGGCCAAGGAATTCCTCATAACTAGATCAGAAGGAGCAGGAACAGCATTTGTTCCAATAAATTACATCACTAGATTGAAACTGCACCTCGGTTCCACTCCCAGCCAAAGTACTAGACCTCAACTGGATCCAACTGCAGAGCCCTTGTGGAGCTCAGACACCATTCTGCATCCCTGCCAGGCCAAAACTCACGGCCAGAAAAACGGAAGACACTGCTTGGAAGGGAATTCAGCCAGACAATGAGCCTTTATAGATATAATTAAAGACAGACAAGCCTCAAGGGGAAATTTCATTTTGTATGGTCAAGAATTGGAAAGGAATCATGACACGTTAAGAAGAAGGGAGAGTTAACGCAACTGTCTCAGAGATAAGTTCCCTATCTCTCACCAAAAGCCTTTTGTGGAGGACTGATTGAAGAGCAGATGAAGATACCAGAGTACTGGGCCCCCTCATGGAACCATCAAGGACACAAGAACTGCAAACACTCACTGTAACTAGCAGGAAGTTAGCTTAAAGCACACAAAAATATTTCTTTACCTGGCAGGTAGTAAATACCTGACATTTGCTAAAGGATATAACAGAATTGGGCAGCAGCTTCAAAGGATTAGACAAATTCAAGGAAAACAGCTACTAAAGGGAACAAGGCAAGGAAATCCCCTCTAACCACCTCAAACTAGCTGTGCAAGTTGGGGGTATACAAGTGGAAAGGCCACAAATGGTGCCCAACTCATGTGCTCCTCCCCCTAAACAGCATCTCCTGCGGCCACCATGGGGCAGGATATGGAGAGATACAGGTCAAGTGTGATCCACTAGGGTGATTCTTATCCTGGGCTTATCTTTGCTATCCAAAACCTGTGTGAAAGCAGAGCCTGCTCAAGCCTCAGTCTTAGTGCTGCACTTCATGCTGTCCCCATCCAAAAGGTACTTCACTCTGAACATGTTGCATAAACCACAGCTGTTGAAGTTTCCAGAGACACCTCATTTTGTTACATAAATGTTACAGCACTGTTCAAAGAGGGTTAAATTCTACTTCACTTTCTGCCCGTTCATCACTCCCTCACAGATGTGCAACCTCTCCAGCCAGCTGATATTTGCAAGTGATGTCACTTTTGCTAGGACAGTCATTAGGTCATTTGAGAAGTATTTTTTTCCCTCCTCATCTGCAAATGTGCAGTTAAAAAGAAACAAATCACAGATGTCTGTAAAAAGCAGATTTTACTTCTACACTCAAAGCTGGTATTTTCATAACCTTTTCCTTGGGATGGAGAATTACTCATGGAGAATGTCAGAAGTTTTCAACATGAGGCTGTAAGAAGTAATGGGAAAAGGAGCTGCAGGAGGGAATAGCTATCATTCATTCATACTGAACCCCTAACAAAGTCATAAAGCAACAAGCTCATAAATTAAAAAGCAACAAGTCTTTATTTGAGAAACTTCCTCCTCCGCATTTGACATCTGGCTCCTGCCAGTGACGTCCACAGATCTTATCTTCCTGAGGAGGATGTTGGAATACTGGCTACCAGGAAAGCACTGCTTTTGTTTGAGAGTGCTGGCACACAGCTGTGTCTGGAACACACCACAGCTTGGGGCTCACACATCTGCTCTAAGTTCCTCGCCAGCTCACAGCTGGATTCACGAGTCCTCCTGTCCCATGGTGATTCGGCAATGCTTTGGCATCACAACAAGGCTGAGCTCCAGCCTTCCAAAGCTGAAGTCACTTGTACTGAGCCAGCAGCAGAGCCATACATGTGAATCTTGGCTCAAGCTGGTGTTTTAAGCAGGGCCAGATGATTTTTATGTGCTGAAGTTGCCACTCAGCAACATGAAACAGCCATCTGCAGACCTGAGTGAAGTATCAGGATGACTCCATTCTCCTCTGTGTGGGTAACACAGGCTGGAATATCCCAAATAATACTTCAGGATATATCTGTGCTTGCTCAAGCTGCCACTACATAGCCTCTGCTACATATTCTGGGTTTTGAGGGGCTTACTCACAGAGGGCCAAATACACCAGCTCTGTATCTCTGCAACCACCACACAATAAATCCACGCAGCAGCTGGACAAACCACCTGACAGAAAACCCTATTTACAGACATCTGTCACAGCCAGACAGGACTGGGCTGCTAGTGGTCCAGCCCCATTCACAGGGAAGCTGGGCTGGAGCTGCACCTGTGAAAGAGCTGATGCCCTGTCACCTGTCCCAGCAAAATGCCTGGTGCTGGGCACATCAATTCCTCCCCGCGCCTGCAAGTGGCAGTCATGGATGTCCTTGTTTGGTCAGGGTTATCCAGCAATGATGAGCCCACTTTGGGAGCACAGACCAGGTTTGCACAGTCCTTTCCTCCTGCACATGGTACCCTAGGACACCTCCACAACACAAGACATCTCAGAGAGTCCTCAGCCCACAAACCTACCTTGATTCTGGCAGAACTCTGTTAGTAAAATGAGAAATCCCTCCATAGAGCTATTTAAATAAATGAAACAAAAAGAACCCCCATTTAAACAAAAATTACCTCTCAAAATCCTATTTCTATCCCAGGAAAGCTCCTTCCTAGATACACACATCCCAAAATTTAGGCTCCTCTGACTAAACTTTGATCTTGTACACCCTTTTAGAGATGAATATAGCTGCAAAGCTCTCAGTTTCTCCACTCCATACTTCTCCTGAAACACTCCTAACACTCTGGGATAATCCCTTAGTAACAAAGACTATTGAGAGAACAATAAATAGAGTCCTGTGTGAAACATGAACAACCACCCCAACAGCCTGGTATCTGATGGGTAAATCAATGAAACCTTTGAAACCACCTGGATCAGGCATGGAAACATGACTGGAAGAGGTTATGACAGTGTTTCCCAGTACTATTTACCAATTCAACAATCACTGATGACTGTGCATCATGAGGTTAAGTAATATCCTTCTTATTACAAGCAATCATGTGCTTCCATCACTCCTGCTGAGTTTATACAGGCAAACACAACTGCCACACAGACAATTAACACCTTGAACCAGCTGGCAGCTTCCATGGAACCGTGCTCCAGCTGAGCAATCTTGTTCAATCAGATCTCATTCCCTAAGAAGAACACAAGGTTTGTCAATATAGAGATAACTGGGCAGATCTCATAGCCTTGGAACTTGGCAAGGCTTTTACCTTAACAACACACAACATCCTGTCTCTAAAGAACTCATTGTTTTACAGTGTAAAGAAAGTGTGTTAGATGTATTAAAAAACTTGTTCCTGATGATTTGCTGTCAATGTAAGGTCTAATCTTGTAGAGGACCTCACAACACTACGATGGGAACCATTGCCAGGTAACTCTGGACTCAAATTACAAAACTAGAAGTAAATTTGAAATAATCATTGAAAACAAGCCCCAAGAGTTGATTCACAGGATGGGATTACTGCACACATACTGCCTGTTCTTTGTTAAGACTTAACAGGAAACTCCAGGTGAGAAGCAACTTTTACCACTCTGCCAAGTGCAGCCACCAGGAGTTTCTGCTACACAGCTTCCAGGAGCAGGGAGTCTCTTCATCTAAGCAAAACCCCCAAAGCCACCGTCCCACTGCAGCCACAAAGTCACACGCCACTGACCGGGTCACCAGCTGCTGATGTCCCACGTGCAGGACAGGAGCACGGGGAGCCAGGCTGGAGATGGGGACACTGACTTTAGACATGCCCAAGCAGCGCTGCCACCCCTGTGCTCCATGCGCAGGGACCCTCCACGCTGAGGGGAGGCTGGCAGCCCTGGCAGAGGAAGGGGGGCCGGGCAGAGGCACTGCCACCCTTCCCTAACGGGTTCCCCAGAGGCACTGCCATCCTTCCCTGGTGGGCTCTCCGCAGGCTCCATGGCGGTGGGATGAAGCCTGCCAGGTGAGGGGAAGGCGTAACAGGGACACCAGAGACCCCCGGCACGCTCCGAGACAAGAGGCAATGCCAGAGCCGCCTCTCCCTGGCAGGAGGCAGACCCACAGCGACTGCAGGACTGAGACCCCTGCCCACGGGCACTGACACCAAGGACTGACGGCACCCCCCGGGCCAAAGTGGGATCATCCACGATAATAGACAGAACTATCCGCCAGGGCTCTACCACTGCACGGAAGGGGGGATCCCCCTTCCCCGCATAGGCGGCCCCCCTGTGGAGTAGTGTCTCTCCCACCCCGACCCGAAGCACCTTACTGAGCGGACAAGGGGTCCATCACCCCGCCACACTACAGGCGAGGAGACGAACCGGGGCCAGCGATCAGGCGGGAGAGACGCCCACCCGCCGCCCCAGCGCCTCCTACCTGCGTCCGGTACCGGCGCTCCCCCGCCGCTTCCCCGTCGCACGGCACGGCTGCGCATGCGCGCCCTCCCAGCCCCGCCCCGCAGCCATTTTGCATCCTGGCAAGTGAAGCCGCCGGCACCTCCCGGCAGCCATTACGTGTGAGGTCACTCAGCTCCCTTTTTTGCATATCCCCGCCCCCAGCCGCATGAGTGTCTCTGGTCCGGTGCCACCTCTATGGCCCGTCCGCCCGTCGCCATGGAAACGCGGCCTAGCCGCGACGCCAGCGCTTGGAGACCGAGAATCGTGGAATCACTGTGGAATCATCAACACTGCGCGAGATCTACAAGTTTATCCAGTCCACCCTCCAGCCCAGCACCACCACGTTACCACTAAGCCACTAAACAATATCATCCAGTGCTAGATCCAGAGGCCACTTGAAAATCTCCAGGGATGGCAACTCCACCACCTGGGCAACCAATTCCAATGCCCGATCCCTCGAACAGTGGAAAAAAAAATACAATTCTGGTATTTAATCTGAACTGCCACTGTCCGAGCTTGAGGCTGTTTCCTCTGTCCTGTAGGCACAGTAGAAGAGAGTGGCACCCACCACACCACAACCTCCTGTCAAGGTTTGTAAAGGGCAATGAGATCCCCCTGAGAATCCTCTTCTCCAAAGAGTGTGTGCAAAACTGAAGAATGACATAGTGGAAACAAAAATATATACCTGGCTGCTTGGGCAGGTGGGGTAATCCAGCAAATACCCAGTCTTAGTAATCAGCAACTTATATTTCTCTCATGATTAATTTCCATTCATCCTGTGCATTTCAGGAAATAGGGACTATCATTGTCTATTATGATTTAAGATCTCTCTGTGGCCCTTTCTCTCAAAGAAGCAACTCCTATGTTCAGCATAGGCATCACCTTTCCTCTCTCACTGCAACAATTGCTTCCATTCGGCTGTTCTCAAATTACACCAGGGGAAATTTCACTAGGAAAAATTGAGGCAAAAGCCAATTACTATGTACAGAAAGGTATTATTGCAGCCTATTACTTCCCAGTGTTTTTGCACATTAGACTTACTAGTAACTTCTTAAGCAGGTCATTTTTATAAATTCCTAGATGCCAGACAACTAATTGTAATCAACATGGTTTGTAATTAAAGAGTGATTTGTAGGTATTTAGCTTCAGCTATTGAGATCGCCTGCAGCACAGCAAGGCAAAAGGCACTAATCAAAAAATCATTTAGTTTGGAAAAGACCTCTAAGATCACAGAACCACTAAGCATCCCACAGCTGCTGCTGCTGTGCTGGGTGATGATGAGCTAACCTTGCAGACAGCCACCTATTTAAAACCCCTGTGGAGATTTTGTCTGTAAATGTCCACCACAGTGCAGGTGCTAACAATAAGGTAGTCCTGATGGGAGCCACTGATATGGCTTCTTACTTAATTATGATCTGAATGAGCTGTGAGTATAAATATCAGCTTAGTTGTAGCTGAGTGTGAGTGAAAAGTTTGAGGGAAGTGAAAGAAATCAGGAGGGTTTTTTCTGTATTATTTAATGGGAGAGCCTTCTCTGTGGTAGTTAGTCTGTTGTTTTAAAGGTTATAGTTCTTTAAGTTTTGCTAATAGTGTTTTGCTGGTTTATGAAAGAACCTAAAGTTTTGGTAAGTGCTTTTGAGAATTTTTTTTTAATGCTAGCTTTATGTGCTGATTTTAGCTGCTTCTTTACTTGTGTTGTGTATCCTTCTTCTCTGTCTGAGCATGTAATAAAATTGCTGAAGGAATGAGCTTCCTGTTGCTGTCCTTAAGTATAAGGGCATGTTCAGGCAAGTTTTGCAGCCCTGGTTACTACAGGACAAACTTCTGTAAGGTGTAATGTGGTATCTGAGGGCATCTCCTTGCTCTCTGTGCGTCTTTAAGGCACTTTAGTGAAAAGGAGCCTGTAAACTGCTTTCTTAAGATCAGGTTATGTATCCTACTGTTCCTTGGTTAAGTGGAGGCATTCTCCTGGTTGTCTGTTCTCTGCATGTGAGTATATGTGTGCCAAGCAAATGTCTCTTTGTGTTCTGTAGTTGTGGACTGAGCTGTTTTGCACTGTTTCTGCAGTTATATGCTACCTTAAATGTTTGCACTAGCAGAGCAGTGTACAACTGAGATACTCTGTATTTTGCCAGGCTTTTTAAAAGCACAATTCCCTTAGCAGATGTGAAAGGGGTGCTACCTCCTGTTTGCTCATGTGAGTGTAAGTCTGTGTACAGTAGCGTGACTTGGCTATAGTATGGATTCATGCCAGTGCTCTACTCTGTAATACTCCTTGTACCACCTACTTGTGAAAGACACTAATGTAAATTGTTATTGTTATGTGCTAAGACTTTAAATCAGAAAAAAAAATTACATACATAGAAAAGTCCTCAAGTGATTGTGTTCCTGGAAACACAGGATTTTCATTTGATTCCCATTAAAAAAAAAAAAAAAATCAATAATGTTATTTGAGCTATATTCTGTATTGTCTAAAGACCATAACAGAAGGTAGGTGGGTTTTGGGTTTTTTTTAAGTTATAACTAAGTTATTGGTCAACAGTTGCTACAGCTGTTTGCCTTGGGGATGCAATAAGAGCAGTATTCCCATGGGTAATTCTAGTAAAGATGCTTGAACTTGCACTAGAAATGCAGTGTGTGTTGCTGTTGTAACAGAAAACCCCCTTTATATGCTAGAGGGTTATGTTGCATGTAATACAGCCTAAAAGACTGGATAATCTTTCTTGCTCTGCCCTACTGTTTAAGGTGTCAATTCCCCAGGAAGACTTTGAGCAAGTGCATAAGATTATGCCTTTTGTATTTCTGCATATCTATCCTCGATGCAGGATATGTGGGAATGGGATCTAAGTGTATTTAAAGGACAAAGATCAAAATGCAAATAGCTTTCTGTGACACTTGTGTTTGTTAACAGAGGAAACCCACTATGGGCACAAATTCCCTCTGGAGAACTGGGCTGGGTGATCTGTTGACTTCTTTGTAGGGTATCAGGAGGCTCTTCCCAAGAACACTTCAAGGACAAAGACTTGTAATTAAGCAGCTGAGAGAACAGGCTGCTGTGGAAGTACAAAACATGTTGCTGTGCTATGTAAACTGTCTGTGTGTAAGATAAGGAAGTGCTGGTAGGTAACCAGAGCTGGGCATGGGAATTAAGGCTGGCATTCAATTATTTGTCTTGGAGTGTGTAAAGTAAACAATGTATAACCAGGAGGAACCAGATAATTATGGAATGTCTGAAGAAGCTCTTGCAGGGTAAAACCTTTCAAGGTCACCTGCATCATATCAGTAATACCATGAGATTGCCAAGGTAACGATATTGGAGCTGTCAGGCTTAAATATGGATGTGGCAAAACTGAGGAACAAATAATCTGTGTGGATTGGCTGTTTGGGAGGAGACTGCAGTAAGCAAAGTGTGAATGTGCCAGAAAAAGGGATCCTGAAATAAAAGAATAATGCATAAAATGAGAAAAAGGTAAGATCAGCAGACTGAAGGACTGCAGGTGTCTGTGAGTGGTAGTGAAGCCTGAGGACTCAAGCCCACAGGAATTCATGAAGTGATGCTCCTTGAACAACCTGCTGGACTCTATATCAGGAATAGGTTGGAAAGAATTGTTGTGGGAGGGCAGAGCAAATTGGGGTAGGTGTGCTAAGTGGTGTGGGAGGGAAGGGTGACTCAATAGCATCATGTGTCGTTTGTAAGACTTGATTAGTAACTTCATAGATGTGTGCAAAGTGATATAAATAGCCATGAGATGCTACTGGTGTTAATGAGGTTATTGGCCATTTAGTTGGCTTTTTGGTGTGCTTGATATAAGTTTGTGCCCAGAGTCTGTTCTCTCAACACCATGATATAAATGGGAATAGCTGGGCAGGAGTCAGAGCTGGAGGCTCAACCAGGACCTCCTAATTTGCAAACTTGAGCTAACTGATACTACTGAGATCTTTTCTTTGAAGAAGAGTATGTGTGGATGGAGATGATGGATATCAGATGAACTCTTGAGTAGAAGGAGGAGCAGGTCTGTGCAGGCTGTGTTTTAACACTGAGGGGATCCTTAGCACTATGAAATACACGTTAGAATAAGCGTAACTAAAGAATAGTGTCTAGATACAGAGCTGTGTCTGGGAAATGGTTCATATGAGAAAAAATGTGGTGGCTAGGATGCTGAGACATGGGACACAGATTTGAACCTCAGGTGAGGAATAAATCTGAGGCAAAGAGTGCCTGCGGTGATTAGATGAGATGAGAATGATGATGGTGGAAGCTTTAATAACACAGAGGTCAGGCTAAGCCAAAAGGAGCACATGGCAGAAAAAGAGAAACTGTGGTATATATCCAAAATGTATACTCTTGTGCAGTAGACATCTACCTAGAGAGAGCTGAATAGCTGACAGTGTCAGGATTGCTGTGGCAGCAGGCAGGGATGTCTTCTAGAGCCTTGTCTGCTGATGCAGCCACCCCATGGTAACACTCATCATGTTTTATTCTTGGTGGCACAGCTGTTCCAGAGCTGCTGTTTTATCCAGCAGCTGCAGTCAGAGTTGGAGTGGCTGCTCCAAACCTCTCTGTCACCAGTGAGTTGCATTTTGACTGCTATTTGAGCAGAGTTATGCAGGGAGATGGTTTCTGGGTAACTGCTGTCAAGTACAGACTTGCTCTGCAGTGACTTGGCCTTTTCCTGGGGTTTTGATTTCACACAGAGTCTGGGGTTTGTACAGACCTCAGAAACAAATGCCAGACCCGCACTAGACTTCAGTGCTTTCTGAGAATGTTGCTTTGAATAGCTGAAATGGATCTACTCCCTCTTCAAAGGGCCTCTATAAGGGGTGACTGACTGTAATATGCATTAGCTGCTCTTTCCACAGTTAGCAGTGCCAGCTGAAGCTCTTTTCCTCATTGTGCACTAGTAACAGCAGGGTGAGACTGGTGTCTTCTGGCTTCAGAAGTTAAATTCTCCCCCTTGGCTGAGCTGAAGGGATTGTTCATGGAGCTCTTAGATCAGCTGTGCTTGTGGTATCTTTCCAGTTGGCTTGGGCTACTTTAAGAATTTGGGCAGTGAAGTAATTCCTGATAGAAAGGTCCCTCCTGTGGGGTGAAGGGGAAGCTGGGTCAGAGCCCCAGCACTTCTGGGGGCGTTTCTCAGGCTGTTAGAGATGTGGGGAAGCCCGTTCACTACAGCATTGATTTGTGTTGCTGTTAATCACTTCAGTCTGTTGGTACCTTGAGCTAGGCATGATGCAGTGACCCCTTGTGAAAGTATTTAACACTTTTGGAGTACTTTGCTGGGACAGTATGGGTTGGTTTTCCCTTAGAGAGTGTAGCAAAATGTCCTGCTACTTTGTTTGGGGAGTGAGTGGGTTTGTGTTCAAAATTCAAGGTTTTTTTACATTATTAAGCAGTGCTCGCATGGGAATCTGATTCTCTAGATAAAACCAAGGCCTGAAAAAGCCCAGCTTTTAATGAGCTATTGCATTTTCCTTGGATTCCTGTGTTGCTGCCAGGCACGTTTGGCTAAGGAAAAGCATCCCATTTAGGAAGGCAGCCAAGTGCTTGTGTCCTAAGGATGAGTATTGGTGGTGGAGGTTCAGAGTTGTGTGGCTTTTTGTACTGCCCTCTCATCTCCCTAAGAAGTATTTGGGAGTCCTCTCCTGGATGAGTTTTATTGAAGAGTTCAAACCAAGCATTACCTTAAGTTGGCAATAAAGGAAAAATATGAAACTGCTTTGTCATGATCTTCTCCCACGCAGTATCTCCAGCTACCAGGATGCTGGATAAGTGCGTGGGACTGACACCAGAGTGATGCAAGACGAGCCTTGGCTGAATAAAAACATTCAATTTTAACATCTTGCTTTAAGTACTCTTTGAAGATCTGTGGTTGTTTTTTTTTTTTAAAGAAAAGAAACTTTGCCATAGCTTTATCAAGTGGCAACAGTTTTGTAGACTCTGCTCAAAAGGTGGAGACTAACTGGAAATAACTCATTACTTCTTCATCCTCTTGGCTGGGGGAAATTCGTGCTTTTGCAGTATTCATCCCTGTACTCTTGGGAGTTGTTACAGAGCAATGGCAGATCTGTGTTTTTTTGTGGGATGGGGAGAGGAAGATCTCAGGAAAAAAGCTAGAAAGAATAGTCTAAAAATTTGAGTGCTGGAACAGAGGAAAGGAAAGGGTAACTTTGAGATCTTCATTTGAGATGATCACAGGCTATGGAATGGAGCAAGAATAGTCTTGGTTGAGAGTTACAGTAAATTAGATGGCCATGTCCTCTCCCATGGGCCCAGTGTTGCTACAGTTGTGTTGGCTTGCAGCATGTAACCTGAGGAAGTATTTAAACCCATCCAAACTGCCAGCCTGACATGGACAGAAGCAAGAAGACTTGGTGAAACCAGTATCTCTAGACATGTGAGATACTTCTCTGAAGTTTCACACATTGATATTGTGATACTGCCCATGATAGTCAGGCTCACTTTGATCTTTCTCCTACACAATGTGTAGTCTGGCATGGAAGTGAATATTTACACTTTCCTCTGTTTTCTGTAGCTCACAGTGGTCTCTTATGTTCCACAAATACCTACAAAGAAAGCTCACTAAATTCAAAGTTAGCCTAGGTGATAGTAAAGATCTACTGCCCTGGGATGTTCAGAAAAAACATGGTTTTCTGTATTGTTAGCAGGTAATTTCTGCTCCTTTAGATTTTAGAAGAGCTCTACTAGACTTGGGCATTTTTGTTTTAACTAGTGGTGGATTCATCACCTGTGGTAACTGAGTGGGCTGAAACAAAAGTTTCTCTTAGCAAATGTCCTCTCTAGTTTTGTATTGCAAACATTGCTTGGTTGCTCCATAGCAACTCTGTGTGGGGCAGCTGGTGTGAAGCATACTTTGCCTGGCAGGCCTTTTTGGGAGCTGTGGTGTCAGTCCCCTTGACCTGCACCAAGATGTTTGTGGAGGGAAAGGTCCTGCCAGATGACTGGGGCAGTGGTAAGGGAATTGCTGGAGTCAGCTCTGGCAAGCCTGGGAATAGTCTGCAGTATCATGTTCTCACCAAGCAGAGATGAAAATCTTATGTTAGTTTTCTGTGACTATCTTTGGAGATTGTCTCATTTTTATTGTGCCTGGTGTCTCATCCAGCTCCAATCAAGTGGGATTTGAACCCTTTTCCAGCAAGGTCAAAACTGCTGGAAGGGCTTTAAAGGAGAGGCTGTCTTGTCTCTTGCTGTGGCCTTTCTTACTGTGTTGGTCCCTGCTGCCAACCACTGCTCCCAGTGCCCTGGCCTGGGGAGGCTTGGCTCCCTGGCACAGCCTGCTGTCTGCCCATCCAGGCCATCTGTGCCACCAATACCTGGCACATACTGATGGATATTGGTAGCTCTCAGGAACGGGTGAGCACTTAGCAGAGTTCAGCTCAGGCTTTAAGGACTGCTTTGCTTGTTCCTGCTCAGGACATTTAAGTGCTGGGCAACA
>VRYO01001366.1:3695524-3791681 GCA_009812075.1 Sialia sialis
TGATTTTTTTTTCTTTTTTTTTTTTTTTTTTTTTAACCAAGGTGTAGTAGAACTTGAAAGTGGAGTGGAGGATAGTAGTCTGAAGAGACAGCTCAGCTAGAGTTGCAGGCTGTCAGGTATTTACTTCCAAGACCAGACCAGCTGGTGCTGGAGAAACAAGAGAGGTGGACCATAGTATGGTTTGAGCTGGAATGGACTTAGATTATCCAGTTCCAACCTCTCTGCCATGGGCAGGGGTACCTTCCACTAGACTGGGGCCGGCTCCAGAGCATCACAACTTTCACAGTTAATAATTTTGATTTCTACTATTCAATTTGAATTCACTCTCCATCAGCTGTAAACTGTTCCCCTCTGAAAATTCCCTTGCCTCCCAGACAATTCTTCTTGGAGACCCCCTTTAAGTACTGGAAGGTGTTATAAGATTCTCTTGAGAAGAGGAAAGGGAGAAGAAACTGGAGATTGGGCTCCTTCCTCAAGGCATAACATTTGATGTTGGTGTTTGGAGTTGGTTTTCTTAAGCATCTGGCTTCTGATGCCTTCCAGCCATCAGATAGTGTGATGAATGATCCCCTTCCAGGCAAACCCTGTTTTCCCTGAAGCAGTGTTTGCTTTTACTTCCTGGTAAGTGATCCTGGGACAGCATCAAGCAAGCTAGTAGTGTTGTTTTCAAAGCCCTCTTCTCCTGTATACATGGATTTGTCATGCTGTAGCTCAGCCTGAAGGTCGCTACGAACAATAGGCAATTGTGTAATGGTGGAGTAAACTGCATTGTCAGCCCCAGAGCACCACAAGGTGCAGCCCTGCAATGGCAGGGCGGGAGCATTGTGCCTCCTGTGTGCCAAAACCTTGTTGCAACACTTCAGAGCAATGCTGGGCCCTGCAAGCCGGGAGCTGGGGCTCTGTGCCTGTGCAGGTAAGACTGTGTCTGGGCAGTCTGAGAGCTCTGTGCTCGGGAGCAGGCAGAGACAGGGCAGCGCCAGGCAGCTAGCTGTGCAGAGGAGCCTGGTAGAGGCTACCCAGTCAAGGCTTGCTCTGACGGGTTTGCAAACTTCCTCCAGGCTGTGAAGTCTCATGTAGGCTCTCAACACACTCCTCCTGGGTGATCAGCTTCCAGGAAAATGTATTTGCTGCTGTGGTGGGCCATGTGGCAATGCTGCCCTGAGGCGCTTCTAGTCCCACTTAATCCTCATCTTGTTCCTTCTTATCTCTTCAGTTTGCTTCCTCTTGTAGGTCATCCTGCCTTACTGAGCCACCAACTTGTTCCCCTTATCTTCCTTCAGAGTAAAATCAAAGCAATTAATAGCTGTATTCAGGCTGTCTTGTGATACACACCCAGTGATTTAGATGGCCTGTCAGTCCTTCTCCTTGTAGCTGCCAGGAAGACCTGGGAGCAATGATGCTGATAGCCAAAATGCTACAGAAGCTTTTGGGCAAGAGCTGGTCATCAATTAGATGTGAACAGCTTCTCTAGGAATGTCTTTAACTGGCATGGAGCAGCACACTGACCCACAGAAGGGGCGTAACCTGGATGTGCTTTGTTTCTTATGATGGATGCAATAGCTGCACACTCTCTGTGCAGACCACTTGCTCTGAAATACAAGCACTTCACAGAAGTGTGGATCTCAAAGATCCATGGATGAGCTGTTTAAAGAAGTGCTGAGATTGGTTTTTCAAGATGAGACTACTTATTCTATGTGCCCACTTCATGCTGCCATTGACATATAGCACTCTTTTGGATTTTTGTGGTTGTTCTGAGCAAGTTAAGGCAAGTAGGTAATGAAATTTGTTTCATTTCCTCCTATCTGAGGGGGTTATGGTTAAGGGCTTTGTCTCCAAGGCTGCAAGTCTTGTTTAAGGGTGGTGCCTGGTCTTGACTGAATGTTCCAGTGCTGTTCCCTGTGGGGGGGGGGAAGGCTTCTAGCCCTGAACCCATGGCAAAAGTAGGCTTGAGCTAGTTAGTGTACATTATGAACCCCTAGAAACAGGAGGAACCAGTGCTGGTCAAAAAAAAAAAACCAACAAAAAACCTCCATTTTGTAGTACCCAGCATTGCTTGTGTCAGGCAACACTTAGGGGACAACTGAAATTTCATCTTTCTTGGTTGTCAACACCTGTAAGAGAGGCAATTCTAGTTAAGGCTGAAGCAAGAAGAGCCCACAGGATCTGAACTCCATGGAAAAAAAAAATCTAGTTTGCTGCTAGTTTCTGTGCATGGTCTTTTCCTGTCTCTGATAGCAAACTTTTCGTTTTTAAAAAAAATAGCCCTATGCTATATACGGCTTCCTTTCCTGCCCAAGAGGATAATGAGTGATGGGAGGACATTGCTTCATGCCCTGGAGGGTGCTGACAAGGGCAGACTAGGAGCAAATTCAGCTGTAGGTCAGAGTTGCTCAAGGTAAATGCACTCTTTAACTAGTGAGATTAGAAAGAGAAACCTGTAGATGGGAACTTGTTAAAGGACAGGAAGTGCCTGGATTTTGCTTTAGAAATAAACAGTAGGTACAGCTCTCATTTGCTTGTTATAGTAAAATCAGAGCTTTGAGAGGATGGGGAGAGAGTCAAAGACAGCTGAAGATTATTTTATTTATTTTTTTTTTAGGATTTCCTTGTCTGGGCAGGATGGCAGTTGACATGACTGCAGCAGGGTTGGGCTGCTGCCTCTTTCCTTTTGTTGTCTGCTTGCTTTTTTCCTTCCCTTGTCCCTGCCTTCCCCATGTTCATGAGTGCTCAAGGACCTTCAGCTTCTTGCAATGTCTTGCTGTCTCCCAGCACTGCGGACACAAGTCATGAGGTTAACTCTTGTGCCCTCAGTAGTCTTTGTCAGTTCTCACCTTTGCAACTCTGGGATGTGTGGGTTAAATGGTGTCAAGCAGAGCAGCTAACAGGCAGTCACTAGCAATGTGGCTCACTTGTTCCAGGTAGATTGCTGCCCCTACAAGCTGTGGGGAGCTCCTTGTATTAATTAATAATTGGTTGGTGTGTTTACAGTGCTAAATGTCTCTCCTTATTCAGCCTGAAATGAATATAACCAATATAAACTGTTTCTCTTCTGTTCTCACAGCTTTTGAGACTCAGCAACTGCTGCAGAGAAGTGTCTCCTGTGTAAAACCCCGGGCTCCTCTACAATGTACCAGTCCAGCTTTGTGCCACGGGAATATTACCCAGCCATGATCCCACCCTCTGCCTACACCTACCCACTGCTGCGGCCTGGGAGAGCAGAAGATGTGTCCAGCTCTGTGCTGTTCCCTCCCATCCGCATGCACAACTTCTACAGCCGACCCATCACCTTTGTGGTGGACCGGAGCAGCTACCCTGACTATATGGGAGGTCAGGTGGAGTATCATCATCTCTATGGGGCCTCCAACCCCTATATCCATCCATACCACCCCTGGCACTTCCCTCCCATGGTCCCTATCCCACTCTACAATCCCTATGCAAGCTACCATCCCTATGCTGCCTGCCAGAGGTCAAATCAGTATCGTGACACGTGGCCTGAAGGCTTCACAATGAGAGGGGAGCTTCAATGGGGGAAGCTTGCAAAGGTGTTTGGGCCAAGGAAAGACCTCCCAGAATTTGTGAAGGATGATCTCCGGAGGGTTTATGGCACCTACCCCCGGACCAATGTTTCCATATCCTATCGGAAAGGGGAGTTCTTGGTCAAGGGAGACCCCAAGATAGGAGACCAGGAATATGCAGTGGAGAAAAAGGTCATCCAGCGGGCTGTGACCCCCAGTGCCAGTGAGGCAGATGACAGCAGTGAGGACCGGAACCGTAAGAAGAAAAAGAAACTGAGACACTGAGGTAGTCAGAGACCCAATGGACTGATGCTCTAGTACCCTCATGGGAGCCAGTTGGCAGCTCTTTTTGGTGTGGTTGGCAAGTAACACAAGCAATGGGTGCCACCATTCTTGATTTTTTTAATTGCTCCAAATTCGCCACAATCTTGTGGCAGATTTATCCTTTTTGATGCACAATGTCCATTCTGTGAAGAAACCACATGACACTTGGCTCTTGGATTAGTTTATTGTCCTGGTTTTGAAATGAACATTTGATTTACACTGGTTTGACTGGTCACATCTTGGTGGAGGATCTCCAAACTGCAGCCATTGATCAGAGAACATGGACTGCTTCTTACCTTGTCCAGGGGAAGGGCCTCTAAGCTGGTTCTCTTCCTGGAGAGGTAAAAACTGAATTTCCTTCAGGCTGAGGGCAGTGCAGGTGCCAAAGGATATGGGGGTTCTTGAACACTCTAAAGAGCAATTGTCTGCCGGTCTTGTCACTGCTGTTTATGACCATATCATTGTACTTGATTACCACATGAGGCCTGTATGCAGCACTTCCTTACACTCTGGTGTACCCATCCTCTAACACTTGATAACGTGCTGTTCAGCACTTCTGGCCACATGTCCTTATTGAAACTGCTGTTGAGGCCTTGCTCTGGGTCTGACTTGGCTCTAGTTGGAGGTGCTAGCTCTTCAATGAGGTTACTGGAGTTGTGTGAGCCACAGCACTCCCATAGCTTGGTGGTTGAACTGGAAGAGCTGTGCTGGAAGCCTGAAGGGCTATGAGGGGCTGGATCTGACTTACTTGCAGACTTCTGTACCTTTTAAATGACTATAAACAATAAAAAAACCCCAAATGCAAATGCTTATATCTCTGATTCTTAACTACCTAATATCAGTCTCTTTTGTGAACAGCTTGCCATCAGGTCTGGCGCCTTTATGTGAAGTTAGGGATGGCTTCTGACATGGTTCATGCCCAGCCATGGTGGCTTGTCCCACTTGGCAGCACCCCGCTTTGCTCTAATTTGTTTTCTGTTAGCTTCTCTAGGGACCAGCAGGAACTTTATAAGCATACAGGAGAAATAAGGGACCTTCCCTGTCCCTCTGTAGTCCCCTAGTTTCCCCCCTGCCCTCCCACATGGGAGGGAATGGGATGTTACCCATCTGCATAGCAAAGGAAAGACTGAGGGTCTTGGTTGCTTTGAATTCCTATAAGGTGAAAGCAAGTGGACTTCTTTTGGGGCTTTTTTAAATTTGTTTGGGGTTTTTTTTTTTTTGGAGGGGGAGGAGTGGTTTATTTGTTTGGTTGTTGTTGTTCTGTTAGTGCAACAAGTTTTGTTTAACCAATTGCCAAAATGTCTTGGCAACTGTCTGTATTTCCCCTTCCCCATTTAGCTTCTTGGAAATGTGTTAACTTTGCTGCCAGATGAAGCTGAAAGAGGGCTGAACCAGAAAAACTGCTGTAGAAACCTTGGACCAAACTGATGTTCCTTGTCTGTGTTGCAAACAGTGCTAGTGGGACTTGCTGAATGGGCTAGAAAAGGCCTCCATTAATGATTGCTGGCTAATCAGTTATGCTTTTGGTTACCTAGTCTAGGAAAAAGGCAGCAATTCCTGCTGGATTGCTTGCTTGTTTGTTGAGGTATTTTAATCTCTTCCTAGGCTGAGCAGGCTGTTCTGTGCAGTTAGGGATGTGCAGTTAAATGTCTGCATCAGCTTTGCATTGGTGGTACACACCTTGTCTTTCCAGCAGCAGCTCCTCTGGGCAGTGAACCCAAAGTTCATGCATTGGATCCTTGTGCAGTGGTGGAGCACAGTGGAGTGTGGGAAGGGCTTTCTTCCCCATCTTCTGGAGCTGTTGTGGGACACAGCTGAGCTGTCAGAACTGGATGCTGCATGCCATGGGCTGGGGCTGCTTTAGGTGAAATCCTGGAGGAGGTGCAAACCAGCTCTTCTAGGTAAGGTGAGAAGAAGGAGCATGGGGTCTGCCATACAGTGATGTTGAAATGCTACACAAATTGCAAAGGCTTGCATAATAACTTATCCTAAATGCCATTCTTCCAGCTTTTAGGTTCCTGGTGGCAGCATGATGCAATCTGATAATAGAAATGTCCCCAAAACTCAACGGGCACAGCCAGGCTCTCTCAGAAATATGTGATGGATGGGTGAAAACAGAGCCTGTAGCATACACAAATACTTTCTCTAAGTAAGTGTCTCTGCTGGGGTCATCTCCAGGCCCCACAAGGAGACAGAGGGCATAGCCCTTAACTTTACCCATCCTGTCCTGTTTATCTTCTCAAAAGTTTTGTTTGGTTTTGCTGCCTGGACTCTGAACAGGAGATTGCTGGGCACACCCAGGCTGTTGTCCTGACAATGTGTATTTTTAGCAGAGGCTCACAATTGCATGCAGTACATCAGAAGGTAGCAATGTATTTATTTTCTTAAGTGCCATTTGATTTCCAGAGGGAAGAAAACATTCTATAGTTAGGCTTTTTTTTTTTTTTCTCCCCCTTGGGGGAAGATATGCCACAAACCTCTAGTAGATCTCTGATAGCAGATATTCCTATGGTGGCCATAGCTCCTCTCCATCCCTAATCTGGTCTCTGTGCAGGAACAAAGATTTATGTATTTGTTGTAGGAAGAGCTCATGGTTGCCTTCTCTTCCTGAATGTTTGAGGGTCAGTTGCTGCCCAGCTGCAGAACTGAATCCATAGGGCATTTTGGAGGCTTTAACGCCTATGGAATTCAGTTCTCAGAGCCAAGCAGCCAGTGCGAGTCAGCTTCCCCTGGCTCCAGCCAGCTGTGTCTCCATCTGCAAAGAGGGGAAAAAATAGCAAAGAGCTTGTCATGTCTTTGACACAGGGCAGGCACTGAGCTGACAGATCTTTGCAACTGGGAGCTGCCACAAGAAGACTCTGGCACCTCTCACCCCAGAAGCAGCACAGACAGATGTAGCTTTCTTTGGAAACTGCTCAAACTAGCTGGCTTATTTTTTTTTTTCTTTCCACTGCTTCAACATACCCTGTTGTTTGGAGTCACTGCAAAGCTTCAAGTCTCTGCAAATCTGCTAGAGCTGTAAGAGAAATACCATTTCTGTCACCTGGGGCTGATATTGGCAGGTGTGTTGAGAATCCCTCTATGCATTTCTTTATGTGCAAGTGTCACGTGTCCTTTGGTCTCAACTGCTCTTCCTCTTTTCTGAAAAGGGGGATGCTGAATCCTGTAGGAACAGCCCAGCATTCCCAGGCACTGAACCTCTGCTCCATTCATACTGAAACCAATGCCCACAGGAACCCCTTGAACTGGGGGGTGCCAGCTGAGGGGGGAATGGTTTGTGCAGCTGGTGCTATCATGGGTGGACCATGAGGTGCAGGGGCTTTCTGCCCATTTGGATGTGGGAAGGGACACAGGGTAATTCTGTATAAAATGAAGAGTGAAAGGCCTTTTCCAGATAGAGACCAATCCCTCCCTGAATCTACTCTCTGAGCTATCTGGGTTAACCTGGGACTTGCTGGTGCATCCCACAACTTATACATATGTACTTTGTTTCCCACTGCCCCCACCCTCTGGTTTGGGCTGCAAAGCTCAGCTCGTATGCATGGAGGGGCAGAGTTGAAGGGCACTCATCTGTCTGAGCACCCATGGAGATGTTGATGCTTCCAGTAGCTTTGGACAGCCTCACCCCTCAGTGGATGTTTGCCTTCAAACCTGAGGACTGAGCTAATGGCTGAAAAGCTTTTCCTTGGCTCAGCAATGATTTGGCACAGTTGTGATGACAGTGGCTTAGGCAGGAGTAAGCACCGGGAGAGGATTCCAGCCCTTTGCCTGTGTGCCAGCAGTGCAGAACAGCTGCCCTCGGGTCAGCAGGAGAAACGGGAAATGACACGCACCACTTTGGAGCACGGGCAAAGATTTCAATGGGGGAAGCACTGAGCGACTGTCACACGAGCAGTGAACTCCGGGATTGCTCAACTGCTGGCCCGGGGCTCTATTTTAATCCCTCCACTGGGAATTACAGTTCAGTTGGGGCACCATGAACTCACCATCCTGGTGCACGTAGCAAAGGAGCCAAACCCTGTTGTAAAAGCTGAGGAATCCCAGGGACCACATGCAGCAGTACCACAGGGGCTGCCTGGAGGGGCAGCAGTGGAGGGAGATTGGGTAAAGCAGAGCTTACAGCACAGTCCCTACCCTGCTGGTGGTCAGGGTCAGAGAGGCAGCTCAGGGACTCAGCTGTGTACTGTGCCAGTTTTCAAACCACTGTGACTTGGCAGGGAGTTTGCAATAGCTCCAAGCTCCTCAAGCTCTGATCTCCCTCCTCCTCCTCCCTCTGCTCTGCAGGCAGCCACCTGTGCAATTGAGTGGGCAGGAAGGCAGCCTGCCAGAGACATTGCAGCCACATGGAATAGAGCACCTGCCAGCCTGAAATGGTTGGTAGGGTTGGGATGCTTTGGGGCTGCTTGTTATCTATCTCATTCCCATGGAGTGGTTATCCTGCAGTCCCTGGCTATTTGTGTGCATTGAAAGCCTTTGTATTTCATTTTTTAAGATGTAAAACTCTCCTCTGAGACATTTACCTCACATTATTGATGGATGTCTGCTATTCGAAGTGCCATCCATCTTCCTTCATCCCTCTGCTGCTCTAAGCAACCACTGTTTTCAGAAACTGAAAGATGCAGGCCAAGGAAAAGCCTTCCTTCTCCTCTTCCTCCATGGGCTGATTTGCAAAGAAAGGAGAAGGGTTTCAAGCAGATAGGTAGGTGAGCAGGATCGGGGTCAACACCAACAAGCTTTCCCTGATGGTCCCCCTTCCCTTGCTCCATATCTTAGGGCTGTAATGTGGGTGCTGGGGCTGAGTGGCACAGCCCAGCAGCCATCTGGCATAGATTCCCCCATGGCCTGTGCCCCATCCTCCCCAGGGTGGGGCAGGGAACAGCTCAGGATGAAAATTTTGGTATCCTACCTGTGGGTGCTGAGACTGGGGCACCCTATTACCAAAATGCATCAGAAACAGTTTGATCCAAGTGCAATGGAAAGCCCACAGGGGATGAGCTGGGAAAGAAATTGTTCAAATGCAAACTCAGGCAAGCTCCAATTCTGATTTCATTTCTGGCTGCTACTACAAGCAATGTCCCCATGGCATGGCATCCACAGCAACTTCGATGCTCTGCCTTTGCTCCTTGATTTTCCTGACCCAGCTTTGTCCAATGTTCCTTTACCCAGGCAGGGCCAGGGCTGGATTTGGCCCTGTAAATTTGGGATTATCCCTTCCCCTAGGGGGTCTACACTGGAGTGGGGTGCCGGGTAATACCTGGGAGGCCAGGGATGAATTGAGATGTGGGATCCATCTCAGTGATGGGTATTTTGTGTGAAGGTGCCCTGCCCTGGCTTGGCCCTGTGTCAGGGCCAGGCTGCAGCACTGCACCGTGGGGTGACCATTGCCCTAGCTCAGCCCTGGGGTGAATTGCATCAGGTCAGCTGCCACCTTTGCAGGTGGGGGTTTTGTAGCCCCACTGCAACCTGCATCTCCTGACCCTGGAGCCCTTGGCCAAAAGGCTGAGAGCTCCTTAAGGCTCCTGACCTCAGCCCAAACTGATGGTGAGCAGAGGCACTGCAGAAAATCAGGTGCCCAAGAGGAGACTGCTGCTGTGGGGATTTCTCTGTGGAGCTCAGCGGAAATGGCCACATGAGCAGATTTCCCCACGGCAAGCCCCACTGGAGGGGTTGGGAGGACACAGAAGCAGAAGCTCACTCATGGCCAAGCCTGCTACTGGAGAGCTCTGCCACACCAGTTCAGCCCTGAGCTGCCAGAGACATTGGCTCTGTCTGGCTGTAGCTCTGCACTCCCTCCCAGCTGTGGGTACAGGGACAGGCTGCACACTGCCCTGTCCCTCGCTCCTGGGGGAGACAAAGTACGAGCCACTGCTCCAGAGGGGACGTGGCTTTCAGGCAGCTCCGGCACTCAGAGGTTAATGGTTTATTGCTTTATGTCTTTTAAAAAAGCAGCAGCGCCCTCCTTACGGCATTTCCAGCTAATTATCCCGGGAGTTACTGATTAGGTAGGACGTGCCTAGGCCCAAGCAGCAGAGTCCTGTGGGTGCTGCACAGCCACCGGCACTGCGCTGACATGGTGGCCAGAGCATGATTCCAGCGAGTTTCGCTTTGTCTTCCCGGAAAGTTTGTAGGAACATGCCCCCAGCCGTTGAAAGTATGAGAAGCACGAGTCCGGTTTTGCAGGTTACCAAAAAAGCCACGGCTAGAAGCGAAGATGCTCGTGCACACACACACACGGAGTGTGACACCTCCCGCCCCGCTCCCTGCTTTGCCTTCAACCGAGAGACGTCACCGCGTCCCCGCTGCTCGGCACGGGCACAGCCGCCCGGGCTGCGGCTCCTTGGCGAGAGCAGCAGCCAGGAGATCCCCTCGCTCCAGCCACAGCAGTGCCCCCGCTCCGGCGCAGACCCTCCCTTGACCCCGGCACTCACCCGGCAGCTCCGGCTCCCGTCGAGGCGGCTCTGCGGGCGGCGGGGCCGGAGGCACTGTTAAATATTGCAGCCGACTTACTCACTTCTCTTCCTGGACGGCAGCGCAGAGTTTCCACCCACTTCTTTCACCTTTGGTTTCCAGGCTTTCTGAGAAAAGGGGAAGCCGGGGGAGGGAGCAACCGGCATCCCCGTGCCAGGGCCACGGCCCCCAGCAGCCTCTCCTTCCCGGGAAGGGGCGGATGCCAGAGGGGGCCGCTTTCCCGGGAAACTGCGGCGTGGCTGGGAGTGCTTTTGCTCGCGGTCCAGCACTCCACGACCCTCTTGGGTTAGGCAGATTTTCCTCCCCAGCCGAGTGGAGAGGGAGCCTGAGTGCTGCCTCCCTGGCACAAGCTCAAGGGTGGCTGTCTGACCAGCTCAGTCTCCTCCTTTGGGAGTGAAAATCCCCCCGGGACTCAGGCATACCTTGGCCTCACCCCACCAAAGCCCATACAGTTCCTCCTTTTACATAGGGCCTCTGCAAGTGGGACAGTGCCAGAATTGGGGTCACATACACATTACTGACACCTGTGATGAGCTGTATCCATCCTCAGCCTGCAGAGCCCTGCCAGTAGCAGGTGCTGCCAAGGGCCTGGGAATGTGCCAACCAGAATTCCATTTGGCAGCCACAGGGAGCTGGCTGCCTTCCCTGGGGACATTGATAGATGATGTTCCCTGGGACATTGTGGCCAGGCAAGTAGCCCTTGCTGGCTGCTGCCAGCTCTGGGGGAGCACATGTGTCTGGTGGGACTCCTTTTTCCTAAAGTCCCATTCTCCAGCATTCTGTCAGTGCCACCAAATGCACAGCAATTGTTTTTGCTCAGAAGAGACATCAGGCTCCCCAGGGTTCTCCTCTGTCAGCAGTATGGAAATGAAAATCTGGGGCCACAGCACTGGCTGTGCCCCTGAGCTGATGATGGGGTGAGAGCCACTGCTCCACAGTGAGCAAACCCAGAAATAAACTGGCAAATCAATTGATGGGGGATGGCGAGATGCCTCACATGCCTGGCTGCCTGTACCACCCTGCCCAGGCTTGACAGTGCCCTGCAGGTTCAGATAAAATTTACAGAGTGGTTTTGTCATTTGGGAGCTGCCATGGTATTTCTGGAGTGAGAAGCACCTAGAAGGCTCTGTCATGGAGGTGACCAATCTGGAGCCACAGTTTTATCGATACAAGCCCCCAAAGGAGGCATCATCACCAATCCAGGGACTTGCAGTATATTTTCGGGTGGTCAAGTATGGTTTGGCTGGACAATTCAGCTGTGCATGAGTGCCGCTCTGCTCCTTAGCTCCATCAAGGGGCTGGACAGGAACTTTGGCATGTAGATCCGTGACCTGAAATATCTCTGGTTTCTCAAGGTGCGGCTGCCCTCCTGCTCACCTGCTGCAGTCACACCCAAACTTGTCAGAGGTTATGAGCATCCAGCACTGCCTCCCCACAGCCATCACTTTTGGCAGCTCTTAGTGCCAGTTTGGAGGGCTGGAGATCTCCCAGCTGCTTCCTGCTCAGCTCTTCCAAGGCAGGACTGCAGCACCAGGGATCCACCATTGGGGATGGCCAAATCCCTCCCTAGTGCTGGCTGCATTGCTTTTCCGTGCTGGGGTCAGACCTTGGGCATCTCTCTGGCTACTGCTCCTGATACCTCCCCCAGGACAAATCTTGCCCCCAGAAGGGTTATCTCCCTTCACAGTACCATGGCTGTCTTGGCCACTTCTTGGCACCCCTCTCCTTTGGCACATGGGTCCTGCACATGCTCTGTATGTGCCTGCCTGCTGGGAAGGGTCTGTGACCTCCTTAGTTGGAAAACCACTGGGGAACAGGGGAAGAAGCAAAGAAACAGGCAAGAGAGAGTCACGAGTAGGGCAAACAGGGAATTCACTGCAGGCCTGATGCCAAGAGGCTGGGTATCAGGAACAGCTTCAGACCCTGCACAGGTGGAAGGGAGTGCTCAGGTTTGCTGGTGAACAACTTTTCAGCTCCTACAATGCAGGTTGTGGGAGGAGGAGGAGGAGGAGTGTGCTTGGATTTGGAATTACTGCCTGAATCCCAGTTTTTATAGGTCTGGTCAGCAGAGCTGAGCGAGCAGAAGCAGCCTCTGGGTTCACGGGAGACCCATCCCTTCCCTGTGACATTGGCATATCTGAGACCTGGTGCTGTTCCTAGTTCTCATTTCTTCAGATTGCTCTGGTCTCCTTCAGCCAAAGGCAGTAGGTGTGAGTGAGGAACAGCCCGGCCCAGCCTCCTGCAGAAGCACAGTGGCTTGGCATTTACTGGGGGAAGTGGGAGCTTCCTGCAGCCTCACTGTGCTGGGAGTGTGGCTAGGAACGAGGGCCTAGGTTTGCCCTCGTTGTGGGGGTCCTGTGGGAGAGGAGGCTGGGGAACTGCCCCTGCAAGTCTGGGACTTCACTCTGGGGGAAGAAAATCCATCTTCCAGCTCTGGGGAGGGGGCAAAAGAGGAGAGAGCAGCTGGCTTTTCCTACCCATCCAAAGAAACTGGGTTAAAATCCCCTACCTTTGATCTCCTGTAACTGCAGAGAAAGCCAGGCAGCAGGACCGGGGTTTGGTTTAGTGCTCAGAAATAAACCAGCAATTAGAACACCTCACAATGTAACTGCTGAAATCAGAAAGTAGCCTCAGGGGAGGGCTGGTGTGTGTTTTCCCAGTGCCTGAGCCCCACGGCACTGTGGGGTGTTGGATGAAAGCTGATGCAGCAGCTCCTTGCCCTGGGGCAGGACACTGGAAAGAGGATCCCTGAAATGTCTGCAACCTCCAGGAGTGTCCCAGCGACAGCCACTGCCTCTGGGGCTGGAGTGGGACGGGCTGTCATGGCCATCTGAGTTGGTCTCCTACTAGGAGATTCAATCTCAGCTTGGGAAGCTGCTCTAGGCTGCAGCCCCAGGCTGTGCACAGCAGGAAGGCTGAGGCTGGAGATGCTGGGAGCAGCAGCGACTGATTGGCCCTTTAGCAGAGAAGCCCACAGTAGTGCCCAGATCCAGGGTCATGCCCAGCCAGCACCTGCTGCCCCTCCCCAGGCAGCTTCTCTCAGGTGTAGGCTCACAGATGTCTAACACAGAGCTAATCCCACACTTCAGCCTTAGTTGAGGTTCAATCCATCTCCAGATTTAAACCTACAAACATCAGGCTTTGTAAGATTTTGTGGCCCTCGTGTGTCTTTCGTTTTCCCTCTCTCCTAAGCCAGCAAACTACCTGCAAGCCCCTGTTCCTCCTCTGAGCAATGGCATACATGAGGGAAACCACATCTTTCAGCCTTTGCCCTTGGGAAGAAGGATGTAGTGTTGGCAGCTTGGGCTCAGCAGGTGCTTTTTCTCCTAAGAGCACGAAGACAGAGATGCCCTTGCTGAAAGAGCTGAGAAGCCTTGTCCACAGAGCCTGATCCTCAAAACCAGGTTTGAGAGGCCACACCAGTAGCCTCAGAGCCAGGGTGGCAGGACAGGCAGCTTGGCTGGTGCTGAGCCTGTTCTCAGCCCTTTTGTTTGTGCTGCCAGCCCCGAATGCACAGGGAGAGCCTGGAGGGGCTGAGGTTCAGCCTCCATCACACCAAGTGTCCTGTGGCTGCTCCTGCACTCGGACCTCACAGCCTGGGGGATGCTGCTGTGGGCTCCTTCCCTCCAGGCCCTGCACTGAGCATTTGCATGGCTGCAGAGGAGCTCAGGCATGGTTATAACCATCAATGATGCCCTGCAAGAAACCTCCCCCTGCAAAATGCTGGCCAGCAGCAGGTATTTTCCTGCCAAGGGGACTTGCTCTGCCTCTCTCCCCAGCAGGGCTTTTTGTACACAGCCAGGGTTTTGCTCAGACTGTGTTGCTCTGAGCTGAGGCTCCCCCTCTACCTGCCTGTCTGTTTTTAGCCTATGTCATATTTTTGCATCCTTTGAGACCTCCTGCTGTCTGGCCACCTGGATAGAAATCTGGTGAGATTTCATGAATGGAAATGAACAGGGGAAATGCACAGAAGTTCAGCTGGTGTGGCCACCAGAGATAGCATTTACCCCTCTGGAGCAACTCCTTCTGCCCCCAAAGAGATGCTGAAAGCAATCCATACCCCAAGCACTCCCTACTAAGTGTGATCTGCCAGCATAAACCGGTCCCCTCATTGCTGGCAGCCCCAGAGGAAGCATGGCCAGGGGGAAAGGGAGTTTCTTGGGATGTTTTTCCCCTCAAGGTTCCTGTTTCCCCTCCAGCCCCGTCCATGGATGCTGGCAGCCTTCCCCTTTTCCATGTAGCTTTGCAGAGGGAGCAAATTGAGCGGCTGGGATGGAAGAAGTCTAGGAGATGGAGGAAGGCAAAGGAGAGGAGGGCATGGGGAGGCAGGGGTGCCCCCTTGACCCACTACTGGCACAGCAGCCCTGCCTTCCAGAAGCCTTGAAGCAATTTCGGAATCAAATCTGCTGGCAAGGCAGGGAGGAAAACCACAGGGCTGAGTCATTCCCTGGAAAGCATTTGCATCTGGACAAATTCCAGCCAAACCCCCTTCCCACTACCTCTGTGTGGGGTGTCAGGGGTGGCTTACAGGAATGGCCACATCCTCTCCCCCCGGGACGGAGCCTCTCTGGCCCGTCACACTCAGCCAGAGCCAGGCAGCATCCACTGCCGACTTTGGCAGGTTTCCATCAGAAGGCAGGAAGGCTTCCCCGGGGGGAAAACTCTGCTGGTGAAGCAGAAGCGAGAATGAAGGCAAGTGAGGCTGCAAGGAAGCTGAGCCTCTTCCCAGAAATGTCAGAGTGGGGTGTTGCCTTTCAGCATCTCCTGAAAGAGTCACACTGGGGCTGGTCCCTGTTCCCAACTTTTATTAGCAATGATCAGGATTTGGGATGACAGTATGCTCCAGGGATTTAGGCTAGGAGAGGAGCAGCGTGAATGAAGGATGGAGGATTGGGAGCATCCCAAACCCAGCATGTGCAGAAGCTTGAGAATTTGGCAGGGGTGAAAGAGGGGCTGGAGGAAAGGAGGCAGGGCTGGGAGATACCCACTGGTGGTGAGAGCTGGCAGGGACAGAGGATTCACCCAGAAGGTCCCAGGGTGGAAAAAGCTACTCCAGGAATGAGAGTGCCACAAAACGGTGTCTAAGAACTTGATGTTTATTTCCCTTCAGAAGCATCTTGGGGGAGCTTCTCCCTATGCTCTGCACCCAGGTTGATATTTTCTCAAGGATTAAATTCCCCTGATGTGCAGAGTCATGTTCCTGCTTGAAAAGAGCTTTGCCAGAGCTAGATGCTGTGTGTGGCTAGAGCAGGATGGGTCCTGGGATGGGTCCCAGCTCAATGAGGTACCTCAGGGTGAGACCTCAGTGTCTGTGTCCAGATCTGAGATTCATTGCACAGGACTGGAGCTCTAGGCACCATCTCAGTCGTGTTCAGCCTCCCTTTCCTCCCTCTAGTGGTTAAAATCCCAGCATTTCCCGGGGCCCCCACAGCCCCCGGCAGCACCCGGGGCTGGGGCAGTGGGAGGAGGGAGATTGTCCCTGTGCTGGGACAACGGGGAGGTGGCCCCAGTCCCTACCAGCCCTCCGAAAGGTATGCTCCTGCCTGCCCCAGGTCTCATCTGAGAGGAGATGGAGTTTTCCGGGTGGTTTTTGGATTAGGGACGGCGTTACATCTAAAGGGAAGCTTTCAAGCATCACGCTGGTTCCCATACTGCTCCATCCCCACGAATGTGCGATGAAGAATACCTTGGGGAAATGTTAACTCTTCCCCAAGGAATTCCTTTCAGCTAGCCTTGCAATTAGTCCATTGGAAAAAAAAAAAAATACAGATTTTGAGCTTTGCCAGCACTTCTTTTTGCAAACACTCGTCTCGCCTTGTAACTAGGGCACAGTGGGAGGCGAGAGCCAGTGAACTCTTAGCGACAAGAATTCTTCAGGCAGCCGGAGGCCGTGATGGGACTGCCCGGGGGGCTGCGCTCCTGCTCGGGGGAAAGGAGCCTGCAGAGGCTGAGTGGGCAGCGAGGGGTGCCCAGTGCCCGGCAGCTCGCCGGCATCCAGTGACCCTTTACCCCACACTCCACAAGGGTTTTCCAGATGTGTATGTGCCATGGGTTTGCCTCTGCACTTGCGCTTTGCTGCAGGATAGAGAGGATGTGGAGAAAGAGGTGTGGAGCTGCTGCTCCCTGAGCCCGGAATCGGTGCTGTGCTGCTCCCGGAAATCCCGCTGGGATCCACCCACTGTTTACAGAGAAAACTGCAGTGAATCATCCGTGCGGGGAAGAAAAACACAACAAACTTGGGTCTTTTTAAGCTTTCCGGACAAGCCAAAGCTGCTGGGAGAGCACCTGACCGGGAGCAGACTGGGTGTCCTGGGAATAGATGCTAGGGACAGGGCACCTGTTTCTGAGTTATCCTGCAGCGCTTGGACTCTTGTCCTAAACTCCTTTCAGATGCAGAGGGATTGCATCTGTGGCAGAGTGCCCCATTCTGGGTGAGGGGATTCCCCCGAGAAGGTCTCTCACTGTTTGTCCCTGCAGGGGAAGGGTAAATAAGAGCAGGGTGAGGGGCCCTGTGCTCAGCAAATAAAGGTCACGGCAGGCAAACCCAGCAGCTTGCTGTGGTTCTGGGGAATAGCTGGGTGTCTCCCAGAGGTGCACTTTGGGGTCTTCAGACAGTTTCTAGGCACAGAAGGTGAAGGTAGGCAGGGATACAAGGAGAGAAGGACTTTACAAACCATCAGGGACCCTAAGGAGGAGTGGACACAGCTCTTTGTGGGTGGCAAAGGGCTGACCTGGCACAGGGGCAGCCTTCATGCCACCTTGGCTGCCAGCTCAGCTTTGGGCCCTTTTGGGGTCAGTGCTAGTGCCAGAGCACTGGTTTAGAGCTAGGGGACAGGGCAGCTGGATCATGTGCAAGGTGTTCAAGTGCGGTAGCTGAGACTCTGTAGCAGAAACCCCAGGAAAGTGTGGGTTTGCATCCCAAGTCAGAGCTGATGCCCCAGTTCAAGGGGAAATGTTCTGTACTCATGGCTAAGTTACAGGGATCAGAAGAAAATGTGGCCTGATGGGAATGTCACCCTTCAGTACAAATTCAGATGTGCCAGCCCTGCATGCTGAGGGAATGAGCTGGAACAGCAGAAGAGAGCTTCTGGGCTGACCCTGTGCTTGAAGGCAGCTGAAAAACAAAAAGTTGGATTGATTTTTTAATTTTTTTTTAATGTGCCCTGGGCCTGAGGAGTGCCAGGTGCTCGCGGCAGAGGTGGGAAGGTGCGCAGCTCTGCAGGGACACGGCCCCTGTTGCAGGACCGTGGCTGGCAGTGGGCACTAGAGGGCTGCACACTCCCGTCCTTGCTGCCAGAGGCGTCTCTCTCACTGCACAGCCGGGTCTGGAAATGATGATGAACTTCTGGCAGACTCAGTGACCCGGGAGAGGTGAAAATAACTTTGAAGAACGACAGTTTGCCACTACCAGGCAGTGATTTTTCTTCATTTCAGTTGTGCTTTCCCCAGGCTCTGCTGCTGCCAGGGTAAACTTGCAAGGTGAAAAGAAGTAAGTAGTGCGTGGGCTTGATGCTGGAGGGTGTGTGATGAGCTTGTCCAGTTCTCTTAGCCCCTGAAAGTTTCTCCAGCACAGCCCTTATTCTCAGGAAAGCTGTGTCCTTTGCAGAAGCAGGGGCTCCTCGGCTTGTTTTCTGTAGGTAAAGAGCGCTGGGTGGGGATGGTGAAGGCATGGCTGATCCTGCCTCAGGTCTGTGTGATCCACTGCGTTCCCTCCTAAACATGGATTTCTAGGGAACCTGGCAGCACTGGAAAGGTGTGAAATGAAGTCTTACTCTGAGTCATCTAAACTAATTTTGAGCAGTGTTTTTGTGACCATTTATGTTCACTGCTTTATTTTTTCCAGCCTGTTTCTGGTTGTTTTGTTGCCCTGCAGGAAATCCCTGCTGCTTTGGGGCCAGCTGTAGCCCCTTCCACCCCTCATGGTGGTGAACAGAGATGGTTACCATCCCTCCCTGGTGGGAGGGCTTGCCCAGGTATTCACAGGTGTACCAGATACCTTACTCCAGAATTATCAGGGGATCAGCATCAGCCTGCAAAAGAGAGAGGTGTTGATAAGAGACTCCTGTCTCTGGGGGCCGTGGTGCTCATTCCTTCACTGCTTTTGTCACCCACCCTGTGTGACACCATTGGTCTCCCACTGGAGGACACATTGGTGATCAAGGTCCCGCACAAAAATCCATCATGTCCACCTTGTGGGAACCAGACAGGATGGATCCCAGGACTGACTGAACATCTCAAGAGTTAGCATGGGAAGAGAAAGTCAGTGCTTGTGTGCCAAACGTGGAAAGACAAAGGTCAAACATTGACAGTATTGCCTGACATGTCCCATGGTACAAAGGGATCCAGAAAGGATTCCTGCTGAGGGATGGATTTTTGAGGTATGTGGAAAAGGATTCAAAATTAAAATCAGCCTGGAACAACAGAAAAAACAGGCCCACCCAGTTTTCAGGAATATTGAGTGGATTGCTGCTTCCCACCCCAAATAAAGATCTGCACAAGGGGCATGTTGGCAATACTGAACCAAGGAGAAAAATTTAGATTAGCAGTGTCAGGGGAGAAAAAACTTAAACAAGTTGACTGGGGAGTATATTCCATCAAAAAACATGAAACAGATAAGTGGAAAAAAATATTCTATAAGAAGCCATTGAAAAGGAGACAGGACCTTTGAGAGAGTGATCACATGCAGTTGCTATTAAGTTACACAGTGCCGTAACATCTTGCTTCTATTATATTTTTAGATTTTTATTGTAACACCTTCTACTAAATATTTGAAACACATTATCAGTCGTGGGCTAGGATGTTGTGAAAGCTGCTGTGCTCCGGGTGCATTGGTCATCACAAGCCAGTTTCCATTAGGGGCTGGGGCTATGCAGGGATGCTGAGGGGCTCTAAAGCATGGTGTGACATCTGTAACACGAATTTGAGGCATAAACTTCTGGTTTTTACTAAAATGAATGGGCCACCTATACTTAATCTGGAAAAGGAACATGTATAATTTATGTGCTTTGTAAACAGCACGAGGATAAATATTCAGGTCCTTCATGAGAGACTATCCTCAAGTATACAGCAGGGGCAGGATGAATTGATGTGCTCTGCAGGTGGTGTACACTAACAGAGGTGGATAAAGTAAAACCCCTGTCCTCAAAGGTGAAAATCATGTGGAAGGAGATGGTCTCCATATGAGCTCATCAGGCTGAGTCCTGCCTCATCCTACCTTGTAATAATCACCAAGGTGGGAAGGAAAGGAAAAAAAAATCACTGGTTTTGTCCCCAGAAGTCTGATATAAATAGAGTGTGAAGAAAGAGCTGCAGGAATATGTGGGGATGAGGGAATGTCTGCAGGTATTGCTCAGCGCATTGATGAAGTGTAAAGATAAGGAAAAACTTGAGAATACTTGCTTGGGGGATTAGGTAAAATTCAACCTGTTCCAGTTGCTCCTGCTGGTAGAGTCCAGGGAGAACACAGCTGGGTCAGGTGCGAGATACTTAAGACTGGTATTTTTTTACTACTTGGTAGATGAATTGTGCTGTGGATTTACAGAAGTACTTGACCTCTGTTTTCCTGTGACATGGTGACCATATTTACTTGGCAATACAGGTATTGGTGGGCAGATGTGCAGACATTCTGCAAACACAACCCCCTTCCCAATGCGAAACTTTCTGGGAGATGGCTAGCAGATATAAAGGTAATGGGAGTGAAGTGAGACACAATTGTCCTTTACTACAGAAGGCATTTGATTGTTCTAGGTAAAAACTGAGATTTATTGCCTAAATTTGCATACAATAATCGAAGTGGATAAAGTTCTAACAATTTTTATGGTGAGAGTTTTTTGTGAAGACATCTTGAAAAATACTGTGATCCTGAAGAGACTGATAACAGTCAAGTATAATGCAAGCTTAACTGGAGCTGGAAAGATTGCTACATGGGGCTTTAGAGCAACGTGGATGTTAGGCATGCTGGAATTCAGAAAACAAAATGCAGGTTTGTCAAAAGGCCGTTCAGACCTTTCCAAAGTTGCCTGTGTGTGCTGTACTGCCTGTTGGTTGCCTTGTCCCAGCAGCTGAGTGATCAGAGAATAGGCAGAGGGGTGTGGGAGTTACTGGTCAGGATTAGCTTTGTAAAAGCTCCTTACTGATTCTAGTGGGAAACAAGAGGCAAAGGCAGTATTTTTCTGCTGAATGAAACATTCTTGGTGTGGTGATCTAAGTGAGGCCACAAAAAGTGATAGGTACTTGTGCGTTCCTTGTTTAATCTGACTGTAAACTGTAGAAAAAACTACATGAAACTTGTATTGTCCTAAAAGGGATAGCGGGGTAGTCAAGGTGGATAATGTGTGTAGGACACCCAGGATCTGTTTTGCCTAGGATGCTTGCTGGAGTGGAGCGGAAGGGAGAAGACTTGAATTTTTTTCATGCCCTGGAATGAGAAAAACAGAAGGGCTGGGAATTGCATGTGACATGAGCTGTCATGTGGCTCTCAACAAGCAGCAGTGTGAGTGCAGTGGTCAGCAGGGGAACACCCCATGTGGGACTAATAGCAGCTGCCTGTGGGAACTCAGGATGCAGGATGCGTGTACGTGTGGATGCAAAAGAAATCCTCTATTTCCTGTTCTGGAGTTCAGCTCTGCAGAGCAGGCAGAGACCATTAGACCCCATTGAGTGACCTCCCATCTTTCACAGGCCTTGCAATTTCTTCCTGTTTCTCTTGACATCAGCCCACTGATTTATGCTGAACTAAAGTACATATTTTTTCCAAAAGAGACAGATCTGAAGATATTGGGAAATGAGAAAAACAACATTTCCCCTGATAATTTGTTCTACTAGTTAACCACTGCCACTCTTTTCCTGTTTCTTATTTTTCATTTCTGTCTGTCTGGTTTCTGATGCTAAACATTAGTTCCTGTTATAGATATCAGGAATAAATCAAAATGCCCTCTAGAACAGTACCTGCTTTCTTTTTGGAATGTGGGATATGGTAATTAAATCTCTTCAATTTGTATTGGTTTTGCAGAAGGCTGGGGTTTAGTGCTATTGCTGCTAGGGAAAAGCAAATGCCATTCTTCCCTCTTAGCTGGCTTGTGCCTTCTACCTCACACCCTGCAGTGAGCAGGGCAGGGAACTGGCTGTGCTGAAACATATAAACCTTTGGTTGCCTCGGGGTTGTTTGGAATTTCCAGTCTGCTCACCACAGGGCTGTAAAGATGTCTGGTGGTGCGGTGCTAAGTCCAGCATGGTGAAGAGGAGGCTGGAAAAGTTTCAGGGGGATGTTTTTGCTGCAGAGCCCACTTTCAGGGACCAAACTGGCACCAAAGACTTTGATCAGGGATGCTTTCCAGTCCTCAGCAGAAATGCAAAAGGCCACTGTGTCTGACCAGTGCCAAGCACGACCAGCCTTGTGTGCAGAGCTGCATAAGGAACAACAACAGAGCAATTACAGACCATAATGAGGCAATCCAGCTTTTCTAAGTGTATGGAAGTGAAAAATGCTTTCCTTGCCTGTCAAGAAGATGGTTTTGCCTCCTTCCTAGCCACAGCTGCTCACTCTGAGGGCGGAAATATAGTAAGAGCAAGCATGTACTGCAAATGTATACCCTGGTGCTCTTGAAGGGTTTGGCTGACAGGAAGAGGGAACATGGACAAACCATTTGAGACAAATGATTCTTGCAGGATCAACCCAGCTAAGGCAAAGGTGAATTAACTTCCAGAAACTCAGTTAATTGAAAGCACATATGAGCTACAGCTCTTGGTAGGAAAATGCAGGAAGATTTTGTTTCTACACACACCTGCTCATTTCAGTCAAAACAATCTAGATTAGCAAAAAATCTATTTAATAAACCAGGAAAAACTACTTTGATGGAAATGGGGAAGGTGTGCTCACAGTGCCAGGAAGGAGAGCAGAAGTGGTGACCTTTGGCAGAGGGCACCGAGCAATGAGCTGTCCTGCACAAGCTGTGACTGATAAGGAAAATGAATGAAACTAATTGATTGGATTGATTATAGTCTCCTGGTTACAAGTTAAACTCTTCCCTAAGAAGGAATTAAAGGAAATTACTTTGACACACTTGAGGGAAGCGTGGGATACCTGCCAAATTATAACCTTTACATTTTTGTGGCCCATTTAATGAAACTGTAAATGATTCATGCTTTGTGTGACTCAACCATCTCATAGTATCAACAGAATAAATGCTTTCTAGGTGAGTCCATGCTGCATCACATTTTGTGTATTTAAGAAAACTCCCAATTTCTTCTAGGCTATTACATGAAAAATTTTAAAGAGGTGTTTTTTATATAAACAAGGTAAATAAATGTTAATAATTACAAGTTACTTACAAACTGTGGCTGTTGCACAGTATAAAATTAAAGGCATAGCTGAGCTCCAAACCATTTCTTTATCAGAGATTACATTCAGATAATCAGACTCAGCTAACCTGCTGCAAATACTGACCTTGTACCTACAAATAAAGTTTCTAAGGATTAAAATGCCAATGGGTGTTTTGGAAGGTCACTCATATTTCCCAATGCTTATTTTAAAACTGTGCCAGTTTGTCTTAGCTCAGGGTTTGACCTCTGGATTATCACAGGGTGTTTATGTAGATGCCAGAGTCAACAGCTCATCATTAAGTGACAAGTAAAACACAGAGAAAAAGGCCTAAGGGTGTCCCAGGGTTGCTCTGCAGTGTCACTCTGGAAGGTTTGATTGAAAGCAGGAAACTGTAGTGGAGAGAGCCTGCTTCAACAATGCTCAGATTGATGAAAACATGAAGAGCATGGGGGGAACCATCTCTCCTTTTTAGCCAAGCTGGGGATACTGAATGTGCATGCATCTAGTGATAATATTCAATCGTGGGAGAACTATTGGCATGAAGAGTGTTGCCTCCTCTTCATATTTCTTCTCAATTTTCTCCCTGACAGGTGTTACTTGAGATTTAAATGTGCTTATGTTCCTCTACTATTTGGTTTAGAAATTTAACTTAGTTGTCACTATGCCCTGCTAATCCAACATTTTCAAAAAGCAGGTTTATTTCTTTGAATGCTGAGCTGCATTTTGCTGCCTGATTGCCCTGTGACTTGGTCACTACAGTGTATTTACACATAATCACTATGAAGTGCAGCTCCAACTGCCATAACTACACCTGAAACCACAAGATCAGAAATCCCCAACGGTGTGGCTCTCTGGAACAGAATTTGGCAAGGTATATTTGCATATTTGTTTATGTGCCATGTAAGCTTAGGTGCCTGTCTGTCTTGACTTGTAGCCTGCAAAATTGACATGAGAGTTTTTCATACCAGTTTGTGTGCCTAAATCACACCAGTTCCTGGCTGCCTCTCCTGTGCTCACTTAAGGTGAGTTACTGAGAGTGTGTTGCCAGAAGAGCAGGATTTATTGCCTAATTTTTTCCAGAAGCCTGTCCAGTGTTCAAGGGCATTCAGATGTTTTATCCGGAGTCCACACAGTGGCCTAAAACCACGTTTGTGGAGTATGTTTATTAAACTGTGAATTTGGGAGAAATGGTGAGCACTGGAAAACAGAGTCAGAGTTAAAAGTTATCTTGAGGAATAGTCTCAGGAATGCATTGATGAATGGCACAAAGAATTGCAGCGAGTGAACACAATGTGCTGCAAGACTGTCAGATGGAGAGTGACTGCTCAGCAACAGCTCTGCCAGAAATGATCTGCAGGTCGTGTCAAACCCGAACTGTATGGAGCGGGGAACCCCCTCTTCCTCCTGTTGAAAAGAAGTTTATCCTGTGGGTATGGGAAGAGATATCTCTGCTGTAGTGGGGCTCCTGTGGGAGTATGTTGAAAGGGTTTGTTCTTCTGAAAAGCTGTGAACTTCTCGAGGGAATTCAGAGGAGGGTAATCAGCGGTGTGCTGTAGCAATACTTGATCTCTTTTAAGTGGAAATGGCTCTGTCCAATACTCTGTGCTGTGCAATTTTGTGCATTTCTAGCAGTGATTTGGCTTTAGATACCCAAGGAGGAGCCTACTACTCATCCCTGCTATCTGATATGGGCCGGGATGGGGAACTGGCTGGAGGGCTGGACTGGGAGGGTGTTCTAAAGCACACAAGGCTCTGGGAAGATGAGATGTGTGCTGCATTTGCTGCCCTATGCCTGTGAAAAATTAATGTCACAAGATTCAATGTGAATCTTAATGAAAAGAGAAGCTTGGTTTGAAGAGAACTTATTTTCCTCACTCATTGTCACATGTTTTACTCACGTTTTCACACCCTCATGCTTATGGATTCCAAGACACTGTCAAAACCCATAAGGACCTCTTGCATAACACTAAGGATGTGATGCTGGCTTTCAAATCCTTGTTCCATATTTTGGATTCCTCTTGATGATAGTAGATCTAGTTTTTGAGCTGGTTTGCACCAGTTTTTAGAATGTTATTTACTTAACAAGTCCAAGTTATTGCTATGAATTTGTCTCCCTAAGAATCTTGCTTCTTCCTCCATAAGTGTTGGACAAGGTGGCAACAACTTTTCCTATTAATATCTAACTCAGTTTTGATTTTACAAAGCCTGTTTCCCCTCTTGCCAAGCTGTGATGATGTCTTTTTCCTCACTGAAGTGACAGCTATGTGGCTCCCTGGCTTCTAGGTGAATTGGCTGGTTCTGCAGACTTATCTGGCTACAAAATAAAAAGCCCTTTAAAGAAGATTTGCTAGTGCATGCCACTTTTGATATATAGCCTTCCATTTGTTCACTCACAGACATGGAACTTAGATTAAAAAGAGTAGAAAGTCAGTGTAAGGGTTTTTACTGAGTGATTGCATGTCTAGCTTTTGAAATATAACAGTGTTTCCTAATTTTGGCCAGACGTCACATGTCCTGTCTCCTTGCTTCTGATGGAGGCTGTGACTCTTATTCCCCTGTCCCAGCAGGCATGTCTCTGTTAATTATTCTGAAGGCTGAGCAGTCCCTAGCTTCATCAGAACTCTGATTGTGAAATAATTATAAAATTTAAGGCTGGTTCAGGAATTCCCTCAATTTTTACAAAAGAAATATCTTTGAAAGAGCTTGGTCACAGCGTAACATGTAAGTAGAAGAAAATGAGACAAGTCTGGCAACTTGATTAGCTAACTGTACCTACCAACGAAAATTTTTGTTGCTCATTATGCAGAAAGCAACATGTTCATGTTGTGGAGAAAAAGCCAGAAAAACAGTGATAAGCTGCTGAAGGAAAGCCTTTTTATTGCCCGCTAGCAGTGGATTGTCCTTCATATTTTCTTTTTGTGTTTGACCTTTGTGTCAAGAATGATTAATCTTTACAGAAACAATCAGTGATTAACAGGAAGTTTACCAAGAGACAGCCTCGATAGAAAGGAGCATCAAGGACAGGAATTAGCTTTGGTGAATGTTAACATCATGGATATCTGCTGAAGAAGCCACAGGTGAAGGCCATTTCCATTTTTAATTTGCTTAAGCTAGAAACCAGACTTTTTTTGCAGTCATGACAAAGGAATTTTGTGTGTGTGGTTACATGGCTATTGCCAATGAAAGTATTGGGAGACCTGGAACTCACAACTTTGAAATACTTGAATAAATAAAATGTAGAGAATAGAACAGATGGAATTTAACTGACCTAGACTGATTTGAAGTTTTCCATTAAAATGGTTGTGGGAATGGGTATGCATCCAGTAGAATCATTAGTGTTAAAGTGAGCAAACTATGTACTAATTAGTAAATGTCTATTAATATAGTAGAATTATTATGTACAGACAGATTTTTTTATACACACTGTGTCCCCTTGACATATCAGTGCAGTGCTGCCAGCTTTTTGTCCAGTCAAAAAACAGGAACTAGCATGCAAGCTGAGTTCCACATTACAATTCCTTGGGTGAAGTAGGCTCTGAAAAGCACAAATATTTCACAACCTTGAGATACAAACCCTCTCCACTGATTAAACTGTTATTGCAATTGGAAGTGGTACCATAAACATTCTCTCCAGATGTTTACCTAATGGAAAGTTTAGTCTTCTGCTCCATGAGCTGCATGTCAAGGTGCCAGTGTCTGCTTGGTAAAGGAGGTGTAAATTGGTTCCTGCAATGCACAGCAGGGGGAATCTGATCTGATAACATCTGGGAATTAGCGAGAAAGGGAGAGATTCTCCAGAAAGATGGAAAGAAAGGAAACCAGGAATGCCAAGAAAAGCCTGTATCTGAACTCCACTGTAATTTGTGGCTGTGCGGAAACCACAGGGCAAATTGGTGATGAAGGCAACAAAGAGCAGCTGAGGCAACCCCAGCCAGGAAGCTGAGTGTGGAAGTGCCTGGAAGAGTACATCAGCCCGATGAGTTTACACAGGCTTGGTTCAGACCTGTTCATGTGAGGTGCTGCCGTGCTTCTGGATTTGTGCTCAGGTACATGATTCAGTCAGAGGAAACCAGCCTAAGTCTAAAGAAGACAGTATTTCAAAATAAGTGTTTTTCTACTTAACTCTCCCCAGCCTGCATAGAACTCAGCAGTCCCCTTTATATGTCTAGTACAAAGAATAATGGCTGCCTGTATCAGAACACTTCCACATGAGACTGGGCTTTATCTCTTCCATCAGTTCCACAACTTTTTTCAGTATTCATGTTCTGCCAGGAAAAACAATAAAAATCTTTAAACATTTCCTTTTTCTTTCTGAGCATTGACCCTGAAGCCAGTGGTGGATCTGAGAAAACCACCGTGGTCAGCTTTTCCTTCCCTGCCAGGTAACCATGAGTGATGGGATGTGTGTGAATCTTGATAGAATAACTAAATGTCCTGTCTGGATAATGATCTGTTATTAGTAAGTTGACTACAACAACTTTATAAAAAGTATGCTAATAAATATTGGTAGTTTTCTTTCCACACTGACTTGGTCCTGTACCAGGGAAAAAGCAATTTACAACACTTAACCTCAATTTATGACAATACCTGTCTTTGCCCTTACCTGCCACTCTCTGTTGTTCCTTAGCAAAATCTTCCTTTTTCAACCTCACTGCTCATGTTTGCTTTTATCCTTGTACTTACAGTTATAGGAGAGTTTCACAGACCTCTGCCACTTCAGAAATCCATTCTTATTTCCCATGATAAACAGCTTCACCTTGCCATCACCAATGCTGGAATTGGATGTTCTGTCAAAGCTGCTCTGTATTCAACTCCTTGGTTGTTTTTTAGCAACTCTTTATGACTCCAGGTGGCTTAACCATAGAAATGCCTCTATGTCTATTGCCATCTTCCACAGTTTAAGTGTTAAACTTGAAAGACAAAGCAAATATTTACATACATTATGTGTATAATGTTCAATTTAATCTGCTCCTTCAATGTGTTGTAAAATATTCCTGGAATTCCTGGATAACACTGGGCATGAAACTTCGACAGTTTATTAATGGTACTTCATATATACACTACTGTCATTTCAAGCAAATCTATACAGCAGCAAGTCAAACTGTTCTTCATTTGTTGCTCCAGGAAGTTACTCCCAGCATAAACATGGGTTTATTGCAGAGTTGTGCACAGTGGGTCTAGAAGTGTGTTGTCAAACAGTGGGATGCGCTCCAAGGAACATAATAGTCATAGGTAGTCCCTGGGGCAGAGAGCTTGCAGCTGAAGGCAGAATTGGTGTAGGAGGGGCTCAAGGAAGGAAGAAGCAAAGTGAATGTTGTGATGGCAGCCAATGTTTTACACTTTTGAGGCTGAGTTTAAGAGATCAGGAATTACCTTACTCAAAGCTTTTGAAAAACGTTTGGAGGGCTGGGCATGATGGAAGGGATGCATAGTACAGGGGAGACTCAGATACTCGGGTGCTACACTGAAAGGTGAAACACTTTATCTTGTCCTGTGCTTCCTTTTCTGCCTTACTGCTGCTTCTGCTTTGCAGCCTTTCCCTACGCCAGCCTAAGCGAGGGTGTGAGAAGAGACATGGGGTGGGTCATCCCTTTCCATTTGAATCACTCGTCTCCTGGCGTTTCTGAATCCAAGGAAAACATCAGGAAAACAGTGGCTTTGGTCACCTCCACTCTTAGGCAAAGTGCCGAACAAAACCTCCAACAAAAACCCCAATGCATACATACAGGGGAATATCTCATACCTCTGCAGCACCTCCTCTGAGCTGCTAAAGCAACTTCTAGATATTGCTAGTATTTACAGACTAATTATGTAAATTTACACAGAATATTACAGATAGCAGTAGTGGCATTCTCTAAGCTGGCAGGTCTGGTTCTTCAGGTTGCCTAGTCCAAGATTTTGTCCAAAATGTTTGCCAGGTGGTGGTGCAGGTCACGGGATTCCACTCAGGATGCCTTTTCTGGGGGAAGACCAGGCACAGAGGGACTCTTGTATAGCAGGCTGAGGACAGGAAAGCACAGGGTTTAGTGGTGATTTTGAAAAAGTTATTCCCATTCCAACTTTTCAGCCTCCCCAAATTGTCTCGCGGCTCTGGAGATGGATGCGCAGCCTGGATCTCCTTCCAGACGCAGTGCAAGCTGCACAGCCTGCAGCTCGGTGGCGGTCTGGGGTCGCTTTCCTCGTGGACGAACGCCCTGTCAGTGTCCCCTCAGTGTCCCCTCAGTGTCCCCGCACGGGACACCGGGAGAGCCCCGGGAGCGGCGGGGGCGGGGCCTCGCTGCGGGGGCGGGGCCGTCCCCGAGCGCAGCAATCACAGAGCGGCAGCGCGGGCGGGGACCAGCACGAGACCAAGGCGCCAAACAACCTTCCTCCCTCGGCCGCGGAACGGCGCTCCCGCCTTCCGCTCCCCAGCAGCCAATCACAATCACGATCGCTCTTCTCGTCCCGCCCCCGGCAGAAAGAAACCAATGGGAGACGCAGCCGCTGCAGCCGCTCAGCCAATCAGCGTCTGAATCCATTGAAAAAGGGAAGAGCGGAGCCCGTTAGCTTCCGCCCGTGACCTACGGCCGCGCTGGGCGTTCCTGCCGTGCGGGGCGTTCGAGCCCCGGTGTTGGCGATGCTGCCGGGGGCGGCCGCTCCCCTCGGCCGCTCGGGTCCCGCTGGGCCGCCCGTGCCATGACCCGACCGCTCAGCGAGGGGCTGTCGTCTCCGGGCCCTCCCTTCGCCATGTCCCGCCGCCATGTTACGCCGGCGGCCGCGGGCAGAGAGGCGGCCCAGGACTGCAGGTACGGGCGGGGCGCGGAGAGGCGCGGTCGGGGTCGTCGCCGGGCACCGAGTCTGGCTAGCGGGACGCCCCGGCTGCCGACGTGCGCTGCGCTGCCCGGGGGGATGGCAGGGCTGGGCTCGGCGGGGGTTACCGGGACTCCCCGGGAGCGTCACCGGGACCTCCCTGATGTTCCAGCCGCCGAGGGGCCCGGCCGGGGCCTTCCCATCGGAGCCGGCACTTGGTGCCGGTGTTCGTTTGCCAAGGGGTCTGGCAGCATCCAAGAATCCGAAGGGAGTGTCCAGCTAAGTTGTGGCTGGCATTTCTGGCACATCTTTGAAAATCCCCTCTCAGCTCCTGCCCTGGCGTTACCCAGCCCACCTGTAGAGCGGAGCGGCTTCAGCGGTTCGGCTCTAACCGAGAGCCTCGGGTGTCGGTTCGGCTTCCGAGCCCGCTCCAGCCGGGACGTGCGCCTAACGGTGCCGGGGACGCTGACAACACTGCCGGTCACTGACAGCGCTTTTAGACTCGACAAACTTGTCTGCTAAATAGAAATCCCAATTCTACCAACCACTCCAGGTCTTTCAGAGGTTGCCGGGATGTCTCTGTTAGAATGAGACAAGTAATAATTTTGTTATACTATTAGCAGCACCTTGTTTTGTTCAGATTTCTGTTTTGATAGCACTGTCATTCAAATGAAGGGGACAGAGTAAAAGTTCACCTTTTCAATCTTACTTTTTTTTCCCCTCCCCAAGAAAGTGAATTGAAACTGCAATTTCGGTTTCGTTGCAGTTGAGTTTTTCTATGTGAGTTTCAGTTTTGGCTGGGGTGTTTTTTTTTTTTTTTTTTTTTTTTTTTTTTTTTTTTTTTTTTTTTTTTTTTTTTTTTTTTTTTTTTTTTTTTTTTTTTTTTTTTTTTTCCTACAGAGCTTTTCAAGATTCTCTATGTCATCAAAGATGTAGTTTTTTCCTGTGTTACGGGACTTTGCTATCTTGGAGCTGTTGCTAGTGTTTCCAATTCAGCTTTTTTAAAGGATAGTTTTATCCAGCCAGGGATAACCACGAGTATGACTGTAAACACTTAACTACTCTTGCCAAATGCTCAGGGGGTTGTTTTTTAAGACAGATGAAATTATTTCTTCCTTCCCTGTTCCATGCAGCTGTGCCCTGTTGAAATGCCTAGAAGGTCTGTTAGGTTCATGTCCTGGCTGTGCAGCTTTTTTCTTTTGTTGGGTGAGATCGTGTATTTTATGGGTTTTCTTTTGGAGTTTTAGTGGTCTCCCTGGTGTTTCAGTCAAGCTGTGATTTCACAAAATGTGGTGTGATAGTTTTTATTTGGGATAAAAGGTCTTGCTGAATTTATATATAGTGCTGAAAAGTGTTAGCCACAGCTGTATACTTATTGATAAAGATACATTGAACAACTGTGATTTTCATGTTAGCAAAAGAGTGAAACACAGTAACCTCCTACTCAAGAATGGGAATTCTCCTGTGAACGTTTGTGAAAATTATACCCCATTCACATAGAAAATCACATTTCTCTTTGTACTTTCACATATATGTGAAAAGCAGATTGGATGGCCAAGTTCTTTCACGTTCGTTCTTCCTTGTACTGTGTTGCATTCTTTTTTTTTTTTTTTTTTTTTTTTTTTTCCCCACCCTTTGCTTTTGTCTGAAGTTTCTAGTACACTTCCTTGTCTGAGACACAATACAGAATCTTGGCTGGACAGTTCCTTGCCCTTGCACTCCAAAAAGCAGAGTTACAAATGCAAAGGAGAAAATATTGGTGGATAAAGACTTTCAAACAAGTAGTCTAAGAAAAATCACTTGATATCTCTTCATTCAAATTAAACTTGAGGGAGAAGGGAAGCGCCTTCATTCCCTGTTATTTTGTACAAGACTTTGATTAATTATAGCATAAACAGAAATTTTGTTACAAAACTCTTGCATTTATGATAAAAGACAGCAAAAAGATAGAACAATATAGGAAGGCCATAAGCTGTCATTTGGAATCAGTGGCTGTGGAAACAAGGACAGAGATGGCAGAAGGCCTTGGTTTTGGTTTTGTTGCAAGCTGCCCCCAAGGCCAGAGTAACTGAAGTTGCCATTAATAGGTCCCTTGGGGCAGATTAGAGAGAAAGAACACTTAATACCTGGTGTTTATATATACACACACATAGAGTTTATGTTAGAATAATTTGGTTGCAATGGAAATGAGGCACATAGCCACTTTGGTTATTAGCTCTAGTTATGTGACCATTTAAAAGTAGGGAAATACCACTTAAAATATATAAGGAAAAGAAAGAAAAAGTGAGGATAAGAATAGATTGCAGAAAGCTATCACCAATATGGATCCAGTGATTAATTTCTGCAATTCCAGCAGACCAGTGTCTGCTGGTCAAAGTGATGCTTGCAGTCTTGATCGGTCAGGGGTGGGGGAAATCCCCAGAACGCAGAGTTCTGTGGGTTAGTAGATGCTCAAGGTGGTAATGCCCAGGTACCTCCCTTGGAGAGGGTGAGTTTAACACGGTCTGTTGTGAGGCCCCAGAAATGAGTCTGGGGGCCCTTCGGGGGTCTTTGATGGTTTATGACCCCATTTTACATCGTTTTTTCTCACATTATGCCTTATCAAAGGGTTAAAAACCTTCAGGCCCTAGGTGTGAATATCCCAATATCTCCCCCTGCATGGGGAGGCGGGTTATTTTACACCTCAGCCAGTTGTGTAAGGGAGGATATCGGTGTGATAAAAACCGTTTTCTTTGCAGGGTCTGTGCTTTGTGCCTTCTCCCTTGTCTGGCTCAAGCCCCAGCTTGTTCTGTCATGGTCATCCCTCTTGGGCACATCAGAGGTTTCAACACCACACACAGAACCCCTCTCCTTCTCCCTTTCCATCGGAGGGTGCAAACCTGGGCCTCAGCAGTATTGTTTGAGTCAATGACCTCTAACATTTCTGTCCATCAGCTTGTCTTCAAGATTTAGGCGCAGGGAGGAATCTGGGTGGTAAGTGAAGATGAGCTGTGGGCTGCCAGCAGTGCTTCATGTGCAGATGGGGCTTTAATGGGGAAGAAAGAAATACAGTCGCTTGGTTAGGAAAATAGAAGGATATACAGCAGGGAAAGCTGTGGGCACAGGATGATTTCACAGTTTAAGAGCAATCCAAGCAAGCACCGGGTGTGTCCTGAGGAATGTGAGATGGAGAGGGCTTTGTTGAGAGCAGGTGAGGCCAGTGTGGAGTGTGGGGAGGTCTAGGACAGAAAAATAAATTGGTGGGCAGCAGTAACAATGAATAAACCTGGACTGAAGTCTTTGGTTCTTCTGCTGAACTGAAATATGGGGATCCTGTGTGCTGGAAGTTTTCTCTTTGAATGTAGCTGAGTGATAGGAGTAGCGAGAGTTGTTAGCTGCAAGTTGAACTTTACTTGAACTGCACAGCTCTGTTGAGTAAGTCTAAGATGGATTATAGCAAAACCTGGAGCTAACAACCTGACCATTAACAATTGTTAGATTAGACAATGTTAATGGCTTAAATACTACTTTAAAGTTAATAGTGGAGTGTACAGCCCATAAATTGTGGTACACGAACAGGAACAGCCATATGACAACATGGACCACAGAACCAACTGGAATTCCCCCTGAAACAGCCTAAGAGGGTGTGAATGCGACCACAGAGCACCTCTGGGTAGCAGAACAGTGAACAGATGAAGACTGACAAGACCCCAGACCCTAAAATCACAGTTGTTCTGGACTGCTGGGTAGTTCAGAATGCCCAGGGATTTCTGTTTGTGGTCTCTTTTTTGAGGCACCAGCTTAAGCTACCAAGGTAACTGGTGTTGTGCCAGTAAACCTAGTGGAGTCTAAGGGAGTTGAGAGCCTGGTATCAAAAATTTAAATTAACACTTTTGCTGTAGCATGTGGGAAGAACACACATATTTTGGCCTGTGTCAAACTGAGCTGGGACAAGCTAGATGATGCCAGTCTTTGAGAGTTTCTTTGAGTTTCTCTGCTTTCTTTAGCAAGCCAAAGCCAGTTTTGTGCACTCACAGATTCTGATTACAAGTGACTTTTCACTGAGTGACAGTATCTTCAAATATCAGTGCTCGCTAGTATCCTGATTTGAGAAATATCAGTGCATTATAAACAGCTTCAGAGAATTCAGTAACAGATAAACACCTGCTAAAGGATGTGATGATTTTCACGGAGCATGCTTTTAGAGGTGTTCCTCCTCTGACCAATGAAATCTTCTAAACTTCAGAAATAGTTACTGAATCTGTGGGAATGGGTCAGGTATGGATATTGGATATGTTAGCTTGGACTCTGGAGTTTTTGCCTTGGTGATCACGGTTGCTCAGGCAGTAATACTGTAACTTCATCTTGGACGGTGGGGAAAGACAGCTAAAGGTGGAACCAGCCTCTGCTCTTCTTGCAACAACGTGAACAGTTGTTCTCGCATCAATACTTTGCTTGAACTTGGAGACACTTCTGAGACACTCAGTATAGCTTTAAAGTCATTAGCAAACTGTGAAGAAGATGCAAAGTTCACAGATTCTGATGTATTTTATTGTTCGAATTGCACGTCTTTAAGCCAATCTGCCCAATTTTAGAAGGTATATTCTTCAGTGAATGCCTTGGTGTTCTCATGTCCCAGATGTTTTTGCCAGAGAAGAAACCTCTGGTTGAAAGCTAATAATTGTGTTGTAGGTGGCTGTAGGAAGCCAGGTGAGATGCTAGAGTTGGCAGTGATAGTGGACATGGGGAGGTGTTAAATGACATAATGTCATCATAATGTGCTGGTGAGGTCTCACCTAGAATACTGGATGCAGGTGAGGTCAGTTTAATTCAGGAAAATCTAGTTTCAGGTGGAAGGGTTGGTAAGATTTACTGGGATTATAAAGAAAACAGTTTGAGTGAGGAGACTGCCAGGGTAACTTCATTAGCCAAGCACAGTGAAGGCTAAAAGGTCAAGAGGATGATGATGCTTTTTCTGCTTCATCAGAAGTGAGAGCTATTGGCATTAAAAAAGATCTGTAGAGCTAATTTACAATGTTTTAATTATATAATATTCACTGAATGGGCATTTAAGTATTGTTCTTTTAAAAAGATGTTTTCTCTGCAGAAACCAGATGATTACAGAGTTCTTCAAACCAGTTTTAAGTCCAGGTAAATAATTTTTTTTAAGTGGAAGACATTTATATGAATTTTAATTATTTAAGTGTGCAGAATGATAGTCCAATCTTGTTCCTTATTGGAGCAGCAACATGATGAGCATAGCTTACCAAATAGGTCAAAGTGAGCACATTTAAATATTTTTCTAATAATGTAAGTGAAAATACTAATTTTCTGCTTAAATTAATTTCTTTAAAGAGTGATGTATTTATTATTTCAAGTTGTCTCATTGCTTAAGCCGGATTGTTTATAACAATTGAAACTGCATCATAGGTCATCTGTTTGCATGGCATTAGCCATACTCAATGGTTAAGTTAATTAATTTTGGATTACATATGAGAGAGAAGGAAAATATCAAGTAATGCACTATAATAAAGTTTGTTGTTTTGTTTTGTTTTTTTTTCCTTCCAATATAATTTTTGTGAATAATTGGTCTTTTCTTTTCTAGACCGTGTCCATAAAGACAGAACTGTGCTGTCCTCCCCGGACAAAGGAAATGTAAAAGATGAAGGAGCGGGACTCTCAGTTTTACGCACTGAAGGTTTTGAAAGGAATTCATCTTCTCCAAAGGAGGTCAGAAGAAAAAGATGCCACACTAAACACCAAATAAGTCCTGTGGTAGGTATCTTTTGGAAAAGAATTGAGAAGCACAGTGTAAACACGTCAGAGTACGGCAGAGTGTGCAGGGCCCCGGGTTCATTGTACCCAAAAGTTGTGATTCAGAAACTCCTGTTACTGCAGGGTCTCTCATACATTCCTTGACCAAAAACAAAAAGACTGCCTGGCCAGAGCAGGGGAGAAATGAGAAGTGTCTGGGTCTAGGGAGGACAACATTGTCTAATGGAAATGGTTGGGAAGGGAGGAATGGCTATGGATCTCGTAGACTCCAGCTGAGAGTCTGACAAATGGGTTTCACCTCCAGAAGCTGATATTTGAAAAGCCTGGGCTGGAAATAATGGCACCACATCTCTATGCTCAAGCCAGATTTCCCCACTGCCCTGCTCTCCTACTGATTCTGCATTTAGGTTGTCACTGGAAGCTCTCTGCAGAGAAAGGGAACGGGAGAAGCAGAAATTGAAACAATCTAAGCCACATCCCGTGAAGCCATTCCGAGGAACTAATGTTTTGCATCGGGTGTTTTTAGAAGAGTTAGTAAAGGTGGAAATCTCTGACCCATTGTGCATACAGATTCTTAAATTTTTAGATTTTGTTAATTTTACGCAGTGGGATCAGATTCTTGGTGCTGCCTTTTACAAATGTAACAAGTTTATGTTCGTTTGCTATTCCTTTGTAAGTTTTAGGTCATGCTCAGTTAAGCTGATTCTTAATCATTTTACAATCAGTGAAAAATGCTGTTTTAAAAGCAGGGGAGATATTCTGGACTAGATGCAAGCATAGAAATGCAATAGAAATTGTATTTGGTAGGAAAAGATGCCTTTATCTTAAATGCCTGATGTTTTCTTACAATGTGGCTTAGGAAGCAGACCGGCAAACTTCTGCTAGTTAGAAGTTGCAATTAATAGCAGTTCAGATTTATACATTTAAGCCACAGTATTTAGATAGAGATGGGAGTGGTCCTATTAAAAATGTACTATTTAATTACAGGTCACTTTCAGTCTGAAGAAAAAATATATAATTTGGGTTCTTGAGAGATCTTTGCAGCTATGTTTTAAATCGGTCTTGAAATTAGGTCTATTAACGTATTTCTGGGGGTGTGGGGAACTAAGTCTGTGCTGGATTTAACACTGATTTTTAAAAGTATACAGTTAACTTTTTTTTCTCTCTCTGTCTTTTTTTTTTTAGAGAAATGGATGTTCTGGAAGAAAAATAATGCATCTAAGTTCAAGGGAGATTGGCTCAGGTATGAGCATTGCTGTTAATATAGAATTAATCAATTAATAATTTATCACTTCATGTCTCTTTTTATAGCTTTTTTTCCCCTTGAAATTGTTTTCTATTTTCTTCTACTAAAACAATAATTGCTGCCGAATAGTCAATGTTATTTCTAATATGTAGCAGGTTTGAAGATTTTAAAAAGTAATTTAAGATTTTAGTGTAAAACTCATTGATTTGTAACTTAATTAGAATTTGTGGTATTTCATTGTCTTAAAACCTTGATTCCCAGATTATTTTATGGTTTCCCTTGCACTTCAGATAGTCCACATTTTCTGTGGTGGTTAATAAATTGTGCTTTTCAGCTTAATCCAGAAAGAATATTCTTGTTGAATCAACCACTGAAGTTGAGCTGGTATTTTTGTTGCTTTTTGACTTTTTTAGCCACATAATTTTGTTCTATGGGTGGTGGAATGGAATCTAAAAAGCTTGAGGTAGGTCAGTAGGAAAGATAAACTTTAAAAAGAAAAAAAGGGGGTGTATGGCTGTGAAAACCCATCAGACTCTTTGCTGCTCTAGTCCTAGTTGACTCAAAAACCAATGTTAGTTTTTTATTTTTAAGCATGATAATGGTGTTTTATTTTTTTCTCCAACACTTCATAGATGACCCATCTCAACCAAGGCTAACACAAGTTTTAGAACATGAGGCATCTTCTCCTCCTGCATTTAGAACATCGTCTGAAATGGCCTCTGGTGCACCAAAGAGCCCAGCTGTTCCTTCACACTTCCTCAAGGTGTCCTTTGGGCTATCCAAACCAAGAGACTTTCCTGGGAAAAGAAAGCACATTGCCATGAGTGTGGATGTAGACAGTTCAGGTCAATCTGAAATGAATGAACCCGCTTTTAGTAGATCACCTTCAAAATGCAAAACTAGGAGGTGTGACTTTGTAAAAAATATCTTTTTAAAGTCTCCTCATGATGATGTTCTGCAACTCAAGGAGCCTGCTGCCCTGTCTAGACATGATCTGACTCTTTCAGAGGAATTCTTCAACTCAAGCAATGAAAAGGAGAAGAATAATTACTCCACTGTAGGTTTGTCATCTTCATATTCTGCACATAGTCCTGCTAAAAATAACCACATTTCTGTTGTGGATACCAAAGAGAATCAATTGCAGCTGGCTAATTCATGCTTTTCCTTGGATAAGTCCCTTCCTTTTTCTCAGGAAAAAAGCACTGTGTTGCCTTCTCCCCACCACTTAACACAAACAAAAGGCACGAAATCCCCTCTCCAGGTTGCTGGCTTACCTCAGGTATTGGATGTTATAAGAGAGCAAGATAAAAGACCAGAAAGACATGAACGGAATAAAGGATACAGTATTCAACCCAGCAACAGTTTTTCAAATACAATCCATGAGATTTCTGAAAATAGTTCTGATTCTTGTAGAATGGAAATCTCTGGGAAACTTGGACTGTCCCCAGAGAATGGTAGAAGTGTTCCCCCTTCATTGCCTGTGAAAGAATCTTTCATGGACAGTGGCAACAAATCTTCACAAAGCTCAGGAGAAATGGAAGTTGAAACGAACTTTACACACAAGTCCAAGCCGAACAGAAAATGGCAAAGCAGTTCTGAGAGTGAAGATGACATTTTGGAATCCATTCTAGATGATGATGAAGAAGAAGTAGTATTAATGCCACTGCAAAAAATGCTCAGTTCAAGTCTCAAACCACAGACAAGAGCCCTGGAAGACTCTTTCGACAGTGTTTCTCAGGATGCTGTAACTCCATTACTGAACCTTCATGTAAGTTGGCTAAAAACCAAAAAAGCACATTCTTTCAAGTGTTCTTTTATGGATGCTATTTGCAAGAAAAATATAGATTTTAGCACCGTGCAAGGCCCATTCAGTGCTAAGTTATTACCCCATATTTCAAATTTAAGAGTATGAAATTTTATATAGTAGATATATACCAGCAAAACAGAAGCCCAGGTGAATGGAGACATCCCATACTCAAAAATTGGATTGCCTCCAACCTCACCTGTGGTACATACAGACAGCAGCTTTTCAGGTATGCTAGAGAACTAATTTCTGCTATTTAGCTCAGTTTTGTAAACAAAAAGCAAGCTGCTCCAGCAGCTGAGATGTCCAGTAGACTCCTAGTACCTATTCCACTATCATGCAGGGCACAAACAATGACTGTGCCTTCTACAAAAATTGAGTAAACCTTGTAGGCTCAGTCAAGTTTTAGTCTAAGTGGTGCCAATGGAGCTCTTGCTAACAGCAGTCAGGATGTGTGTGACTGATTGGTAATAGCTACTTCACATAAATTTTAGTCAACCAACATTCAGACACCTCTTGCTGATTCTTGTAATGCTCATTAAAGCTACAGCAGAGTGTAATAAAATAGCGGATAGTCAGCTTTATGTTATATTTTTGATTTTTCTTCCTTGTTCTTAATGCATGATAGTTCAGAATTATTTGCCTGCAGAGCTGCTTGCTTGGTTTAAGGGTCCTGTGCTGCTGTACAGCTGCAATGTAGTTGGAGCAGGGATGTGCTTGTCTTGGGAAAGGCTGAAAGAGTTTGTGCAGCCAGATTGATTCAGCTCTATGCCGTCTGGTTGGTTTTAGGAGTTCTGGTTTTGCTTTTTCCCCCCTAAAGTTAGGAGGTTACATTTAGAATATGTGTGCAGTCTAATGTTTTTGTTTTCCTGGTCAGGTAAGATTTTTATGAGCTGAAGTTAACTGGAGGAAATTGATGTAGACATTTAGAGATCTGTGTGCTCGGCTCCAGTCATATATCCTTGACACAGTCTGTGATTGGCACAGATCTGCATGAGACTAAATGTGGTGTTTTCTTTGGGGTTGTATTTCACGGAAATTGAGAGTGTTTTAGGATTTCAAAAAGCTGAATTCTGATCACTAGGGGTAGATGACATCTTTGAATCCCTGTGTACAGGATGTTATGGTGACGGTGTTGGTCTGTGTCTTTAAAAATTAGCTCGTTTTTTTCAGTTAGAGCTTGTCAAATAGGTAGTGATTTGGAATTTCTGTTGTAAAATAATTTTTAAAAGGGAGGGTCCTACAATAGCTCTTATTGTGGCATTCCTGACAGTTGGAAATGGCTGTATTTAAACAAAGATTTTGCACTGAGTCTGACTGGGTTGGAAATAATTGTCTTTATAACAGCTGTATGGTGCTGTGTGTTTCAGACAGAACCAGTGTTGATAACAGACCAGTTATCTACCTATTGTGGAGCAGCACCTGCTCAGCATCAAGGCTTTGTTTTCTTCCCATGCTGCTCCCATAGAGCAGACAAAAAAGCTGTGAGGCAACAGAGCCTGGAAAGCAGACCCTGGATGACCAAAGGGATATCCATGCCACATAATGTCATGCTCAGCCATGAGAAAACCAAGTGGGGGGAGTTGGTCTGGCATATTGCCATAGCTGGGCATCTTTCTGCTTGTCAGAGGTGCTGAGTGACTGCCTTTGAATTGCTTTTTCTTTTCTCTCTTATGCTTTTTTCCTTATAAAACTGTTGTTATCTTAACCCATGAATTCTCTTGTCTTTGCTTTTCTTGCTTTTCTTTTCACTGCCCTGCACCACTGGCTGGGGAAGTGACCAAGCTGTGTGGTGCTTAGCTGCTGCCTGGGGTCAGCCCATCACGAGTTTCTAGAGCACATTACCCCAATAAATTCTCTCTCCTGCCTTCCCCTTTCCTCATGCTTTTCAATCTCTGATACTGTTTATTTGTTGAATGAATTACTGTCTCCATGGGCAGATAGTGAGTAGCTATAATTATTTAGTCTGTTCTTCTGATCCTGTAATCAAGAGCGTTATAGATCAGACTTGTGTGGTTTCATAAGAATTTCACAATCTCAGCCACCATGACTAGCTGATTAATGGTTTAGCCTGATAAACACAGGCAGCCTAGATCAAATGCTTGTGGGATGTGTGTGACCACAACATGTGGCTGGCCTGTCTCTGGTATAATTAATGGCCAAGTAAGACAAAACTGTTAAAGAGCAGTCCCAGCATTTCCATCACCATGATTTTTGCATATACCCGCATTCTTCTCTTGTAAGAAGGGGCATATGTGTACATTGGAATAAAGTTTTGATACCTTAGTTGTTCAACAGTTACTTGACACATATTAACCAAATATAAAATAAGCTGATCAGTCTTAAGCTTTCCTACAAGATTTCCCACACACAAAGACATGCTGCTTGTTATATTTAAAACTGAATAGCAGGGTGGTGTCAGAAGAGCCGTGCTTGTCCAAAGAATGGAATCATAGCCATGAAAGATTTCAAATTTGTTATCTGCTACAAGTTGAATGAAATAAGCCACTACAGAATTTGTTAAAACTTTGCGTGTTGTTCTGTTTATTAGCTCCTTAATTTTTTTTTTATTGAGATTTTGATTGGAAGTTTTGTTTTGTTTGATTCATTTAGAGGTGATTTAACAAACACGGAAATTTTGCCCTCTATGAACTCTGAAAGTAAAAAAAACAGAGTAATTATTGGAGATTCTTATCTCATGCATAAGAATGGAGATTCTCAGGGTCTCAGTGGATGATGGTAATTAAGTTGAGGTAAAAGGCTTGTGATGGTAACACTCTTTGTGAAGGCTTGCTGCAGGTCAGCCCCAGACATGCAGAGACTTGCTTCACTGTTCAGATCCACTGTGAAGCATGTATTGCTAAATTAGTCATTGAGAGAGATTTGACCGTTATATAAAATTGTCAAGGAACTGAGAAACCTAAACTGATAGTCATCCTGTTTTACAGTGTCTCCTTTAGGTTTATATCTGCATGTGAAAGATGATTAAAATTGGAAGAGGTTTCTGTTTTGATTATTGTTGAATAATGTATTGATGGCTTGTGGTATTTTTTAAATGTCTTACTATTTCATTTACAGCTTTCCAAGACTCCTGTTATAAGCGAAGTGTCATATGTGAACAGTTTAGATAATCTCTTGAAGGAGGAAGAAGAAAGAAAGAGGAAGAAGAAAGAAGGGTTGGTTTCTAAAAGCTGGTTTGAAAAAAATGTTGGGATGGTGTTGTAGAAGCATGGATTTGCCTGATGGAGTTTGAGTAGCAGGAAGCTAAGCTTTGCCTGCTGATGCCACCAACATACAACTGAACTGACAGGACCTACAAGTGTTGCTTAAATAGTAAAAGCTAAATGACAGGCTCCTTCCAAGCAACAAGGAATGATTTGTGATAGATCTGTTTACCCTTGAAGAGCCAGGCTAAATTTACTGATGCCTTTGTTTTAGGTCACTGAGCCAGCTAGCAGCTGCTGGTCAAGCATGAAATAGAAATATTTATGTAGACTGACTGTACTAGTTTTTTCAAAGGCATTTGTAGCTCAGTTTTAGTTGCCAAATTTTGCAGGCTATTGGTGTCTGAGTAGTTACACAGGTCATTGAACAGAACTAATGAGTATTCTTAGAAGAGATCTTTTGGGTAGGAAGTGAAATGTTGTTTATGTGTTAAAGGCAAATGGTGGTGATGGGTATATGTGTTTAACTAATGTGATTAACTCTTTTGATTAAAGACTTTGACCCTGGTAAGTATGAGCTGACTGCCCAAGGAGTAGCAGATACTCCTGTAACTAATTTAACAAATAAAATATTTGTTTGGTGCTTAGAAAAAAGTAAACATTCAGCCACAAGACTGAAAGTTTTGTGCAATTACAAAAACTTTATCAGAAGTTGGTTGAGTATTTTTGTCTGACAAACCAGTGATTGACTATGCTGTTGGAAGTTCATCAGGTTATGGGAAATGTTCACTTTGTGTCTTGAAATGGCAAGATGCTTGGGTTTTACACAGATGCAATGTCTCACATGGTTTTGCCATGTGTAACTGGCTCCTGACTCTACAGCTTGGATTTTGTTGTGAACATTAAATGGTGATGATATGCTCTGCTGCTGCTGTTATTTCAGATTAGATGAAATGGAGAAACAGCTGCAGGAAGACGTAGAAAGAGGGGACAATGCTTCAAATGGAGGAGATGAGGACAATGCCAGTGGAGCTGATCTCTTGGAAGAACAAAGGTCCTTGCAACTCCAAAACCAATTAAATCTTGATCTTGGCTTTTCTAGCCTTTTCCCCCCCCAACCTCTCTGTGTTTCCAGCAATTGTTAATATGTTTAATGAGAACCATTTTCAAATTTTTTTGAGTTGAGTGGATTTCCTTGGGTGCAACTGTATTGTAACAATTCAGTTTTCACATAAGACCATTGTGTTTGCTTGCAAATAACTTCTCAGTGTTGAATTAATAAAAGCTATTTTGAATTTTACAGGGCATTTATGAAGAGATTTTCAGTAGTAACTTATGCCATACCTGACAAACACCCTGGAGAAGATCTATTTAATTTATCAGCTGCTGGGAGAATCTTTACTCAACATGACCTTGACTTGAGGAATTTTCACTTCATCCCTCAAAATCATGTAGAATATCTACTTCTTAAGTAAGAATATGCTCTTCACTTTGCTGTGTTTACTTGTACAATTTTCTTTTTATTCTTAGCAGTTTTAAGGTACTGTTTAATCTTTGCATGCAAATGAGCTTTGTCTTAGTAAATAGGCAAGACTGACTCCCTTTCCCTGGAATTTTCCTTTCTGGATTAGCTTTACATTACATTAAATTGTAATTCGAAGCTTCCTTGTTTCCTCCTCTGAATTCTTGAAAAACCTCTTAAATGAGACATAAAGAACAGCTGTTCTGGCCTCTTCTGTCTGTCTACCACATTGGGCTGTTGATAACTTTACCAGTTTGTGGGAGACAAATGCAGAAGTGAAATGTTATAATGAACACAACTGTCTGCAGACTGGCAGACTTTTGTGGTTACCTATTTGTGACCTTCTAGTGTTACATTGTCTGCTGAAAGACATTTGGTGCTTCCATCCTGCATGGGCCTGGTGCTTGAGGCTCCATCTAACGAGGATTGCCGAGGGTCAGGATCTCTGACATCTGTTGGATTCAGTCACTGAGCCACCAGCGTGTTGGTGTGTACATAAACAGCTGCTCTGTAACCCATAGACATTTCTGCTCTATAAGAGGCTGTTGCACTACAAATGGCTGGACAAATACTTGCCCTATGCCACAAGTGTAAATCCTGAAAAAATTCTGGTTATTTCAATTGGTATTTTATTCCAAACATGCATCAGAGGAACTGAGAGATTTCAGTTACTCTTAAAGGATTTTATGTACTGGGTATGTGCAGTTGTGGGTGTGAAGAGGAGGAAGAGTGACTTTTCATCTCTTGAGGAAGTGGTGTTTGTGATACACTCCTTTGGCTTCAGGCCTTTCTATTAATATGTTTTGGAGATTACAAGGGTATGCGCTTCAAAAGCATCTTGTAAATCAGTGACTGGAGGAATGAGAATTAAACTGATCATCCCTTGCAGAAGGCAATTATAATTTAATTGCTTTTATGCATTCAGCCCCGTTGGTACAGCTGACACATACTGGCTGCCCAGTTGCCACATGGAGGTCATACCAGTCAGGCAGGTAGAGGAGATGTGCAGGAGTTAGGACACACATCTCTTCACAAAGTTTCCTGATTTAGTAGATAGACAGAATAGATGAGACTAAAGAAGGGTGTGTAGGAAACTGGATATCTTTAATTCAGCTCTTTATGACATTTCTTTGTAAAGATGAATCATAGAATATCCTGAGTTGGAAGGGACCCAGAAGGATCATCAAGTCCAACTCTTAAGTGGTCCATATGGGATTAGAGCCCACCAGGCTGGTGTTACCAGCGCCCTGCTCTGACCAACTGAACTCCTCCCAGTGACCAAAGCTACAATAGTTCAATAATAGCAATGGCATACTTTCTGTTCTTCCAACAGCTACTGTTTGCATCCCACAAATCTGCACAATGAGGCTAGGCTGTGGGATTTTAATTGCATTAGTTTGTCTCCAGACCCTTTATTTAAAAGGAAGTTTAAAAAACTTTGAACACATTTTTTTTTCTCTTACACTCCAAGTGTTGATAAAGGTCATTGGACAGTTAAAAATCTTATTTAATAGTCTTATTGAGCATAGCAGGCTGTCTGTGTAGTCAGGCATAGTGATTCATAGTACAATAGTGTAAATAAATGCTTCTTTGAAACTATATTTCCTTAATACAGGTGTTTCCAGACTGTATGGCTTTATAGAAAGATAGTTGTTCTAAATTACCTTTGTAAATTTGATTGCTATTAAAAACCAAGGTTTGATTACTATGACATTTTATATAAGTAATAGCATGACAATAACATCTGTTATGCATATTCAGATCTTTGCTGTTGATGGTGATCTTGTGGGGTGAGGAAGCTTTTGTGAATGTTTTTGTGAAAGTGATGGTGCAACCGCTAATTGATTTTTATCCTCTTTCTTTGCCCCCATTTTCCTCTTACAGTTCTGGTCTAAGACAGCAGCTTTTTTTAGTTGTTAATGGTGTTCTAAGTTCTTCATACCGTGCTACACTGTGTCCCGTACCAATTCTGAAGTGGCTTTTCCAGGTAAGTCTGTGCTATTCATGCAGTTATAATAACTCTGCATGTGTAAAATTTTTCCTGGAAGCCAGTTAAAGAAGTTTGTGAATCTGTTTCATTAACAGCTTTTAAATCGGATCTTTCCCTCCCTGGGTTCTGATTTGTTCTCCAGTCTGAAATACTTTGATTGTCACTAGGGATAAAACAATGAAGAGCCTTTTCTCCACACTCTGAGTAAATGCAAAGCTGCATGGCCTTTTCCATGTTCGTGTATGCTATTGCATTGAAAAAAGACATGGTAGGTGAGGAGAGGTACTGTGGGCCAAATCATGAGCAAATACCAATCTTACTTCATTTCACCCTTAGAAAAACAATACATGCTGCAGTATGCAAAGTGTAGAAAATGCCGTTTTCTACATATATAATCTTGTAAATCATCAGTGATACTGGCATTATCAGATAATTTTCATTTGGAAAAGGTACCTTATGGCTCAGGAAGAAGCCTGGAGTCATTTTCAAAGGAAGTGTGGTGACTCTCAAGATATGTGTCAGTGTCTGAATCACCAGGAATTTACACAGTGCTGTTACTCACAAAAGTGCCCCCCTCCAGTCTCCTTTCTGTTATTAATTGCTATATTCTAACTGCACCTGAAACAAAAAAGAAATCTGGACCACCTGGGAAATTGCAGCTTCAATCCGTTGACTGGCTTTCTATATTGCCAAAAGCAAAACATTTTCTCTTCCATGTCTTTCCCTCCAACCAGTTAGAAGATTGCCTTCCCCCTTTCTGTGAGTTCTGTTTTTCCTCTAATAAGGAAGAAGTGTGAGCCAATTGAGATCACTTACAGAGCAGGAAACTGTCCAGCACTTGGGGAGAAAAAGAAGTTTTTGTTGGGCCAGTGAAGTGCTCCAAGAAACCTGAACTGCACTTGGTAGTCATGTTTTTATAGTTAAGATTTATGTGAAAAACTAAGAATTCATTGTTTGGGTTTAGTATTGCATATGACCAACTTGTCTGTGACTGGAAAAGGGTGTAGTTAACTCTATTGCCTCCACTTCTGCTCAGGGAGCTCAATTTGATCAAAGATAAAATGGGTTCCAAAGGGGTATGTGATACTTTATATTCTCTTAAGCCTCAGAAACTGTTTATAAACCAACATGGGGTTTCTGATACTGTAAACAGTTAATTTCAAAGTATTCATATAATCTTTGCACTGCTGAAATAATCAATTTTCATAGTATTCTGTTTTCATTGTGTATTTTGCTTTAGTGGCTTTCGGGATAGGGTTTTTGTTTGTTTTTTAATCTGCTACTCATTTTACTCTGCTGGGAAATTTGATGTTTTTGTTCTAGTTTGATCTAGGGGTTATCTTGTAATTAAAAGAAAACTGATGTTTTCATGAAGCTTGGTTTTTGATGCATGGCTTCTTTTGTCTTCACAGATGATGTCTATTCATCCTGACCATTGTGTTTCCACCCAGATCTTAAGCAGATTGATGGAGTTAACACTAAAAAACTGTAAGTATTTGAAGGATGGAAAACTGACCACCTGAATGAAAGCACTCCTCTCTTCAGTTTTAGAAAAGTGAAGCAGTAAAAGGCACTAGTTCTGTTGGGTGGTTTTGGCTTGAGTTTAGGCTCTTTTTTTACTAATGCAATGCAGAAATGCTGGGGGCTGACCTTCACTGTGTGTGTGCAGCATATGGTCCTGGTACATACCTCCAAAGTATCCAGTACAGAGCCTTTTAAACTCACTCCTGGTATTTCACAAATAGAATTCACCTGAAGAGAAGCTCATTCTACTCAAAAGTTTGCCCTCCTTTCCATTTTCTACTTTGGATGATGTGCACATTTGTAGCTTAAGAACTACAAGATGTTTTTTACATTGTCATACCGGGTGTGTAGCACTTCATGATTTACTTTCCAGATAAATGACAGAAGTGAAGTGAATCATACATCTGCACAGAAACACTTTGAAGGATCTGCTTCAGCCCACAGTGCTGCTAATGTCTTCTCTGTTTTGTCTTCTTCCTTTGTCTGTACTCAAATATTTCTCCACTACAAGTTCCTTTGTATGCTCCCCATGTCTTCATTCAGATCCATCAAAAGAGACATTCATTTAACAGTACCTGTTAGCATTGTTAAAGTAACGTGGTTCTCTTGAGGTATTTGCTCAGCCTGTCCAAATTGTACCCTGTATTTTAATTCTTGTTTGAAATCAGAGCTGATATCAGAGGGAATGTGACCTCCTTTATTTTGTGCCTTGCTGGCATTAGGCTTGATTCTCAATGAATAGCTCAAGATAATGAGCATTCAAACGATTAAAGCTGGGAGTTCCTTGTTTGCCACTTCTATTCCAGAAACCTTGCTGGTTTTCAAATTTTACTTAGCTTCTCTTCCAGTCCCACTGTGATAACACCCTCTTAGCTTTACCTACACAGGCAGTAATTTATGTGTTCTCTTAGACAAAAACATTGCCTTGTTGCTTGTTCTGCTGTTTATGATGAAGGAGAACTATGACAGAAAATGGGTGGAACTTGAAGTTAATTGACCTATTACATAGGCAAGATGTTTGCCTAGTGTAAAATACTGTATTACATTCTTTTTCCTCCCTCCTTGTTCTGAAAATAAGCTTACTGTTTAATGTACTGACTCCTCTGAGATGAGCTGTTAGAATTGATGTGAACTGCTAAGCTTATTTGTTTCCCTTAAAAGGAGCTATGCTAAGAACTAAATTGAAACTAATCCATTCCATGTCTTTTATTTTAGCTTCCATCAATGATCAACAGTTTAAACCATGGATTCCTTCAATAGCTGATATATCAACTGTTTTTGTCAATATGGGTATTGAGTTCCAATCTCTCTTTCCATTGCAACATCTTCAACCCTCCTTCAACGAGCATGATATTTTGTAAGTGTTGTCCTTTTGGTATTTTTTACCTTCTTTATTTCCTTTCCCATACTCTATAAGTTCTTGGCTCAGGTCTTAGAATAAATAACCCTGGAATTCAAACAATGACTTCAGTAAGGATTCAGCAAACCAGAGCATTGTCTTTTGTCCTGCACCTTCTAATGAAGGTTTGCAGGAATATTGGCTAAATAGCTGGGCAAAATAATTGGCTGCAAGTTGAGTTAGATGTGTGTGTTAGATGCTCTGTAACTGAGGATTATTTTGATTTGAAGGCATTTTGATGCCTTGATGATTTTTTTTTCTTCAGTTTGATATCAATAAGTCTTTGTGGGCTTTTGAATTGTTCACTTTTTGCTCAGATTGTGTTTCTTCTATTAGAAGTCAGGCTCAAGAAAGAGTGAGTCAACAGTGGCCAAGAGGAGATGTAGCCAGTCCAGCGTTACCCAGTCTGCTTGAAAACAATTTAATTAACGTGATTAAGGTGAGCAAACTCCTTGGCTTTTCAGGATTTGGGGTTTTTTTTTTTGTGTGTTCATGTTTCCTTTTGGGAGGGAGAAAAGGGTTTGCAGTCTAGTCCTGAGCATGTGTTTGAGTAGGGGTTATCCTGACACTTCAGCTTCAGTTTTATGACAGGCATTTTGCAGACTTCAGTTTCTTGACTTCCATTGGCTTCACTCACAGTTGCAGAGTTTTGCTGCCTCTCTTTTACTGCTGTGGCACTTTATGGAGTATCTTGGTTCCTTCACATAGAAGAAACTATACTAATTTTAGTTTTCAGTATTACTGGAGTGTTTAGAAAATCTTTTGGCCTTTCCTTGCATTAAAGGAGGATTATGTATGTAGTAAAGAAAGATCTTTCCTGCTCTGGTAGTGTCTAGGGAATATTGCCATTGCTCAAAAAGAGTCTCCAGCCGATAATTAATAAAAAATGTGCTGTTACTGGGAGATGGGGACATGTCAGTACACAAGTGTTGCCAAAGTAGCACATCACTTGAGGTACATTTTAATGTGAGTGGGGAAAACTTCAGTTCTCATCATGCTTCAAAATGAGCTAAAACAATTCCATATTTTAATGCTGTGTATTTCTTTTAAAGTTTCTAGTTTTCTGTACATCAGTAATTCATGATGGATATACCGACCATGAATTATGGCTGCTGCTTGTACTGCTATTTAAAATAAGCTTGGAGAAACAGTTAAAACAACATTTTGTGGTAGATTTTCAGTGCCTTCTTGTAAAGCTTCTGATGAGTGTAAAAGACTGGGATACAAAGGTAACTTCATACATTTATTTTACTAGATTTGTGGATTTGTGAAAACTGTAACTTCTGTTTTGAAGTTTTCTTTTTTCTGTTTTGATACATCACAAAAGTACTGGTTGAAAATGTAAAGCAGAATTTTCAATAACGGTATGTATAATATGAAAAATACAAAGCTTTGTGTTTGTGTGAGATTTAGAAAATGGGCAGCTATACTGAGAGTTTTTATTGCATGACATTGAGTTTCCTGTTCTCTTCTACAAGAGTTTATCTTAAAATTGTTTGCAAAAGTACCTGTATGTTTAAAATGGCGGTCTGAAAGAATGAAGAAATTAGTGTACTATGCTGGTAAGGAGTCATTAAAAACATTCTGATCTCAACTACCCTACTTTAAACTGTATTTAGCAGACTCACATCCTGGTGCTGCACGGAAATTTTTTAATGTACGTCATCTCTTGTTAGATCAGTTCCTTTTATCACTCATGCTGCCTGTGTTTCTAGGGAGTAGATGTGTGCTTCTTTGTAAATAAAGCAAACAGCAGTTCTTCAGTCTCAGGATATTTTATTTTCTTTTAAAGATGCCTGAGCTGTGCCTGGCAGTGAGTGAACTCTCCAGTAATCACCATAACCTCCTGTGGCTTGTTCAGCTTGTGCCCAGCTTGACTGCACGTGGACGGTAATGACACAAATGTCAGAAATACACTGGATCATTAACAGCTGATTTATTTGTATAAGCTCAAAGCCAGAAAAATGCAATATTTATTACATGGCAGAAAACAAAAAAGGATTTGTTTTCTCATATGCTGCAGTTCTCAGTGTGCATGTATAGCTTTCTGATAACAGCCCTTTTTCACAGCAGAAGTTAAATCTTTTGTGTAGTTACTGGGCTATGGATTCTTGGTATCCTTGGTAGCAAAGAAAGGCTTAGCTTCAGGTTTTGACATCCATCACCCTAATTCTTGTCTGAGTGGCCAAAATTTAAATTTTCTTTTGGTAGTTCATGTCTGGTTCTATGCATCATTCTGAGTTCTCTATCTTTGTAATTAGTGAACTATCACATAACTGAGCAAGCAGAATTAATTGGGTCATTAACTTTAGGCTTGGAGACAAATATCTAGCACTGTTTACTTGTGCAGAAGCTGAGCTGCAATGAGATTAAGGATACTTCTGTGTTTTACTAGCCTACTTATTGGTTTATATAACACCTATATTCAGAAAATCTAGTTTAATAGTTGCAAGCAAGTTTATGTCTAGGGAAAACATGCATAGCCTCACATACTTCGTAGAAACTGTGGTTTTTAGAAATTCTATGGGAAATAATTTTTAATTTGTTTTTCAGGGAAGTAAAAAGACGGCTTAGCCTAGTGATAATTGCAAAATTTCTTCATAAAAGGCGTGTAGAAATACCTGATGACAGTGATGAGCAGGTATTGCTTACATGTGTTGTCTTTGTAGAACTTAGAAGTTTAGAGAACATATATATTGCATGCTTGTGTTTTATGTTTTAATACTTGAAGCCTGTTTTCAAGAACCTTGGCAAATGACCAATTAATAGTTTTCTGCTTAGATTAGTATTAAAAGTATTAAAGTATTAAAAGTGTATTTGCGCATGTGTAATCTGCATGTTCTGCAATTTGTGCTTCTTAATTTTAGACATAGGAAAGAGATCTACACTTCTTTGTGTCTTCCTTTTGTAATCATGTGGAGACACACTGCTTTCATCGGTTTGGTCTTTTATTGAGGAAGTGTACAAACACTGAAGTCTGTGAATAGTCAAAAATCACTCAAAGCACAAAAACTTCATTTTTTAATTAAAAAGCCCTTTTCTGTTCTTGATTCAATGGCACTCAGTTTCCAATTTTCTGTTGTTACTAAATCAGTCCAATTAATGCTTGTATCTGTAGATGTTTCTTCTGCGTCGCTTTCTGGTGTGTATGAAACCTTCTTATCTACTGAAGAAGATGAGAAAGATGAGAAAAGGACAGGAGGAGCATAAAGATGATAAAGTTCATGCAGAACTAGAACATGAGGTATACAGCCAATAGTGCTTTTTTTGCTTATGTTTATGCTTTTTGTAAAAAAAAAATAAATATCTTTTATACCACTTGGGGAATGTTTATTTTACTTTTTCAGAGTTCTGTTTGTGGAACTGCAAATACACTGTTTTGTAACTGTTCATCTTTTAAAATGCTATTAATTTTGATTATAGTCATGGAGGAAGAAAAAGAACATGTGATGGAGGAACCTGTTTTGGGTTGTTTTGCAAACAGGGAAATGGTCAGATTTTTCTGAGTCATGGGGAAGTCTTGAGTCTCTGCTTCTGTAATCAGAAGACAATCTATCCTCCCTTCTGATGTAATCAGTGAAAACTGTTTAGTGCTGAGCCAAACCTTCACCTGCAGGCTTCAGAAAAAGATTTATTAATCTTTTATTAATCTCTTCTCTCAAACGAGTGTTAGAAAGATTTAGTATTTCCATCCATCCAAAAACTGAATGTTGGTTTGGTTATTTGAGTGGTTATCATTGAATCTCTCAGCAAGTTTTTTGATCTGGGGGTGGATGATGGGAAAATAAAGCCAGCTGCTGAATTTAATTTTCAGCTATTAAAACCACATTTTTTGGGTTACTTATCCAAAACAGTATAATACTGGTTTAAAATGTTTCCGGTATTCCGGTTTTGAATAAGTTATTTAGGCAGATAAGTTGATGTCCTTGTCCATTGGCCTGGCTGTTGGGGGATTAATTCTAGAAAGTGGAGATGGTTCTGTTTCTATAATGGTGCTTTGACTGCTAAAGCTCTTTTGATTTCTCTCCAGGTCTACTACCTAGTCTATGTCCTGCTTCATCTAGTCAGTGAAGCCAGTTTCCTTGATGTTGTAAATTCTAGTCAGAGGGTAAGTAACTTTAGTAGTTAGACATTTAGATTTTAAGGTACTGTTTATCATGCACATTTAGTCCGTTTTGGTAAGAGCTATCACGTGATGGAAGATCACCAGTGCATAATAGCACTGGGGGAAACTTTTGTTCTGGGCAAGGTAAATGCAGAAGAACTTCCATGTGTTTACTGCAGAGAAAACTCTCTTCTGTTTCTGTGAATGGAGCTACCTCCAAACATAAGTATGTGAAAGAGCAGGTATTTGTTGTGTTAATCTTTGTCAGCAAGTATCTGGAGATAAACTTAACACAGATTCTAAATCAAATTATTCTGTCAACTTTGGAAGTAGGATTGAAATTTTTCAGTCTAGGAGAAAGCCACTTAAAAATATCCAGTAAAATATTTTCAAGCACACTTCAGTTTCCCTAGAGTGCAGCAAATGAAAACAAGGACTGTAGCTCTTCTCTGTAGTGGTAGTTCCTTTGTGCCATGTGATGTCAACATCTGCTAAATAATACTTTCTATTTAGCCTTTGAGTATTTCTGTTCAGATTTCTCTGATCATTTGCTGGGAGTTGCTTGCTGCAAGGTGTTTCTGTAAACCTGTCCTCTTGGCTTCCAATAAATCTGTCATAGGAACTTTGTTTACATTTGAGAGACGTAAACCAGTAATGTTTGGCCACATCTGGATGCTTAAGTGTCTCAGTGTGTTACTTAGATTTGTGGAGAACTTGATATTTTCAATTGTTTCTTTAATGTTTCAATTTCTTAATGAAAAAAGATTTTATTATTCACTGACCTGTTAGCCATTAAGTGGCAAGAGGCATGTGGCTGAATATTGTGCAGGCTAGACTTGTGTAAAATCAGTCTTCACTGTTCCATTTCTGTCCCTCTTCCAACTAGAGGGCATAAATTGTGGTGGCATTGAGACACTAGCAAATGTTTAGAAATAAATATTTAGGATGTCTCACCTGTTCTGCAGAGCGGGGCCTCTTGGCAGCTGTTCAGTGAGAGATTGAAAACAGGAATTTTATGAAGAAATTAACAGAATATGAAATACTTTGGGAATCATTATCAGGAGATCATGAAGTGCAAAACTGCCTTATTAAAGTAATCAGAAATTTAGAGAAAATGAAAGATCAGCGCATAAAACCTTGGATATATTTTACCTGCTCAGCCAGTTCCTACAAAACAAATTATCTGAGTCATCATTACTGAAAAGGTTATTTTCAGCTATTGTTAACTTCAGAATTTTTTTTGCTGATAAAAGGTGTGAATGGCACTGCGATGTGTTTGCTATTTTGGGGGCAGAATAGATTTGCAAATTAGTTAGTAGAAACTTTAGAATTTGTGTTGTATAGCTCTGCTATACTTTTAAAGCTACTTTTAAAAACTTAGACCTGGTTTACCAGTGGCATGCCAGCAACAGATAGAGGATCTTGAGATGTCATCTTGTTTTCTTTCTTTTTCCCTTTCTTTACTGTGTATTTCTGAGAAAAATTCAAATTGGAGCATATAATTTTTAATTGATATAATATTTGAATAAAACCTGTAGTTTTGACATGGCAGTTTTAATAGCTGTACACTTTTGTCTTTATTTAGCAACACTTACTGAAGCTTTGTCATGCCTTAGATAAGCATGTAAACGGCGATATTAAAGGACATGCATTAATGTTTTATCGGTCCAAGGTAAGGTGCAAAACTTGATTTTTCTGTTTTGTTTTGGGGTGGTTTTTAGTGTATGTGTGATGCATGGAAATTCTAGGAGTTCCTCATGGGCTTGTGGGTTTTTTCCTGTTTTTTGTGTCTGCATCATGTCTTTCCATGGGATAAATACATGCCCATTTTAATTCACTGAAGATATTTGTTATGATAACAGTGGGACTCCTAACAGTTTTAAAATGTGACTGATCTTCCCTTTAGCCAGGCATCTTCATGTGTAGGTGCACAGAGTTGCTCTGTTTCTCTTTGTGGCAGTCAGTGGTAGCTGACTCCAATTTTAAGAGCAGGACCTACCTGCAGGGCAGGATACAGATACTGAAAAATTGCCTGTCTTGCACGAGTCCCCATTTTATTTCTCAAATGAATGAATTGATTAAAAATGCTTTGGATTTAAGCCAGCTGTGTATGTGATGCAGCATTAAGCTTGGACAGCTGCCTTTTGTTTGCTTTGTTGTGTGAGTCTTGCTACTGGTAGTCCTAATTTTGTGACCTTCATGCTTTGCGTGCTGTTGTAGCAAACCAGGTCAGCTCAGTGATAAAGTGACCAGTGCTTGGCTTCTTCAGCTTTAAAATCAGACATTTGCAGTTGTGTGCTTCCTTACCTCTCAAAAACATTCTTCTTTTCTTACTCAGACAGATTAGTGGAGCATGGATCCTTTTGACAAGTTAATTATTCTTGCCTTGGAGTGTAGTATCTCTGGTTGCTTTCACTTCTGTTGCTATTTGCCTTTGCACTGAGAGGGGACAATCTTACTCTGGTTTTCTCCATTGCTTCATTTATGAAATACTGCAGTAAATTCTAGAGGATGCCACTGTGCTGGGTCTTAACATAGCACATGAAGCAAATCTCAGTGTGAATGGCTTGAATTAAATACCTGCTTGTGATTGGTTATGAAAAAGCAGAGTTTTATGTAAAAGGAATTTGTTTCAGAAGCAGCCAGTGCTGCATTGTTGGCTTTTGTGGCTGCAGTTGCACCTGTTCTAGGTACAGACTTGTGTGACAAACCTCATTTCCCAGGGATGAGGTGGTGTTTGGAGGTTTGCATGGTGATTCCAGACATTTAATGTGGGGAGTCATGTGCCTCTAATGTGTTTGTGGAGTGTGTGACTTCACATTCAGAGTCACGAGTTACAGGGATCTGAAGTTGAGGTGATGATACTTTGTGACAATAAAACTGTTCCTTTCCTGTAACCCTTGTATGCTGGGGTTTTTTTTGAGTTTGAAGCTATGAGAGGGAACACAGGGTATGATTTTCTCTAACAGAAATGGCTAAATTAATCTGTGAATTTGCAGGTAAAAGGCTTGGCTACTAGCATATGTAGGAAATGGCAGGATGTGATACAAACCACTCGGCTTACTCAGGTACTGTAATTGAAACCATTTTCTCTCTTCCCACATTGCAGGGTGCATTTAACTCATTTTTTAGCACTTGAAAACGGCATATTCTTTTCGAGAGATTTTTCTACGTAAATGGCATGGCTGTGGAATACGCTTATATGTGTTAGAAGGAATTTTAATTAAAATTCTTACTTTGCTGGCTCCAGTAAACGCAGGATCTCTTCTCTATTGTTAGAAGTGCTGTTTTTGTAAAGGTGTGTGCAATACACTGAAACCCCAGTCCTGAGTGGAGTCACAGGGCTTGTGATTGCAGCTCTTAGCAGATGCTTCCAGAAGGACATGGGAGCAGGAATGCAGTGAGACACATCCTGCTGTGGTCTGGCATCTGTGGCTTTGAGACTTGAATCCAGGGCTTTATTCATATATGTTTAAGGACTCTCAACAACTCCTCCTCTTTTGAATGTATCAAATTTCATTAGGCAAAGCTTCTCATGGTTGTAAAAGTAAACAGTAGTAAATAATGCCATGATAAATCTCAAATGTTTGCCTTTCTGACTACTAGTTGGCCTTGGTAGAATAGATGGATTATTTCTAATGGTACTCAAAATTCAGAGCTCTTTCCTCCAGCCTTGACTTGCAAGGTTTCTTCCTTACATACAATTTAAATTACACAAATATGCCTTGTATTGATTGCAGTTAAAAACTGTGTAATTACTAATTTGTAAAGATTATTAATTGCTCCTGACAATGGGGGGGGAAAAAGTTGTGTGTAGTGTGTGTGATATTTCATGTTCCTCGAGCAAGGAGTGACACATGTAACACATGGCTGCAGGATCTACTTAGCACTTAATGAAAGTTGATAACAAGGTGGCTCTTTCAGTGTTGTTTTTTTGGAGATGTTTGGGATTGATTCACATGTGGGAAACATGCAAGTGTTTAGAATAAAATTCCAGGGACTTTTTCCAGCACGTTGCGGTGCTCCCAAGCTAAGCACTTGCCTACCTCAATAATTTCTTCTGGCACTGGTTTTCTGACTTGTACACTAATTTGTTTTTGTTCTTTAGGGAAAACTGCATGACTTCTGGGAGCCAGATTCATGACATCTTGCCTAGTTAAGGGAAAATAACAGAAACTGAAATCAAGGAGGATGTAGAAAGAATGGAGCTTCACCTTGTTTGGAATAGAAGAAATCAGTCATCTAAGTTAGAACTTGAGCTTGATTCAGACAAGCACTAGACTCATGAGAATCTGATTTTGACTAACATTGTTTTTTACTACAAGTGCTCTACTTCTGAGAAATCAATATGGACAAACTGAAAAAAACCCCAGCTGTTCCTATAGCCCTGTCAGAACTGGCTAGAAATATTTTACTATGTTGAAAGCTGAGGGAAGTTTGCTTGTTTCCATTGTTAATCACGAGACATTTGAGAACAGTGTGTATTTATTTTCTTGCCAGTGCATACCTGCGAGCATTGTTTTAGGTTGGCTGGGAAGGAACTGCCCTGTGACATGAAATGTGAGTTCAGAAGGAGTGTTAGACCTTCCCTGTTTTGAGCAGGTGAGGAAGCGGTTCAGGTGTGGGCTGAATCATGGTAATCTGCAAAGCAGAATTGGTATGAACATCCAGTGTCTTTTAAAAATACAAAATACAGAAGTTGCAACTTCTTTAAATGGAGAATAAAATATCATCTCAGTGGAGATTAGAGAACAGCATTTGGCTCACCTTTGCAAGGATTGTGGAAGCCATATGATGACTGAATTTCTTGGTGTGAAGTCCTGCTGCACACACAATATGTTCTCAGAGCTCCAGGAGCTGTTTATGAAATAATCAGAGGAAGGTGTGATCTCCTTTTGTGCTCTCTGTACAAATGCTACTTAAATATTACACTGTGGTTTGTCTGTAGGATGGGTGCATATGGGAAGAAAAAGTTAAGGTATTGGTTAGAAGCACCAATGGGGATTCCCATAATAAGTGAGATTTTTAATAACATCAATGTGTGTGTTTTATAATACTGTTTTAATTCTTGTAGATTACCCTGTCTTGTATTAAATTCTCTACGTTAGGAATGTAAAATAAGGCTTAAGAAACCTGCCAACCACAAAACCTTCAAATTTAATTATGTGTACTACATAAAGGAACTGCCATAGAATGGACACGTCTTAGAGGGAATCTATTAGATTTGCAAATTCATACAAAATGTTTTTGCTTTCTTTTCAAGTGTTACATTGTTACATCAGTGTCATCTTTTGCTCTTTGATAGCTTATCTGCCTTCCTTCTTGTAACACTTGTTTACTCTGTCAAATATATTGTATGTAATTTTATTAATGTTTTTATTTTTTTCACTAATATTGTATAAAGGTAAAAAATGGAGAATGTTTACTGTATTTAATGTGTATATATTTTCTTACTGTGTGAAGGTGACATTGCTGGCCTGTATATTTTGAACAAGAACAGGGGAGGGGTTTAGATGAATATGTACTGCAGTTTAAAGCATGTTGAAACTGCTGAGGGTTTTTTCCATACAAAATAGCCACTTTGATGTTTACTTTCATTGAACAGAACAATGGAAAAATAAAACCAGACACTCATTTTTAGTTAAATGTCCCTGAACAAAATGGGCTGTGTATTACAGAAAAAAAAGAAAAGAAAAAAAAAAAGCTGCAGGTCCTATTTTATTCTTATGGCACATGTTGCAATTCTTGGGTTCCCGGCTGTCAGCTCATTATAGATGGATACAGTCTTGAAATCATTCTCAGCTCAGCCAGTCCTGTGTTTTCATGCTTAATGCCCATTCTGGCACTTTGCCTCTTTCCCCCATTCCTGCTAGCTCTGGACTTCTTTTCCATCTGTTTTGTAGCTGAGGAGTGATTCCTCAAGTGCTGAAGTCTAGGTGTGGGTTAAATTGGTGCTCATCAGAATCCTTACAGAGATGATTCCCAAGCATTGCCATGGGGTTTTTACAAGGGGGTCCTGGCTGTGAAATAGCAAACCTGCTGCCCTTATGTTTTGCCAGCTCATTTGCTGTCCCTCAGGAGCCTGATTATTGCATTTCATATGTAAGAAGGTGCACTTTATTTCAGTAATAACAGAAAAAAATTAAAGTCTGGTTATAAAATATATATTTGTAGCTCCTTGTCTTTTTTTTCCTGACAAATGTCTATAGCTTAAAATACCCCAAATACTTCTTGTTTCAAAGTTGAAGAAACCTGGCAGTGAAACTATTTGTCCATCTCATATTCTCACTGTTCCTGTGTGGGACTTGGTAATGGATGGGGATTTCAGAAGTGATTAATGACGTGCAGGTAGGTCTGGCTGAAGGTCAGTAGGACACTTCATTGATGCAGCAGCTTCAGGAAGTCTCTGAAGTCCCCAAAGCTGATGGTTTAGTTGAGGATGTCTTTGGGAAAAGCAGGTGACTGGAGTACCTGAAATGCTGAAGTGTGTTATTGGTGAAGCATCTGGTTAGATTGCTGCAAAGGCATTTTAGAGGTAGGATTTCAGTGTAGAAAAAGACTTTTAATACTGAGGGATGGATGCTGCAGTGCTGGTTTTCTGAGCACAGAAAGCCAGATCTGCCTACATTAGAGGTGTCTGTGCTCAGCATTTGGCCATGGGGACTGCAACGGAGACTATGCTGCTGTGGAGATTCAAGCAAGTACTTCCAGGTAGTTGGATTTCTCTGCTCCCCCTGTTACTAGCAGGAATAATGGATCTCCAGTACTAATGCTGGTCTTCTGTTTGTTTTCTTTCCCAGGAGATCTGTATGGTACAGCACAGTGTCCCTGACTTGGGGGTTTGTGTTTTGGTTTATTGTTGGTTTGTCTTCCATGGGTTTGTGGTGGTTGTGTGACTTTTTGTTTTACTGAAAAGGGCAAATCAGAAAGGTTTCTGCTGGAGCTGACCCTCCTGATTTTTCTGTGGTCTTGTTCCTTGGGTTTGTGAGCTTTTTGAAAATTACTTCTTGCCCAAAATTCCCCAGTGGGAAACACCACCCTCTGCCAGAGGGGCAGCTGTTTCCACTGGCATATTAGGGCTTCTTTCTGCATCCAGAAAGAGAGAAAAGGCTCCTGGGACTAGCTGACTTAGAGAAGAGGTTTGATGAGCTTCTAGGAGCCTACGCAGCTGCTGAGCAGCTCCAGAGGAGCTGCCCAGAGAGGTCAGACAATCATTAGTGGATTTAGCTTATTCCTTGTGGTTTAACTTATCAGAATTCCTTTAATTGCTGTTTCCTCCATACTCCCCCCAGGCTGTGAAATACCTTCATGTTTTGCCTTGTGGATATTTTGCCAGCTTTACTGGCAGGGCCCCTTCTTATCACGTGTTGAAAAGGGCTTTTCAGTGCTGGGGAATGGCGTGGGCTGCTGGTGGGGAAGGATCCTAGGAAAAGTAAATTCCTTGAAGGGCTTCTCTTTGTGGACAGGCTTTTAGTTCTGCCTGATGATACTTTTTTCAGCCAGCACCTTCTCGCCGTTGCAGTCAGGAATTCGAAAAGGAGTATTTTATCTGGTATCAAAAGCAAGGCTGGGTTGTGAGAGAACAACATTCTCATCTTCACATCTTGATATTTTGATCTCTTTGGAGAAAGCCAATCCTATACTTTCAGGCTGCTTTTAAGTGGTATTCGGATATACTGTACTTTATTTAATGCCTCCCTTGTCTCTGCATGGTGAGCTGCTGCTGTTTCACCTCCTTCAGCTTTCCTGCGCCTCCCAGATCCCTGCAGGGAGGTCACAGGGGAGGGAATGGAAACTCCACTGGAATTGTTCCCTTCATTGTCATCAAAGCTCCTTTGCCATCAGCCTGGGGGGAAACCCAAAGCTTTTCAAGGCAGGTTTGGCCCGTATGGTGTGTAGGGGTGGATAAAGGGGCCATTTTCATACACACACTCTTTTCCCAGTGCTTCCCTTTGGGTTTGCATTTGCAGCTGAAGCTGCCTGAAGCCGGGAGAGCTATGCTCCTTCCCTCTCGCAGAGAGAAGCAGAAAGGGTAAATAGATTTGTGCTGGTTTTGTGTAATTTGTGTTTTTGAGCTGTGGGGTGAGTCCTTCACCCGAGAAGTGAGGGCTGTGAGCTGGGGCGTGGCTCCGGGGCTTTGCCTCTGCGTTTCAGGCTCTCTTCTCCCGAGGAGCGATGAAAGTCCTGGCTCTCGGAGCAGATGCAGGAGCAGAGCATCCCTTTCCTCCCCGCACTGACCGCCAGGCCGCAGCTGAAACAGAAACAATGGCTTCAAGCTGCCAGGGGCAGTGCTGGGGAGAGGGGGGCAAGGCATTCAGTTTCGTGCTTTATTCACACTGCGGGCTTTTATAAAGGCAGCATAAATCATGCAGAGCAGCCATGGGCTCCACAGACAGCATCGTTCATGCTCTCAGACACACTGATCTGCATGTTGGAAACTGAGCATGTCCCCTTTGCCCTAAGCAGGCCTGCCAGGTGATGATGCTGAGATGCTGCGCTGCATATCAGCTCTCCTACACCTTTGCGAAGCGCTGCCCGCCTCCCCTGTGTGCTAACCCATTTTCCCCCCAGCATTTTGTGCTCCAGCATTGTTATGGTAAGGTTTGCACAGCGCAATGTTTTTCCCTCCAGTTGATTTTCTATGATTAGCCCATTTTTCCTCTTGCCCTCATTCTGTTTTTTCCCGCAGTATGCGAACGCCGTTTGCTGAGAAACTGTGTCAGCCTTCCTCTAATTAAGAGTCTGGCAGGAGCCAGTGCAACAGTAATTTTGGAGATGACGCTTCCAGTTTGGAGCTGACAGTGAGCTGAGGTGCTGCGGCAGGGGCTCGTGCTGGGGATGCAGGAATGTTCTCCGGCTGAGCAGGACAGGGGGACCCACGAGGAGCCTGGTGCAGGAGCAGTGAGTACCCTGGGTGCGTCTCTGCTTGGGTGTTTAAACCGTGTCTTCTTGAAAAGTGGCTGCAGGAATGGTTAATCCGTGGTTATGTCACAGGTTTAGCCTTTTGCGAGGGAGTCTGTGTGTGTGTAAAGGACAGGGATAAATTGCAGTGGCCCTAAGTCGGCTGCATCACTCTGAAATAGTTATAATGTTGGAAAGTAAGATGGAGAGCTCAACAATCCTATGGCCTGAAAAAGGGCAAATGAGGAGAAGCCATTCAATGGCGCTCTGCAATATGACTTCAGACTCTATAGTTCTTTTATTAGCAGGAAAGCTCAAAGCAAACAAAAGGAGACAGGAGCTGGGGATCTGCTTGCCTCAGGATGTTGTGGATGCTAAAAGATTAGAGGTTCAAAGAGCGTTTTATGGCAGAAAAATGCAGCGGGGGTCTGTGAAATGAAAGCGGTTCTCCCTGGCTGAGAAAGCTTCAGGCTGCTGATCCCTGGAGGGTGGAGCATGTGCTGGGGAGATATCCCAGATGTCAGTGCTGTTCCTTCACCCTCTGCAAGGTGCTAGGATTTGGTCCAGTGTGGTGTTACTGCCTGTATGTCTCATGTGAAGAGTTGAGGGATTTCATGTCGTCTCACAGTTTCCAAACTGTCTGTCATGTGCACCATTGTCCACCCACTCCTGAGACAGAAGTTGCTGTCGAAGGTCATGCCAGTCCTTGCTCTGAAGCAGCCTAGTGAGGTATACGGGATCAAATGTTTCATTTGGCTGAAGAAAACTCAGTGACATTTTTTGATCTTTCTAATGACCCTGTGACTGAGACTAGGAAAACAAGTTGTGTGGTTCAGGCACTCCAGCAGAACACAGCCAACCACATGCCAGAGTTGACCTCCTTCCTCTCCCCTCCCACCCCATCCATGGATGTTTGCAGCTAGGGAGAAGTACAAATAAGAGCATACGGGAAGATTTATTTTTTTTTAACCTTCCTATGCGGTACTTCTAGAGCACAAGTCAGCATTTTCCCTCTCTACTTGCTGTGTCAGGTTTGCCTCTTGGGGGCAACCTCACCCCACTCCGGCTGAGACCAAAAGGAGTTCGAGTGCTTGGGGGGCGATGACTCACTGCGCATCTCGCTTTGCCTTTGTGTTATCTGATCATTTTTAGCAATCGAGGTCATAATTTGCTGAAAGGATTTTAGGATTTAAGCTGTCGAGGCCGACTGTTGGTGGCTTTTCAGAAATGATGCGACTGGCTCTTGAAGGTCCCTTTCCAGCCTTGGAGTCCTTCAAAGTTTTTTTCCTGCCTTGGTGCCCTTCAGAAAGAGGAGGGTAGCATGGAAGGACATGTGTTTTGTGGTTCTGGTTTAATGGGCAGAACATAAATCTCTGCGAGGAAGATTTACAATGTTCTTCTGGCTCTTTTGCCTGGTTGGCTTGGACTGTCACTAAGCCTATCAGAGACAGTGCTGCAGACACTGTGACTTGTCAGGGAAGAGAACAAAATTACTGCTCTAGCTCCATTTCAGCCCTGAGTCCCTGAGCAGGCATCTCGTACAAACCTTGTCCACAAAAAACTATTTGCATTTATTTAAAGGGCGTTGAGGTATATGATGGAATAAAGGAAGTATTATTCATGCTTCGTGCTGCGGTTCCTAATGGTACCTTACACGCTGATATGACCTACAAAACTTGTTGTTTTGTGCCTGCAGTGCTCTGATGTTCTTCCTACCCTGAGGGTCAGAAATGACAAGAATAAATGATCATGACGAGCATCTTACAAATCCCTGCTCCCTCTCCTTGGAAGTGTCCTTGCCAGGGCACAGCTCAGTGACCTTGCTGGCACAGGCAGCAGGGAAACAGCATGCTTGTCCAGCCCAAGGGACTGTGAGATGTGAGGGCAAAGCCATTTATGCATATTCGTGTTTCACCTTCTCCCCAAAGCCCAGGGATGCAGCTTGGGCTGGCCAGGAGCCTTGGCTCAAGCTGAACGCATGCAGGGCCCCACCTCTGGAAAACACCAGGGAGAAGTGAGGTTAACCACGGAGCCCAAAGCATAAGGACTGCTCCAAAGAGGGGTGCAGGGCCCTGCAGCCTGTGTATGTCCAGTGAAGGACTGAGTCAGCCCTGCTGGGGCAGCAGCTCCTGGCTCCAGCCAGCCTGGGCACTTGGACAGCAGCAGCCACGCAGCTCATTAACCCAGCCCTGCGGCACTCGCTGTGCTGGCCTTGACACTGTCCTTCTTAATAGCTCTTCTTCTTTCCTTTTTAAAGTTTTTTTTTCTTTTAATAAAGGTAAATTAGCTGTATGGATATGCAGGAACATGAATCAAAAGAATTCAGCTGACTCTCGAATGAACTGTTCATACAGAGATGTGCTAAAATACCAGGACGTGATGGATGCAGCCTGCTCAGAAAACACCTAAGGACAAAAACTGCTTGTAAGGCATCTCACTGCAGCCTCCAAAAATCTGATTATGTAGGGGGAGGGAAAAAAAAAATCAGGTTTTGGAATACATTAACTCAGTTGAACAGCCCAGAGAGAAGGTACCAGTAAGAAGCAAATCAATTCCTGAAGGCTGCTGGGAAATTTCACTCAATTGGAGCTTCGGAGTAAGGCTGGCTGAACTTAGAAGAGTTATATTTCACCTGAAATATTTAACACTGGGCACTTGAAATGCTCTGTGTGCTAAAGAGCCCACCAAAAATATGCTTACAAGGAGATTTTAGAGGAACCCTGGGCTGATGGGTGAACCCAGATATTTGTGCTGCATGGTTTTAGGCAGGGGTGGGTTCTTGTTGTTTTGAGGAGGGCTTGGGATTTTTGTTTGTTTTTAAAGAAAAACATGGACAGGATAAGTCCCTGGCCTCCATCACAGGGAAGCAAAAATTAGCATGTAATGAATGCTGGTCTGCTTTTGGGACATGTGCTGACAGATCTGTTGTTAGGAGGGAGACGTTTCCATAGCAAAACCATCATCCTAAATGGCACTGTAATGCAGCAGAGATGCTGTGGTGGCCCCAGGGACCATCTTCCCGGACCATTGTGAGCATTCCTTCCAGGGAATACGGGACACTGATAGCAGGGGGGATCAGGGTAGCTCATGGTGATGCTCCCCACAGCACCAGGGCTCTGCTGGCAAGGCTGTCAGCTCAGCATTTTTCAGTCCTTTCTCACTTTAACAGAAAACTACAACAAAAAGCAAGCTCGAAATAGCTCGTTTTATCTCCACAGACAAACAACTTGCTTTGAGCATCATTGTCACTCAGGCTAAATTGCTTTTAGATGTTTTTAATGACTGGGTAACGTTTTTCAGCTGTTCATTCTGCAGCACCCTGCTGAGGGACAGTCCCTCTGTAAAGACCAAGGACTCCAATATTGTGGTTGCTCTTCCTGACATTCATTTGGCTTTATTATTTGATACGTGATTCCCTGTGGCAGAGATGTTTTCAGCTAAATTTACAGCTACAAGCTCTTTTCTTTGCATAAAGGGGATCTGTTTCCAAAAGGGCTGGAAGGCTGGCTATGCATGTACCAGTAGAAGGTCAGGGATGTAGAGGAGAAACTCTGGGAGATTGAAGGTGACAGTCCAAATCCTGTCTGCTCCGAAGGTGACATTACCACTGGGCTGGAGGGATTTTAACCCATCATTTGTTACCTCTACCTTTCACTTTACTTGTAATGCACGGCACGGAGATCTGTGACTTGCACAATGATCCCACTGGGAATGTGGTTTGTGACATCAGCCATGCAGGTCTCAAATCCCTCTTTACAAGGCAGGCACAGCTTTAGCATTTGTTTCTAAAGGCAACTTCTAAGCTGCTCGCCTTCACCATCTCTGGGTTTTGCAGTGCTTCTGGGAGACTGTATTTTTAAATCCTAGCTCATAAATTTTGGAAGCTACTTTCCTTTCCCACCCCCTCGCCCCTATCAAAGTGTCAGAGCTGAAGAAAAACTGTGAGAATGATGGATATGCCTGGCTCTGCTTGCCAGTGCTGTGCTGTGGGGGGGTTATTTACTGCACTGCTGGGGTTGTTTCTTCTTTGGTGGCAGAGACAGTGTAGGGGTTTGGTGCCTGGGAAGGAGGGGTAGGATGCCCACAGATCACATCCAAGTATTTGGATGGAGGAGGCAGGGCTGGGGGAGAGCTGCTTGGGCACATTGACACAGACAGCAAAAAGGTGAAGCCATGGGGTGTTGGATCCTATCTGGTGGCTTGGCCCAGAGGGTGGATGCTGGGGGCCATAAAACCTTCCTGGATTTAGCTCTGGGGAGTGCAGGTTAGCTCACCCAAAAGGGCAGCTTTTAATAGCCACCAGCCTTATCCCATCCCTCATGCAACCCCAAGTATTTCTGTTACTGCTCTAGGCAGTGTGGGGCAGGGACCTGACCTGCCATGCAGAGGAGAACTGCAAAAACAGAGACACCCCTGTGCTCCCTGGCCAGGCTGGAGCCTGCCTGCTTTTACTGGGAGAGATGGGATGATGGGCAAAGGGGTTGTCAACATCCAGCCCAGCAAGTCACTTCTCCCGGAGCCATGCCTCCTCCCTGCCTGCAGCCACCTTTGTGCTGCTCCCGCCCCGGATCTGGGACAAGACCTCACAACGAGCTTCAAAACTCCATTTTCTAATGGAACTCCCAGTGCCTTCTGCCTTTTCCCCCCCATGTTGCCGGAGCATCCCAAAGCAGCTCCGCCTGGTTGAAAGGCAGGTCAGGACCCTGCCCTCCCGCAGTCTCACCAGCCCTTCCCTGAGGGCACGCTGCCGACAGATCCCGAGCCAGGGAGATGCTTTCCGCTGCCTTAGAGTGGTTTGCAGACAAGCAAACCAAACCTGCCAGCTCGCTGTGTGAGCGCCTGTCCTCCGTGAACTCCCGTGCGTCTCTTGCAGCCGGGCTTGTGGGAACGGATCGGAGGCTGCTGTGACTCAGCTGCTTCTCCCTTGAGAAAATCTGCCCTGGCACGGCGCTTGGCTCTGCGGCTGGGGCTGCCGGCACCTGGCAGCCTTCATCAACAAATGGCCTTGGGCAGAACATCCCAATTTCCACTGCTAAGCATTTATGGGAGGAGAAATGCAGCATGTGATCTTGCAGGAAGTCGAGGCAGCAACTCTGTGTTATACTGAGCTGGGGGGAAAAGTCCCATCCCTCCCTGAAGCTGAGCCTTGGGCTGGAGGGGCTGCAGTACAGGCTGGCTCTTCTGGTCTGCCTGTGTCTTTTTCCATCTCCTTGTAACTTTCTCAGACAAATTCTTCTGCAATTGTAATTTTCCCCTCTGGCTCTCAGCCTGAAGAAACAGTGGTTTGGAAAGTTTGCTCAATGACTTGAAGGGAAGAGGCTCCCAAGCCTTTCATGCTCTGTGCCCACTGGAATATTTTTTTTCCCGAGGCTAATCTGTGGAGCATCACGCTTGGCTTGATGAGTCTATGACGCTCTCAAGAAACAAAGCCAAGCCTGGTGAGTGTGTACTCAGCTGCTGGGAAGCCCCAAGTGCTGCTGTCAGAGTCTAGGAAACACCATGGGGTCTTTTCTGTTCCTCTGCTTCACACAGCTCTGCCGGCCTGGGATCTGGGCTCCTGCGGTGGACAAAGGAGACTGATGAGGTGGTGGGTGCTGGAGCAGTGAGACTCCCCATTGGGCTTTTTTTCCATGGAGGCAGGTAAAGCAGCAGTGCAGGTCTCACAGCGTAACTGAGAGATGGAGGGGCCTGGAGAAAAGCTGTTTTGCTTGTTGCTTTCTCATGTCGAAAGGGGAAAGTACCCGTTTTTCCGCTGGTGGTTTTGACTTTATAACAAGCCTCTCGCTGCGGTGTGGGCTGGCATGGCCTTATTCTGAGTTTCACAACTCCTTTGTGGGTTTCATAAAGCCCCAGCGGCTGGAGCACCATGATTTTGAAACTCCTAGCTGGCTTTTAAACAGACTGGAGAGGAACTTGAAATGGTTGGATGGCTGCTGCCTCTCAGACCACAGAGGCTGGCAAACCAAATCCCAGATCTGGAGTTTTATCTCACTTTTCTTACCTGGGGCAAGGAAAAGACAGGTTGCAGGTACTGCTGAGCAGAAGCCAGGCCTGCCTTAGGAAGCAGTTTCCTACCAAAGGCCGGGGATCCTGGTCAACCCCATGGGTTTGATAGGCACTAATTTCCTGTTAGTGCTGCAATCCCAAAACAGAGCCCTTTGTGACATGCTGCTCTCGTGGTGTGCCAGTGTATTTTTAATATAATCCTGGCTGCTATTTGATCCTGCTAGGTTGTTTGTATTTACACCTCTATGATCCATAATGAAATCTGTCTGACCAAACCTGGTTCCCAGCAGTGGCAGAGGGGACAGTGGGGAGTGTGGGGATCTTCTGACAGTCACCCTGGACACTTGTGTGTGGGACTGAGGTCTCGGCTGTGCAGGGTAAGCCTGGGAGGGGGCAAGAGGACTAGAGGCTGAGGGCTGGCATGTTTTGGGACTGCATGCACGGTGAAGGACCCTTGGTGCCGAGCTACAACCAAGCCAGACAATGTTTCATCCCCAGCAGACCTTGAGGCACTTGAGGCAGAGCAGTGTCATGCATTAAGCACCTTAAATCATGTTGCTGTGTGCTCTGAGGGGGTCTGCGTGTCCCTCCTGGAAGGCTGCAGGCTGCGGGTGGCTGGGGAAGCGTCTCTGGCAGGGAGCACCTGGCAGTGCTGCCATCCCAGGCGCTGAGCTGCAACCTGAGTGCGTGCATGTCGCCGTCTCCCAGGCTCGGGGTGAGCGCAGTGTGTGCGCTGGGAGAGCTGATCTGCGCTAATCCCATCAATATTTCACGGTGTTGTGGCCCTGTTATAATTCCTCGTGTCATTTGGGATGCAGGCTGGGATGGGGGTGTGGTGCCAAGTGAAACATGAGAGCTGCCATGGCTCTGCCCTGGCTCCCTGGGCATCTGAGAGGTGAAAGGGGCTGTCTGTGAGCTTTTCTACTCACCATCACTGTGTAGCAGAAATGGGTGAACCCAAAAATGCTGGCTGTTGGCATCTGCCTGGTTTTGCCATGTGCTGGAGTGGTGGGGCTGCACTGTGCCAGGCAGCTGGCCCATGTACAGATGGGGCTGTGACATGGCAGAGCCTGCTCTGAACCATCCTCTCTCTGTGGGGCACAGTATTTCAGTGACAACAAGAAGAAATTAAACAGTAACCAATCCCTGGGCTGGTAATAAGGGCACAAAAGCATTTCCTTTTCCTGAAGGCTGTTTGGAGTAACAGGGAAAGAGCATTACAGATAAAATCTGGCATGGTTTTGGGGAGGGGGGGTTCCCAAGGCACCATGTTATGACTCAAAAGGTCCCCTGCTTTGGGCTGGCCCTGGGCTGGGATAGGAGTTGTAGGGCTGTAAATCCTCTGAGGAGCAGATGATGGAGCTGGGGTTGTTTTACCTGGAGAAAAGAATGTTCTGGAGAGACTGTGTCACTCTACAGTTGCCTGAAGGGAGGTTGCAGCAAGGTGAGGGTCAGTCTCTTCTCCCAAGTAACAAGTGACAGGACAAGAGGAAATGGCCTCAAGCTGCACCGGCAGAGGTTCAAGTTGGACATCACGAAGAATTTATTCTTTGTAAGTGTGGCTAAGTATTGGAATGGACTGCCAGGGAAGTGGTGGGGCCATCATCCCTGAAGATGTTCAGAAATCGACTGGACATGGCACTTAGTGCTGTGGTTTTGTTCACCAGGTTGTTTGGTCAAAGGTTGGACTCAGTGATCTTGGAGATCACTTCCAACCTTAATGATTCTATGATTCTAGAGCTGCCCCAGTTGGAAATTCCCCTTCCAGCATCTTCCCAGCTCTGGGCTAGGGTTAAAGCAGGAGCCAGACCTCTGTGCTTGGCAGAACAATCCATATGAGGTATGCAAGCACAGGAGAGGGTTGGGTCTGTTTGGGTTCCTGCTGCCTGGAACCCACTCTGACTTGGGAAAACCATGCAAAGAAGAGGAAGGCCCTGATCTTCAACCTCATAGAGTCCTAAATTCCTTCAGTTAATCTCATGGGGGCAGCAGAGCAGGCAAAGCTCTGAAAATAGATCTGTTTCCAGCTGCCAATGACTCGTGTTAATTAATTAAAGCCTCACAAGCTCGGGCCTGTAAAAGCGCAGTGCTGGTCGCGCCAGGTTCGGCTTGCTCTGCACTCACACACTAATTATCCTACTGCAAGGCCAGCAGCTAACGAAGCTCCAATTTGTGCTGGGTTCGGCTCCCAGCCATGTGGGAGGCAGGGAGTGCTGTTGCAGGATGGGATGGGCACAGTGCCCTGGATAAGGGGGAGTTTTAGGCAGCCCTGTCCCAGCCCTGGCACCCCCTTCCCAGTGCTCAGGGACCAGCTCTCCCCATAAGTGGCCCCACAGGCTCCAGCTGTGTCTCTGCTAAGGTAGGGAATGGGGTTTGGAGAGGAGGTGAAGGAGCCTTGCAGCACCTGAGCACCCCACAGGTAAGACAGGCTGGCCAAGAACATCCCTGCCTGGCTCCCAGTGCGTGGGCCTCCCACTTCCGCTGGGTGGGCAGAGGGGCGAGGCGAAGTGAGGCGTGAAGGAGACGCTGGGGTTTTGCCCAAGGACAGGAGGAAATGGTAATGAGCCTCTGGAGCACACAGGAGGCGAGGGTGGGAAGGCAGGGAGTGCTGGAGGAGGTGGGTAGTGTCTTCTCTGGGAGTGGGGACAAGGAATGGGTCTTGGGATATCATGCTGGGAGACGGGGTGGTGGCTGCTTGGAGAGTGTGTGCAAGGGTGACAGAGCCGCGGTCATCGAGAGCACTCAGTGAGTCCCTTTTCAGCTGAGACTCATTTGTGGGTGAGGACTGAGGGATTCAAACCTCTGTTACCCTCCCTCCCACGCACAGTGTTTGCAGGAGGTAGGATCCTGGAAGACAGAGGCCTTGAGAATGGCATGGTAGTCAGGCTCCCCACAGGAACACCCTGGTCCTGCCAGCTTTTCTGACCCCAAAGGTCCAGAAGGTGGTGGAATCTCAATTAGAGCTGACCCTCATTTCCAGACAATACTCAGAAACTGTAGCACAACCTGCTCAACCCCATGCCCTGCTGTGGGTCTTGCTCCAGGTCGGAAAGGTGTGGGACTGGGGTGGAGTGGAGGGGATGAACTGGCACCCAGAGGTGACGGTGCTGGCACTGGGCACCACATGGCTTTGTAACCATGGGCTGGCATCGCCCGGCCACCCTGCCAGCTACGAGAGAGATGTAATCCAGTGTACACAGGTACAGCATTTCCCCAGCTCCAGCTGATTTCCAACTGCCCTAGATCCAACCTGCTGATTACACGCAGTGTTGGCTCAGTTTTTCTTTCGGGAGGCCTGCTGCTGCTGTGAGGGGTGAGGAGGGAGGGCTGGCCAGGTGCTGGAAGCTTATGAAAGAAAAGCAAACACAGGCCTGGACCTGGCAGCTCCTTCAAACGGGGCGGAGCTGCAGAAGCCACCCAGGATAAAAAAGCTCTACACAGGGCCCCAGAGAAACCATTACCTGCCTGTGTTTCCAAACAACCTTCTGCCATGCATGAATGGCAAGACATGCTGAGAGCAGAGAGAAGATGGGGCATGGTTCCTGACTTAGGGGTGCAGTGCAGGATGCTGGGGTGACTGGGGAGCAAGAAACCTTAGAGCACGGTGGCAGTATGGGGAGCCGTGCCGTGCTGACACTGGTGGCTCTGACTGGGGGCTGTGGTGTGATGCTTCTGGTAGCATGTGCGTGCTGTGCTGGCAGAGGATGACGCTTATCCTTGTTCAGTCACGCTTTTTTCACAGTCACAAATCCGCAATACCAGCCCTGTGCCTCCCTGACTTTGCAAAGGGCATTCACACGGACCTTCTGGGAGCTGCCTCGCCCAAACCTCCTGTGCTGGGTGAGCCCCCGGCCCACATCCCATCCCTGCCTGCCGCGTCTCTGCCAGGGGACCTGCTGCCACCTGCTTCCCCGTGAAGCAGGCAGAGGCGGCCCTGCTCCGCTCCCCTCCTCCTCCTCCTCCTCCTCCTCGTGGGCCGGGCCTGCGCTGCCAGCAGAGGGCGATGCGGGTCCCCGCGCTCGGTCCGGCACGGCGGGGCCGCGCACTCCGGGCTGCGCTGCCGAGCCCAGCCGTACCCTGCCCTGCCTTTCGCTGCCTTTCGCTGCCTTTCGCTGCCTTTCGCTGCCTTTCGCTGCCTTTCGCTGCCTTTCGCTGCCGTGCCGCCCGCACCTGCTGCGCCGCCGCACCAGGCAAGTACCGGGGGCCGCGGGCAGCGCCAGCCGAGCCGGCTGCGGGTCCGCACGCCAGGGGGGTGCTGGGTTTGGCTTAGGCAGGAGCCGGGAAGCTGGGTCGTGCGGCTGGGTGCAGGTACTGCGCGCACACGGCTGGCGCTGGGTGCTCAGCCCACGGGCAGGATCTGGAGCTCTGGGTACGGGTGTTGGATTGCTTGGTGGGTCCTGGGGTGCTGGCTCAGGGTCGAGTTTGGATCTGCGGGCAGGGTTTAGGGTGCTGGATCCCAGCTGCTGAGTCCGCAGACAGAATTAGGGGTGCTGGGTCCGGGTGCTGAATCCACAGGCAGGGTTGGGTTGTTGGATCTGAAGTGCCGGGACTTGATCCGGGTCCACAAGCAGGATTTGGAATGCTGGTTCTGCCTGCTCGGGTGCTGGGTCCGAGTGCTGAGTCCACAGGCAGGATCTAGGGTGCTGGGTGTGGGTGCTGTTCGTAGGAAGTGTCCAGAGAAGGAGGAGCAGGGCTCTGACCTGCTGTGCTTGAAATCCAGGGAATAATCTTGGGGGAAACAAGAGGACAGAACCTTGGAAGCAGCATGGAGAGGGGTTCAGGGTAGGTCTGATGCAGGTGAGGATTTGGGGATGATAAGCAGGAGGGGATGTGGGATATACTGGATCTGGTGGCAGTGCAGGAGCTTTCTTTGGGTCAGGTTTAGAATGTGGGGTGAGGTGGATCTGGGTAGGAGTGATGGGGGAACATGCCAGGGGTGTGAAGAAACACGAGGAGTTGTGGACAGACAAGGCACCAGCTCTGGGCAGGGAGGACTGGATACAGCTCATTCCTTCCCCAGCAGGCTGGGGGATTCAGGGGTCTGTAGGGATGAGAACTGCTGGGGGTGTTTGGGAAGGCTGAGCGTTACCTGGGGTCAGCTGGTGTTTCAGATCGCTGGGATGAGGTACTAAACTGATGCAGGTGGTGCAGTGCAATCCCTGCCCCCCTCTCCTTCCCTTTGGAAATGAGGGGGTTGTCGTGGAATGTGGCTTGTCTGAGCCTTGACTCGTTGAGATTCATCTCTTCGGGATGCATTGCCGTGGGGGCTGCAGATGGCCCCTAGGCAAAGCAGACCAGGCTGTGCTGGGGGCTTCTCTGCATCTTCGTGCCAATCCAAAGGTACCTGCAGCACTGGAATTTGGGGCTCTCTCTGTCAGTACCCAGGTGGGCCAGTGACTTGTGCCTGGGCTTTAAACCAAGAGCATGAAGTGGGAGGGGGAGCCATGAAAAGGCTCTTTGGGTGCCAAAAAAACCCAATCTTCTAAGACAAAGAGGCTTCCCAAAATGGATGAGGAGTGCGGTTCTGCTCAGATGCAGGGAAATTATTAATAACAACAGCGGCATTTTTGGTGCTAGTTGGCCTGCCACTGCGGGTTCCGGCTGCTTTGCTTCCCTCTGCGGCAGGCGCTGGTTGGGGCCCCCCCACCTGAGCCCCGAACCTGGCAGGGTGACCATGGCAGCCGCAGATGCTGCGTGTGTGCCCTGCAGGACAGGTCTGTGCTTCATCTCGGTTTGGCCAGGCTTGCTCTGCCCAGAGGGATGAGGGGCAGGGAGCTGCCCCCAGCAGGAGAGATCCCTATCAGGACTTTGTTTTTGTGTTGCAACCTGAGGGGAAAAAAAACCCAAATCCCAACCGCCCTTTCAGCTCCTGCAGATGAGGCTTTGTTCTCCGCCCCCCCCCCCGCCTTTTCCAACATCTATTTGAACATTTCACCACTTTACCCACCAGGAATGCAGTGGAGCTGGGAGGTTTATTCAGCAAATCTGGCAGGTCATGTGCCAGGAAAAAGCATCCAGGTGTGCTTACCAAGGCTGGTGAGGGGGCCTCTGCGGGCACCCCGCGCTGGGCACAGCGGGGACCTGGTGCCAGCCTCGCCTGGCCGCGTGTGGGGAATTTCCCTGCACTTGCCCGCCGGCTCTGCTTGGCATCCTGACGAGACTTGTTGGGAAGCAGCTCGTGTGATGGGTGGTTTTGTGAGAGGGGGCCTGTCCTGGGGACCTGTTGCCTCTCAGAGGGGAGGAGTGATGCCCCCAGACACTTTATATACCCCTCTGACAGTGGTGCTGAGTGGGTTCCTGTTCAAAGGTCAGAGCTCCCTCCCTGGCTGGTGCTTCAGGAGGAAATGCTGCCATCTCCATTCCTCCCTGGCTGGCTGTGCCACCTGCTCCCCGTGATTTATGAGCATGAGGGCTCTGCCATAGCAAGGTCATCATCAAATCCACCCCCTCGTTCCTCCTGGGGCCTGAGTTCTGCTGTTCAGAGGTGAAGGAAGCTGAGGGTTTCAAGCACCGAGTAACTGACCAGTGTGGGGGCCGGGATGCAGCTTCGTCATTCAGGGTGTGCTCTGGCTTCTGCTTTTCTTGTTTCTTAAAAGATCCCTCCAGGTACAATCCCACCTCTGTTACCCCATGGAGGGCGATTGTTTGCCTGTTGCAAAGCCCAGCCCATGTAAATGATGTGGGGATCTGATTTTGGGGCAGCAAAGTTGGCGGTATGCAAACAACTGTGGGAAAGGCCAGATGTTGCTGCTTTGTGCTGTGCAGTTTTGAATGCAAAATGGAATATCAAAATAGGGTTTGACCCCAAATTGAAGCTTTGTTGGAGGGAAAGCAAAAGAAACAAGAAGATGTTGAAACTGGAAGCCATAAAACTGCTCCCGTCATCTGGTTTTGCTGGACTTTGGAAAAGAAAACAGTTTATCTTTGGAATAAATAAAAGGGAGAGGAACAGGCTTGCAGCAGAAAGCCCCATGTTCACTGCAGACAAGTTGGGTTGTGCTCCACCTCTTGCCCCTGCTTCCAAGGAGACCCCAAGTTGTGTGTGATTTCTGAGCCTGTTTCCCCTTGGGAAAGCGCCGCACCTTCCCAACGGTGAGAACCCCAGGCATTGCCAAGAAACATCTTTGAAACTCAAACCTGGCTTTGGAAAGTAACTGGAAGACAAACCGGCTCTAAACAAACACCCAAGTTAATTTCGTGTCTTGCATTGTATGAGCCCAGTGAAATGAAACACAGTGAAGCCACAGGGACGGGCAAATGGATTCAGATGCTTTAAAAAGCCCTGAAATCTGCTGGCTTGGAGATGTCCTTTTACATTTAGGGTTGGGGTTTTTTTTCTTGTTTTCTTTCTAATTGTTCCTGGGAATTTAATTCTACAATTATTTTGCTGCTTCTACTGAGGAGACAATGTGCTTCAGCCACAAAGCCTTTGAAGGCTGAATTGCAGATCACATCCAGTGCTGAGCTACTCGCATGCAGACGCCCCCTTGCTGGGAGAATTTGCTGTGATGTGGAGGGCTGTCTGTCTGCTCGTTTGTCAAGCCCCTCTGCCCAGGGGCTCCCGGCCAGCGGTGAAGCTTGTCGTGCTGCAAATGAAAAAAGGATGGAACCTGTTGGGGTTTGGAGGTGATGTTGCTTGTATCAAGCTTGTCCCTTCCTAGTGGTGGAGGAGGTGGGAGCCCCAGGGACGTGCATCCCATATCGAGGGCTCGATGGCTGCGCTCTGCCTCCCCCGTGTCCTGGGTTGGAGGCTGCGAGTGAAGTCAGAGCAAGGCCACCAAGTCTCGGCACCATCCGGTTTCACTTCCCAGTTGCTGCATGACTCCCTGTTGTACTCTCAGGTGCTCCCAGGCTGTGGGGTCAACTCAGGGCTGCTGCTGTGGTGTTTCTGAAGGGGAGATATGTGCTGCGTGAGAGAGAAGAGCTATAGGGACTCTCTCCTCACTGCTGTCCTGCAAGAGCTAATGGCCTCTAGCATGTGAGGAATTGTTCCTGTGAGCGAGTTTTGCTGCTGTGTCTGGGGCTTCTGAGCTGGCTGTGCCATCCCTTGGTGCTCTTGGTCCAACCACTGAGCTGCAAGGGTTTGCCCTTCAGCCTCCCATCCTTGCACCCTTCCAGGCCATCTCCTGGCAAGGCCTCTGGATTCAGGCAAGGAACTGCTTCAACTAAGAGACGGTGTTGGTGAATTTTCCATTAGGGTGGGCAGTGGAGGAGTGATCTGTTCTGCTGTCATGGGCGCTGTGCTCTTGCTGTGTCTGCTTGTGTCATGTCATGAGCAGCTGGAGCAGAGCTGTCCCTGTGCCTGGCAGCCATGGCACAGGGCAGAGCAGCTTTCCTTGTTTTTTCAGTCGCGCTTTTTTGGGTGAGTTTGGATGGGAATGGCTGGAGAGATCTCACGGGGACTTGGCACTGAGCTCTGTTGCTGCCTGGCAGCCCCTTTGAACCTCCGGCTCCACATCAGACCTGACCTGATGGAGGAGAGGAACAAGTTCTTGTGAGATTAGTGAAAACAGGGAGCTTGGGAGAAACTAACACACCCTAATCCCTGCAGCTGTGCAGGGGGTACACCACGTATCTCTGCACCTTGTGGGGTGGGCAGCATTCCCCACAGGAATGCAGCAGGGGGGTGGCCATAAAGGCATGGTGCTGGGGGGGCAAATCTGTCAGAAACCGGGCTGTTGTTAGTTTTATTGCTGACTGCACAGCTTGTCTTTCCAGGGATGTTTGGTTCCCTCACTGGTGCCCCTTAAACTAGCCCACATCCGCGACTGTCCCTATTTGCTCTCCCATCCATCACTTTGCTACTTCTCCTCCCTGCCGTGGCATTTCTGGGATCAGAGCTGGGTGCTCTCCTCTGCTGGGCGTGCAAGGCTCTGCTGGTGGCTGGTGGGAACTGTGCTGTGGGAATTTGGAGCCTGTTCCCATGGCGTGCTGGAGCCTCCCTGGCTCCATGGTGGCTATGCCCTGCGTGGGGGCTTTGCGTTGGGAACAGGGCAGGATACTCTCAGAAGAGCTGATGTTGCAGCTCTTCCTCTCCTTCTCTGTGCCTAAATCCCAAATTTGGGTAAAGGAGAAGTACATCTGCTTCCTGAATGGCGGAAGCTCTAGTGTGTGTCTGCAGAAGCACCTCAGGGTCAAGCATGGTTTTGTTTAAAGAAAGCAACTAAAATAAATCCAGGGAGGGGCTCCCAGGAGGTCACTGTGCTCCTTCTCTCGCTGACCCAGCTCGGGTCCCCTCTTCCTGGAGGGCATTTGGCAAGTTTGCATTTTTTTTCTTGTGTTGTTGACAAAAATTCTGTCCGGTTGAGAAATATTTGTGGAGCAGCGCCAGCCCAGTCCCACGGCTCAAATCCTGCCCCTGCAAATCTGTGCTGGGAACAGTGGCTTGTTTTGGGCTGGCCTTTGGGGATGCTGCCACGAGGCACCCATGTCCTTGCAGGGCAATCCGGGCACAAGGCCAGGAGCAAACTCCTCAAACAAATGGATGGGCAGATGGACACTATGGGCTTGAGGTGGATCTGATGCTTTATCATTTGCTGGTTGGGCTCTGCAGCAGAAGCAAAGTGCTGGAAGTTCGTCAAGGACTGAATTAAAGTTGCCTGGCAACCTCCATCCCGGCTCCTCTTCCCACATCTCGCAAGATTTCCCACCCAAGGTCTGCCGCCTCCAGGGAAGAGGGGCCCAAAATGCACTGCGCTCGCATCCAGGCTGGGGCCAGGCCTGTCTCCCATCCCTGGATGGCTCCTTTCCCGTAACTTATTGGCTGTTCCCACGCCTGGGAGCCGAGAGCTCTCCCCACATCATCCCCTGGGGCAGGTGCCTTTACCCCAGCCCGCGCCAGGAACGGGTCGGGCTGTTTCAGCTGAACCTGAGGGCAACTTGTGTGGGTCTGCTGGAGGGTAGAACAGTTCAGTGACAGTAGGAATGCTTGGCCCCAGTGAGTAGACTGGAATCAGCTGTGTGGGGTTTGGAGTGCCCAGGCTGGGCTGCCATCAAAAAGCAAAGCGCAATTGTTGTCTTCTGGTGCAGTCCCTGATGGGAATTTTGTTAAGCTGTTTTGCAGCTCCATAACCCAGAGAAGACCCACTGGAAATCCCTGTTTCCCACTGGGAAACTGGCAGTGCGTGCCTGTAGTAGTCTGTGATGCCAAGGCAAACAGCCCATGAGAGAGGAGGAATGTCCAGCAGCCACTCTGTGAGCTTGTTTAGGCTTTTCTAGATCTTGGTGAGACAAGTAAAGCTGTCTAAGGAGGGGTGAGATGGGGAAGTGTCTTATCCCACTCTAAATCTGTCCTGCCATCCAGAATGGATGCTGAGGGTAAGCTGGAGAAGTGCTGCTCCCACGCACCACTTCCATTCTTTCTCCTGAGTCCTTTGAAATTAAAAAGCTGGCATAATTTTTAGCTATGCTGATGAGAAAATCTCCATGGGGGGGCCTGTAAGACCCCATCTGTGGTCTCCATGTTTGCCAACCCCACAAGCAGCACAGCTTCCTTTCACTGCAGCTTGCAAACAGCTTGTGCTCCAGTTTCTTTGCTGCCTTGTGACTCTGAGGGCCATGGGGCAGTGGGGAAGGGGCTCCTGTGCCCATGGAATGTCCTGTGTCCAGGAATGCTGAGATTTGTGGTGGCTTTGGCTCATTTCTTCGGCCAGTTTCTTTGGCCAGATCCAGGTTGGTGAGAATGTGAAATTCACTCATCAAAAGCTTTTTGCTCCTCCAGAGATGTTGGTCATGAGGATTTTAAGGAGGTGCTGACTGGGCCAGCCCGTTTGGGTGTGCTGTGCCGGCTGGCTGCCGGTGGGAGGCTGAGGCCAGCACAGTCATGCTCACACAGCTTCTGTCGTGACCCAGTAAACCCAGTCAGACCTGACCGGGGCTCGCTCGCTCCCCTGTGTGCTCACCCACGCCTGCACGCCTCTGCTGCCCCGCTGCTCTTCTGTGCTCACCAGGGACCAGCAAACACGTCCCACTTGTGAGAGACCGTACCTGGGTCTGGCTCCATGCTGGGAGCTGTGGCTGAAGCCTGTAGGAGCACTGATAGCCAGTGGTAGGAGGGGGGGCTTTTGCCTCTGTGGATGATACACGTTATGAGTAGAGCAGCTGGTTCCTGTCCTTGCCCCTCTCCGTCAGCCCTGTGGATGCTAGGTCCTGCATCCACCCTCCTGCTTCTCCAGTGTCGCCGGGAGCTGAGGCTGGACCATCAGGTCCTGTGTCAGGCCCCCCGTGCTGGAAAGTATGTGAGGTGCCAAGGGACTTGGAAACTCACTTCTGAGGATGGGATGGGTTTTTCTGGGCAGTTTTTCTCTTAAACTCCTAGTTTCATTGGAGCTGCTGCTGCCTTTCAGCTTCTTCCTCTCCCCTTTTTGTTTCCCTCCCCCAGAGAATACTGTGGCATCTCCATTCCCAGCTTTTTTCCATTTCTTGTTGAAGTGCTGGACTTTGTAATCCATCTACTCCCAGCCCTAGTGGTGGGTCCCATAGATCAAGACCTCCTCTGCTTCCTGCCTGAGCCCTCAGCTTCACCCTGAGCTTAGAACTTGCACCTTGACAAAGGGCAAGTTGTGGGTTTGGAAGTGTTTGGTGTGGCTGCAGACCAGGGTATTGACCTGACGGGAGCCAAGGATTGTTTCAGTTCCTTCTTGCTTTTCTCCCCCACCCTAGGTATGAAAAATAAAATCTAGAAAATAAAAAAAAAAATAGGGAAGCTTGGAACAACCCTTTGAGTAAAATATTAACTGCCTCTTACAGTGTAACTGATTAAGTGTTCTTTAGGACAAAGTTACATCTGATTTCGCATAAAGGAGCCTTTGGAAATGGGTGTAGCTGCTTCCCAGGAAAAAGCAGAAGAGCCTAGCACTGACAGCATGGGAGGCTGCTCCCTCTGCCCAGCCAGGAACCATGCACAACCTCCTCTCAAGTTGGATTTGTTTTTGTTTACCCCTGTACTGGCTCGGTGCGGATGATGGTTCGATGTTAGCGGGGGCTGGCTCGCAGCACCGCGCCGGCCCTGTGATAAACACCATCCCTGCCGCCCTGCCCGGCCACACTCCCGGCTCGGCTCCGGTCCTGGTCCTCGGCACGTCAGGAGCCAAGCCTCAGGCAAAGTTCAGGGCTTGTTTGTGCAGGGGAGATAAGGTGAGGACGCCCAGCAGCATGCAGGGCTGTTACTCATTTATGAGAGATCATTGTTTGCTTTGTCGTAAGGAGATTTCTGCTTTCCCATCCCAAGTGCAGCAGCTCTTGTGGCTTGTGCATGATTCCAGACTGGTGTCCCCATGTGGAGGCTTAGGGAAGGGTCTCCTCTAACTCCCAGAGTGGCCCTGCTCCCACTAGCAGGATGGAGAGCTGTCAGCATAGTGCTGGCCGGGGTGCTTTGGTGCTCCAGGTGTGACCCCACCACTTGCTTTGCCCAAAGCTTAGTGGGTTTGGCTCATGCTGGACATGGTGCCACCAAAGCAAATTCTTTCTTCTTGGTGTCCATCTGCACTCACCTGCCTTGCATTGCTGTGCTGTCATTCATGGGCAGACCCTCTGTACAGGGCTTGTCCTGGAAACAGGAGTAACATAGAGTGAGCTTGCTCTGGGATCTGCTCCCCAAGGAGCTCAGCCCTGCATGCAGCACCCTGGCTGAACCCAGGGTTGGATACTCTTGGGTGCTCTGTGCTGGTCTGGAGCCTAGGGGACAGTGGGGCAGCAGGGAGAAACATTTCCCATCTGCTTCATTACAGGGATGCTTTAGAGCAGCAGCCAGTGCAGGTGTGAGGTTTGTGTCTGAAACCCCTTGAAGGAACCAGCACTTTGATGCAAGCTCCAGAACTGTGGCTGAATTCACAGCCAGCCCCTCACTTCTTCTTTTTAGTCCCAAAGCCCTTTTCACTTTGGTTTTACCTTTCCTCTTCCTGGGATTCTGCAAAGTATTTGCTTCAGGGAAATTGTCTGCAGTGAGCGTGTTTGAGCAGCTTCTCTACAGGGTCAGGTATTTGTTTTTTATATATATATATATGTGGATGTGTATATATATATATATATATATGTGTATATATATATATATATATGTGTATATATATATATTTATAAACCTCTAAGCAAATACATAGGTGCTGCGTACTTATGGGCAGCTCTCTGGCTCAGAGATACCCAGTCATCTTCTTCCTCCTTAATTCCTGCAAGATAAGCTAGTGGCTTTGCTCAGTGCAGCTGGGAGAGGTGGGGGTTATTTGTGAGGGTTCAAATGCATGAAAGTGAGAGCCAAAGTAGATGTGGAGCTTCAAGGCAGCTTAGGATGAAAGAGAAACTGAAATCTCGTGGAAAAACACTGGGGGGAAAAATTGTTCCTGCTTGAAAAGACTTGCTGAAGATTCCAAGCAGTTCTTGTATGGATATTCCTTCACCTTAAGTCGCTGAAGCATCCTTCCCAACACCTCAGTCCTCTGGAGTCACATCATTTCAGGGAGAGCAAAACTGGGGGACATAGTCAACTGGGCTTTTGAAAAGGAGAGCTCTTGGGCTCCCCAGACTCTCACCATTCCTGTTGCAGCCACTCTGCGGCGTGGGTCTTGAGGTACCCCAGTGTGCCAAGAGACCTACAGAGAGGCTTGGCTCTGAGCCCCTTTCTCTGCTTTTGAGGGAAAAATGTGTCTGCTTTTTGGGTGTGAAATGCAATGGGGGAGCAGCTGGCTCTGATGAAACATATCCTTCAGTCAGGGGGATCTGCAGGAGCAGAAGGCTGGGAGTGAATGAGGGATGAACCCAGAGAAGACCTGGAGGAAATTGTACTTTCAAGTGCTCAGCAAGCAACTCCCTGCTGTGACAGAATGGTTGCTGACCCAGGGGGATGCTGCAGAGGGTCACTGTGCTCAAACTCCCCTCCATGCTCTGTGGTGGCTTCAGGCTCCATGCCGTGTGCTATGCCTTAGTTTCCCCTTTAGCAAATGAGGGTTTGTTTTTCCCTCAAGCCATCCCTGGTCTGAGGCCGTGCTGGGTCAAGCATCCATGCGTGTGTGCAGCTGGCTCCTTCCCAAGCCTGCTTGCTTGTGTTGTGCTGGGACAGCAGGAGTGTCTGACCCAGTGCTCTGTGTTTCAGGAGGGTTTGGTGGCCAGCCCTGTCCCAGAGAGCTGGAGAGCCTGTGCAGAGGATTGGCTGCGCCGGCCCGGCGGCAGCGGCTGAGGCGGCCGCCCTTGCCGAGAGAGCAGGAAGATGAGCGGAGGTCCAGCACATCTCCTGACAACTCTCTTCATGGCAGCAGCAGCCCTGGGCTACCCATCACGGCGCTCTGCCACCGACCTGGATGCCACCCCCAGGACGACAGTCACCTTTGATGGTAAGGGGGTGTGGGTCCTGGTGGTGGCAGTGAGGTTTGGGATTTTGCTGGCACTAGCCTTGATGTGTTGTGACTGCATCTAGTCTTTGCCAACCCCCTGGAGCAGAGAGGGTGGCTACATGGGGGCCTGTGATCCTCTGGGCTCCAGAAATCAGAGTCCACATGGCTGTCTTGTACTGGGTGCCCCAAAGAAGCAAGCATGGCAAAATCATCTCCCCAAAAGGAAGAGGGGGACAAGGATGTACAAGGGGCCAGCCATGACCAACCCCTGGCCCTGCCTAGCAGCCCTTGGAGGATGTCCTGAGCTGGGCATCACACCTGGGCTGGGATCTCATGACCCAAATAGTCAGCAGGAAACTTTCTTCCATGATTTTCTCTAATTGCCACTGAGCTCTTGACCTGCAGCCTCTGTGGTGTCAGTGAGCCCAGCGGTGTCATCGTCCCTTGGGGATCCACATGGCATCATTGACCTCATTAGTGAGGCTCAACTCAGCAGTTGATGATGGGGGAGTTTCATTAGCAGCTGGGGTGCCCTTTTCTCTCCACGCAATGCCTCTTTTTTGGAAAAGGCAGGGAATCATTCCTTTTCTAGCTGGGGGTCCTGAGCCTCAGAATTTTCACTTCCTGCTGGTCCCTCTGGCCCGGGCTGAGTCCTACCTCACATTTCTCTGCACTCATGAATGGTTTCATTGGCTTGGTGGGCAGGAGCAGTCAGCCTCACTGCAGAATCACTCCCCTTGTATGACAGTTTTAGTTTTAATTCAGGCTTTTTTATCCTTTCCTTTGGGCTGGCCGGGCTCAGTTCAGAGCCAGGGTCACTGCTGGCATGATTCTGCTTTCTTCAGCAGTTTCCCAAACAGCATGGCAGGTCCAGCACAGTCATTGCAGCTCCCACCCCTGAGCTATGCTTTAATTAATGGAGAGAAATTCCCTCTGTGAGCCTGAGCCCAATTAGTGCCTTTTGCCTTTTACCAAACCTCCTTTCCTCCTGCTGTAACTGCTGTCACCCAGCACTGTCTGCCTGATAACCTCATTGAGAGCCATCCCACCCACTTCCAGCTCCATTCGCTTGTCTTTTCCCAGTGGCTGTGCCTGCCCTGGGGTCCCTCTCAGCCCCCTGTTCCCTTTGCAGAGCTGTTGGGAGTCCGGCGCTTCAAGGCACACACGCTCAACTACAGCACGCTGCTGCTGGAGGACGACCGGGGCATCCTCTACGTGGGCGCCAGGGGAGCCATCTTCGCCCTCAACTCCAGTGACGTGGCTGACGGCTCCCACCACACGGTGAACCTGGCTTCTGCTCCCTGGTTGTCCTCTCCTGTCCCATGCTGCCCAGTCCCCATCCAAATCATGGCCACTCTATCCCTGCTCAACCTCCTCCTCACTGTCTCAGTCTTGCCTGGAGGTGATGGCTCCCCAGGTTCCCTGTGGACACCTGATCCTTCTCCCCAGTCAGGCAGCATGGGGACAGTGGTAGGAGACATCCCCAAGCTCAGAGTTGTCTGCTTTACACCCCAGCAGAATGAGGGGCAGGAAGAGAATCACTCTTTTGCTCCCCCAGGGAAGGATTTCCTGAAATCCTCCAGGCTCCTGCAGTCTTTTGGGATGTCTGCCAACTGGTTGGGATGTGGGACCACTCTTGCCCCAGGCTGGTGAGATGTGTGCAGGATGCCATTTGTGCTCTGAGCAACCATCCCTCCCTAAATAAATAGGGATTTTATCATCTCTGATGGCTCTGATGAAAGCTGGAGCTTGCAGTGACAGGGGGACCATGCAGCGATGGTGGTCATGCAGTAGCAGCCTCTCTTCCCCTTGCAGATCCACTGGGAAGCCTCCCCGGAGAAGCAGATGGACTGCTTGCAGAAGGGCAAAAACAACAAGGTAGAGCCGCTGGGTGGGTGCCAGGGAGGGGCTGCCTCTGCTTTTCCCAGCTTGTAACGCCTGCGCTCCCCCTCCGCAGACCGAGTGCTTCAACCATGTGCGGTTCCTGCAGCGGCTGAACAGCACCCACCTCTATGCCTGTGGGACCTACGCCTTCCACCCGCTCTGTGCCGCCATCGTGAGTACGGCTCACCCACAGCTGCCACCTGTCCCCTGCCCCACTGTGTCACTCTGAGAGCTGCAGCCCCTGTCCTCTCCCACCATCTCAACACACTGCCCCACTCCCTTTCTACTGCTGTCCCTGCCCCTCCCTGGCTCACAGTGGGGGTGAGTGACTCCCAGGCTGGGGTGAGTCGGTTTGAGGATGTGGCCACCATAATGCAGATGCCATAAATCCACACCCCAGCACTGGGGTTGGACTCTGACTCCAAGCAAGAGGGTTGGGGATGGGTTAGTGCCATGGGGGACACATGTGGGCTCAGCAGGATGGGATGCACAAGCCCCGGACCTATCCTCCAGTGCCTGCTGTTGCAGAATTCCCTCCCAGAGGAGGGGCTGCAGAGTGGCTGATGGCAGGTGGTATGCGTGCCCAAGGAAGACTGACAAGGGCAGCAGGGACTCAGCAGCCCTTCCCAAGGAATTTCCCGTACCAATCTGAGAGTCCCCACATGGTTGTGACTCATGGTAGTGTCCAAGACCAGCCTTGTTTTACTGGCAGGACTTTGACCTTGAGTCAATGGAGAGTCAATTGCCATTTTCCCACCTTTCCTCCTGAGCTGGGGGCAAAGGGGCCCCAGGACCATGTTTGCAGTGTGGCCAGGGAGCCCTGGAGAGGCTGTGCCTGATCCCATGGCTGTGCTGCTGGTCGGTTTGGCCATTGCACACACTGGAAATTGGTGGGAGGAGCTGCCAAGCTGGAAGGGCCCCGTCATTATTTGACATGCTTTGAACTGCAAACCCCAAAGAAAGTAACTTCTGCCATGAAACGGACAGCATCTAGGGGGACCCCAGGCTGACTGAGCAATGTCTGCCAACCAGGCACTGTCTGGGAATGCACTGGTTGGCTCCTGCCCAGTGCCCATGCAATGCCCAGATGGGCTCCCCTTCCTCTCAGAACCCTCTACCTACTCTTGGCTGAGTGTTGGAGCTGGCTGTGTGGTTTCTGACCAGCTGGGGGGTGCCAGGGGGGTTTGTTCTACTTGGACAACAGTAAGCATCACTTTGTCCCTGCTAGCAGCCTCTGCAGAGAGCCTGAGGCTGGCAGGTGAGGTGGGTCTGTCCCCTCCTGTTTAACCTGATTCCCCGTTCCCCTCAAGGATGCCAACAGGTTCACGTTGCCGTCCCACTTTGAGGAAGGCAAGGAGAAGTGCCCATATGACCCTGCCCGTGGCTACACCGGCCTCATTGTGGGTAAGCAGCACCTTTCCAGGGCTGGTGGGGACATGTGGCCACTGACCACAGCCACTGACCATGGCCCCATCCCCAACACCCATCCAGGGGGTGCCAGATGGGTGGGTTCCATGTGTAGAGGCTTTAGCAAATACCCCCACTCATCTGCCTGGGGCATGGGGATGCCTGTGGGGCTGTCCTCAAGCTCATGGGCACCTGCTCTGCACAGATGGAGGCTTGTACACAGCAACACGCTATGAGTTTCGTAGCCTCCCTGATATTCGGAGGAACCTGCACCAGCGGCCACTGAAAACGGAGGAGTCCCCACTGCACTGGCTGAATGGTGAGATGTCACCATCCCACCCCTATCCTATGGCTGGCATCATGGGCTGTGGGATGCTGTGCATTGTCCTGAAGAATGTGGGGCAGGTGTGGGGGGTGGCTTTGGAGTCCTGTGTGCTTTTCTCCGAGAAGGAACTGAGGCAGGGAGGGATTCCCCCTTCTGTGTTGGTCTCCAATCACCACCTCTTGCTTCATGTCCCCAGACGCTGAGTTTGTGACCTCTGTGCTGGTCCGGGAGAGCAAGGACAGCCCTGTAGGTGATGATGACAAAATCTACTACTTCTTCATGGAGCGGGCAGGAGAGGAGACTACATCTTTCTTCGACAAGAGTCAGGTGGCCCGAGTGGCCCGGGTGGCTCGTGTCTGCAAGGTAGGCATGTTCCCAGCCACAGGGAGCCAAGCACTGCCCCTGTTGGGGCAGGGACTACATGCCTCCACCTGTGCGAAGACTGAGGCACAGGCAGAGGGGAATGAACACCCATCCAGCCTGTGCAGAAATGCTCTCTGCACCCTCCCAGAGCGATGTGGGGGGAAAGAAGATTCTGCAGCGCAAGTGGACGTCCTTCATGAAGGCACGCCTGGTCTGCTACATTCCCTACTATGAGGTGCTGCGCAGTGTCTGCAGCCTGGATGGGGGTGGCTGGGCCAGCACTGTCTTCTATGCCACCTTCACACTTTCAGCACAGTGGTGAGTGGGGCAGTGGCCAAAATGATTTGGGCTAAAAGTCTGCAGCACCAGGGGAGCCAGAGGTGCTCAAGGAGATGTGCAGGCAGATGCTGAGCACCTGGGGGTGCGTTGGTTGGGAGCACCCATGTATCTGCCCAGGCTTAGGTGAGGTTCTGCTCCTCAGGAGGACCATGGAGGCCTCGGCTGTGTGTCGCTACAACATCTCGGCGGTGCAGCGTGCCTTCGAGGGCCCCTACATGGAGTACCAGGACTGGGCCCGCAAATGGTCCCGCTACGATGGTGCAGTGCCCGAGCCCCGGCCCGGCTCTGTGAGTGCCTAGGAGTGCAGAGTGGGGGGGCATGGGGCAGCCACCTTCCTCTCTGACCCCTGTTTCCCCTGGGCAGTGCATCACGGACCACTCCCGCAGGAAGGGCTACAATTCCTCTCAGGACCTGCCCAACAGTGTCCTGGACTTTGTCAAGCTGCACCCACTCATGTTTGAGGAGGTGAAGCCAGCTGGCGGGGAGCCTCTCCTGGTGAAGAAGAACGTGGCGTACAGCCAGCTGGCTGTAGACAGGGTGCAGGCCCTGGATGGCCGCTCCTACGATGTGCTCTTCATGGGGACAGGTGTGAGATGAGTTTGACAGGCCTCTGCTGGGCAAAGGGCGCACCTCACATTCCCTCCTGAATTCCCTGCTCTGCTCTCCAGGGGATGGCTGGATCCACAAGGCTGTGGTGGTGAACTCAGGCATCCACATTGTGGAGGAGGTACAGGTGTTCAGGGATCTGCAGCCTGTTGAGAGCCTGGTGATCTCTCACATCCAGGTGAGGGATGGAACAAGTAGGGGGACACCGCACATGGGGCATGCTGATGTTATGAAGCTGCCATTGTGCTGTTTTGGGGGTTGGGGGGACGTGACTCCTGGGTCAGGATATGTGCTGGAGCCCAGGAGGGTGGCCTGGGGAAACAAACCAGCCTGGCCATCAGCACTGACTGGGAGCTGGGTGCCCTTCTCGTGCACACCCATGAAGGGAGAGCTGTACTGTGGGGCCAGAGGGGGGAATCTCTGGGCACCATGGGGCACTCCACAGCCCAGCAGCACCATGCCAGATCCATACTGAGCCAGCCTTTCCCCCGCAGAAGAGCCTGTACGTGGGGGCAGCCAGCGGGATCGTGCAGGTGCCCCTGGCCTCCTGCACCAGGTACTCCTCATGCTATGACTGCATCCTTGCTCGGGACCCCTACTGTGCCTGGGATGGCAGGGAATGCCGCACCATTGCCACCACAGACAGGTAGGGATGGGTTCCCATAAATCTTCCACTTACCCCATCCCATGCTGTTTTACGTCACCCTGTGGCACAGTCACAGAGTCAACCCCAAATGTCCGGCATGTGACAGTGGGTCTCCTGGTGGCCGTGACCCCTGTAAGGTGGGCTCAGCCAAGGCTGTATGGCTGAGCCCCCCCATGCTTTGCAGGACAGGGCTGGTGCAGGACATTGAAAGTGGCAACAAGGGATGCCGGAGCATCTCTGGACGGGGTGAGTCTCTGCTGCTTCTCAGAACCACAGGGATGCTGGTGTCCAGCATCCTTTAGAATGGCTGGGAGAGGTGTAAGGCAGTGCGTATCCCCACAGGCTCCCTGCCCTGGAAGAACCGGACAGTACTGCAGGGGGATGACGTGCTGCTGCCCTGCGACCAGCGATCCAACCTGGCTCGAGCCGTGTGGCTGCTGAACGGCACTGAAGTGCAGGGCACAGGGCAGGACCAACTGCGTGTGGGGGTGGATGGGCTGCTGGTGACGAACACGCTGCCCCAGCACAGCGGCGAGTACCGCTGCTACGGGGAGGAGCAGGGGCTCCGGACACTGTTGGCTACCTACAGCCTGACCGTGCTGCCCGAGCTGCCCCGCAGCCCTACAGTTGCCCCATCACCCCATGCTGCCAGCCAGGCGACCAACGACATGAAGGTGGCTTACATTTCCGCCATCGTCACCTTGGTGGTGCTCTGCACCGTGCTCAGCACCATCCTCCTGTACATGTCCTGCCTGGAGAAGCGTAAGGGCAAGTATGTGCTAGGGGAGCCACGGCCAGCCAGCGTGGAGCTGCAGACTGTCTCGGCCAACTGCCTGCGTAAGGGCCCCCGGGAGGAGGAGGAAGAGCTCACCTACCCCGATGGCTGCCTGCGGATCATTCCTGGCGAGGCCCCCACAGCTGTCACCTCCCCAGTCAAGGAGCTGCCGGTTGCCGTGCCCCCACTGCCACCTCCTCTGCCAGCCGAGCTCACCAATGGCGTGGGGGCTCTGCCCAACGTCCTCCGCAAGATGAACGGCAACAGCTACATGTTGCTGCAGCAGCAGGAGGAACCACTGACCTCCCCCCTCTACAATGCATCCTTCACCGAGGAGCTCAGCAAAATTCTGGAGAAGCGGAAACACACGCAACTGGTGGAAAAGCTGGATGAGAGCTCCGTGTAGGGGCTGGGGAGGGGGGTCCTGTCAGTGGGACCCTCCTCCCCTCCAGCCCCTTCTCCCACCCTTTGCCAGCAGTGTTACAAGACTCAAGCAAAACTACCTCCTTGATGGCAGAGCTGGGCCGGGCCCAGGCTCAGTAATTCTTTTGCTTTTCACACACTTTTGAGACTTGCTGTACGGGAAAAAAAGGAAAAAGTGTCTATTTAAATTTGAAGCTCTATTTATGTATAAAAACTCACTGATGGTGGCCACGAGCTGGAGACGGGAGCTGGCACCTGGCTGAAAGTGAACACCATGGGGAGGGAGTTTTTGTCTGTTCATCCAGGCGTGAGAGAGACGCTGTTGTGGATGTGTGGACTTGGCCAGCCCTGCTGGGCGTCCCTTGACACACAGGAGCTGGATAGCTGCTGAGAGGTGGGTGAAGAGCATGGAGCGGGGCTGAGGGCTGACATATTGTGCCTGTACCTCTCACAGGGCACAGGATCCCTTCTGATGTAGTGCTGGCAGGTTTTCCCCTAGCTGCCAGCTCTCAGGCAGGAGAGGGGCCCTGGACACATCTCACATTTGTGAGGGGTGGTCTTGGAGGCTTCCAGCTCTGCCCACTGTCCCATGTCTGCCCCCTCAGGGTTTCCTCTCTGGGAGAGGATGGTTTGGCGAGGGACAAGAGATAGGGCGTGGAGTGGATGTCCTGAATACCCTGGAGCAGCTGGTGAAGGGACATATGCCCACTGCGAAGAGGCCACAGGTGAAATATGGGGCTGGGTGCCCTAGGGTGGATGGACCCTGAGGGCCTCCAACGCTGACAGGGCTCTGCTCCCTTTCTCCAGGGCACTGGATGCAGCAGCAGGCAGCAAGATGCACTGGCAGCAGGACTGGCAGCCATCACTGTGCCCTACAGCGTGACAAGAGACTGGTGAACCATCCACGTGCCCCTGATGTCTGCAGTGCCCCTGTGGCTTCAAGCACAATGTGTTTCTGCCCTCCTGTGCAGTGCCGTTGGTGAACTGGGGTTCAGACACAGCCCTGTCACCCGTGGGAAAATGTATGGGCAGGCAAATGTCCTCACACAGTGAGGAAGAAGAAACTTGAACAAGGGCCTTTCTCCCTCTGGAACCTTCTCCTCTTCCTGGGACTTTCTAGGAGTAGCCATGGTCTCTAAATCCTCCCAAAGGCTTCTGCTTCTGCCACCTCCTGGGGGAACCTGAGAGATGAGGGTGACAAAAGCATCTCATGCTCCAGGGACAGTGTGGTGACACTGGAGAAGCTGGAGAGGGACAGACCTGTGGGAGTCCATGTCCTCTCCCATGCTCGTATCTCCATGATCAGGACATTGTCAAGGGCTTAGTCCTGCAGGGGAAACAGGAGAGAGGGGTGACAACCCCCAGGGTCCCTCATGAGCTACAGCTTAGGCCTCCTATTGCAGGAGAGTGAGGCTTAGCAGGAAAAGGCAAGAGTTGCACACTCTGCCACCCTGTCCCAGCCTTGTTTTTGCTGCAAGAAGGGGGTGTGAGCTACCCCCCACCCTCCAAGAAGGGGCAACACTCTGTGTCTGGCACTCCTCATGCACAGCTCCACATTCCCCCCAGCAATAAAAATGGCTCTGTCTGTACATGGTGTAGCAGTGTCCCTCTAAAGGCAGGAGCAATGGATGCAGAGACGTGGGGGCGCAGGAGGCTTTATTTGGGCTGCAGGCGTGGGCCCTGGACGGTGAGTATGGAGGGTTTGTTAGTGAGGGGATGCCACTGGCCCTGGACGCTGGGGTTGTCGGTGTGGAAGGGCTTGCGGATGCGAATGATGTCCAGGCCGGACTGGTTGGCCAGCTTGGTGGCCAGCTGCACGATCTCCTCACTCGTCTTGCTGGCGATGAGCTCGTCCCGCACGGTCCCGTTCACTGCAGCAGAGCCAGGGGGTCAGGCCGGGATCCCCCCAGCCTGCTGCCTCGGGGGAAAGCTGCTGCTCCCCCCTCCACAGCAGCTGCCCCGGCACCGTCTGTGCCGGGCAGAGGTAATACAGAGCCCCCCAACCCCCCAGCACTCACAGTACTCGGCCCGCAGCACCGGGGCCGGGCCCGGGCCCGAGTGGGGGCTCACGTAGAGGACGACATCGGGGTGCTGCCGGGCGAAGTCCTGTGCCGCCTCCTCCACGAACTGCCTGGGGGCCAGACGGGACCCTCAGCCCCAGCCGGGCCAGAGAAGGGAAGAATGGCCATAGCCGCCAGACTAGGGTCGCTGTCCGCCCGGGCCGGGCCCACGGGAGGGGTCAGAGCGCAGAATTTGGGGTGATGCTCCCGGTGCCGCCTTCCAGCTCCTGCCCCGTCTCGCAGGAGGTTGGGGGTCCCACCCCGCCGCTGCCGTGTGATCAGGGGCAGCAGCAGTGTCCCTTCCCCACGCTGACTGGCCCAGGGGAAGACCCGTCCTGCCGGTTAAGGGGTGACCTGGCTCCCCCCGCCCCATCCCCGCAGTCGGGCGGTGCCTCCGGCCGTACCTGGCGCCGCGGGCGTCGGCCGCGCTGGGGCTGAAGAGGAGCTGCAGGCGCTGGAGCTGCCGCACGTACCGGCCCACGCCGTTGTGCAGCACGGCGCTCAGGAAGCGGCTGGGGGACCCGCGGCCCGTCATGGCTCCGCGCTCACCCGGAGCCGGAAGCGGCGGGAGGGGCGGCACGGGGCACCCCGGCCCCGCCGGGAAGTGACGCGCCGGGAGCGGGACGGGCAATGGCGGTGTCCGTGCGCACCCACGTGGGGGCCGCGGCCTGAGCGGCTCCGCGGGGCCGGGGGCCGCGGGGGGGCCGCCCATGCTGAGCGGCGGCGGCGCGGGCGGGTGCCAGGGCGGTCAGGATGGCGCTGGTGCCCCTGCGGCCCGGCAGAGCCGCCTGCCGCCTCCTGCCGCTGCTGTGCGGGGGGGCCAGGAGCAAGGGAGCCTCGCTGAGCCCCGGGGCGCCGGGCCGCCTCGGCCAGCGGCGCTACAAGAAGGACGTGCTGCCCTCCCCCGACGGGCCCGCGCCCTCCGTCTCCATCACCGAGATCCGGCAGTATCTGCGGGCGCAGGACATCCCCTTCCACGATGGGTACAGCTGCCTGCACACCCCCAGCCTCTTCACCGGCGACCGCGGGGACCAGCCGCTGTCCGCCAATGCCCCGTTCACGCTTTTCATTGACAAGACCACGGGCAGCTTCCTGTGCACAGCCACCCTGGCCGAGGGCACCTGGCAGGACTTCCAGGCTAACGTGGAAATGCGGCACCGTGGCATTACCCCCATTCCCCCTGCCAGCTCGGAGGAGATGGAGGAGGAAATGCGACAGGCTCGTGAGGATGCGCGCTGCATCTGGGAACGGGCTCTGCCGCTCTGCGAGCTGCTGGATGAGAAAGAGACCGAGGAGACCAAGGCTTTGTTTGGTATCTCCCAGGTGTCAGATGCCACCTTGAAACGCTTCGGTGTGCGTTATCTGAGGACTGCCAGGTCTCTCGTTTTCCCCTGGTTCAGCCCTCAAGATGCGACCCTGAAGGGCCTGAAGCTCGTAAGGGTGGAGAAAAAGGGGGGCACGATAACTTACGTGGAAGAGACTTTGCCCCGTTTCGATTCCTATCGCAATCTTTTTGGGCTGTCCCTGATCGGCCGCCGAGACACAGAGCTGGTGTTAACTGGGTGGGAGCTGGATGCCCTGGCCCTGCACCAGGCTGCAGGAGTGGCCAGCGTGGCCCTGCCACGGGGGGCGAGCTGCCTGCCTCCCACCCTTCTGCCCTACCTGGAGCGGTTCAAGCGCATCACGCTGTGGCTCGGCGAGGACTTGCGCTCCTGGGAAGCTGCCAAGCTCTTTGCTCGCAAGCTGAGCCTCAAGCGCTGCTCTCTGGTGCGCCCTGGCAACCTGCATCCCCGGCCCTTGGAGGCTCTGAACCAGGGCCTGAACGTCACCAAAATCCTGCGTTCTGCCCTGCTTGCCAGCCACAAATCCATCGTCTCCTTCCGGCAGCTGCGAGAGGAGGTGTTCGGGGAGCTGGTGAACACCGAGCAGGTGTCTGGCGTCAAGTGGGCACGTTTCCCCGAGCTCAACAAGCTCCTCAAAGGGCACCGCAGAGGGGAGCTCACCATCTTCACAGGTAATGGGCACAGAATCTAGAGGACAGGGTGAGCAGAGGGATCTTTGGTGGCTTCACCCTCCTGGGGGTGGTGCTTCACCAGTCTTCCAGGTCTCTTTCTGCTCAGGGCTTTTGCTGAGCCTGTCTTGCGGGTGTGTGAGAGGCTGGGGTGCATTCCTCAGTTCGGTGGGACCGTGCATGCCAATGTGGTGAAGGACTCCCTGCCTGGGGCAGTGTAGGAAGTCCTGGGCCATCCCTTACCTGCTCCCACCTGCCACCCTGAGCCCTCCCTGTGCTCACCCCACTGGCTACCCAGCTGTTCACAGAGACCTGTGGGGACCCATAAGCTGTGGAAGGCCATGCCCAAGCACCCAGGTGTGTAGTGTGGCACAAAAAGTTTGTTTGTGGTGTGAGTTTTGCAAATGGGTTTCTCTTACCCTGCCCCCTCGTGCTTCCACCTCTAAACAACACCTCCAACACGATCAGGATGGGTCAGATCTTCTCCCCCGGCTAATTCTCCTGTTGTTGTCCTTGTACCAGGTCCAACGGGCAGTGGAAAGACCACGTTTATCAGTGAATATGCACTGGACCTGTGCATGCAGGGTGTGTCCACACTGTGGGGCAGCTTTGAGATCAACAACGTCCGCCTGGCCAAAATCATGCTGACACAGTTTGCTGGCCGGCGCCTGGAGGACCAGCTAGAACTGTATGATGAGTGGGCTGATCGCTTCGAAGAGCTCCCGCTCTACTTCATGACCTTCCATGGCCAGCAGAACATCAAGTATGGTCCTGCATCTCCATTCCCAGTGGCATTTACCCCTCACGGCATGTGCTGCAGGGCCTTGGGGAGCTGGGGCTCTTCCCCCGCAGTGAGTCACAGATTTGGGGTTGGCAGGAGATTTGGGACTGTTCAAGTCCCAGGGCTGGTGTGTGGGGACTGTGTTCCTCCTGTCACGGGGACTCTCACAGACACTCTGTGGGGTGGGGTTGAAGGAGGGGACTTGACCCTGTGCTGCTCTGAAGCCAGCCTGTGCCCATGGCAGGACACATCCCCTCACACCCTGCTTACCTGTAGTGCTGTTGTTGGTTGAAGAGGGAGGACAAGCACCTGCAACTCCTTTTATTCATCAGGCACTGCAGGCATGCATCTCTACATGCCCTGAGGATCCCCGTGCTGGGCTGGGCTCATTGCAGGGCAGTGGGACTGTGTGGGCAGCAGTTGGGTCCTTCTGATCCCAACTACCTTTACTTGAGGGATGGGGCTGCTATACAGTGGGGGAGATGCAGGGGTGGGATGTGCCCAGGTCCCATCAGGATCCAGCCTGGTACCTTCCAGCTCTTTCTCTGCGTCCTTTTCCCTGGCTCAGCTCCCCATTCCTACCTCCACTAATTTCTGGGGCTGATCCTGATCTCCCCTGTTCAGGACAGTGATTGACACCATGCAGCATGCAGTCTACATGTACGACATCACCCACGTGGTCGTTGACAATCTCCAGTTCATGATGGGACACGAGCACATCTCTGTGGACAGGTATCCTTCTCCAGTCTGACCCTTCCTTCCTTCATGGCTGGAGCTGTTCCTGTCGGGTGTCATGCCAGGGACTGGGGACCCACGCAGAGGGTTACCTTTACTCCTGTCTGGCCACCCTGTTTCATTAAAGGGTGGCTAGTGTCCTAGGGGGGAAGGGGTGAGCAGGTTACCAGCCATCCCTGCCATACCACATCCCTCTTCCTGTGTGGGCTTGTTTGCCTCACATTCTGGGTGGTTTCTGCTGTGTGGATCAGCACCTCGCTGCCCACTGCCACCGAGCAATGCCAGCCTCTGACCCCATTCTTGCTGCTGTGGCAGGCTTGCTGCCCAGGACTACATCGTTGGTGCCTTCCGCAAGTTTGCCACAAACAACACATGCCACATCACCCTGATCATCCATCCTCGCAAGGAGGATGATGAGAAGGAGCTGCAGACAGCTTCCATCTTCGGCTCTGCCAAGGTGAGCTGGGCCAGGGGGCTCTTCCTGTCCCTTGGGCACTGTGTGTTCCCAGGAAGGAGCTAGTATATGTTGGGCTGGCATTAGCACCCTGGATCATCAATGGGGACTTAAAAGGTGTGGGAGGTCTCCCAGGGTCCTGATGTAGCCAGAGAGCAAACCCATTGTCAGCTAAAGTTCTGTTGGGGCTTTAGGTGCAGTTAATTAATACTGAGTGGAATGTAGTAGGACATAATTAAAATGGGAGGTAGGGAGGGTGTGGGGATGGGCTCTCTGAATATTCGGGTCTCTTTTGTGAGGCTGACCAGCCCTGCAGCCGTGGGCAGAAGGTGCTCTCTGTGCACAACTCTCTTATGATCCCATTTCCCCAGGGTGGGCTGTGGTGCAGGATGTGCCTGATGTGTCACTGGATATTCCAGGGGAACACAAGAGGTTTGTGTTGGGGAAATGCTGGAGTTGCTGTGGCCTGGAGTGCCCTGTAATAGAATTTAAAGGTGCTGGGCAAGTGTTCATGAGCATCTCTGAGGCTGTCACTCGGGCAGCATTTCTGGCATCCTCCTGGATATGTTTTTTTCTCTCCAGGCCAGCCAGGAGGCTGACAACGTCCTCATCCTGCAGGACCGTAAGCTGGTGACAGGGCCAGGGAAGCGCTACCTGCAGGTGTCCAAGAATCGCTTTGATGGAGACGTGGGTATCTTCCCACTGGAGTTCAGCAAGGCCTCGCTCTCCTTCTCATCTTCCAAAAGCAAGGTCAGGCTGAAGAAGATGAAGGAGGAGAAGGAGATTTTAGCCAACAAAATCGTGGAGGGAGGCTCAGGAGCCTCCAAGAAGCCATGAGCCCAGCAGATCTCTTCCTTGGTTCGTCTGGAGGAATAGAGACAAGTTCTGGCAGCCCAAGGCTAGAATATGCCAGCTCCTCTTCCCTGGGAGCATCTGCCATGCACCTTTGTGGCCCTTTCTTCTGCATGAACAAACCTCTTGTCCACCAGCAGAGTGTCTCTGAGATGGGGAACCACCATGAGAGGAGGAGTGGTCTCATCCTAGTGAACAGTGGCTGAGGAAGGTGCTTTGACAAGCACTGGCTGCTCCGTGTTGATGTTGAGTGCTGGGAGCAGCGGGGGAGTGGAGGCAGAGTAAGCTGGATGGGGGTCGGGATGATCTGCTGGTCGAGGACTTGGGTATCTCTGGACCTGGGGCAGGTCGTTAAATTGTGTCTAAAATGGAGCTGAAATCCTGAGCTGTCACGAAGTGAGAGGGACTGTGTGGGGCAGTTATGTAGAGGAACATGTAGTAGAACCCCTTCTGTCACAAATAGGGTCTTGTGGGCTCAATCTTGCGTGGGATGGAGCCAGCAAGGGAAAGGTGTTGAAGGAAAGTGTGGGAGATTGTGTGTGGCTCATGTTCTGGGGTGGGAGCAGGGGTTACATGGAATTTGCTGGTTCTACGAGGCTGGCACCTTACCTGGCCCTCTTTGCTCAGGGTCTCCCAAACCCCTTTCTCTCGCGGGGGGCATCACCAGCAATAAAATCATGTGGGGAACAGTCCTGCTTTGCTCTGCTGGGCTTGGGGAAGCTGTCATCCCCCCTGCCCTCAGGGCTGTGGGTAGCAAATACTGTACCTGACTAGTCCTTGCCATGGTAGGGAGTATCCATGGCTGGATCTTGGTCTAATCCCTTTGATTTTTTTCCTTTCTAGTTTTATTAAAGCATAAATACGAGTCTCTTTTCTGTCTGTGACTGGAGTATTCTGGGTGTGGGGAAGGTACCCTGGCCAGGGAGATGTCCCTGCTGCACCGAGTATCCTGCCTCAGCCCTGGCACACCAGATTATTACCAACCTCAATGCTGGGAATAGTTTTAACCTGAGCCATAATGAGAGCCCCGAGCAGGCAGGTGGTACACACCCATCCCTGGGTTTCCGGGGTGCACCAACTCACCTGGAGAGCACTCTTGGATGCTGTCAGTGCAGATGTGAGCACCCACAGGTAGGACAGGGGTGGTGGCAGAGGAGGGTCCTGGGAAAGCAGAGGTAAGGCAGGGGGGAGTGGAGTTGGGTCAGAGTTCACATGGTGGTGTGGGTGGGGGCTGAGTTTTCCCCCTCAGCCCAAGGGTCCCCTCCATCTCACTGGCTTCCATTTGACCCAGTCTGATTCAGGTGAGGCGCTGTCATGGGTCTCTAAAAAGTGGAAGACGGTG
>VRYO01001366.1:3792932-3824383 GCA_009812075.1 Sialia sialis
ATGCATGGAAGCTCCGTGGGACAGGCTTGGCGCTCTGGGGCTCAGTGGGGCAGGGAAGGTGGCTGAGAGGGCGGGGGGGCGTTGGGGGGCAAGGGGGGCAGCATCATCGAGGGAACCTCAGGATGCTGGGGGCCTGGAGAGGGGCACAGCCGGGCACGGTTGGTGTCCGTCCCACATGTGCTGTGTGTGTGGGGAGGGACGGGGGCTGACCCTAATTCCCCCTGCCGTGGGGTGTCCCTGCGATACCCCCTGCGTCGAGGCACGGGGGTCTCTGCGGGCCCGGAATCCCCGCAGCAGCTCGGGGTGAGGGTCTGGTCGAGCAGGGACCTAGAATTCCCTTGCCATTTAGGGGTCGGAACAGTGCGATCCGGCAACGCTGTGTTCCGGCCGGAGTGGCTGGAGGTGACGCCACGCCAGTGGGTGACTGGTTTTACTGGGTGGCTGGAGGCCGGACTGGGCACTCCCTCCCTCCCTCCGCGGGCGGCGGTGGGACCCTCTCGGCAGGCCGGGGGACTGGGGGGAGGGAGAAGATGGAGTCTATTTCCACCGCCTGCCTGGCGGGGCCCCAGCAGTGACTGTGTTCCCTCCCGGACCCACTGTCCCCAGGGCTGTCCGTTCCCTTGACCTGCACATCCTGGGGGAGTTTCGCTGGGGTGGAGTGCTGTGTCTTGGCTGGCTGAGCTGGGGTGCCATTAGATATCCCTTTGATGTTCCCGATCCCTGATTCCCGTTCCTCTGGCAGCAGCAGGTCCCCAGTGGCGGGCTCTTGTCCCCACTGCACTTCCCGGGGTGACCGCAGCCCACCCTGGGTGCCAGGAGCAGCGCACCCGCCGCCGGGCTCCCCTGCCACCCTCAGTGCCACGCTGGCACCACCTGCCTTGGCCCTGCCGGCTAGGGGACTTTCCGGGGGGGAAAGGGCAGCGGGGGGCACGGGGGACCCTGCCGCGGTTCAGCCCCCTGACCCCCTCCTCTTCCTCCTCCCCGCTTCAGGGGCCGGCGGAGCCGTGTTCGCGGTGCGGGGGCCCGAGAGGACCGGACGGATGGGCAGCGGCTGGCGAGGTGAGCGGAGCTGTTGAGGGGGGTCCCCCACCTGCCCACCCAAGGATATCGAGAGCACGGTGTGAGGTCACGGTGCCTGGCGGTGGCACGTGCCGGTGGGGGTGACGGTGGCGGGGGGGTTGGCTCGCCGGCATCTCTCCCCTGCTCGCCCCTCCCCGGGCTCTGGCAGGCGGATTGATTTCAGGTGACAGCTCGGCGGGCGAGACCGTGCGGGCAGCGCCGCCCCCCCGCCCGCGCCCTGTGCCAGCCGCAGCCATGTGCGAGATGCGATGAGGCAGCAGGGGATGGATCCGGCCCGTCGGCCGGCTCCCGTCACGCGGGCGTATGGCGTGGGTTGGGGCAGGGGGAGTCACGGCAGGGACCCGCAGAGCCCCCCCGGCTGGAGGGGTGGGAACAAGCCTCCGTGTGTTGGGGCCGGGGAAGAGCCCGGTGCCCACCTGGCAGTTTCCCCCTTGGTGGCCCTCTCCAGGGAACCCTGTGCCCCACTGTGGATGATTTGGGATGGAAAGCAGGCTCTGTGGGGGCACTGCTGAGAGCTGGGGGTTGTGGGCCAGGGGAGGTGGCTGACCCTGGTGTATGTGGGGCTGTCCCTCGTTCTCCGTGAGGCTGCACTGGTAGGTGCCCATGGGGCAGGCAGGCGGGCAGGCTGCCTGTGAGCCAGCTCTCTGCAGGCCTCTCGGGATTCGCCTGTAGTCCTGGCACGCTTCCCGTGGTAGGGTCACACCAGGGCACAGTATGAGGCAGGAGGACTGCATCGCCACTGCCCTACGATGCTACCAGCACCCCACAGCCCCTGGCCGCTCCAGGCTGCTCCACTAGGGTGCTGAGGCTATCTTGGGGGTTGCTAGTACTACTCCCTCCAACTAATCCTGGTTGTGTTATGGTTCATTTGTCATCTCCTTCTGCCCTTGGGCCAGCCTTCACCTGTAAGATTGGATATGGTGACTGGGCACCTGGGGATGCCCCCATGTCCATCTGGGTGGATGATGGGGCACTGTTGTCAGTGTCTATGGCTCTCTAATGCTGTTTCCCTTGTCTGCAGGCTGCCCACGTGCCCCTGCCCACCGGGGGCCCCCCTGCCATGGCCATCGTGCAGACGCTGCCTGTGCCCCTTGAGGCTGTTGCTGAGGGGGCCACACAGCTCCGCACCACCACCTGCTCACCCCCTGCCACCATGGGCAGCGTGGGCAGCCTCCTGCCTGTCCGGCCTCGCCACGACTGCGCAAGTGATGGAGACCCCTCCACTGCCTCCTTCTGCAAGCAGGAGGGGCTACTCCGGGCCACTCCTGAGGAGCCCCGTGTATCTGTACCCGGTGTCACCCACTCCTACGCCAATGGGGGCTTCTGTGGCGACTGGCTTGATGCCTCCTCTCCTACCAGCCCCTGTAGTGACTCAGATGATCTCCGTGATGACCAAGCACCAAGTGATCACCTTCGGGGGCCACCCCCCAAGCTTGTACCTGTCTCTGGCAAGCTGGAAGAGGTGAGGGGGGCAGCAGCAGGTTGAGTGGGTGTGTGCTGCTGTCTTGATTTTACACCCTGTGCCACACTGCGACTGTTGGCTCAGATGTGTGAAATGGTGTCATGGCCACACTTCTGGTGTCCCTGGGAAAGTGGCAGTCCCTATGCTCTTAATGTCCCCTCCATCATGCCAAGGTTGCTTGGGGAGCTCACCTGGGTGTACATGGAAAGGTGATAAAAGTGGGTAGTGACTGGCCTCTGTCTCCTTTGGGCCTTGAAGGCATCAGGGCTGGAGGCACCCACTGTTACATTCCTAGGCAGCCCTTCTTGGGACTAATGGGTCCTCCCCAACCTCTCACTCTCCCCTTTTCCTGGCAGAATGTGGAGAAGACCCTGATCCGCCCCATGGCCTTCAAGCCAGTGGTATCCAAGCTTCGGAATGCCCAGCCAGGCACACGCCTGGGGCTCTCGGAGAGCCAGGTGAACCTCACCCATTTGCTGGGTGCTGAGAAGCCTGGCTCTCTGAGCTGCCGTGCCAGCACCCTCTCAGACTCCGGGCGCAACTCCCTCTCCAGCCTGCCCACCTACAGTACGGGCTGCAGTCAGCACCCAGAGGTGGGTGTCCTGCCGACCACTCCTCATGGCCCGCTCGACCCTCTGGGGAGCTGCCGCCCCTCCAACTCGGACAGCGGACGCTCATCCTCCAGCAAGAGCACGGGCTCGCTGAGTGGCCGGGGCCGGCCCTCCTCGGAGAGTGGCTCCTGTGGGCGCTCTCCGCTGCCTGGCGAGGAGGCCATGCTGGTGCGGGAGCTGGAGGACAAGCTGCGGGAGAGGGAGGCTGAGCTGCGGCTCCTGCGTGACAGCCTGGATGAAAATGAGGTGGCCATCTGCCAGGTATGTCCCTGGTGTCTGCATGTCCTGTATCTGTTTCCCTCCCTGGAGACAAGTGTGGACATCCCCCCCTAGCTGGGAGTAGGACTCACTTTGGGGATCCATTACAGACCTTTGCAGGGGGATACTTTTTTCTGTAGGTCTGGGTATGTGGGTTTTTCCCTCCAGTTGGGTGGCCCTATGTAGTCCATGGGGGAGCCCTGTATGGCCCATGGCACCAGTTGTACAGACTGAGTTGCCTTATTTTGGGGTGCCCTTTTTTGAATGAGCCTGGGACCTGTGGCTTCTTCTTGCAGAGGAGCCCTATAGGCTCTGGGGTTGCTAACATGGGGGGTCCATCATACAGAAGGATAGGTGAGCACAAGGAGGTGTGTACCACCACATTGCGCTCTTCCTGGACCCTTCTTCCATCTGGGGGAGATGTGTTGCCCCCTCCTTGTGATGCCAATCTTGGAGATGGTGGGTGAAGTGGGAGGGGGTGCCATGCTGCCCTCCCAGCACTTGTGCATCCCCTGACCCAGGTGTTTGAGGAGAAGCAGCGTCGGTGTGAGCAGGAGCTGGAGGGGCTGCGGCAACGCTGTGCAGCCCAGGCGCGGCAGGCGGCCCATGCAGCACATCGGGGGCAGCAGGTCCTGCAGCTCCAGGTGTTGCAGCTGCAGCAGGAGAAGAAACAGCTACAGGAGGACTTGACCCAGCTGCTGCAGGAGCGTGAACTGCTGGAGCGTCGCTGTGCCTCCTTCCAGCGGGAGCGCACTGAGTTGGCACCCCGGCTGGAGGAGACCAAGTGGGAGGTGAGTCACCCAGCTGCGCCAGGCGTCTCACGGGGTGCAAGCTGTGGCTGGGGGGTCCTGGCTGACACCCGAACCCTATCATCCCCACAGGTGTGCCAGAAGTCGGGGGAGATCTCTCTGCTGAAGCAGCAGCTGAAGGAAGCACAGGCAGAGCTGGCGCAGCGGGGCGCTGAGCTGCTGGGGCTGCGGGCTCAGCTGCGGGAGGCACGGGCGCAGCTGCAGGCGGGCGAGCGGCGGGCACAGGGGCTGCAGGAGGCCGCCCGCCTCAAGGCACTGGAGCTGGAGGTCTGTGCCAATGAACTGCAGCGCCGCAAGAGCGAGGCCGACCTCTTCCGCGCGAAAGCCGGCCGGCTCGAGCAGGAGGTGGCGGGGCTGCGGGAAGCTGCCCGCGGGCGATGCCCACCAGGCACTGGTGAATGCCCCCCACCTGGTGAAGGATGCCACTCAGGCAGCGAGGAGTCCCGGGGCAGCGTGGGGCTGCGGCGGCAGCTGGAGCGGCTGCGTGCAGAGGTGGCCCTGGAGCGGCGGCGTGGGCAGGAGCAGCGGGATGCCTTTGAGCAGGAACGCGGCACGTGGCAGGGCGAGAAGGAGCGGGTCATCCGCTACCAGAAGCAGCTGCAATACAGCTACATCCAGATGTACCGGCGCAACCGGCGGCTCGAGCAGCGGCTCCAGCAGCTCCGGCTTCAGGGCGAGGACCCCCTGCCCGAGCCCTGTGACCCACCTGACCCACCCTTTGAGGAGATAACAGCCACCGAGATCTGAGATGCTGCCTGCCCTTGCCCCATGCCTGGAGGGCTGAAGGGGCTTCCAGCCCCTGTGATTTTGGGAGCTGTGGGGCTGTGAGGGGCCCCTGCTCTCCTCCAGCTCTGCAAACTGCTGCCACTGTGAAGGGGCAGGGGACACCACAGGTGCTGCCCCCTCCCCAGCATTGAGGTCTTGGGGCGAGGGTGTATTGGTGCCCACAGTGAGGGGTGCCTGAGAGATGTAGGGTCAGGTGAGTGCTGAGTCCTGGCCTTGGGGCCGCCCGGAACTGGTTTCTGCTGATCCTCTTAGCTCCTGGGGATTAGCCGCACTGGCTTCAGCCAGGGTCACCTTGGGCAGGGGGAGGGCTGACTTGTCCCCTCCCTCTCATCCCAGCTGGCACTGTCACCCAGTCACTTGATGTGCGCCCTGTCTCTGCCCATGCCAACCTCCCTCATGCCCCTTTGTGTGTTTGTCAGGGAATTTGTTTCTGTGCCATTTTAAATAAGTCTATTTTTATAGGACCTACCAAAACATATCACCTTCTCCGAGCTCACACCTCACCAGTCTGTGCCCCCTCACTCCTGCCACGGGGCAGCTTGCCCTCAGTGCCTTTCCCATGCTCTTGCCCCCAGCGTCCCTCTGTTTCCCCCCCAAAAAAAGCCCATGCCTCTGTGATACCCAGCCTGCCAGGGGAGAGGGGTGTGGTGCTCCATGTGCCAGCTGGGGACATCCTGGGGACACGCCCGGGGATGGGCAGAGGTGGGGGGCCCTGATGGGCACCCAGGGGGGTCAAACCAAAGGAAAAGTCTGGCTGTGCCCAGCTGTGGCTTGGTCACCCCTGGCTCCAGGGGGGAATTTTTGTACTTTATTTCAGTCATGTCTCGTTCCCAGAGCCTGGCTCATAAATGTACCACCCGGAAACGGTGATTAAAAACAAGCCCCTGGCTGTGTTTTTTTCAGGACTCTGCGTGTCCAGAGCAGGGTCAGGGACCACCTGCCCTTCCCCTGTGTTGCCAGTGCTGCCCTTCCTTGGGTCCTGCAGTGGGCAGCTGCACCGTGACTTTGGGGCAGATCTGGCCCTCACACCCTCTGGCTGCACTGAGACCAGCCACATCTCGGTGCAGGAATGAGCCATCTGGCTCCTCTGGAACACAGCATGGCTCCTTGAATAGAGGGTGCAGCATCACTCTGGTGGTGGTCCAGGCACCCGCACCACCAGCTCCATGGGCTCCTTGGCTTTATTACGGTAGGCCTGGCGGATGATGTCCACAGCCCTCTGGTGCGTGACATTCTGCAAGCTCTCACCGTCCACCGACACCAGCTCCTGCCCAGCCTGGGTCCCAGAAGGGAAGGCCACAAGGTGAAGTGCAGCTGCTTTTGGGCTGCCAGGGGACTGCCAGCAAGCCACTGGCACCAGGGGATGTCTGCCCACCCCCTGGCATGTGCTGAGACCCCCTACCTTGAGGATGCCACTGAGGAAGGCAGCTCCACCAGGGAAGATCTTCTCAATCTTCACCACTGGCTGTGCCCTTGACTCAATACCACCAGAGATGCTGATCCCTGCAAGGGATCCACGAGACCCTCACACCTGGGTAGGCTGGGACCCCCACCCACTCCTAAGCACGACACCACCGTTCCCTGGGGAGCTCCAACTCTGTCTTGCCCTATTTTTGTAGGTCCTAGAGAGATGAGGGACTGGGGCAGGGACAGCTCTTTCCCTCCCATTCTTATTTTGGAGGAATGCCCTGGCATTTGCCCCTTGCCAAGGGGATGCCACCCATCCCACTGATGCCAGAAGGGTCCTCACCCCACCCATATGCCACCCACCCATATGCCACCTACCCAGCGAGTGCTTCAGCTTGGAGAGGGTGACGGTGAGCAGATGATACTCTTCCTCCTCCTCTTCCTCCCTGCCAGCATCTTCAGTGCCATTGGTGGCTGCCCCAGCCCTTGCCTCACCCCCTGGCCCCCCAAAGAGAGGGGCAAGAGGGGGCCATGCCCGCTGGGGCTTCCCCAGCATTTCGGTTTCTCTGTTGGGCACTGTCCTGGAGGGTTCCTTGCGCCAGGTGCCCCGGGGGCTGCGAGAGTGCCCATGCCCCTTGCCAGGGGGGGGCTCAGCCAGCAGCCAGTTGGGGGGCCGAGGGCCAAGGGTGGGTGGAGGCTGGCTGGCAGAGGCATAGGCATCCACTGGCACGTCAGGGAGTGGGGTGTAGGTGCGGGGGTGAGGCCGGCGGGGGCTGGGGGAGGCTCTTGGACGGGCTGGGCTCGCCTGCTGCTCCCCAGCTTCCTCCGGCTCTGGGGTCCCTGCTGGCTTCAGCAGGAATCCGCCCCGATAGTCTGCAATGAGAGGGGCTCAGGGATCTCTCCAGGGACCCACAACCCTGCTCCCTGTGATCCCTGCCATGCCAGCTTGCCATGAGTACCCCAAAGCCCAGGGTCCTTTGCCACCTAGGGCTCCAGATCTTCCTCATCTAGAGACCCCTAGACAGCCCAGTTCTCTCAGCCCATGTCTCTCCACGCCCTCCTCCCCAAGAATCTCAGCACCCTGGATCCACAGATTGTGCTGCTCCCAGTCTTCCCAACACCCAGGTCTACCAGATGCCTTCTTTACTGGGAGAACCTGGCATTCAGGTATCCCAGCTCCCTTTCTCCTCCCCCAAACTCCCTCCACCCTATCCCCACTGGGCAGCCCGGTGTCCAGGCACACCCTACAGGTGGCACTTACCAGGCACTGGTGTGATGAGGTGTCTCTTGGGGGGTGCGTCATGGTGGGCTGGTCGGAGGGCAGGTGAGCGCACTGCAGCCAGGGAGAACTCCCAGTCACCTACTGAGCTGCACCCACCCTTGACCACTACCAGCCTCCAGTAAAGGTCCCTGGGGGGCTGGGATCTACCTGAGCGGCTCTTCAGGGCATCAAAGGCTTCCAGCTCCAGGGGCATCACCATGCTGTCAAACCTGCCCAGGTCTGTGGGGGCCACCACACCCCTGCCAAAGCAAAAAGGTGGGGACAGGTTTTAGCAGCCTCTGAGGTGGAGTGTGATCAGGGCTGAGGAGCACATGTGAGGCTCCGCTTCAATCACACCAGGATGGGTAATTCTGGAGTTCCCAGATATTTCCTAGCAGCACTTGCCTCACGTCCCGCAGCAGCAGGACCTTCTCGGGCCGGTCCAGGATGGCCAGCAGTGGCCGCACCAAATCCTCCACGCTGCCCTCGTGTAGGTACTGCGGGCACAGAAGGGGGATCAGTGGATGGATGCCCCCTCAGCCATTCCTTGGTTTACATCCCAGAGTTAAGCATGGGCACAGAGTGCTCACCACGCCCCTAGGATGAAGGAGCTTTCCAGGGACAAGCCCAGGATGGCAGCGCTGCCCTGTCTGTGCTCTGCCTGCACCCTGCCTCTGGTGCATACCCGGGAGCAGTGACGCAGCACGGCTGTCACCTCATCGGGGCTGAGGAGACGCGCAGCAGTGTCCTGGATGTGCGGGAGCCGAGCCTCAGGGTCGCTGCTGTTGGGCTGCAGGGTGGCGATACCCATGGGGCCCAGGATGCTGGCGCGCCGGCTTTTCTCTGGGGAGGCACAACAAGGAGGGGTGGCCAGCGGGGCAAGGATTGCCCCAGCCAGCCCAGAGAGCTCCCCATCCTCCCTACCCCAGCAGCTCACTCCACACCAGAGAGGGACAGACACAAGCAGTGCAGGTCCAGGCGCATGCAGAGCCTGCCCCACACCCCCCCAGGCACACAGGCACCTCCGTTACCCCGCTTCAAGCTCCGGATGACAAACTTCTGCACAGCACCTACTGCAAGGGAGATGGAGAGGGATGAGTGCCCAGTGCAGACAGCAGCATCACTGCCCACTGTCAGAACTGCTTGCTTGGGGAACCCCTCCCTCTGCCCCCTTCATGCCAGGGATGCCACAACAGGCCCATGGAAGGGGGAACAGTCCCAGGTCGAGTCCCTCCAGCCCTGTCACCCAGGCTGATACCTCTGTCCCCGTCAGAGCGCCCTGGGGACTTGGTGCGTGCCCGGCGATCAGAGCCAGGAGCCTCCTGGCTGGCGGGGGCCCAGCTCTGGCTGGTGGCACGGCCCCCTTTGAAAAAGAGGTTGACAAGGGTCTTGGAGCGGTGCAATCCTGGGGGAGCCCCCCGTGCCCCTTGCCCCTCTGGCTTCTCCTTCTTCCGCTTCTCCTCTGTGGACAGAGAGAAGAGTACGTTGGAGAGGAGAGGTGAGGGAATGCCACCCCAAATCTTGTCTGGAGGCAAGGAAGTTTTGGGGATTGGAGGGGCTACTGGGACATACTGACTGGAGAAAAGTCCTTCTGTGGGTTGCAGTGGATCACTATGGGCCATGGGACTGGGCTTTGGAGTGCCTGGCAAGCCCCAGGGACAGAGTTGGGGTTATAGGATACCCAGGACCGGTGGCCAGAGGGCCATATGGGCTATAGGGTGCCAGGGTAGGGCCCAAGATGTTTGCTACAGGAAGTCCAGGAGTGGGGGTCCAGGTATCCATGTGTGTCAGGGATGCTTGAGCGGGGGAGTCTTGAGAGGGCTTGAGTCCCTCTACATGGGGCAGGGCCTGAGCTGTGGGACTCCAGGGCATACAGAGTTGGAGGAAGACTTCATCTAAGGTTGAGTCCCATGCATGGGGCTTTGCCTCAGTGCCTACCGGCGACAGTGAGGTCACTCTGGGAGCGTGTAATGGGCTGCCGTGGCCGGCTCAGCGCCAGCAGAAGCGCTGTCTTGGGTGAGTGGGTGAAGGTCCGGCGTGGGTGGGCGCCGGGGGTCTCACGGGCGCCCTGGCCCCGGATGGCCGTGTCCCGCAGCAGCTCAGGGGGCCGCACTGTGCGTCGTGTCTCCGGCAGCCCCTCGGTGGCTGGCTCAGTCTGCATGGCCCGCTCGGCACGTTCCCGCACCCAGCCCCGCCGTGGCCCGTCCTCCGTGGAGATGGCCACATCCACGGTGCGGGCTGGGGGCACTGGGGAAGCTGTCCCCAGCCCATTCACTGCCCCTGGTGCTGGTCCCGAGGAGTAGGAGGAGATGGAGGAGCTGGTTTCTGAGGTCTGAGCCAGCTGTTGCAGCTGCCCGTTTGTCACTGCAAATGCACAGCAGGGACACACTGTGAACTGCCTAGAGCTCCATATCCTTCCCAAAGACAGCAGGTGTGGGGAACCCACAGGGCCATGGGGACCACTGGACTGCTGGCCATTGCATAGGGATTGTCACATCCTCTCCAAGGAAGTGGATATGAAGGATGCTGCGGGTTCACAGGGACCACAAGGCTGCTGGCCATGGCAAGGGCCTCTTCATGCCTCCAAGGATGGGGTACACATGGGACCTTGCTATGGGTATGCTAACAGTGGCACAGGGAGCTCCCTGCTCCCTCCAATGTCTTGGGACCCGATGGCATGCAGACCTTCTCCCTCCCTACAGTGGTCAGACAACACATGCATGAGAGTTCCAGCCCCTCCATGCCCCAGCCCAGCACCCCTGCCAGTACCCGCATGGCACTGCCCTTACAGCGACTGAGCCAGCAGTATTCAGCCACCAACTCCTTGTAGGCAGGGAACCGGCCTGTCTCCTAGGCACAGGGGGAGAGGACAAGGGGGTCAGTGAGTGCTGGCTGTCCCGGCGAACTCGATCTGGTGCCAGCCATGAATAATGCATCTCCCCCTCCCACCCGCCTGAAACCCAACCAGCCAGCAGCTGCACCAGCCCCTGGCACTGGGCTGAGCAGGGGCAGTGGCAGTGAAGGGACATGCCAATGCCTGCCTCACTCGAGGGTCCATGAGACAGGGTGTGAGTACCTTGATTGTTAGCATGATGTGGGTCTGCCCTTTGAGCACCTCCACTGCCTTGCTATGGCTTATGTCTTCAAACTTGACTCCATTGGCTGCAAGGACTTGGTCTCCCACCCGAATGCCGTTTTGCTCTGCCAGCCCTCCGGGGTCCACCCTAGGGAAGCAGGGGGGCAGGATGGGGCCAAGCCCTTGGTGGAGTTCTGCTCCTGCCCCACATCTCCACTTGGCTCAGCACCCATGGTGGTAATGCCCACAGTCTTCTGAGAGTGGGGGTGCTCAGCCAGAGAGGAGGGTGTGAGCCCCAGCATGGGCACAGCAGAGATTGTCACAACCCCTTCATGCCCTGGGGAGCCGTACTTGGAGACATAGATGCCGAGGCCAAACTCCCTGCCACCGCGGATGTTGAAGCCCAGGCAGTAGTCATCAGAAGTGGTGTAGAGGTGAACGATGCGCCGCAGCCCATCCTCGGAGCCGCTCTCTGATGGTGTCGAGCCACTTTTCTCTACTACCAGGCGCCTGTTCACCACATCCACCCTGGAGCATGGGTACAGCGTAGGAGGTCTCAGGGATCTGGCTCTTGTCCTCCAGCAGGACAGGACCATTGGCAACACCCAGTTGAGGAGAGTGATGGGGATGGGGGATGTTTAGGATGGGGTTTGCACCTACCCTACCTGCTCCAGACTTTCCTATCCCATCCTACATGCCACCCTGGTTTCTTCTCTCCACCTTTGCCAGACACTTCTGATGCCACTCCACCCTGGGGGTCCCCCAGGGATCCTCCCTGTTGCCCATAATCCCTCACCAACCTCCCCCAGCACGCCCTCCATGGGGTTGGGTTTTGGGGTGCTGGTGTGGGAGATGCCCTGCTCACCACGCTGTCTTCTCCTTGGAGAACTTGATTCCTGGCACACGGCCCATCCGCCGGACCACCATGCGAAGGCGGTTGTTGCCGGTGAGGACCTTGACAGCGCTGCTCATCGTGATGTTCTCCAGACTTACACTGTTCACCTCTGTGATCTTGTCGCCAACACACAGCCCGGCCTGCTCTACAAGGGACACACGGCTCATCTGGGCACCTGACCTGGAGCTGATGCCCTTGTTTGACGTCCCCTCCTTCAATGTCTCCTCAGCCTGTTCTGAACCCCTTGGGAACAGAGGCAGGGGTGCCTGACAATTGCACTGAGTGGCTCGCCACCTTCCTGTAGCTTGGAAATGGAGCTCAGAGTCATTGGCACAGTGCTATCTACTCCTGTGTCCTGCCCTTCACTTTGGGAAGCCTGCAAATCTCATGGCCAAAGGCAGCAGGGAGCAAATGCTGGCTTTCCACCATGAAGGGTGGCATTGTCACTGTGATCCCATGTCACTGGGAGCTCCTTGTCTTGCTGGCATGTTCCTATCTTCACTGGTGTCCCTCACCCTGACCCTCTTACCAGCAGTGCTCCCCTCCTCCACTTTGCTGACAAAGATGCCCAGCCCATGCTCGGAGCCACCACGGACGCTGAAGCCCAGTTTGCCATCCACACTCTTCTCTACTGTGATGGCATTGATGACATCACTCTCGTTGCTGCTGGCTGTGGGGACAGGGGAGCAGATAAATCATGCTGCGTGTGAGCAACGGCAAGGGGTGTCTCTCTTGCTGGGAACACCTCCAAGCCCAGGGCAGCCCTCCCTGCCCCTAGACCCACGGAATTCAGACATCAGGGCCCTCCTGGCCACGAGGGTGGGCAGGGGGCTGGGACACCCCACGCACCTTCGATGGGGGCATTGATGAGGATGACACGGCCCATGGGGGAGGCGGCACGGCTGCTCCGGGTGGTCCCATTGAGCAGGCGGCTCTGCTTGCTGAGAAGGTAGCGGGGAGCCAGGCTGGCTTCGCTGCTGGAGCTCCGTGACCGGCTGCCTGTCGTCATCCCCGACAGCACTGCGTCCCAGTCCTGGGCCATGGTGGTGCTGGGCACTCCGGTGTCCCGGCGTCTAGCTCAGGGCTGGCTGTGTCCTCACAGGGCCAGGGCTGCCCGTCAGCCAGCACGGGACATGGCATAGTCCAGCAGCACATGCCCGGGCTTGGGCACCACTCTTTTTTAGCAGTGCAATCCTGGGGGCAGCTGGCCTGGGTACTCGCTGCTGGCAAGACAGGTCCCAGGCGCAGCAGCACAGCCTGGAGGGATAAGGAGCTCTGTGACCCCCTCTCCAGCCTGATCCCTTCCCGTCCTACAGTGTCCCAGGGATCAAACTGTTACATAGCTCCTGGGTACTACCAGGGGGGTGTGGGCACAGGCTGCCCTGCCCTGCCCTGGGGTATGGATGCTGGGGTGAAAAAGAGCTATCCCTGGCAGTGTAAATCCGGAAGGGGATGCAAAGGGGCTTTACCTAACAGCGTAAATCCGGAAAGGCTCCAGAGAGGGGATACGGGGACATCAGCTTTATGCTAGAGAGCAGGACCTGATCTTTTTGGCCATTCCCCATCCTCCCTGGAACCCCTCTGAATTCCCAACGCCATGCGGCTGGAGATGGGTGCGCCAGTCCCCGAGGCAGTCCCCGCGGGGATTTTCCAGGTGTGGGTGAAACGCCACCACGGTGCCCCCTCCACTTCATTCCCCGCTCGCCCCAGCCTGACCTCAATAAATAAGTGATGGCCCCGGCTCCGGGGACACGCCGGTATCCCCGCCACTGCCAGCCCCCCACAGCGCCCACCCATTACCCCCCGTCAGCATCAGACCCGGGTGCCCCCTCTCCGAAGGGGCGCACGGGACCCCCAACCGCCGTCCCTCCCTCCCCCCCGCCCCGTGCCCTCCTCACCTGTCCCCATGGTGCCACCTGCGAAAGAGACACCTGGCAGCAGCGCGGGGGGGAAGCCGGGGCCGGGGGGCAGCACCGCCTCCTGCCCGCCCGGCCGCGGGGATTGGCTTTCCCCGTGGGACCGGAGAGGCCATCGGGAACGGGAGCTGTCAATCGAGAGGGGCCGGGGCTGGCCTTGCAGCTGGCGGGGGAGGGGGGTCAGTCCCGTGGGTGTCCCCCGCGAGGGGGTCCGGGGGCGCGTCACCTCGCGAGGCTGCGAGTGGCAAGGGATGTGGTGCCTCCCCTGCCCTCCTCCCTTAGCGCAGAGCATCCCGAGGGCACACAGGGGAAACTGAGGCACTGTCAGGGGAGGGGGGTGTCGTGTCCCCCCGCTTCGCTCACTCCGGTGATGCGAGCCGGTATCCCCCCGTGTCCCCCTTCCGGGGGGCATCGCCTCCAGCCCGGGCCGGCCGTGACCCCCCGGCGGGGCCCGGAGCCGCCAGCGCGAACCCGACACCGCGGCGGTTTCAGGTGATGCGCGGCGGCCGCGGGGACTGCGGGGGGGCTGCGGGCGGGCGGCGGGGGCGGGGGCCGGCGCGGGGGGGCCGTCCCGGGGCGCCTCCCCCCGACAAGGCCGGGGTGAGGGGCTGGGCGGGCACGGCCGGGGTGGGGACACGCACCCACATGCACACGCACCCCATGCACCCACACGTCCACGGCATGCGTGTTCGTGCCCTTGCGCGCACTCACAGACACCCACGGAGCGCCGCACACGCGTGGACGCGGCCCCGCTCACACACGCGTGGTCCGGCACGCGCCGCCCCGCGCACGAGCCGGCGCCCGCTCCCGCCGAGGCGCGGTCCCCGCGCGCTCCGGCGCAACGACCGCGACACGCGTGGACGCCAACGCGGCGTGTGCGTGGCGAGGGCACCGAGACCCCGGCGCCACGCGCGCGGCTGACACGGGGACGCGCGGAAACGCGCACGTGAACACCCACGTGCGAACACACGCGCACGCGAGCACCCGAGCGAGCGGAAGCGCGCACACGCACGCGGTCACGGTCGGGCGCGTGCGCGCCCACGGGCGCGCCCACGCAAGCGCGGGAGGGCCACGGGAGCCGCGTGTGGCTCGGCACGTACCGCTCCCCCCGCCGCCGGCCCCGGTCACGCGTGGTCCCCGCCGCCCCCCGCGCGCCGCCCTCGCCGGCCCGGCCCGCCCCGCCCCGCCCGGCGCGGCACCGCCCACCCGTGACGAGGCCGCACGTCAGTGCGCACAGGGGCGGGAGTGGGGCGGTGGCGACGGCGGGGATACGGCGGGCACTGTCCCGGGAGCCGTGAGTGCGGGGGGTGCCGCGGATCGCCGTGCACGGGGGGGTCACGCGTGGCGGGAGGGATGCACGGCGCGGGAGGGAAGGGAGCAGAGCACCGCTTCTCGCGGGGGAAGGGCGCGTGTGGAATTAGAGCCGTGCTGGGTGTGTCGGTGCCTTGCCGGGAGGGACGTTCCTCCTTCCAGTGCCCTTTCTCACTCCGCTCTCCCGGTGCTGGCAGCAGCTGTGCCCCCTACGCGGTGGGTCCCTGTCCCCTCCTCTGTGACCAGGGTGCTCGGCTGGGGTGGGGGGTCCCTGATGGCTGGTGTGAGCGAGGTCGGGGGTTTCTCTTTGGCACATAGCAAGGTGCAATCCCGTTGCAGGTCGCACCACCCACAAACCGCCTCATGTGCTGGGTGGGCTCAGGAGTCGCTGCTGAGCTCCGTTACAAAGGGGCTTCCTGTTCACCCCTTGTCCCCCCACGCTGGGGGAGCACCAGAGCTGCTGCAGCAGGGATGTGTTGGGGACACACAGGCAGCACGTCCCATATAACCCTTTCATCCCCTGCCCTGCCAGAAGATGCCACCGTCCTTGCCTGCCACCATCAACATCCGGGAGCCCCGCTGGGACCAGAGCACCTTTCAAGGCCGGGCCAAGCACTTCTTCATGGTGACTGACCCCCGAAACCTGCTGCTCTCAGGGGCTACACTGGAGGAAGCCCGACGGGTGGTGGAGGACTACAGGTACCCACTGGGAGCGTGGATGTACCCTCAGCACTGCTTCCAGGCAGGAGCTATTCCCAGGAGTGGGAATAGAAGTGGTGCTGGTCCCCCTGGCCAAAGCCCCCAGAACTGCCTGGGTGGTCCCTAAGGCATCTCCCAGCTTCTGTAAATGGTGTGGGGGACCAGTTAGGCCATGTGTGCTGGCAGAGGGTCTTTCAACAGGTGTTCCTCATACCTGGCAGGGCAGGCACTGTGCAACCTGGGCTGACAGAGGACCAGCTTTGGCGGGCAAAGTACATCTATGACTCAGCTTTCCACCCTGACACGGGCGAGAAGATGATCCTTGTGGGACGCATGTCTGCTCAAGTCCCCATGAACATGACCATCACTGGTTGCATGTTGACCTTCTACAGGTACCTGTCCCCTCCTCATCCCAGGACCAAGAGGATGCCTGGGGGATCCTCCTGGCTCTGGGGTGAGGAGAGGAAGTGTGTCCCATACCCAGCTTGTACTCATGCTGTAGGAGCATGAGTGGCATCCCACCAGTGTCTCCAGCATCCTCTGTCTGGCAGGACCACACCGGCTGTGCTGTTCTGGCAGTGGGTCAACCAGTCCTTCAATGCCATTGTCAACTACACCAACCGCAGCGGAGATGCACCTATCACTCCCAGGTAAACATCTCCCTGACCAGGTCTTCAAGGCACCCTAAAACACCAGGGGGGTGCCTTGAATAGCAGGGAACTGTGAGATGGGACAATGGGGACCTGGTGAAGGCAGAGATGGACCCCTTTGGGGCTTTCAGGGTTAGTGGTGGAGCTGAGAGAGGAACCTAGGTGTCCTGGTGCTCTTAAAGGGCATGCTGTTCCTTCCTTTATGAGGGGCAACTGGGATGGGGAGAGCCTGACTTACTGGTGTCACTTCCTGCTCTTTCAGCCAGCTGGGAACAGCCTATGTGAGTGCAACCACGGGGGCAGTTGTCACAGCACTGGGACTCAAATCCCTCACCAAGGTAAGGTGACCCTTGGCCATTGCAAGTGGGGGACATGGACCCTCCCCATGGGATCTCCCTGAGCTCTGAGCTGAGCAGGGGAGTGGAGGAGAAAATGAAGAAAAGGGGTTTGCTGAGGTTGCCTGCACAAGGAAGCTGCTCTCCCCAGTGACAGCTGTGGAGATGGCCTGTGCTCCCAGCCTTGCTCTGCATGTATCTCCAGGCTTCTTCCACCCCTCAGCTTCTGTCCAGGCCCAGCAGGGGATCTGGGGACCCCCTAGACCTTTTGGTCTATGCAACTTTTAACAGCTGAGAGTGGCAGGGGAGGGGGAAACATTTTTCCTCCAGTGGGTCTGGGACACCCCATGGTCCTGCAGGAAGATGGAGGCAGACCCAGGGACAGCCAGCTCTACCCCCAGACCCTCTACATGACGTTCTCCTGCTTCTCCCCCAGCACTTGCCAGCCATCATCGGCCGGTACGTGCCTTTTGCAGCCGTGGCAGCTGCCAACTGCATCAACATCCCGCTGATGAGGCAGAGGTGAGCCCAAGGGGTGGGACAGGCCTGCCTCAGTGTTTGTAGGCACTGGTGGGGGATGCAGGGACTTCCCTGCTGATCCTTAGCGTGAGGGGTACAAGCATCTGATTGCAGCCCAGGGGGTTATTGCACAACCTGCACGACCCTGTTGAGGGCTGCTGCCAAAGGTGAATATGGGTCCAGCTGAGACCCCCTCTGATTTGTTGCGCAGCCAGTGGATGGGGTGCAGGAGGATGCCAGCCTCCCTTGGAGACATGTCTCTGTCCTGTGTCCTGATCTCCTCACCTTTGTGCCCTGTGGCCCCCTGACCCCCTCTGTCCCTGCAGAGAGCTCAAGGTGGGGATCCCTGTCACGGATGAGAATGGGAACCGCGTGGGTGAATCCACAGCAGCAGCCCAGAAGGCCATTTTCCAGGTGGTGGTATCCCGCATTGGCATGGCAGCGCCGGCCATGGGTAAGTGTCCCCTCCTCCACCTGTGTTGGGAAATTGCAGCTGATCCCTGGCAGCGTGGGATGGGGTCCCACTGCTGGCAGGGGGCTGTGAGTATTGGGAGCTCATCTCCTTCCTCCTTGCCTCAGCCATTCCACCAGTGATCATGAACATGCTGGAGAAGAGAGCTTTCCTGAAGGTACCAGTGAACTTGGGATGGGCGGGTGGGCACAGGGACACCCACCAAGCTTGGCATATTGTTGGCACCCCTCAGAGATGGCACCCTGTTGCCTTTCCATTTGGTCCACTGCACTGACACACATCCTCTCCCTGTCCCTGGCAGCGGTACCCGTACCTGAATGCTCCCCTGCAGGTCGGCCTGGTGGGACTCTGGTAAGTCACTGTCCACCGATGGGAATTGCTGCTCTGGGCACAGACCAAGCCTAAAGGAATGGGACAGTGCTGCCGAGAACCCTGCTTGGCAGTGACTGGGGAGAATTGGATTTATTGGGGGGCTGCCAGAGCTTGGCCAGGCTAGTGGCACCCCAGGCAGATGGGATGGAATATGAGGTTCTTGGGCCAGGAGTTGTTTTGCTTCATCTTGTCTCTCAAGCCTGCCATGGGCCCCTGCTCAGCATTGCTGTTCCCCCACACTGTCCTGAGGGACAGACCTCAGGAGCCAAGTGCAGGATCTGGAGCTTCTCTGTAGCCCTTTCCTGGCTGAACACCCTGCGCAGCTCTGGGCTGCCTCAGAGCTGCTCTGGGATCAGGCCGTGGGTGGATGTGGGTGGTTTGTGCGGCCCAGCTTCACCTTTCTGTGTCTTTCCCTTGCAGTTTGGTGTTCGCCACCCCGTTGTGCTGCGCACTCTTCCCACAGAAAAGGTACAGACAGGCACTTTGCCTGCATGTGTTGCTCCTGTGTAGGATGGGGGTGCTCTCTGACTCCTAAGGGATTTTTTTGCTTTTTCAAGCAGTCAGGGGTTTAAACCTGTGCACACACACCTCTGTGCAGAGGCAGCAGTGCAGACCCAAAGGTCTCTGCTGGGCCATGGGGACAGCATCCCCATGGGGTGCAGCAGGTAATTTCCAACCTGAGGCCCCTGTTGGGTATACCCCTTCCATCCTCTGTATCTATGTTTTTTCTGCAGCTCAATGCCTGTGAGCAGCCTGGAGCCTGAAGTCCAAGATCAGATCCGGAAGAAAGATCCATGGCTGGCGACCGTCTACTTCAACAAAGGGCTTTGAGCAGGGTCCTGGGGTGGCTGAGATGTGCCCCACAGAGCTGCTGGGCCAGCACACTGCTGAGCTTCGCCCTTTGAATCCCCCTGGGGCTGCCGCCACTTTCCCTTGGCTGTTGCGTGTCCATAGGTCCCAGGTGCTCAGCCCTGCTTCCCGGGCTGCCTGCAGCCGTGCAGCACCAAACCCTGTCCCCGTGCCCTGCTCTGGGGACCTCCTGCCTGGCACCCTGGTGCACTCCTCCTCTCTGCGTGTGCCTGTAGCTCTGTGCAGTGCACAGGGAAGTGCGGGCAGCAACACCAGGGATCTTGTGAGCTGTGGTGGAGGTAAAAAAAAAAAGTGGGATGAGGAAGAAAATGGTGCTCCCCAGCTTTAGGAGGCAGCAGAGAATCAGCAACTGAAAGTAGAATAGGTCAGCAGGCACCCTACAGTGCCCAGCGGTTCAGCAGCTTGTACCTGGGGATGGCAGAGCAGCTTTTGGAGAAGAGAACTTCCTATACCCAAAATAGCTGGGGGTGAGTGATCAATTGCACGTAGTGGCTTGAACTCAGAATGGGGGGCTCTCCCAGCTCACCTTCTGCTCTCCTCCAGGCTGCTCTGGGGACTTAATCTGGCTTTCTGCTTTCCATCCCCAGAGCAAATGGCACATTTTAATCCCACTAGAGTCTTGGTTTTTATTCTCATTTTAATGCCATCTGCGTTCAGGGCTGGGCTTCCCCTGAGGGGTTATTCTACCCCCTCCTGGAGTGCTTGCTTTCAGGTGGACCTTCTCAAATAGCTTTAAGTGCACTGTGGTTTCCTCTAGATGTTTTTGATATACATATCATGTACCTATATGTACCAAACAATAAAGGCAGATTGTTTATACAAAACCTACAGCAAAGAGAACTGTGCTGCTTGCTACTTTGTATATGGTGGAAAGGGACTGCTCTTAGAGTAAGGGTGGGAGCAGGACAGAGGGGTAGGCTGGCTTTTGGGGTGCCTCTGCACTCCCTGGGCTGGGTTCTGCTCCCTGCTTTCCAGCCTGCTGCCTCTGCAGCAGCTCTGGCTGGCCTGGCCTGTGTTTAAGCTTATCCAGCTGTCAGGAGGGCTTTTTTTAGTACAGTCGGCTTTGGAGCTCGCTGCTGCGCAGAGAGCTTTGCTAAGCTGCTGCCCTGGATGCTGCTGGTTTGGAGAGGCCAGAGCGTCACCCTGGCTCTGCCCACACTCACACCCCCTCTTGCAGCCTGCTCACAGGACAGTCCCGGCCCTGCTCCTGCCTTCCCTGCAGGACTATTTTTATCCCACTTTCTATGCTATCGGAGCTATGCTCTCACAACTATCACAGAGCACATTGGAGGGCACATCGCTGCTGTCACAGGACCCTGGCAAGCCTGCAGCTGCCTCCCCCTCGCCTTTCTGTCTGACCAGGGCAGTCAGAAGGAGCGATGGGTGTCCATCCAGGGAGAGGAGGGATGGTGGCAACCATGCTCTGCAGTGCCCCACGCTGAAGGACAGAGGAGCGAGACCACTGCAAAGGCCAAGATGGGCAGATACAGCAGTGACAAGATAAGGGCCCCGGAGCCCAAAGCCATCCTGTGTCACAGCTTCCACTGCTGGCAGGAGCTGGCAGAGGCCAGGCTCGAGCTGCTCCCCTCGAGGGGCAGCCAGGAGAACATCTGCACCCAGCACCCACCCAGGGTGGGGAAGTGAGTGGATTGGGACAGGCACATCAGAGATCTGTCCCCCTCCTTCTCCCTGCCCTGGAATATTGCAAATATCTCCCCTGAGCCAGCCATTGGTGGCTTATAAATAATGCAGCCCCTCGCCGTGCAATAAGGGCTTGTCAGTAGCTATTCTGCTCTCATAAATTAAAGATGAAAAGGTACAAGGCTCTTGCCAGAAAAATGAAGACAAATTTTTAATAGCTTGCCAAGACACAGGGAGATGGAGTGCTCAGGAAAAATGAATTACGTTTTTATTATGTGTTTTATTGTGGTATAATTGAACGGGATTATCTGAGAATACAATATATTTCCAGAGCAGTGTAAAGAAAACAAAAATAATGATGACACCTGCCTCCTCCCACACACACCACCCGGCTTTGCAGGGGCACCCTCCTTGTGTGTGTTGGCTGGGAGCTGGCCCTGAGCTGCTGGTGGCCATGAGAGGCAGAGATGGAAATGGGAGGGACGTGGGACTAGAGACATAGATGCTCTGGTGGCTGTGTCCAGCTGAATGGGTCTGGCTGCACAGAGTTTGGGATCACCCCAAGAACCCCCAAATAGCTGTGAGCCTGGGATACAGGGCAGTGTGGTGTGGCAGTACTTGGCCACACTGAGCCTCTGAGTGTCTTTCATCTGTTATCCACTTTCATTCCATCCCTAAGATCCCTTTTGGTCTGTCCCATACCTGTACAAGCTGGCACCACTAGGCAGAGACATGAAAAACTCAGTTCTGGAGCATTGTAGGTCTGGGGTGCTGCTCTGCAAGACAGCCACGGTGTCTGTTCTCTCCTGGAGCCAGCAGCAGTGCAGGCTCAGCCACTTCACTGTGCTAGGGGGAACCTGTCCCCGTGGATTCCCCTGACTGGGGGAGAGATTTGGCCAGTGCGTTTTGGGGGTTGACAAGCCCAAAAGGGATAGTGCTGCCTCTACAGGGAAGCTCAGGATGCAGCAGTGGATGCAGGGGAGCAAGGATACCCAGTCCTTTCCCGAGCTGGCTCATCCCAGAGGTCAAGGGCCACTCCCAGAAAGACAGCAGCTGGATGTCCCCAGGGGTGCTGGGGGTGCTGTGCGGTGCTGGGCTGGGGACATCGATTGGTCCCGGCATTTTTAATGAGCTGCCCGACCACATGCTTTAACCTTGCCCATAATGAGGGCGAGCAGCAGCAATTCCTACCGCCTCAGCCGGCTCCCCCAGCCTTAATGAGCTAATCAATACTTGTTCTCAGCTTAATTTCCAGCTAATTGCTCTTTAATGACGCCTGGAAATGGGCAGCCTCTTGCAGGGGGAGGGGCGGGCAGGCTCCCCCTCCCCAGGGCCCGTCCCCAGTGGCAGGGGGTGCCGGGGTGCTGGCAGTGGGTCACCTTCTCTGGTTGCGTCCCAGCCCTGCTGGCAGCTGGGGAAAGGGAGGGTGACAAAGGCGACAGCGGGCGCGGTGCCACTGAGCTGGCAGCACCCTCTGGAGCACCCACCCCGTCTAGGGGGGGCCATTCAGCCCCGAGCACTAGAGCAGGCTGCACAGGAGGATGTGCCTAAGCCTCTCAGGACTACATTGAAGTGAGGGCTCCCAGGCTCGGCTGACAGTGGGGATTTCAGAGTGCAGGAAGATAAGGGTGGTGGGGCTGTGGTGTCCATGCATTGCTCCAGGTTCTGCAGCCCCCAGGTACAGGGGCAGTGTCACCTCAAGGGGCCGGGGACGAGGCCGGCAGTGCCCTGGAGGTGGCAGCAGAGACCCCGCAGCCGCCTGCCCGCAGCCAAAGCCGCGCCCCGTGCCGGGGGAGCCGCGGGGACTGTGCGGGCTCGGCTGCGGGAGGAGCCGCGCGGTCACGGGCCCCTGGGACCCGCTGCCACCCGCACCGCAGAGTCAAAGGTGGCACGATCGTGCCAGTGCGGGGACACCCCGGGAACGCAGCACCCACCGTCCTTGCGGTTCCTGCCCCCAGGTTATTAGACTTGCGCTTGGATGGGGCTGGTGGGAAAAGCTCAGGAAGCGGCACGATTGCTGCTGGGATGGGGCTGAGCCGCGGCTCTTGCCGGGAAGCCGGGGCAGATTGGACACCAGGGCGTCCCTCACCATTCGGCCATCGCGCCTCGGGGCCGGCAGGCCCTGCGCACAGCTGCAACCGCTTCCCCAAAAATTTGCTGACGGGTTGGTTCTTCAGAGGAATTTGGTCTGGAAAAGCCTGGAGAAACTTGAGCCTGGCTGCTTCCTAGAGCGGGTCCGGCCTGGCACGCAGGCGGGGGGGGACCTGCCTGCTGCCCGTGCCTTGTCCCCACAGTGGAACCCTGGAATGTGACTGGCATCCCTTGAGAGCTACTCAGCCTTGGTGTGGGCTGGCCAGAACCAGGCTGGTTCAGGCTGCCAGACAGCAGGAAACAAGGAATGTATTTGATGTGAAATGAGAGAGAAATGGTTTATTATCAGAATGAGACCCTCACAGCCCCAGGCAGTGTGCTGGCAGTGTTCTGTCCCAGGATATCTCGTGACATTTGGTTCTGCTATGACATAACTCACATTCTCAACCCCACCAGTCCAGCCCCAGTGCTGCTCACCAGCCCTGCCTGACATGACGTACATTGAGTCACTTGGCCTAGGACTCTTTTTTCCAGAGTATATTTTTTCCCTTGGCCTCGTTTGCTGTAAACCCCAGATTGCTGTGGGATGTCTGGGGGATCAGCCCATAGCAGTGGGAGCTCAGTGGGGCCAGGAGCAGTGTGGTGCCCCGATTGGATTCTGGTGTCAGAGCTCTGGAGGGATGCCAAGAATGTGGGCCTGCAAGGAGCACCCATGGACTGCTGGCTTCTATGGGACCATCACAAGATGAGAAAACAGTGATGAGGAGGAGGCTTTGGTGCTTTAGGCTGAGCCTTTAAAGCTCAGTTCCAGGAGCTTCCCTGAGCTAATAAAAAGTGGGGAAAATGAGAGATAACTAACTAGTGCTGGTAGGGACCCAGGAATGCAATTTACCCAACTGCTAGGCCATGCAGGGCTGTGATCACCCTTTTCCCCACAAAGTTGTCAAGAAATATAAGCCACAAACCCCATTTGCAGCCACAGCTGTGTTGATTGACTTCAGGTGTGATTGAGCAGAGCTCCTTGTTAAGCACAGGTTGCATCTTCCACCCCTCATTCATAGCTGCTATTGTTTATTAACACATTCAGCAGTCTGATTAAGGAGGAGGTCTAATTAACTGCCATGTTTGAGCTCTATCTTGTTGAGCTGAGCTAAGCTGCCCTTGGCTTTTTGCTCCAGAACTGGAGTTGTTCCTGCTCAGATCTGTTTGGATTTCAGCTCTGGCCAGGGGTTCTCCCCTGTTAGTGACAGATGCTGCAGTGATGCTCAGGTGAATTTATCCACGCAGAGGCCATGATAATCCCAGGAAGATAAGACACACCAAGTGTTCGAGCCATGGCACATGGGAGAAGGAACCATGTGTGGGAAAGGACAGCAGCAATGGGGCCTGTTCCTCCTTGCTGAGGGCAAGAGACACAACCTGAAACACTGATGGTCCATTTTCAACTGTGCCTGGCATTTAAGTGCTGGTCAGGAGCTTTGTGAGCAGAAGACTGCATATGGGGCCAGGCTTGCTTCACTGCTTTGCCCCCTGTGTGGAGCAGGGGCAAGTGAGGGTGTGTTTGGTGCAGGAATGCCTGAATATTCAGGCAGTCCTTCATCCCAAAGTGGGAAGGGTGGTACGGCAGGGAGAGCCCAGGAGGCTCAGCACTCCTCTCTGGGCCACCTACAGTCTGTCTCCTCTCTGCTCGGGCTCTGACCCAGCTCTGGGGCTGCATGTAGGAAAACCTCAGCCCTTCCTGACTTTTTCCCTGCTCCCAAAACAGCTGCAGCCCCAGCTGCTCAGCAGCTCATGGATGCTGGACCTGAAAACTTGTGGCATGTGGAGACTGCACTCAGTAGGCTGGACAAGGGGAGCTGGGGGAAGGCAGCCCTGAGCCAAGGGGCTGGGGGCCACAGAGGGGGAGTGGGACGTGAGGCTGAAGGCAGAACCGGCAGGAAACCCCACTCTGCAGCAGGGGGCTGGAGAGGGGAGTTTGGCCGGCAGAGACAGATTTAAGGGGGCTGAAGGCTGCCGCATTTTCCATCGTTAGACATGGCTGGATTCTCAACGTGACCGAGCAAAAGACCCGGAATCCGGAACGAATTTGCAGGAGGGTGTTGGAGAGCAAAAGCAGATTTTTGCAACATGGTGAAGGAAACCAGATCCTTACAGGGATCCTGATCTGGTTGAGCTTCATAGGGGAACTAAATCCCAGAAATTCCTTGCCTGGAGAGGAGAGGGCTGTGTGGTACCCCTGGCACAGCATCCGGAGCAAGATGCAAATTCATGGGGTATGTTTGTGCTGCAAAGGCATGCTGACTGCCCCACTACTCCAATCCCAGAGGGAAACTGAGGCAGGTAGCAGCAACGCAGCTTACTGGGGAGGTCTGGAGTCCCCAGCCCTGCGCACATTTGTTTAGCACTGCTGTGGCATGAAGCAGCCCCACCATTGCTCCCAATAGCTCCAGCCAAGGGAACACCGCGGTTTACACCCCAATCCCCCCTTAAAAACTGGCTCCTGGTGTGGGGTGAGTACAAATATCCCCTGGGAGTTATCCCCCCATTTACTTACAGCAGCCGCTCAACTTTGCAGTCTGTGTTTCCCAGCCAAATTACGGGTTGAGAAATGCCTTTGACCACTTCCTTAGCCATGCCCACCTCTCCCATTCACTTGTCCCCAAGGACTGCGGCCAAGTTGGACTGCAAAGGAGGGGACCCCAGTCCCTTCCTGCCCCATGGATGGGGTGGGGCATTAGCCCAGGTCCTGCACACAGTGGGGTGATTCCAGCGGGGAGGTGCTGGCACCGGGCAGCCGGAGTGGCAGAGCCCCGGGGCCGGGGTGCGGTGCGTGGCGGGACCCGGCAGGGAAGGGGTGCCAGCCAGCCCGTGTCCCGGTCCAGGGACGGGCCGCGGGCCCGGAGAGGGGCGGGGGGATTCACGTTTCGCTGACATCACGGCGGTGCTGGAGCGGCCGGGGGCCAGCAGCCCTGGGGGCCAGCAGCCCCGCCGCCACGGCCACTGCGCACCCGCGGCCCCCGGCACCGGCGCCTCCGGTAAGTGGCGGCTTATGGCGGGATGGCTTCTGGGGGACCCCAAGGGGCATCGTGCCTCTTCCCAGCACTCTTGCAGCACCCCAGACGTGAGGAGCCAGAAACCAACTTTGCAATTCCCTCGCACCCTTTCTCTGGCCCCCCACATCCATCGGGGGATGGAGCCTTACTCCGTACAGACTGGGGTACGGTGGGCGGGGGGAGGGCTCCGGCACTGGGACCCTCTGCACCTTTCCACCCCTGGGGTGCCTGGTGGTCTCTGATAAACGGGTCAAATCTCCACTGTTTGTTATCCGGGGGATGCATGTGTATAACCCACTGTCCGGGCCATCCCCACCCCAGCTCTGGGCTGTGTTAGCCCCGAGAGTGGGGGCTGTAGCTGGGGGTGCTACAGCTTGCCCTTCGGTGCTGTTTCTAGCAGGAGGGGAGGAGATCTAGGCAGACAAGCGGTCCCCTCTCCAGCCCTGCTCGTTTGTGAGTCGCTCTGGGCCGGAGGACCATAATTTCACCCCATCTCAGGGAAGGTAGCCAGGCTATAAACAGGGGGCAGGGAGGGGTGCTTGCAAAGGGATTTGGTTCGTTGTCACCCTCTCTGGGGCCAGGCTCTGAGATACCACCTTTCCCCCCCACGGGAGAGATGGGAAGCCTGGAGTAGATCAGCTTCTCACTCTGAGCCGGTAATGCAGGCTTGGGGGCTGAGGGCAGGAACCCCACCGTGCTGGTACGGGCTGATCACGCTGGGTCTGCTGTCAGTCCAGTGGTTGCTCACCTGTGCACTGAGCTCCTTCATGATCAGCCTCAGTTGCCTGTGTGATAACTGACTGGGGAGTGGGCATTTTTTCCCCTGCCCAAGTAGGTGATGCTAAAAAGAGGGGTTACAGCACAAGGAGGGAAGGAGAACAAAAGCCAGGCATGACTGAGAGCATCCTCCTGGCTTGACTGCCTCCAGCACAGAAAGAGTACCTTGTCTGCAGGATCAGCCACTCCATTGTGCTTGCTTGGATGGTGAGGGAGGAAAAAATGATTTGTGACTCTTGCAAAGCAATGAGTGAAAGGAAAGGGGCTTGAGAGCAACTTTCTGACAGGAGACCAGAGCAAGATATGAACGAGATGAACCATGATTTTATAGAACAGCCTGTCCAGTGCCCTGCCAGCCCTGTGGCTTCCCAGGCTATGCTAGGGTCAGGGAAGGCTGGACTTTGCATGCTGGGCTGCCAAGGGACCAAGAATGAAACCTGATGGGCTGGGGTCATCAGCATTATCTCTCCAGAAGATGTTCAGCATCTCAGGGTAGGAGCTGGTCAGGGAGCTCCAGGGTTCAAAGGCTGTGACTGCAGGGCTGGGAGTGAGAGGGGCTGGGACCAACTCTCCCTGCACATCATGCAGTGCTGCTGCTCAGAGCTAGCCAGCCAAGAGACAAAGGAGTGGGAGACACTCCCTGCACCAGTAACACACTTTCTCCCTCTTCACAGGTCAGGATGGCTCCTCAGATCTAGACAGGGAGACCACAGCAGTGCCAGAAATCCCCATCCAAGTGACAGTGGGATTGGGATAGAGGAGCTGCCGTGAGGATGTCTGAAGCCAAGCCCCTCAGCATCTCTTGCCTCGTGCTTTCCATGCTTTCCTTGCACTGGGCTTTGCTCCAGCTGGGCCAGGCTTTTCCCAGCACCTCTGACTACCTCCAGCGGGGCTGGCAGCGGCTGCTGGAGGAAGGGGAGGGCTGCACGGAGTGCCAGCCAGAGGAGTGCCCGATGCCACGCGGGTGCCTGGCTGGCACAGTGCGGGATGCCTGTGACTGTTGCTGGGAATGTGCCAACCTGGAGGGACAGATCTGTGACCTGGACAACACCAACCACTTCTACGGCAAGTGTGGGGAGCACCTGGAGTGCCGGTTGGATGCTGGGGACCTGCGTCACGGAGAGGTGCCTGAGCCCCAGTGTGCCTGCCTCTCCCACCTGGCCCTCTGCGGCTCTGACGGCAAAACCTACGCCCAGATCTGCAGGTTCATGGAGGCTGCCCATGCCCACCCCGATGCCAACCTCACTGTGGCCCATGAAGGTCCCTGCGAGTCAGGTAGTGGCCCAGGGGCTGTGGGAAGAGACAAGCAAGGGGGTCTGGCTTAACTGTTTCACCTGGCAGCAAAACCACAGGACAGGACTGCACTGGGGGCTCCATGCTGCCACTAGTCCCCCCACTCTGCTGCTCTGGGGGAGCCCCTTGCAGATCCAGTGCTTGGAGAAATATGGGAGCAGCTTTGCCAAGAGGGAGTGGAGTTTATGGGAAGCAACAAATCCTGCTGGAGCAGATGGGGAAGTTCCAGGGAATTGTTAGCAAATTCTTGGCGGCAGGGCTGGGTTCACACTGGCCTGTTGCTCCCGAGAAATGTGCCTGCCTCCTGCAAATAGAATCCAGGGTTGATTTGGCTTGGCTGTGTGATTTCCATCTCCCATTTAAAACACAAGTGGGAGCTGAGAGGGGACAGTCTGGTAGTAAGGTCGCACCCCATCCTGCCCAGTCTGGCACAGATCACCCACTGCTGTCACCACAGCCTGAGAGGTGTCAAAGTTGACTTTATTTTCTGCAGATCATTATGTTCGTGTTTTCCCAGGTGTATATGGATGTGGAAACCTTCCCTTGAACTCTGGCTCATGCTATGGGCCAGATCATGGAGCAGGTGTGGGTAAGAAGGGTGATCCTCACTCTGTTCCTCCAGGGAAAGGATGTGGAACCTGGAGCTGTTGGCTCCATCCAGGAGATGGGGACCTGCTGACTCCCTTCATTGCTGGCATGAGCCCTGTGTCAGAGCAGAGGCCTCATTTGGCTGGAAGCTCAACTACCTCATCCATCCTCACCAGCCTCAGGCTGGATGAGCGCCCCTTGGCCTTTCTCCCACAGGAGGAGCGTGCTGTGATTGCTCGGGAAAGCTTTGCTGTGTAACACTGCTGTCATTGCACTTTTCCTGCTGTGTGGGTCACTTGAGCATCATTGCACAGGCAGGGAAACTGAGGCCGGCAGGGATGGCAGCCCTCCATGGACTGGGGAGGGAGCTGGGGAGGGAGCTGCCAGTCCCAGCTGTGAGGAGGGACCATGTCCTTGGGAAAGGTGAGGGTCTGCCATGGAGGGAGAGGAGACAGACATGGGAAGGGTCTCAGCACCTCTATATGAATGAAATGCTACTGCTCCAGAGACAAGGCCCATGAGACCTGCCAAGAGTGAGACCTCTTCTGAGCCCACCCTGCTCTCCTCTACCCCTCTCCCCAGAGCCTCAGATCACCTCTCCTCCCTATGACACGTGGAACATCACCGGGCAGGATGTCATCTTTGGCTGCGAGGTCTTTGCCTACCCCATGGCATCCATTGAGTGGAGGAAGGATGGCACCGAGATGCTGCTGCCTGGAGATGACCCCCACATCTCTGTCCAGGTGAGCAGTGTGCCTAGGGCATTGAAGATGACCAGGGTGACCCAGTGCTTCTCAGAGCTCATGGACAGCCAGACTTGAGAGTGGTCATAGTCTGGGAATGGCCAAGCCTGGCTGCCTGGGAATGGGAAGGGGTGACTGGAGGCTGGGCAGCATGAGGACTGACTGAGCCAGGACTGGTGTCTCAGTGCCATCAGAGCCATCAGCATAGCTCTCTTCTGTGATTTCCTCTAGTAATTTTTGAACCTATTCATAGAGTTCTGCAGCAGGGGGTTTCCCAGCAAGCCTGCCTTTAGTTTGCTGTGCATGCTGGCTTCACTTGCAGTCCCACTGGCAAGGTTGGAAAGAGAACCTCCTAAGTGCCTCACAGCCTGGGCTGTCCTCTGGTCCTACCAGCATATTCAGGCAGTTCCTGCCCTTTTTTCCCATCAGCAGGGCTGCCCTCCCAGAGCTGGCAGGCCCAGGGGTCAGCATCCTGCCTGTGGCCAGCCCCAAATATAGCACCCAGCTGGGTGTACCTAGCTATTAGAGGGTGTGGGCAGAGGCAAAGGGGCCACGCACCTCAGCCAGGCATAACGGGGAAGAAACTGTGGTGGAATGAATGGAGGGAGCCAGAGGAGCAGGTGGAACCTGGCACCATGGCCCCCTTCCATCCTTCTGTCCTTTGAACCTCTCCATAGCTCGTTGCAAGATCTGACTGAGGATCTTAACCCCAAGCAGGACTACCCCGCCTGGTTGGAGGAGGCTCTACTGTCCTCCACCCCTGGCCACCACACCATAATAGTAGCCTGCAAACACAACTGCAGCCCAGCTGGACCAGGAAAACTTATTTATTTCTGGGGATAAACAGAAAATAGCATGGTTGCTGCCAGAGCAATCCTGGGACCTCAGTGCCTGCTGAAACAGTGCCTGCTGGGACCTGGGGCTCTGTGGTACAGACTCCCCCTTGCTTCTGCCACAAGTGCTGACAGAAATCCCCCCTTCTTGCAGTTCAGAGGAGGCCCCCAGAAATATGAAGTGACAGGCTGGCTGCAGATCCAGGGTGTGCGGGTGACGGATGAGGGCACGTACCGCTGCTTCGCCAGGAACAGGGTTGGGGAGGTGGTGGCCTTGGCCAGCCTGACCGTCTTCACACCAGGTGAGCACCATGTCCATGTCCCCATGCTCTCATGGGGACACAGGAGGGGTTGGTTGGGCACAGTGCACCAGTACGGAGCTGCTGGAGAATAGGGCTGTGCGTGGTTTGGCTTTGGTGCTGGTGGGGAAGGGAACAGGGAAATGTCACATTGTCCCCATGCTGCTGTTTCAGACCAACTCAACCTGACAGACTTCTCCCTGCTGAAGCCTCCCATGACACCTGAGGACTACGGGGAGAGTGATGAAGACTACTACTAGCCCAGAGATGGTCTGTCTGGCTGCAGAGATCACAGTGCCCACAGTGACCCTTCCCTGGGGCTTGAGGACATCTCTGGAGCAAGCACCCTCCAGCCCAAACCTCCTTCTCTGAACAATCCTGGCACAGCAGCCTGTTTTTTGGGGTGGGGGGCAGGGTGACACATCCTTTTGGGGTGCTGGGGGATGGGATACTGGCTGGTTAGTGCACAGGCAGGACCAGGGGCAGCTCTGCCTGGAGCAGGGTGCATCTGTCCTCTGGCACTGAGTGGAGATGATGGCAGGTAGGACACTGCAGGGACAGCTGTGCTGCGTGTGGTGAGGACTTGGTGCTGTGGATGGAGGCAGCCCCCTTTGGGAGAGTGATGCCAGGGCAGGGGCATTATGTCTGTATGAATAATTTTTGGGGAAGCTGGAGCAGAGACCTGGCTGTGATAACCAGCGTGTCACCTCCCTGTCTGCTCTGTATCCCCCAAGCACAGAGACATCCCAGCTTGTCCCCAGAACCTGAGGAATCTGCTGCCAAAACACCCTTCTCTTCTGTTTTGTTTTTAACTAGAAAAGTAGCAATTTGGGGAAACCAGGCATTTGTGGCTTTCAGTGCTGTCTTTTCTCCAGCTGAACCACCCTTGTGGTCAGAAACACTTTGGCCTTTTTTTGACTGACTTAATGCTTTCCCTTCCATGCCTTTGACTGACTTCATGCTTTCCTTTGTCATTCCAGTTGATGTTATTTAAAATACACATGTAGGTGAAAGCCAAGGGCAGCTGACTGTCCTGCATCCAACAAGGATGATTATAGGGGTGAGGAAGGGTGCAAACACTGTGGATGCTGCCTTGTCCATTGTGGGGTTCTTGAGTTGAGGAGCCCTCCTGCCCATCCCAGTGCTCACAGCTGGTCCTGGTGTGGGTCCTGCCCTTCCCACCCCACCTGGGATTGGGGGTGCCCAGCAGACAATCTCCTGTGCAGTGGTGGTGCATCGACTCGAATCGCTATACTCCCATGTGTTTGGATCCCATCTCACTGCTTCCCATTTTCATCTTGGGGTCCTAAGTTCTGTGACACTGGGGTCTCCATCCAGCTGATG
>VRYO01001366.1:3825383-3892889 GCA_009812075.1 Sialia sialis
CTGTGAGGAAGGAATTGGCCAGACCCCAGGCAGGAGCAGGCAGGATGCAATAAGGCTGGTGGCTCGGGTCCCGTGCTACTCTCCTTCACATGTTTTTTCTTTTCTTTTCTTCCTTTTTCTCTTGAGAGCTGGCTCAGATGACACAATTACGGCACTGAAACCTGAACAAGCAAATAAAAGGGATTTGTCTGGAATTGGCAGCAAAGCAAAATTCCTGCAGACGGTGAGGCTGGGCCAGTCCTGGTCCCCTGCACCACAGCTTGATGGGGCACTGCTGCCCTGCCTGCTGGAGCTCCTACTCCTTCTCAACCTGAGAAATGCAAAAGCCATTGATGCCTCAGCTTCTTTCATCTACCAGTGTAATAGAATCCTCCTGGGCTGATGAGTTGGAGAGTGTTCATGAGGGACAAGGGACAGAAGTGTGCCACTGAATTTTATTTTGCTTTTTTTGGCAAAAAAAAAAATGCTTTCAGAGAAGCTGGACCTTTTTTATCCATCCTGATCCCCTTCCTGTTTTGCACACAAATGAGCTGGTGGAACTGGGCCACACTCAGGCTGAGGCTGCCACGGGGAAATCCGAGAGTGTCCTGGAGTTTCGGCAGTCAAGAGCTGCTTGCTGGGCTCCCTGCCGGTGCCCAGGGCTGGCCCCTGGCCAGGGCTGCCATGCCAACCCTCTTCAGAGCCAGGCTTGCTTGCCTGTGCTGGCACAAATCCAGGTCGTGCTGGGTGTGGATGCAGCTTTGGACTGGATGGAGAGTGTTGGATGGGTCACACACTGCATCCCTGACTCTCCTTGTGCTCTGCAGGACAATGCCCTGCCTGGGCAACTGCATTTTGCTCTCAGTCCTTGCCCTCCTCTGCATCACACCCAGTGCCTCCATACCCTGTAGGGAACCGGCAGGAGATGCTGGTGGTTCCTGCCTGGCAGGAAGAGCAGCAGGGATGTAGTGACCAAGAGAGGGGGGAACTTGAGCAAAATTAACCACACCAAGGACTGTGTCTCAGATTCCTCAGATCCCACTGTGGGAGAGGGCTGTCTGACTGGCAGGCTGGAGCTCAGCCAGAGATCCACTCCCCCAAGGTGAAGGGCAGCAGAGAGGCTCCAGGGGTACACACAGGGCTGGTGTCTCCTCATCCCCGCTCCCAGCCTTGCCCTTTCCAGTCACTTAAAAATTAAAGAAGTCAATATTGCTGCACGGCTGGAATCGGTCACTGCCACAGAGCTTAATTGAGGTTATTTGTTGGCTCTAAAAACACTTGGTCACCTCTGCTGCTGGTTGCTGAGATGTTTCCTGCAGTCCCTGCCCCAAGGATGGCAGCACCCAAGTCTCTGCAGATCTTGTTTTCAGCTGCAGGCACCTGGAGGATCCCGGGGACCTGACCAAATCTGTTGTCCATGTGGGTTCAGAGGATGTTCTGCAATAGCATGCAGCACCAAATTCCTTTGCTGGCCCATTTTTGGCACAATTTCTTTCTGGGGGCAGAGGGGGCTGAGCAGCTCCCGCCAGCCCAGCCGACTGCACTCAGAGCACCTGAGCAGCTGAGCCCAGAGCTCAGGCTGATGTCAGGGATGGGGAGAGCTGGACTGGGAAGTGTTGACGTGGCCACTGGCCCAGGCACAGCACCGACACCTCCTGGCCATCTGGGATGAGCAGGGTGCGGATACCTCCCAGGGCACCAGAGGTCACTGCGAGCCTGGGTACAAAGAAAGGGTGGCTGGTACTGCCAGGACCTGAAAGACCCTGGAGATGCACCCTCTGACCAGCTGCCAAACACAGGGCTTTGTGGTCTGCAGGGAAAACCCACCAAGTCTGGCAAGTAAACATGCTCCAGTAACAAAAACGTGCTGTCCCTGTCATTCCCTGCCCTTGGAGGTGCTGGGACCTGCCCTTGTCTCGGCCTGGGCAGGAGGCACATGGAATCATTGAATAGTTTGGATTAGAAGGGACCTTAAAGGTAATTTTGTTCTACCTTCTACTAGACCAGGTTGCTCAGGGCCCCACCCAGCTTGGCCTTGAACATTTCCAGGGCTGGTGAGTCCACAACTTCTCTGGGAAGCCTATGCTGGGTCCTCACCACCCTCACAAAAAAGGATTTCTTTCTTGTATCTGATCTAAATGCATTCTCTTTCAGTTTAAAGCCATTTTCACCCTTTTTCTATCAATACATGCCCTTGTCAAAAGTCATTCAGCAGCTCTCTTCTAGATCCTTTAGATTCTAGAAGGGGCTTTTAGGTGTTCCGGGAGCTTCTCTTCTTCAGCCTATTCTTCTTCAAGCCCAACTCAGCCTGTCTCCAGCCCTCTGAGCATCTTCATGGTCCTCCTCAGGACCTGCTCCAGCAAGTCCACATTGTTCTTATGCTGGGAGCCCCAGAGCTGGACACAGCTCAGGTAGGGTCTCACAAAAGCAGAGTGGAGGGACAGAATCACCTCCCTTATCTGCTGGCTGTGCTTGTTGCGGTGCAGCCGTGCGTCCATGGCAGAGCCCAGGTTTGGTCCAGGGCTGTGATTTGGGGTTGAACAGTGCCATCTCCTGGCAAAGCCACCGGCCACGCCGGCCCTGCCACCGCGCCGGGCACCCCTGGAGCACCCTGACCCTCAAACACATCCCCGCCTGCCTCGTGCCCTTTCCCTGCCTTGCTGGGAGGGGTCTTCACAGGGGACATGAGTATGAACTGTCTCTCGGGGTGATCACCAGAGCCGGACCATCCTCCTGACACTGCCTTTGGATGGCTGCGGCAGGCAGAGCTGGGATGAGGCAGAGCCTGGAGATGTTCAGCTGCAATCCTTGGCTGTCTGCGTTGAACTAGGACTGTGAAAATGTAAATACCCCTCATGGCCACCTTGACAGTCCCCCCACGCCATGGGCATCTCCCATGGGAGGCTGATGGCTTCTGGCAGAGGCTCCTTGAGCCTGAGCTGACCACTGCTCATGCCTGGATGGAAGCAGCACTGTAACCTTGCTCTGCAAATGGGTAAACTGAGGCACAAAGCAACTACCGTGGAGAGCTCAACCAGAGACACCTTCAGGGCAGAGTGACCAGCTACCCCCAGGACTTCTGGCCCCAACTCTCCCCACCCCTTTTGGGGGTGGCTTTTTTCCCCCTGTCCTCTGCACGGCATCTCTTCACCCTGCTGTAGTGGCTTCGAGAGAAAATAAAATAGCAAGACAGCTTCCCTGCCTCCACCCAGCACTTACACTGCCAGATAAACAAAATGGAAATAAATTCTCCTGCGTTTGCAGCAAATAGGTCTCCATGGGGGGTTGCTTTCAATAATTCAAATGCTGTTGCAGAGCAGAGCCCACGCCAATGGGTTTTAATAAACACAGCCGTAATGTGACATGCAATTTATTATTAAGCTTAAAACAGGAAGCAAAGAGTTTAATAAAAGCACCAGGTTCCCTGTATCAGTCACAGCAAGTGGCGGGGTGCTAGCTGTGGGGGGAGGTTGGGCGAGCTGGCTGCAGGGACACGCAGAGCTGGGTTTGCTTTGCTGCCCCTCAATCTGGCACTGCAGGAATCCTGGGCAGTGCATGGAGATGTGAGCCAGACCAGGGGGAAATGGGATTATTGTAAGGACAGGGGTAAGGTGTGAAATGCTGCCCAGCCATCCAGGGAAGAAACATCACAGCTTGCTTGCAAGGTCAGATTAAAGCCTCGGGTTCCATCCCCCTCTCCAAAATTTTCTCACCCACATCCCTTCCTAAGTCAGCTCCACTTGGGCAGCCCTTTTCTCCTCCACCCTTACCACCCCTGGGCTGCCTTTAGAAGGAGGCAGAGGGCAAAGCTGAGGCTCCTGGAGACAGGGAGGCTGTGCAAGGTGAGATGATGTGAGGCATGTGGAACAGCTGGTGCCTGGTGCTGCAGCAAGTATGTGTGCTGTCCACTGGGCTGCATGGGTGGCCCCTCCAGACATGGATTTGTTCAAGAGCTGGTGAAAAGCAAGAGCTTCTCAGGGAAGTGGCTCAGCTGAGGTGTCTCAACTGGTCCAGCTATGTCTGCAAGCACCTCTGTGTATGGCTGAGGGTTGAAGATTGTTGCACCATCCCATATTCATCACCTAGCATGATCCAGATGCTGCCTTCTCCCTGTCCTTGCTGTAGGCCTACTTGGACACTTGAATGCTGGCACCTCCCCCCTGTTGCTTTTTTGCCTCCTCCCCTTGGTCTTGCATCCTTGCTGTGCCCTTTCTGTTTGGGAACAACCCTGCCAAACCCCAGTACCCTGGGGTACCCTGTTCTCCTGCAGAGAACAGCACAGCAGGTGGAAGAGATGTGAGAAGTTGTGCAAGGACTGCCCATGCTGTTTTCCCATGAAAATGGGGTTTGTATGACTGTCCTGCGCTGTGGTTTGAGGAGTGGCCTCAAGGAGAAGCAGTTCCCTTGATTCAAGCTTTGCTTGTTATATTAGACAACAGATATTCCTGCTCTACCAAGGCTGTGGGAGATGGGGAGCTTTGTCCCAGTCCAGCCAAAAGACGGCACCTGCAGCTCCTTCCAGCACAGCAAGCAGCCTCCTATCTTAAGGAGGGCTTTCCAGCCAGATAAAGCCATGCAAGCAGCCTCTGTCCTCTTGGCTGAAGTGCTGGCAGGCCTGTGTGTGGGGTAGCTTTTGTGGACTCTTTAGCTGGTGTTGACAGCAGAGGTTTTATGCTGGGATTGATGCAGGGTAACACCCTCTGGTTCTGCCAGCACCGGTGCCTGCTGGAGCCTGTAAAGATTTTAACTTGAGACTGCTTTTTTTTTTTCTCAGCTGTGTCTGTTGAAAGCTCCACTTCCTCTGACTTGAAAAGGGCAAGAGCTGCTGATGTGACTCTATCCATGATCATTACTGAGGCTGTGAGTGGGATGTTGAATCTGGATCCAGTGAAATGACTTAAGTATCTTGTTCGCTTGAGGTGATGATCGCTGCGTAGATTCATCAGGAGCAGCACCAGCCCAGGGAGGCCCAGAGGGTCCCCACACTTGCATTGCTGGTGACTTTTTGATCTTCCCCCACAGGTGTGTGGTGTGTGGTGATGGTCCTGGTTGTATCTCCACTTGTGATACCCTGGCATCTGATACCCTGGCTTTGCTCCCTATGATCTGGGCTTTCCCCTCTTCATGGGCATGGGACTGGGACTGGGGTCTAACTCCATAGAGAGAGGGGGATGAGCTGGAGCAGGCAATAATCCATGTGAGGGCACAACCTGCAGAAAGCACAGGTATCCTTCAGGGAGTGCCTGGGGTGCATTATCTCAAAAGCAAGGAGGGGCTCAGCAGGGACCTGCCTTATCAGAGTGCTGGTTGCTGTCTCTCCTCGCAGCCCTTTCTGCCCCGGGGCTGCTCTCTGTCACTTCTCTGCTCCGTAACAGCTGGAGGCAGGCGGAAATGGGAGCCCCTGTGCCTGGTCCCTGCCAGAGCACACTGCTTCGGAAGTGGAGGGGTATCTGGCTTGCAATTACTGTGCCTTTGGCTTGGCAGGCCTGAAAGTGTGAGTGATGGGGTCTCTGCAGAGCAGCCCCTGAGCCCTGGGGTTGGGAAGGGCTCATAGCCATCAGCAGCTTTCCCCAGATGCCTGCACTCTGCTGGTTTGAGACTGTGAGAGGGGAGCAGGGAATAGCAACTTTGGGATATTTGTAAAAACCCCAAATATTCACCTGACTGTATGTCCACATTCAAATCACACCCTGAGCCTTCCCCTTTAATAATCTCCCTCTGCCAGCTATGGCTGTGAGGAGAGGCAGAAGCTGTAACTTGCAACTTTGCAGCCACATGTGGATGTATGTGGAGAAGGGCTGGTGTGGCTGTTCAGCATCTCTCCAGGACACCTGCTGTAGCCAGTCCTTCCCTCACAGAAGAATTCAGGTGGGAAGAATAAAACAGAAAAATTCTGAGTTTGCAGCTTAGCTTATGTGCCAGGGGGACCAAGAAGATCCAGGGAAGCCTGGTCTGGCATGTCCTGCAAGTACAGCTGCAGACAGTGGATTGAAGCCCTCCATGCCTATAGATAACAAAGCATCAGCCACCAGGCTGCTGTGCTGCAAGACGGGAGTGGCAGCTCCCCTGCAAGCATTTTGGGAGGGAGGATGCTGACTTCCCTGCCCAAGGGTGGCGGAGCCAGAAACAAGTGATTCCAGCGCAACAGGGCTCACTTAAACATGGAGAAGACCCAAAAGCACTGAGCCCATTAGGATGGTATTGTCAGGAGTTATCCAAAGCTCCATCTCTCTCCCGCCGCCAGCTTGCCCTGGCCCTGGGGAAGGAAGGGTTAAGCCGCAGGGCTCAGCAAAACAAGTGCTCTCTGTAAAGTCAGCCAAGCTACCCAAATGCTGGCCTCCCCTCTGCCCCCACCCTTATCCATCTCTCTTATCTGCCCTGGGCAAGAGCAGGGCATTTCCCCTGCTCGGCTGATGAGGACCAGAGCTGGCGGCGGGCGGAAGCTGCTGGGAGCACGGGGCTCAGGGGAGACCGTGGCCATGGTGTCCCAGCTGTGGGGTGGCCGGTGGGGCTGCAGTCAGAGACGTGGAGGGATGGTGTGGTCCACCATGGGGCTGGATCCACTGACGGATTCCCTATCCCTGGCTGTCTCACACCCCGGGTGCTCCAGCAGCACCTCGTTTCTGCAGCACGCACACAATGAGCAGCTGAGTCTCAGTCCCCCTGGAGAGCCCGGCTCACAGCAAGGGGCTTCTCAGCTCTGCAAGGGTTCAGTACCCCCTGGGCACTGATATCTGAGGGCACAGCAGCCCGGTGTGGGGTGGCTCATGCAGTCCAGGCAGGCTGGGACACAGCTGTCCATGCTGTGGGTGAGCGTGGAAGGAGGCAGGGGTGTTCCACCCAGAGAGGGCTGCAGTGGGAGCAAGGTGCCAGGGCATCTCTGGCAGCGTGTGAGCTCTGCCGACACGAGGCAGGCTTGGACGGGCTGTTTAATTAAATGTGAAGAGCTCTCACACTTCACAAGCTGCAGCCCTCACTGCAGCCTGAGCGATTCTGGGAAAGAGTCCTTTTATTAAAAGAGAGAGAGGCTCTGGCTCTGCCAGGCAGCCATCAAATGGCACATTTAATTGTCTCGGCTCCTTTAGCTGTCGCACAGGGAGGGACATGCTGTGAGCCCTTCAGCCTTTGCTGTGCAGCCTCCCCGGCAGGCACACGTACTGTCTGCATCCTGGATGCTCCTGCTGCCCTCCAGGAGGGCTGCTGAGGAGTACATAGGAGATGAGCCTTCATCCAAGGTCAGCACTGGGGGTTGCTTGGTGCTCTGAGTAGGCTGAGCACCGGGGTTCAGAAGGGCTCGGGAAAGCGCCTGGAAAGATGGGAGCCTCCTGGGGCCGTGGGAGCTGCCTGGAAGACACAGGGTAACTAAATGACAGCTTAAAAGTATCTTCTTGTTTATTCCCATGACAGAATGCTTCTGGCTCTGAAGAGGACATCCTACCCTGGTTTCAATGTGACAACCTCAGTTATAAGTCGTGGGACAGGCTGGCAGTGGGTTAGGATAGTTGTGCTGCACGTTTCCTCCAGGAACTGAAGTCCTTGGAAATACCTTCTGGGGTCTGCTCCATGGAGGGAGAAACATGCACATGGAGGGAGAAAGGACCTCTGGGTGGCTTTGCTTTAAATCTGCTGGGTGATATGGAGAGGCTGAACTTGGGTTCAGCTGCTGGTACTGAGCCCAACGTCCTGGAGGAGAGGCTGGTTGGCAGAGTGATGGAAAATGCCCCTGGAGGGGGAGTCACAGCCTTTCCCGTGGCTGTGCGGGAGCAGCCATGCCAAAACTCACCATTTGGAGAGGAGAGGGGGAAGAAAGAAAGATCAAGAAGAGGGGGAGGAAATACATTCTTTTATCAAAGCCTCCTACTTCAAAGCTGTCCAGCTGAAGTGCTCCCCTCTGGTTTAATTTGAAGTGATGTTTCCTTCAGCATCTGCAGCTAAATGGTATCAAGCCAGGCTGAAATGGCTGGAAAGCCTGGAAAGGAAAGGCACTGTTTGGGAATGGCTCAAGACAGACCTTCCCATTAGGGTCAGCCTTGAAGGCCTTTCCATAGGGATGAAAACTGCATTTCTCATCCCTCAGCTCCTAGCATGGGATAAAATCCAAACCCTTTTGGGAACAGGGCAATTTCTCCTCCTGGGTGCCTGGGGTGGCTCCATCTCTCTGAAGTGGCTGCAGTGTCTGTGCCCTCGAACAAGGGGAAGGCAGGAGATGGAGACCTGGGTGCTGCTCTGGAACCAGTGCATCTCCCAGGTTGTGGTTTCCAGCCTGCAGCCTCCCTGAAGATGCTTTGGCAGCCCCTGCACAGAGGTGAGAGCTAAACCAGATTGCAGGGGCTAGCAGGGGAAGGGGCATGAATTCACCTTGCTGATGAATACCTTCAAGCCCTGTTGGAGTGGAAGAAGAAGGCCACTGCACCCAGTGCCAGGGAATTTCTGTGTAGGGACAGTCGGGAAAAACAGCAACAGTGGGGCATGTGCTGCACTGTCACAGCATCCCTTAACTACAGAAGAACCTGGCTGGGAGGCAAAGCAGCTAGCTTATCCTAGGAAAGACCAATGTTCTCTTGTGTGCTGCATAGGAGCTGATTTTTCCCAGCTGGCTGGAAAGAAGCTGCTCTGAAAGCAGCTGTACCCTGTCTCTGCTGGGCGCAGCAGGGCTGGGTACCCCCTGGGCAGCATGTCTGGTCACTGGGAGGACAGCGGTGATCAAAACAGGCCAGCTGCTCTTTAGAGAAGAAGAGAGGCATGTCCTGAGAAACAGAAAGGTCATGGTCATGTCTTTAACCTCCAGAGGCCAAAGCAAGGTTTTAATGGCACTGACTGTGCTAGCACTAAAGCCACTGACCAGCAAGGAAAGTGAAGGACAAGTCACCTCTTGCTGCACATGGAGAAGTGATGCTCAGAGATATCTGTCTGCTGGGGACTGCTCATAACAGCATCTGCCAAGCTTCTTCCACTCAAAAGACTTGAGTGTTGTTCCAGCCAGAGGCTGCTTTAGGGAACAGGACTTCAGAGATTCATGATTGTAGCAGAGCTGGGACCCTGATCCCAGTTTTTCTTAAATTAGCTCTCAAAGGGAGATGCCCAAATACATGTTTTGCTTGCAGTGATGGGAGCTCTGTGGAGCAGAAGGTGGCTGACCATGTGCTCTTTCTTGTGCTTTCCTTGATATTTGGGATAAGGTCTCTGCCTATCTCGAGTGAAGTTTTGAAGCTGTGTGAAGAGTGAGGAGGAAAAAAATTCTTTCCACAAGAGTAGGGTGGAAGGAGCTGTAATTTCTCTTCTCCCAGTCCAGCAGCTCCACGTTCCCCACAGCAAATCCATTCCAGCACTGGTATGGTTGCTGCTTTCTAGACTCTCCCTCCTCCTCACCCCCTCCTCTCCCTCCCTGCAGCTCCACTCCACGTGCTCCCAGCTGCTCTAGGATGATACAGGCAGGCGCAGAGTTCACGGGAGCCGTACCTGTGCTTTGTCTTCATCTGTCACCCCTCCTGACAGTCAGATCCATCTTAAACTGGGAGCGAGAGGGGAAGAGAGGGAAGCAATAATTAACCTCTGTGCAGGCCGCTCCCGAAATGCTGCAGTCTGGTGATGCACAAGGAGACATCCCTGACACTTTTATTGCTACTCCAGTGCCGTTCTGTGTTTGTAGGAGGTGATTTGGCCGGGCTGGGATACCTGAGACTTTCATTATGGTTGAAGAGCTGCTGGCACCCGCAGCCTTTCTTTGCTGGGTGCGTTAGTGAGGGCTCCCCACCACCCTTGCTGGCAAAGCTGGAGGACAAAACTCGTTTGAGGTGTTTGCAGCCTGAGCAGGGGTTTTCATGGCTCAGTCCCTGGGGTGGGCACAAGGTGTGTGTTGGATTTAGGAGTTGAAGCTGTTTCTTGTGTGGGTGCAATTTATGTGTGCAGAAGCAGAGCTGGTGTGTCATTCCAGCCCCAGGGTGAGCTGCCAGGATATACCTGACATCTAGGGCAGGACCCCAGGTGTTATACAGCCTGTGTCAACCTTGTCCCACACCTGAAACTTTCCTCGATGGGGATATGAAGTGGAGAGAGGGGCTGGGGATTTTTGGCTCCTCCTCGTGATGCTGTGCTGGACCAAGTGGCCTCACAGCCACCTCCCAGCAATTCTGGGACAGCAGTGTCACTGCACAGCTGACAAATGCCAGCCACTCACCTGATTAAGGCCTGGTAGCAAAGGAGCCCTGCAATTAAAGCAGTGTCAGCAGGAGCCCAAGCTCCATGAGAATCAAAGACAAGGGCTGTTCTTATAAACCCAATGGAGCCCGTGGACGAACACACCCCAAGCCTTCCTGGAAATCAGGAAAAGCCATCCAAGGGTTGGTGTCTGGCTTGGTTCTTCTGCAGGACTGCTGTGCTGTCAATAGGAGCAGTGACCATGTCCCATTACATGCTGATGCCTGTTCAGCAGATGTAGCAACCTCACCTTGTACAAGAGTGAGGAAAAAATGAGTGCCAAAAGCACTTGGCAGTCAGACCCCAAGTTGTGCTGATCCAAAATGGCACATAGTCAGGCTGGTGGTGTATTAAACTCCTGGTCCTTCATGGGAGCGTGCAGAGGCTGGGGAAGGATGGGACAGCACTGACCAGAGCTGGGAGCTGGGTATAGATCCAGATCCTGGTGTGGGATGTGCTGTTGTGCAGTGCCTTGCCATGTCCTGGACATGGAAGGTCCTGTGTGTGGAGAGGGGACCTGAAAGAACTCCTTGGGATGTGTCTTTGGGATAGCCCTGCCTTGTCCTCTTTGCCCATGAGACGGGTTGCAGCTGCTGTTTCTCTCCTGAAATACTCCCAGGCTGTCCCAGGACCGTGAGCAGTAGGAACCAGGTGTCGGGTCCCACTGCTGTGGGACCAAGGTCTGCAGAAAGGTGCAGCCATCCAAGGGCTTGAGCCTGCTGGATTGGAGGGTCAATGCGAACCAAACGAAGAGAAGAACATTTGAAAATAAGATCCATTTTGTTTTTCACTTGTTTTAGCAACCAGAGAGGCTGAAATAAGCCTTTCCACTAAGATTAGAGGTGGTTTAGTCAGCTCTTGGGATCTGCAGAGCAAACTGGGATCCTTTGCCATGTGTTTTTGTCATTGGGATTCTTTATACAAACCCAAGTTAGAGCTGTCATTGTTTGTAGGCAGGTTGATATGATCTGTCCTGAGTATTTCTGAGACAACTACAGAGGATCCTGGCATCTCTTCTAGCATTGCATTTTCTAACTCTGAGTCCTGGCACCCATGTCTTAGAAACTGCCAGCCCCATCAGTGTCCGCAGACTGCTTCCAAGGGGTCTATGCAAAGCCATCAACAAAAACAGAGGTGGCTTCTGCCATTTGGGCCAAATTCCTAGTGGAACATGCTCTGCTCTAAAGAAAACACAATATTTGCATGTAGAGAGGTGTTGTTTGATTTGGTTGGCAATGGGGAAACTGAGCAAGGATGATGAGAGTGACTTCCCCAGCTGAGGGAAGGACCTGGTAGCAAGCCCAGAGACAACTTAGAAGTCTTGTAAATCTTCTCTCTTCCAGCTGCCAAAGCATCAGTTGGGAATAGATCATCACACTGAAGAAAACCAGTCCCAAAGTTTCCAACCCAGCCTTCGGGGGGTGGTTTGCCAGTGGTAGCAGGGGAAAACGCTTCTGAGCACCTGAAATGTCCCAACAGGCTGCAGATGAGACCATGCACGAGTGCTGCCAGCTCCCTGGCTTTTGAGAAGCGGGAAGACTCGGCCTTTCCCTGCACAGATGGGGGTTTAATCAGGCACACTTCAAGCACATGGGTGTTCAGCACTAATCCAATTTCTCTCCATTCATTAGGGTGGTTATTCATCACTCGGGAATCAGGAAAGGCTGCGAGTCCATGTGGATGCTGGAGAGCGGCAGCGCTGCTCGATGCGAGCGTGTGACCATGAGCTCCTTCCTTGCTGCTGAGCCTGACTGTGGGTGGGGATGACAGGTGAGCTGCAGGGGGGTCTCAATCCTTTCACAACAAATTGAGAGACAGGCTTACTACACCAAGCTCTGGGGATCAAGTGATCTCAGGCTTGTCCAGCAGTCTTATGAGAAACTGGCTCAAGCACAGGTTAATCCGTGCAGAAAGGAGCTGCTGAGCTGGGGGAGGATCTGAAGTGATGGAAACCTGTAGCCCTGCTGTGCTCCACCAGAACCATCTCCCAGTGTTTGGTCATCCCATAAAATAGAGGGCTTAACAAGATGGTCCCACCCCAGGCTGGAGAAAGGCTCTTGGGCAGAGCTGTGGGGAGTGTGTGAAGAAAAGGCCATCCCTCCAGGCTGGTCAGAGCTCAGGACAGCACTGCCTGGAGCAGCCACTGGTGAGGCTGCACAGTGAGGGCATCTGCCTTGGGTGCACGTTTGCTTCTTCCAAGGGTCTGGCAGATGCACTTCCACTCTGCCAGTGGTGCCTGGGTGGACAGGTCAGGAGGCTGCCAGAACATGTCATGGTTGTGCTCTGCACATACATTTCCCTCTGTTTCTGTCCCCCATATATGAAGCTCAACACCTTTGCTTTCCAGACAAACCACAATGTTTGCACAAATATCTAAGATGTTCCCTTTCAATTCCCAACTGCTGTTATCAGTATGAATATTCTGGCCATTAAAGGCAAAAAAAACCAAATTATCCTCTATGGTTGGTGTAAATTTTGGTGTGGTGTGAATGAAAAGGGCTGAAAACATGGAGGAATCAAAGGCTGTAGTGTGAATGCAAGAGTGAGAGTTTTCCTGGAGCATTTAATCCCCAGTGAGAGAAGATGATCCTTGAACCATGGCTCACAGGGATGAGAATTTCTGCCCTGCCCCAGGGAGCTAAAGAGTAACTATAAATTAGTGGCTGGAGAGATATTTGGTAATTCTGATCATTCTGGGGCCCTCTGGGTCATCACCATAGGGCACCTGGGCTGTGAGCAGGTATTTAACCATGTTCTGGGTGAACCAAACCAGCTCTCACATCCTGGTGCTGCAGACACACTTGAGGGTCTCAGCAGAGAGTGCAGGAGGACGAGGGGTGAAAGCTGCTTATCACCCATGGAGCTGATCTTCCACACCTCTGGCCAGTCTGTCTGTCCATCCTGTGTCCTCTTTGCCTGGGAGCTGGGTACTACTGTATCTGAGATGCTGTCCTCCTCTCCGCCCAGAAGTGAACCAAGCTCTGGAGACCTGAAATCACCCCGAGGCTGCTTATTGGCATGGGGGCTCCTTGGCCACTTCACTTTGCCCTTTTCTTTCGTTTCTTCTGCAGGATTTCTCCTCCGAAGCACTGACCTCCCCAATCCCACCACCTGAACCCTTCATTCATTCAGTCTCCAGCTCATGGCATCTTCCAAAACCTCTCTGGCATCTCTGCAGCCCCCTGTCCTCCCATCCCCGTGTAGCACCCCACTTCCCAAACCCTGGCTGGGCAGCAAGGCAGTAGCACTGGCACCCCTCTACCTTCTGAAAGGGGCTGCTTTGATGGGAGTAATCCATCTCCATCATTGTAATGACCGTTCCCATTAATCGGCCATAAACTAATAAAGTAAGCACTTTCCCCTCCACACCCCCCCCAACTTCATTAAGTCTTTAGTACATTAATATGTCTTACTTAGTGTCTGCTTTGGCCTCTGGTTTTGTGGTTGGGTTTGGGGTTTTTTGTTTGTTTTTGTTGGTGGTGGTGGTGTTTTCTTGTTTGGTTTTTTTTTTTTTTTTTCTTGTTGTTTTGGGAGGGTTTTTTGTGTGTTTTTGGCTTTAAAATTTTGTAAAAATTTTTTTCCTGTGGGTAGCAAGGATTTACTTGCTGACGTTATTCCCTGCAGCCCTGAGGAAGCCTTGACAGCCCAGGTCATCCTTACATCAGCAGGAACATCATGCGTGCTGATGAGCTGAGAAGAAAGGGACATGGACAGGGATTGGGGCGGGGGAAGGAGGGAGGGAGGGAGGAATAAAAGATCCCGTACACCTCCAAATTAAATTTGTGATGCCTGGCATCAGATGGGCCCGCAGCCAGAGATTAATTCGACTGATCAAGTTATAAAGAGCGCTGAGGCAGGTAATCAATCTTGGAGCTGTCAGGCGAATAGGCAGCAGTATTAACCTGGCAGGACTCGCACACACACACACACACACACACACACGCTGAAGCCTTTTTAATTCCTTTCACATTGACTATTATTTCCGAGACCTGTTTATTTTGGAAGGGCTGGGGGTGGGGGGTACTGGTGCTTTGCTCTCTCCTCCTCCATCTCTGGCAGCAATAGCCCTATTCAAGCACAGCATAGTTCTCTCCCTCATGCACCCACCACCTCCATGTGCAAAGAGGAAGTCCTTGGGCATGAAGTTAGAAGGCTCTAGCATCAGTTTTCTAACTGCATTTTCTGCAGGATACTGAGAAGACTCAGGCTAGGTTTCCATCTCTTTCCAGATTGTAGGTGGTGTTACTTTTCCCCACCAGCCCTCTGGTTGTGGCTGATCCCAGGCTTGTGGTGCTCTGCCCAGGACACTCCCAGCCTCTCAGAGTCCCCATGTGTCTCTGGAGGTTCACAGAACCACAGTTCCACTCTGGGTTAGCTGCAAACTGCAGCTCTTTGGAGCTGAGTCTGCAGAGCCCATCCATAGTGGATGAAGGCCAGGAGCTCTCTCTGGAGGTCTTCCTTAGGAATGGGGTGTAAGCAGATTAGCAATGGTGGGAGCTCCTTGCTTGGTCTGAGACTTGTGAGTAACAACCCTGCTGACAGCAGAGGGGAGTTCTATCCATAGGGGCTGGAGTGCCCTGGCTGGCCAGGTGCTGGCCAGTGACCTTCTCTGGTCCAGCCTCAGAGGTGGATGGGACAGATCAGCACTAGGAGTCTAAAGGGCTTTGGATGAACTCCATAGAAGGGAGACTTGCAGGCAAGAGCAGGGACAAGGCCTGCCAGAGACACAGGAAAGGGTTGTTTCAGGAGAGAACTGAACTTGGGGCAATTGGAAAGATGATAGAAGAAGGAGTTTGGGGTGCTCAGGCAGCAGTGGGCACTGCAATGTGTCTGTGGGAACACCTGTTCCCCCCTAGGGATTGCTGGCCATAAATATGGGCTCAGCTGATGTCCATAGCAAACCACCCATGACATTAGGAGGCAGTGGGACCTCCTTCCATGAGGATAGCAGGATGCAATCCCTTGCTAGCTCCTCTGTCTGGGGACATCATCCTGGGTGATGCAGTCAAGCAGCAATGTCTCCATGCAGAGATCAACTGCTGACAGCCACCAAAAGCTGTTGGTGTGTATTTTTCAGCAGGTCAAAGACACAGTGCCCCATCTGGCATCCTCCAGGATCTGGGAGGGATCTGGGCAGGTGAACAAATTTATATTGATGCTGAATACTGAGCATGGCTCAAATAGATGGGACTGGGAGCTGGCTCTGCAGGGACCTACACCTGGTGGTGACCCTGCAGACCCTGTCTGAGTGCTGGTTTACTGAAAAGGTTCAGGTCCAAGTTGTTCCCATACTGCAGCTCTGCTGGTTATCCCAGCTGGCAAAGGGACAAGAGGCCTCGCTGAGCCCCTGGGCTGGCACAGACCTCTGCCCTGTCCAGGCAGGCTGGAATTTTGCAATTGTCCTACAGTACTTCCCAAGTGCCAAAGCTGCAAGTTGTCAGCATGACACAAGCAGGACACGTGACTCAGGGTGCTGGGAATGCTGTGTCCTTTCCGGGATGTTCAAGTGGGTCCTTTCAGGCTGGAACAAACTGCGTGGGCAGCTGAGGGATCTGAGAAATGCTCTGTGGTGGGAGTGGTGTCTTTGCAAGAGGAGTTTCTTTCCATGCAAGGTGCCCCGGTTAAATATTTCAAAACTCTTCCTCTCCCACAGTTTTCCTGTGCATTCCCTTCAGGGCCTGTCAGTCAGGCTGCAATGGCCCTGCTGAGAGCCAGGGCATCCAGCACAGCTGCAGCTTGCAGCCAGCTCCTACATCTCTGCATCCAGCACTCATGTTTGTGCTGTGCCAAGAGCTGAGGGAGGGCACTCGCCTCTGGGGTGCTTGGAGTAGGTTCCCAAAAGGCTCAGAGTTTGAGGAAGGATTTTTGGACAGTGTGCTCAGTGCCAGCATGCATCCTCTGTGCCCCTTCCTCCCTGAAGGGGATGTGGGGATGGATGCTGTGTGACCCTCATGCCCCTCATAAAGCAGAGCACGGGTGCTGGTGCTGCTCCTCTCTCTGTGCTGGGAAGGTGTCCTCTTCCTCCTGTTCAGAGAAAGCAGTCACAGCCATTCCCCCATTTCCTGTCCCTGTGGCCCCATTCCTGCCATCCTGTGGTGCTCTGATTGATGCCACAGCTCCTTCCACCAGATCCACCAAACACCTGTATCCTCTGCTGTCTGTGCCAGCCCCACCAGCTCACAGGGCTGCAGGCAAAAGGGCTTCCTTTTGGTGCCAAACCTCTCCTGCTCAGCTCATGCCAGCAGATTTTGGAGCTGTTTGGTGCCAATGTCTTCTCCAATTAATCTTCTTCCTCCCTGTCTCCCCTTCTCACTGGACCACACCTTGGGGAGGATCCATCAATCTCAGAAGTGCCCAACTAAGCATCTGGAGCTCAGACTAGACTGTGTTTCCCAGCACCTTCTCTAGGTTGCTGGGCAGCAGTGCAGATGTTGTCGTCATATTTGATGGTGTTATTAACATGAGGGGGGGTGAGGGGGAAGTAAGCACTAATTGATCTGGTAATAAAGTTAATAGAAGCTCTTATGAGCTTACCCATTAAGAATAATTAAGGAAGGGTGAGTGAGGGGAGGAGGTTGAAGAGAAATACACCAAGGCTGGGATGGGCTCACTTGGTGAGGATTTACAGCTCTTCTGCCTCACACCTTCTGCCCTTGAACTCCACCCCTAAACCCTCCTCTGTCCCTGCTCCCAAGGTCTCTGGCAGTTCTAAGTTCTCCAGCTGGACCTGGACTGGATGCTGGGACTGTTCTGGATCAGAGGCTGGCTTGGCAGAAGCAGCATCCCTGTGCCAAGCTGCAGACTCTGCAGACTCTCCAAGTCAAGAAGGACCATGGGGCATCCTGGGCTGGAGACAGGACGGCTGAGCTCTGGATGGGGATAAAACTCAACTTCCAAACCCCTGGTAAACCCAATTGTCAAAAGAATCTCGGTAGGGTCAGGGGTCAATACAGACAGGGCTGCTCCTACAAACGGCAGGGAAAACAGGTGGAATTTCAGTGGCTTATCACAGGGACAGGTTGGGCTGTGAGCTGGGAGAGGCAGGATCAGCCTGGCAGTGTGACAAGGGCCTGCAAGGTACCTGCGGGCAGTGGAGAGTAAATCCCTTGCACCTTCCCCACTCAGGGGACTGCAGGCAGTGTGTGACAGCTCCTGAACTCCTGGAGGCACTATTCCCTGCTCTCCCCACCCTGCAGAGCTCATTGATGCTGCCAGCTATCAACACTGAGCTGGATTCCAGGGAGCTGGGCAGCATAGGCCAAATAAATAAGGAATTCAGAGGATGAGTGTGATGCTGCAGCTCTGTCTACAGCCAACAGACAGATACCCCAGGTTTGCTTTGCCTGTGAGCTGCCCCAAAATGGGACAAAGTATCCCTGGCTCCCAGCAGCTGTCTATTCCTGGCCTGCTCCCAGCCTATCCATCTGCAACCAGCTGGGACATGCAACCAGAGTGGGGCTGCGGGGCAGCCGGATGTGGGCTTGCTTTGAGTGGCAGGTGGATTTTGCTGCAGGCATTGAAAAGCAGACACCAGGCAGTGAGGCTGGCTCCCCCACCACCACTGCATGGCAACTCTCCCCAGAACTCTCCCTCAGCCTGGACTCTCACACATGCCTCTGACCTTGGCTTAGCAGCTTGGCTCTGTCCCTCTCTCCCCATCCTTGAGCACTCTGTGGATGCAAAGCCATGCCCACGGGTCTCTGGGCAGCCAAACCCACACATGGCATTTATTTCTGTCCTGCCTGTATCACATAAAGGTGGCTTCACCCTCTTGTGAGCAATGTGGAAGCCCTGAGACTCCCAGAGATAAGCGTAGAAGAGCTGGCTTCTCCTACCACTGGGATGCAAGATGGAGCTGGTGCCCTGGCTGAGTATGGAGGACATGGCAGGAGCAACCTGGAGCACTCAAGTCAGCTCAGGGCTGGCTGCATGCAGTGTCCATGGGAGGATGACACCTGCCTGCCCTGGTGCCCCCCAGGCTGATACAGCAGGCAGTGCTGTCTGTGTTTGCTTTAGGAAAAGGAGTGAAACCAGATCCAGCCGTGCTGCTGTTTGAGGCAGGGCACTGACACAGAGTACAGGGTAGAGAGAGGCAGTGCTGGAGAGCTGTGTCCCTCCTGCAAGTGCCTCGGCCACAGGGAAGCATCTCCACACCACTTCTCAGGGCACTCCTGTCTGTCCATCCCACCCCCACCTGCAGCCTTTCAGTGTCCTGTCTAGAGCAGAAAATCCCTTTTTTTTGGTTGATTTTGTAGCACTGCCGTGTGATGTGTTGGGTACCAACACTGGAATGGGGACCAGGCTGGTGGTGTGACCCTGCAGAGTTCCTTGGAGTCTCCTGCCACCTCAGCCTACGTGACTGGCAGAGGGTCCCTGTGAGGAGATCAGTGACATCTTAAAAGCTGCTGCAGCACTAGCCGGGTGGAAACACCCATATGCTCTGCCAAGCCCTGGGGAGGGCAGCCAGGACCAGCAGGCTCCAAATATTGATCATGGCCAGCATGTTCATAGAACATCGCTCAAGCCCTGCCATTGTGGAGAGCCATGGCCAGATGTCCCTGCTTTAAATATCCCGTGGGAAGAAAGAAGTGGTACCTGTTCCTTGGAGCCCAAATAACTTGAAGCACCCCTCTGTGTCATCCATGGGTGACAAAGCCACCCGTTGACACGTCAGGCCCAGCATGTCCTGTGTGACCATGAATCACCTCTGCACAGGGGGGACACCCTTTCTCCTGTGAGCACAGGCTGACTAATGGGGCTTGGGACCCTTAGTGGTGATCCAGAGCAGTGATTTACATTTAATTAGCCAAATGAATATGAAAATAGACTCTGCCCAAGAGCCTACTAATAACTTTCTGTGTTAATGGCTTGGGCTAATATAAGTCCTCTCTGGAAGATCACTTTGTGAAACAAAGGCCCAGCCAGACTGCAGAGGGAAGTGGGGTTGGCCATGCCAGTCAGCAGAGGAAAGGTTTTCCTGCTGGGCAGCCTGTGACCATCAACTCTCCCCTTCTTTTCAATGGGTGCCACAGGTCTGATGTTATCAGTTAAAGCCTCACCACATGGATACAACTCAGTGGTGGCTTTTCTGAATTTTGTGTTGCATTGATTATCAAATCTAGGTCTGAATAAAGAGGAATTTTGTTGTTGAAGGCCATGATACAAGGGGAAGGATTCTGGCATAACAATAGTAGAAAGATCAAACAGCACAAAACAGCCAGTGTGCAGAGCCAGCTCAGGACTTGGATTCAAATCCCATCATGTGGGACACCTGTGATCTTGGCTACAAACTGCCAGAGCTCTCCCTCTTTGCACCCTCCAGCAGGTGCAGAGGTATCTCTGTCAGGCTGCTGTTGTTGGAAATAAAATCAGTGGTATTCATGGGACACTTACCCAGAAACAAGCACAGTCCTGGACAGGGTGAAAAAGAGCATTTGGAGTCAGTGGTTACCAAGTAAGTAAAATAACATTCATTATGTTAATTAATCAATATTAATGAATTGTTAGTTAGATAACAATTAATAATATTATTATTTTAATTAGTTATTAAATAATTTAAATAGTTTATTAATTAATAATTGTTAGTTAAGTTAGATGTTGAACTTGTAGAAAAATTATTTCTAAAATAACCTCTACCACAAAGTTACTCCACTCCCACAGCATCAGAGGGCTGGTCTGACAAACCTGCAGACCTGTGTGTTGGATGTGACCTAAGAACCAGCTTTGATGACTTTGCAGCAAATCACAAATGCCCTGGCATGTCAGAGTGTGCCTGACTTGCGTTTGGTTTCTTAACCTGTCTGAATCTCACTAAAGTTGATGAAGACTAACATGAGGTGGATCCCCTCAAAATGTCTTACACTAGTCTTCCCAGTCTTGTCTCTGATTTCTTGCTGTCCAGGAGCCCCCCAGCATCTGTAATTGAATGTGAGGGCTTCTGTCCAGGGCTGCACACTGCATTAATCACCTCGACCTGACACAGACAGGATAGATCTTCCCAGCACGTGAGACAACTCATGTTATTCATTGCTTTTGATTTATCCTTTTCTCTGTCTTGTACATGAATTATTCAGGATGACGCTGTGGGAAACTGAGGCGAGGAAAGCTATGAGAGAGTCCTGTGGCTGGTTCAGGACATCTTGTTCCCCCAGCTGGGAAGGCAGGGTGGGATGCAGTGGGGTTCTCCCTCTGGCCCTGGACACATCCAGTCTGCAGGAGGTGTGTGGCTGGGGTCTTCACTCTCACAGGGGCCACTGGAAATTAATTGAACAGTTGACAGCCATGTGTTGAACTCTTTGGGCATCTCCACTTGGGCTTCTCAGGACAGGCTCTCCTCCCATCTGTCTTTGTGTTGGCTGCAGGGCTGTGTCCATCATTGGCGCCACATTTGTTTTGCTGTGGGTATTTTTCTTTAGCCCCAATTACACTCAGGCTTACACCAAAACAAACAAGCCCTGGGATGTGGAGGTACCTGGCTGGCTCAGACAGGCTGGTGCCATGGCTGGCCCCGGGGCTGATAAAGGAGCTGTGGTGTCGCTGTGCTGGAGTCTGGGCTTGCAAAACGTGACATGGTTTTTCTTGACAATTAATCACTGGGGAGTGAGCAGCATCAATTAATGGATAATTGGCCTGATTTTGGGTCAGGATTTCCAGGCTGGACTCCTTTTGGCACTCTCTCCACTACAAAAATTAGCATCTGCATCATGGCACCTGGATGCAAAGCCCTGAGGCACAAAGTGAACGGAGGTGTGGGTTGATCCACCAGTGGTGGCAGCCAGGGGGATTTCCTTGAGCAGGTGGGAATATTAACAACAAACCCCAAGATGCCAAAAATTAGCACAGCTGGGATGAGAACACGACTGGCCTTGCACTCACCACTGCTGTCTGTGCCCCAGTCTGGCTGGCAGCGTGTGTCCAGTCTGAGCCATGGGGTGTTCCAGGGCCTGGATGCTTTGAGGTGTTGAGTTCTCTGTTTGGCCCTGTGTGGGGTCAGAAGCAAGGGCTGCTGACTTTGTATTTAAGGGTGACTTGAGATGCCTCTAATGCCAGGAAATGGAAATGTTTCTGGTTCACACTTGGTTTAGGAGAGACTGCAGTGAGGTGTCCGCTTGAAACACTTAGTGGGGAAACTGAGGTACCTAAGCAGCTTTCTTAAGGTTGAAAACCCCTGATAAAACAGAAAACTTGTAGCTACTTGTGTGGCACTGGGGTACTCCTGGGACATCCCCAGACCTCTCTAGCCAAGCAGCCACTTTGGAGAATGGAATCTGTCAGTGGTGAGAGCCCCTCCCTTCAGCCAGGGACCATGTCCTGCTGCTGCCCGGTGTCTCCTGATCAGCCTGGAGCTCTGAAACAGGTCAGTGGAGGAGGACGGGATGGGAGAGTAATTTGATGCTCTGAGTGTCCAGAAGAGATCCTGCTAGAAATACCCATCTGACACTGCTTGAGATAAAGCAGGGGAGGTGGGTTCACTTTAGCTTATCAGACACATTTCCTCTAGAGAGATCTCCATCAGCTCAGGGAGGAAACTACAGAATTTTTGTCTTTTGGTGACTTTTTTCCCTCTTGAAATTTTTCAAGGGGAACAAAGACAGTCAGGAAAAAAATGTTTTACTTGGTCCTTACTTTGTTATTGAAAAAGTTTCAGGTTAGAAAGTTTTTGTCTCTGTTTTGTTTTATTACCAGGAAATCAATTTTTCCTCACAATTAAGATGAAGTAAAAAATACTGCCGGGAGAACGAGGTGGAAAATAAATTTTTAAGCTGAAGAAGAGCAAGTGACATACTTGGAAAGCTGTATTTTTCATAATTATCCAATGGAGACAAAGTAAAGCACAAACACAACATGGGAATTTCACACGCTGCTTCAAAGCTAATTTAATGAAATTTCATTTTTCAGGGACAGAAAGCATTTGCAGACATTCCCATCCTCCAGTCTTCTGCCTCCTGCTGTGACTCTGCTCATGCTGGGGGGGTACAAAAGGACATTTTGGATGCTCTCATCCTGTGAAGACCCATAGGGGCTTTGCTGGGCCTTGCCTGCTGTGCAAACTGCTTCACTCCTTGAATCTGCTGTCATGAGTCCTTGCTGGCAGGTTTTGGGCTCTCAGAGCTGCCCTGCACCCCCAGTCTGCAGGACAGAAGTGACTGCTAGCCTGATCCTCTTCCCCAGGGCCATATCCAGGCACTGGGGCTCCTCAGCAGGGACCTCTCCCCCAGGCCATCATCCCTTGGGACCCAGACACCCTCGTTTCCCCACCTTCCAGCACCAGCTGGGCAGGTAGCAGGGCACGTGAGCAGGATGGTGCAGTGCCAGGCAGGATTTCTGCTCACCTGGCACAAGCCCAGGGAGCTGTCGTCTCACCACTGCCATGCTGCTAAGCATCAGGCATCCAGCATCACTGCCCCAAAACACAGCAGCAGCTTCAGAGGATCCACCTGGCAAGCTGCAAGTGTGAGCAAATGCATCGTGGTGCACCAGTGTCTCATAAAATCTTCTGCACAGCTGTGAGCACATTAAATCCCAGTTTTGGTACAGCATTGTGCGGGGACCAGACCCTGGGGAGCATAGCCCTCAGGAGCTGGAAGTGCCTTCATCCATTTGATTTTCCAGCTCCTTTTATATGGATTTCAAAAACATGCCACTTACTAGTGTTTTGTAAGTGCCCTTTTGTGCCTTTTTTCTGTGAAATGAAGCCCTGGGACAATGCTCTCCCACTGTTATATGATAAACCACTTCAATTAATTTTCCTTCAATTTTTTCCACCAATTTTCTGATCTGATTTGGTGAAGAGACACTTCTCCAGCCCACCAAGATTCCCACTCTTATTTTCAGCTCTGTGTTAACTTGCCCCAATCATTGCTAAATGTGAGGTTTGTGTTTGTGGCTAGTCAGGGCATTTCCTTGGCACTGAGGATGGCCTCAGGGTTTCCTGTGGGCAATGGGCAGGAAAAACAGGCATTGGTCAGACAGAACAGCCTGCAGGGAGGGGTCAGCACTCTGACATTGCTGGGGTGTGAGGAGAGCTGGGATGTGCTGGTGTGGTGGTAGCCTGGGCCCTTTGCCAGGCTGGCAGCAGCATTATGTCCTTGGAAAGTCAAGCTTCCAGGATCTCAGTGACCAGCAGTGCTGGGTGTGTGGCCAGGGTGGGTAGAGTGTTAAGTAGCTGATTGGAGTGGTGATGGATGAGCAAGGTGTTTGGGGCTCATTAATTTCCTGGCAGGGATCAGCTTGTCACATCCTGTAATGCAATCAAAGTGGGAACACATCTCACTCAGGGAACACCAGGAGCACTCAGTCCAGAGACAGATCACTGCCTTGCAGCATCCTCCAGCTGATAAAAAATGCCACTGCTGTGAGAGTTTAGCCCTGCTAAATGCTGGGCATGGCTCAGCCGTGGCTCTGTCACCCTCAGCAGTGGTTCTGCTCCCATTTGGCTGATGCCTGGCTGCACAGCAAAGGTGGATGTGCAGGAGATGTTAGAGCTTAGCTAGTGCTGCCTTGAAACCCCCCACATGTCCTGGGAAGCCTCTGCCCTCTGGAAGTCTGGATTGGCTGAACCACAGACCACAGCACTGGCTGCACTCATTCTTTCCTCTCCTCCTGTCACCAGCTCTGGGGCTTGCTGGGATCGCAAGAGCAGGGTCTCAGTTGTTGGACGAGGGCAATTCCCCTGCTCCAGAGGTACTCTGGTGCAGCCAGGCTCTCAGGAGCATGTGCCAGCACTCCTGCAGCAGGAGGATGGGCTGCAGTGGAAGGTCAGGACAGATGAACTTGTGCTCACTCCCAGCCTGAAACTTCCCAAATCCCCAACCTTCTCTTTCTTCCTGTCATCCAAAACACTGGGAGAGCAAGGAAACCAAAAGATTTAAAAAAAGAAAAAGGCCCCCGTGGTGACAAACATGATCAGCATGGCTGCGAGCCAAGGCACCGCTCACCCACCCAGGGGACGAGCTCAGGGGGGCACACACAGCCCCTCCAGCTGGGCCTAGGGCAGGGGGGAGGTGGTTTTTCCGGCTGCAGCATTGTTCTGCAGGACCTGAATAAACACCCAGCCTGGCGCACCCAGGCAAAGGGCACGCTTCCCTCCCAGTGCCTGGAGTCCTCAAGGAAACCCCTTTTGTCTCTGCTTTTGGCTGACCCTTGGAAAACACCTCCACTCCTTGCAGTCAGCAGTGCCTGCACCAGCACCACGGGTCCCTTGCTGTTGGAGAGGGTGGGACTGTATTCCAGCTCCTGTGCAGACACCTGGCACATGGTCTGAGAGAGTCAAGACCTCTCATCTGCTTCTTCAGAGCCTAAACCCAGCACACACGTGGATGTGCTTGAGAAGCACTTTAATTTACCCTTTTAATATGAATAATATTAAATAGTAATGGTTTGATAACCATTTACTTATTCATACATCTTGTCTGCTACTATTGATGACTTTGGTTTGATGTTACTTGCAGACAACAGGGGCCTGAGGTCAGGCTCAGCTGCACCACAGCGAGCTGCAGCATCCCAAACAAAGGGAGAGATGCTCAGTGGTGTCTGTCTCCAGGTGGGACAGGACTGGGAAAATGCTACTCTCTGGGCTCATGCAGGCAGACAAGTGTGTGGTCAGCTGAGCTAGGGAACTGTAACTAGCCTGTTGATCTGTACCTCTGTGCTTCTGGGGAATTTTCTGTCTGAGTCCATCCATTATCCATGCTGGGGGGTCCAGGACATGGCTGGGATCCATCAGGCTCTTGTCCTGGGCATGCTCTAACAGCAGAGAGGGCTCTGGCAGACAGGAGCTGGCTGCTTGTGCTGGGCATGGAGCCTGGAGCTGGCACATTCCCCAGCTCAGCACTGAGCTCTGGCTTTGCCTGATGAAGGTCTCGCAGGTGCAGCAGCATCTGATGGGCTCGGGACAGACCTGAGTCACTCCAAGAGGGCAGTAGCACCAGACTACTGCAGTGTCCTGGGACGATGCTGTTCTACGGGGCAGCAAAGAGCAGCTCTAGAGACACTGCCACGCAGAAACTGCCAGGACAGGTGTGATGTCAGGGGTACAATTTTCCTGTGCCATTCATGATCTTCAGCCTAGGCATGTCAGTGCTTAGAAGCATGTGTGCCCCTGATTTCATCCCATGCTGAATCAGATCGTGCCCCTGGGTAGGAAAGAGCTGCTGCCTGGCCAGCCTGCTTTGCTGTGTGGCAGTTCTATCACCCAGAGAAGGCAATACACTTCTGCACAGCACAGGAGCTGAGGAGTGCAGGCTCATGGCCAGAGAGCAGCTTAGCAGCCCATTTTGTGCCTATTATCCAAAGCACTGAGAGGGCTGAAGATGAACTAAGTGAGGGACTAAGTAAATAAAGGATTGACCTTCCACCTCAGGGGCCAAAGGGCAGCTACAAACTAGTGCTAATGTGAAATAGAGAGCCAAACTTTGCAGACTCTGGAGGAATTTACCCTGGAAGCATCAAAGAAGGCAAAGGACTCATGTAACACCCTGTCTGCATCAACATGGGGTGATGGTCCTGCCACCCAGAGGACCAAGCTCTGGCCAGAGACTCTGGGAGGGACCTGTGTCAGTTCAAGGGCTGAAGCAGAAAAGGTCCACAGGGAAATCCCTGACTTGGATGCCCCAGGCTGCTCACAGTTTCAGCGTGATACCTCGTGGGCAGCTCAGCACAAGCAATTTGCTGTGTATCCCCTGGTGTCCTACTGTGGGGCTGCTGGGCCTGTGCAGGTGGATGGACCTGGGAGCTGATGGTTTGATGTCAACCTGTGGATGCTGGGACTGGAGACCACTGAGAAAGCTTGGGCTTTGCAGTAGAGTTTTCAAAGGACTTCCTAAATAAGGGTCACATCTAAATGTGTCAGGCTGGGCAGCCAGCATCCCCAGTTACTTTTGGCCATATGCAAAGAGACACAAGGAGAGTCATACGAGAGAGGCAAAAGACCACAAGGGATGGATGGGTCAATAGAAGTTGGCATATGGACATGGCCACTAGGGAAAAGGAAAAACGAGCAGCTAAAGGTGAGAGCTGGAGATCACCAGAGAGCTTTGATTGGGATATTTTGACTGAGTTATTCCAGCTGAGGGAAGTTGAACCAAGGGGTATTTTTTGTTACTGCTTTTCTTGCTCTTGTCTTTTCTCAGGGAGAGGTGAGACTCTGCCTGGGTTAACAGTTTGAGATATGTGGGCTGGCACAAAGCACTTCTGGTAAACCTCCAGGGTCCCCAAAATAGTCAGGCACTAATTCATTCACAGGACCATAGCACTGTGCACAAACCTCTCTAGGCTAGTTGTATTATGAAAGTCTGTGAAAGATTTACACCCTGTTAGCAGGACCCCTAACCAGTCTGTGTGTTATGTACAAAACAACAGGACCTTCTGGGCTGCTTTCAGCTCCACTTGCTATTTTAATTGGTGTCCAGAATTGCTCTTCCTCCCTTACAACTGATGCCATGGTACTGTGCTTGCCTTTCCCTTGGTGGAAAAAAAAAATTAAAAAATAAATCTCCAATCCCCCAAAGCACCCTGTTAAGAATTTCCACATCTCATTGAGCTGTTATTAATAGGGGGATTGTCTGGTGTCACAGCACAGGCATAAAATACATTATCACATAATCTTATTTAGCAAACACTTGTGTTGCTTCGCCCTTGGTAATTGCATTTGGGAGATGCAATATTTATGAAAGGGGAGAAGGAAATGTCTTGACTCATCTCCTATGAGCAGTAAAAGTCCTGGGAAAAAGGGGGAAAACACACTGGAAGGATGAAGGGGATGTCAAAACTGCTGTTTTCTTTGCAGCAGGTTCAGCGCCCTGTCAAAACTTCAGCTTTGCTGCTGAGCTGCTCCTGGAGCTGAGCGAGGCTGGGGAATGGATCCGGGTTTTGCACTAGGCTGTGTCGGACCCCAGAGTTCTCACAGCACCTCTCTGCAAATCCTGCTGCGAGCTCACTCGCTGCCTTGCCTTAGCTTCTATTTCTGGTTGGACCTGTGAGGCTCTTTGGTGAGACTGCACTTGGGGCTCAGCTCCGAGGATGGTCCCCTCTCTGTGGGAAGATGGATCAGGATTTTCCTAGGACTGAAATCTCCACGCATTTCTGTGTCAGACCTCGCAGTCCGAGAGCAGCAGCTGAGAGGAGCTTTGCTCGGGGTACAGATCTCGATCCTGTGAGCTCAGATCTGTGCAGGCGCCTTTCCCTCCATCTCTGAAGCCTCAGCTCCTGCCACTTGCGGATTTGGGGGAAATTTGCAGCAGAGGATGAGCTGCTGGAAGTTGTCCCTGTTTCGCAGGGCATGCTTTAGGGAAAGGAGAAAACTCGGAGGATTATATAATGCCTCGGATAGCTCCATTATATTGGAGCGCTGAAGTATTCGTCCCCAGAAACCACAGCTCATTTCCCCACCTACAAAAACCAACATCCCTTCCTACCCCCAGTGTCCGTGGGTGACCGTGACCGGCCAGCGAGGCACTGTGGGCACTTCTGGGGTCCCGGAAGCTCCTGCTCCGGGAAGTCGTGGGGGCAGTAATAACACAAACCAGCCAGTCTTCGCAAGCCCCGATCCTGTCGGCGCTGGTGATTCAAAGCCATTGGTGATGCGCACGGAACTGGGAAACTGATCTCACCTCCCCTCCTTCCCGATTTACGTTTGCACACCGTGTTTAATGTTTGTTTTCTGTCGTGCTCTCCCTAAGCCGATTTTTGGCATTCCACTTGGGCGGCTGGAAACATCCGCAAAACCTTTGGGATGGAGCCGGCTCTGACTTCTCCCCGTGGTCACTTGGTGAATCGAGAGGTTGTAGCACTGGCTATTACAACGAATTACAGGTGCAAAATACACTTAATACGAAAGTGAAAACTGGAAATAATTGATTGAATTTGCAAGTGTGGAGATTGCTCTTTGCGTCAGTGGCCAATCGTGTTTAAATACAGATAATCTTTTGCGCTCCCCGTGCCCGGCATCGGTCCCCGGGCGGAACTCGCTGGGTGTTTTAGCCGCGGGGAGCAGGTGGTACCACGAGGGGAGACTTTATTTTTTCTAGATCACTTCCCCGATTTTATGCCATGGCTAATACCTGTGCAGCAAACGACAAGTGCTGCAGAAAGTTTTTAAGTGCCCTGACAGACTTTGTAGGTATTCTTTAACGTCAGCAATGAGTTTAGGTGCAGAAAATATTTCGTTAAATGGTGAGCAGGGTAGTCCTTTCATGGGAAATTTTTTTCCTGCCAACTGTTACTTACAAAACTTACGTTTCAAAATGTCATAAAATAAACGGTATAAAGACTTCAGAAATCCTGACTTCGATTACATACAGTATGTAGATGTCAAGAAAAAAATCCTTAGGTCAAAAATTACTATAAGTCATAATCTGTGGTGCTGGAATTTGTTGGTACTTTTCTTAGGCAGAAAAATATTTTCTCTTTATTTACAGATCAGATACTTGGGCCCATATACGAATCACTTGTAAAAAGACAAATGTAAGGAAGGAAAAGCTCCTGAATCCATTGGAGTCTTGACTTCGGGGACAGAAGGAACTCGTGGGCAGGGCAAGAACTCCTTCCCGCAGCCACCCACCTGTACGGCAGCTGCCTGGGGGGAACGGGGCAGCCCCCCTGCCCGGCACTCCTCTCCAAAGGCTAGTGCAAACAGCAGCAAATTAGATTTAAGTTCACCGATTGGTTCTGCCATAATTTGTATTTGCTTTTTGCCTACTAATTGACCTCGGGGAGGGGAAAAGAGAGAGGAAATAAACAAACAAACTCGAGGATTTACCGAGGAGGGTTTTGAGGTTTTTAGAGCTAAGCCCGTAACAATGTTTGCAATAATTAAGACCATTATTATGGGATCTTCTCATTCATTAGTGAAAGCTACTCTGTTAGCGGAGCCGGCAGGGCGGGCCGCTTCCCGCCTGCCCGGCGTTGGGAGCTGCCTGCGCCCCTGCCCCCGAGGGCGGCTTTTAAGATGGGGGGGCCGGGGAGGGGAGAGGCACAAATCTGTTGGCAAAACAGGACTTTGTCTGATGGGGAAAAGGCCTAAGGCTCGGGGCGGTGGGAGACAAAGAGACCGCCGCTTCCCCGGCGGGCTAGCAAACAGGGCAGCTGCCGGCACCGGGGCCGGCGGCGGGGAGCAGCTCCCGTGGGTGAGGGGCAGCAGCAGGATCGGACCATATCACGACTGCCATCCTCAATGTCGCGAAGGGCCTGGCTGTCTCCGGGGTCAGAGTTTCTAGGAGCCGGGGAGACCCAGGGGGATGTGGCGGAGGGACGCGGGTGACCATCCCACGCCTGCTCCCTTGCTGTCACGGAGAGTGTAATTAAACTGTGAGTTAATAACGGGGCAGACCCCCGGTGCTCCCCACTGCCGTCCATGCCCTCGGGGATGGCGGCCAGACGCCGTTCATTACAGAGGGGCTGACGCGGGGCGGGTGGCCAAGGGGACGGGGCTAATGGGATTACACGCATTTCTGCACGGTGGAGAGAGGGGCTGGTGCCGCAGGACCAATAATTTATTGGCAGATGCTCCTCCGGCAACCGGCGACATTGAATATTCATGGACGCCGCTGGGCACGGCGGGCCCCATCAGCCACCACCCCATTTCCTCCCCTCCGCGGGTACCCCCGTCTGGGGAACATCCGTAAGGACCAGAGACCCCCGGCCTGTTGCATGGAGCTGGTCAGACCAAGGCAGCGAGAGGTGGGAGGCAGAGGGAAGGTGCGTGTCCCTCGGGACACCACTGCACCCACGGATGCGATGAGTCGTGACCCTGCACTTCCCTCTGCTGAGCCCGTTTTCTCCAAGAAGCCAGGGTCTACAGGAGGGTGAAGGGGCAGTTTGCGGACTGCTCTAAACACTTATTTTTGGTAGATAACTACTGCCCCGGGAGATGTCGTTGACAGAGCGCGGAGCCGGCCCCGCCGCTCCTTCCCCGCCGTATTAACTCGTAGCCCCTCAGTCGTTTGTAACTATAAAGGGGAGAAATATCGTTGCGGGCGAAGTTCGTGAGATGCTGCGGCTCCCGCTGCGCCGGGCACTTTATACTCATTAAGTGCAGCGCCGCTAAGTCATTACTGTAATAAGGAGTTATGCTGAATGCACGGGACCACGTTTCCAAAGCCATAAATTACAACTGTCAGTGCGTATTCGAGGGATCAACAGAGCTGGGAGTAATTATTTACAGCGTGCTTTATAGAGCAATTAAAAATTCCCCAAATGGTGTTAATTGCTTTTAACGCTCAGGAAGCGCAGGCCGCCCTTCCCGTGGACCCCGAGCGGGGAAAAGCCGCCCCGTCCGTGCGGGCACCGGCTCGGGTTCGGTGGGAGCTGCGGAAAACGAGATTTCCCGTTGGGAAGCCCTCGCCCCCGCGGGAACCTGGCTGTTTGGTGCGGGGATCGTCCTGCTTCGTTGTCGGCGGATGTCGCGACATTGCGGCATAACTTAGTGCGGACAGCAGTGCTGAGGGATAGAGCCCCGACGGCAATGGAGTCCGCGGCTCCCGGTCCAGGGAGAGGCGAGGGAGGCCCCACGGGGCTGTCTTGGTCCCGGAGCTCTCCCGGCAGCCCCCGTGCGCAGCCCGAGCCTGCACCGGCACCTTCTCCGTGATGGATTTCACAGGGGCCGCGACGGAGAGAAAGAGCTGCGGGAGGTGATGGAGCAGAAAGATGGATAATACCAGAACTGGGGGTGGCCCCTCGCAAAGAAGTGTGGGAGGAAAGGAGTCGGGGTGCACCCTTCTGCTGAGGGGTGTTTGTCGCCGCACACCTGCCCGTGGCAGAGTCGCTCACTCTCCTTTCAGCAATATAGATAATTTCAAAAGAAAGCACTGCTCCAAGTTTTCAGGCCGAGGCGGATGGGCTTTGCTGGGATCTTGCCAAGGTCCCAGACACAGCACTTTTGTCCCCTTCCCCTCAGGAGGGCTTGTATTTCGCAGCGGTGTCCCGGCCAGCAGCTGCGAGGCAGAGAGGCAGCTTGTGATGCCAAACTCCCGGGAGCCCCGAGCTGCAAAGGAGCTCAGGGGGCCAAGAGGAACCCCGGCATGACAGCAAGGCCGAAAAAAAGGGGAGTGAAGGGTGGAGGTCAGGCCCTGGCTGCGCTGCTCCTCTCTGCTAGCAGGAGGCAGATGCACACGATCAATGAGAGAACCTGAGAAAGGATCCCTGGGCACTTGGTGGGGAGGGAGAGCCTTATGCATCAGGAAGAGCCCTCATGTCAGTTGTCATTTCCTAGCATGGATACACTGGGTCCTCAACCGTCATCTGAGGCAGAATTAAAACACCATTTTGGAAATTAACTTGTCCCAGCAGCTTTTTGGAGTAGACGAAGGGGGACAAAAGTTTCAAGGCTTGCAGGAATATATAATGTGGCTGTGGGCACTTGAAGGAGGTGAGATTCTCTGGAGAAGTGGAGACCAAGGACACTGGGGTTCCTCGATGTAAGAATTTTGCAGCAACTTAGTGCATGTGTCAGCTCTTGCATTGGAGGCTTTCTTCTGCCTCCATGGAGGTCTGATCCGTCTTATTGGTGCTTCCTGCAAAATAGGATTTATCTGTACAGAAGAATTAAGAACTGAAGCAGCAGTTTGGGCAAACATCTGAGAATGTCAGTCTCCCATGCTCTGCCTAGAGTGTGATACCTGAATTATTTTTGCAGGGTCTGGCATCTAGAGTCCTAGCAAAGAGTGACAAATTCAGTCCTCAGAAAATGGAAGTGTATTGACTGCAGATCCAGGCAGAGACAGCTGGGCTGGAGTGCCTCTGGCACCCCAGGGATCCATTTGTAGGATCATTGGATGCGTCTCAAAGTAGGTGCTGGTCCTTGTAGACTTGTGTTGGCACGTGAATCTGAAAGCACCCTGACATGTCTTAGTGAGTGAGCCTGCAGCACTGCCTCTTTGGCCTCAGAATTAGAGAGGAAAAACTGTAAATTAATTGACAGAAAAATTCCAGAGCCTTGGGCTCTATAGTACTGCTCAAGCCACAGCCCTGGAGAGCCTAAGGGGAAACTGAGACCAGGAGCAGTTTGAACTGGAATATCTGAACTAGGTGCTGTCATGGAGCTTAGATGTGCAGTGCCCAAACTTCCAATGCCAGGAGCTGTGTGGCTTTCTCAAGAGTGAAGTAAAGTCTGGCTTGTGCAGAGAATAAATCCTAGCACTATGCATCATCCCAAACTCATCAAAAATTCCCAGAAATGTTGAATCCATGTCAGGACCTAGCCTTGCCTGCTCTTCTCCTTTGTCTTCACTGGGTGCTGGACAGAAGGAATTCTGATCTACCTGTAATCTATCTCCTGGCAAATTTTATTGCCCCAAAACCTCTACCTTGGGCTCAGCAGCTGGGGGCTGTGACCCTCACTAACCAGACTGGATCACTGGTGGTGACCTAGTGATTTCTCAAGGCCAGTCCCTCTGGGGCTTTCAGCATCTGCTCAGCCTGGGGGATCCCTGGCACAGGGGAGGCCAAGGCTTTTCATGGCATCAACTGAGGCCTTTGGGATGTGCAAGCAGCATCAGGCAGCTGTGTTATTTGCTGGAGGGGAAGAATCTCCAGGGTATCAGGTCTTGGCAGATCTGGGTCCCTCTGGATGTCAGAGCTCACTGGCAGGGGACTCGGTGGCACTGCACGAGACTGGCATGGCATGTTTTATTGCTTCCCTGTGGAGACAACCTGACATGCTCAGGGCAGGCTCTGCCCAACATCTCCCATGTGATGACGGGCAGGAGAAGCTCAGATGTATCCTGAAGAAGGGGAAAGGCAGCTGCAGTCCTGTGGGACAAGAAGGCCCCCTGCCCGAGGGCAGCCTCCCGGCCCCGGCTGGCCCCAGCCCTCACTCCCTCCCTCCCTCCTCTCCCAGCTCCTCCTAACCACAAGGACTTTGGTTGATGGAGCTGGCGCCAGCGAGTTCCCTGAAGAGTTCAGAAGTCAAGAACTGAAGCAGGTACTGGGAGGGGGGGGGAAACCCGACCCCAGCGGGCAGGCAGGGCTGGGTGGTGGTGGGGGCAGGCTGGCTGGGCACCAGCGGGGCATGGGGCCGACGGGCGGCTGTGGGCTGCTGCTGCCTCCCCCTGTCTCCACAGCCTTCCCGTGTGGGGCTGTGGTGGTGGTTGTGGTGATAGTGACGGATCTCGGGGTATCACAGCAGCGTTGTGGCTTGGGTGAGGGTGGCAGGAACCCACAGGCGTTGGCGTGTCATTGTGTGCGTGTCTGGGGGTGTCTGAACACACGGGACAGTGGTGTGTTACTGCCCGCTGTGGGAGTGACTGTGGGTATGAATACTTAGAGTTGTGAAGGTGTGAATGAGAACGTGTGTCACAACTTGTGTGTGTGTAGGGGGCTGTAACTGTGACTGTGTGGGGACGTTTGAATAAACGCACAAATGTAGGTGTATGAGCAAGAGAACGTGTGGGACTGTGGGTATGGGGTGCCTGTGAGCTCAGGAGGGTGTTTGTGAGCTTGTGTGCAACACTGGGAGTGTGAGGATAAGGATAGGATGATAGAGCTGGTGATGAGTGAGGAGGTGTACCTGAGTGCACAGACGTGACTTTCCGTGCCAGTACCATTTGTTTTGTATGGGTATAACCCAGAGCAGGCTGTCCTGTGGGGTCCCCACGGTCCCTTGTGGACACTAAACCACGGGCACACTGAAGACGGGAAGGGCAGCCCTTTTTGCCCCAGCCAGGGAGGAGGGGGCCTGGAGGGCCGGTCCCAGCCCATAGTGGGAAGGATAAGGCGGGCAGAGCACAAAGCAAAACCCCGACGCCGCGGCCGGGAGCGCTGGGTCGCACTGGGCAGCGCCGGCCGGCAGCAGTGGGAGGGCGGATTCAAGGAGACGGCAGTGCCCGGTGCCATCGGCGGCTCTGCCCCTTGAGCTGGCACCTACGGGCCAGGGCTACAACCAGTTTTACAGAAATTGGAATAGCGAGTTTAATTTTCATGCTGTTTTAAACTTTTAAAATAATTTTGTATATATACACACATACATGCATACATATATATATTTATTTTTTATTTTTAAAAACGAAAACACTCGTCCTCCCGCGGGCAGGCACGGGAGGAGACGGGCGGCAGCACACGGAGGGCCAGCAGTGGCGGGTGCCCCGTCAGCGGTGTCCGCTGCCCCGTGGGGCGTAGCTGGACCTTCCATCGTCCCGGGAGAATGAGCTCCGCCCCGGTTCTCCGGGGGGAAGAGTGCTCCATAAGCCCCTCGCCTCCCCCCATCACATCCCTTCCACGGGTCCTGGCACTTGTGCGGTGCCCTTCTCAACGTCCCCATGTCTCTGCTCTAGGGTCTGGTGGTGAGAGAGCCGCCTTTTCCGCGGCTTTTTGAAAGGTGCTGACTTTTGAAATTGAGAACACCCTTCCGGAACAAAGGGACACGGCGGGTCTGGGACCTCACCAGAAGGGGATCCTCCGGCTTCAGCCCTCGCTCGGGATGAGCGGCAGCCCTTGGGGATCGCAGCCTACGCTCGGTTCTCCGGCGGGGGCTGGCAGCCAAGATCCCCCTTCCCAGCAGTCTGCGGCCACAAACTCCGGGAGCAAATGTCCCCTCTCTGCCGCGCGGAATCAGCCACTATTTCACACCCCGGTGCCCTGCGCTCACCCAGCCCTCACTTTATAAGGCCGAGACGGTCGGTGATTTTTTTTTTTTTTCTTTTCTTTTTTTTTTTTTTTTTTTCTTTGCGGTGGGGGTACGAGAGGGGGCTGGGGAAGAAGAAACTCCTCTTGTGTGCTCTTCTCTGCTGTCATTCACTGGGCTGCTCTCAGCATCCAGCCAATGGAGAGTGAGGGCCTGCAGCAGTAGGCCCTGGGTAGGGTGATTGATGGGCAAGTGGGGCGGCGGGCGATCGCACTCACAATCCGCCGCGCTCCGCTCCGCGGGGCTCCCGGCTCCCCGCTGCCCGCAGCAGCGAGGGCTCCCCGGGGCACCCCCGTGTGTCTGTGTGTACGTCTGTGTGTCCTGGGTGAGAGGCTCCTGACGTGTCTTGGTGCCTGGGGGTGCTGGGTCTCATCGGAGCGGGACCAGTGTGCGTGGCTGGGGTGTCGGTCTCCGCTCCTGGAAGCTGTTGGGTGTGTTTGCCGCGGTTGGGTCTCCAGCGTCTGTGTCCTGCGCCGGGCACGGCTGCGGGGGTGTTTCACTCTTGTACCTGGGCTGCGCATGGCTGTGCTGCTGTGTCTTCGTGCTGAGCGTGTGGCTGCCCTGTCCCGGCCTTGCGTGGCTCTGCTGGCGTTTCTTGGGGTGCTCTGCCGTCGTGCTATGGGACTGAGCGCGTAGCCGGCGTGCCCCGGCTGTGCGCGGCCCCGTTGCCGGTCTCGGGGCGGTGCGGGGCTGTGCCGCCCTGCCCGGGTCCGGCCCCGGTGCCCGAGCGGCGGCATGGAGCACCTCGGGGCTCACCACCTGCACCAAGGGCAAGCCGAGCCCATCAGCTTCGGCATCGACCAGATCCTCAACACGTCGGAGCCGGGCAGCTGCATGGTGTCGCACCCGCGGCTGCAGGACTCGGCGGACTACGGGCTGGGCTGCATCGTGGGCAGCGCCTATAACACGGTCACGGGTGGCTACGGGGCGAGCGGCGGCGCGGCCGGCGCCTACACCGGCACCTCCTGCAGCATGGGCAGCCTGCCCGGCTCCTACAACGTGAACATGGCGGTGAGCATGAACGGAAACACCTTGAGCTCGGCCGGCGGCGTGATCCGCGTCCCGGCCCATCGCCCCGTGGCCGGCGGCGTCCATCAGCCCCTCTCCGCCGCCGTGCCGGCAGTGAACGGCATGAACAGCCTCACGGGGCTCACCTTCCCCTGGATGGAGAGCAACAGGCGGTACACAAAAGACAGGTTCACAGGTGAGTTGCGCCACCGGGACCCCCCCTTCTCTCTCTGCTCCCGCTGCCCCGCTTCCTCCCCCGCCGCCCGGCCTCGGCGCGGCAGCCGGTGCCCGCAGGAGCACGCAGGATCCAGCCGGGGATCTCTCCGGCCAGGTGGAGAAAGCAGCCGGGGTTGTTCTGGGAAGTTGGTCCGGGAGAAGGCCAAAAGCGAGACGGGGTGGGAAATGAGGCGTACTCAATGCCCCCTAAATGAGTTGTGTTTCCTTTTGTTTGTTTGTTTGTTTTGATATTTTGTTTGGTTTGATTGTATATGTGGGGTTGTTTTTTTTGTTGTTGTTTTAGTTCACTTTAATTAATTAATTTATTTATTAGTTTGGCGTAGGTTTTTTACCTTTCCTTTTTTTTTTTTTTTTCCCTCGATACGGGTCGGCAAAGCGGGCAAGGAGGAGCAGAGATGGGGTGGTAAACTCCGCACACGACCTCCCGCGAGCCCCGGGCACGGCTGCCCAATCCCTGCCGCCCGAGCCAACACTCGGGGAAACTTTCCTTCAAAACCGAGAGTTATTTGGGAAGCACGGCCGGGCCGGAGAGAAGGCACACAGGCGGCCCCGGCCCTGGCCTGCCCGCGAAGGCCGTCCCGTTGCTTTCCTTAACAGGGCTGGCTTTGCCCGGCTGCGGGTTTCGGCTCAGCCTTTTTCCCCACCAAAAGGGACTTTTTGCAGACCCGAGCAGAGCGGGGCTCGGGCTAGAGCCGCTTCTCGGCCTCGCCACCGTTTCCAGGTGTAGCTGGACTCGTCTTTCGGCACTACCAAAGCAAAAACTTGAACAACGAAAATAAATAAATAAATTTAAAAGACGCAAACAAACAAACAAAAGGAACGAAATTACAACGGGGGAAATCAGCGCCTCTTCCCGAGGGCGGAAACCGAGGCCCAATTTTTGAAAGTTCCCTTTTAATTTCGACCCGATGGCGCTGGGTTCCGGCACGGCCGCGGGTGGATGAACGGGCTGTTCCCCTGGCAAGTACCTGAGTGGATTTCACTCAATTTGTTCCTGGCTCAGACACAATATGATTTTTCACTAATTATTTTTTTGTGGGGTTGGAAAAAAAACAAACAAAACAACCCAAACAAAACCATATCTATTTAAAACAAAACAAAACAGAAGAACAAACGAACAGAGCAACAAATCGCAACTCCCATTTCCAGTCCGAGACTTTACTTCCCGTACGAGGCAGTGGGGCCGGGGCCGATGGGGTTACCGCCGCGCCTAAACGAAATTATCCCGAGCCCGCTTGGCACGGAGTGCGGAACCCCGGCCAGGCGCCAGCACCGGCTGCCGCTGCTGACCCCTCCGTTCCCCGGCAGACTCTTGGCCGGGCAAGCGGCCGCCTTCCCCTCCGCCGGAGCCGAGCGGTGCCCGGCGGGTGCCCGCAGTACCCAGGAAAGGCCGCCGGGCCTTCCCGGTACGCGGGGCCGCCGCCGAGTTTCTGCAGCTCGGGCGTGGGTGTCGGCGGGGAAGCCGCGGCTTCGGAGAGGTGGGGGGTGGTCCCCAGCCCAGCGGCCGGGAGCCGGAGCCCCTCTGCTGATGTGTCGCTGCTTGCTTCTTTGCCTCTCATCCCCCCTCCTCCCGTGTCCCCCCCAGTGGCCCTCTCACCCTTCACTGTAACACGCCGTATAGGTCACCCCTACCAGAACCGCACGCCCCCCAAGAAGAAGAAGCCGCGCACCTCCTTCACCCGCCTGCAGATCTGCGAGCTGGAGAAGCGCTTCCATCGGCAGAAATACCTGGCGTCGGCAGAGCGCGCTGCCCTGGCCAAGGCCCTCAAGATGACGGACGCCCAGGTGAAGACCTGGTTCCAGAACCGGCGCACCAAGTGGAGGTGAGGGACCGGGGGTCTCGGTGGGACAGTTCGGGGGGACAGACCTCGCTGCCAGCAGCTCTGCCAGGAGCACTGATGGCGGCTCAGAGGCGTGCAAGCCCCCTGTGTGTGTGAATGTGACCGTGCGTGTGCATGCACAGCGGTGTGTCCGTGTGCACACCTGCGCGCGTGTGTGCAACAGGACACGCGTGTGTAATGCACGGCCAGTGCGAGGGCCACGCGTGCCCGTGTGTTCCCGCACGCAGCGTGTGCGTGTGAGCGGGCACGGGGCTGTGAGTGCAAAACACAGCGAGCGTGGCGTGGTGCGAGCCGTGTATTACACGGCGTGTGCGAAACGTGCAAAACGCGTGCGGGTGTGCCACGGGGATGAATGTGCGTGTGCATACACGTGTGTCAGTGTCACCAGAGGGTGCGGAGGCTCCCGCGCCTCTGTCCGCGGCAGCAGCTTGTGGGAGCCCCCGGCCCGGGGCTGTCGGAGTCCCGGGCTCTGCTCAGAGAGGAGATTTTCGTCCCCGCGGGGTTCGCGGCGCCTCCTTGCCCAAACGCTTTCTTTTTGTTCTGCTGTCGGGCGTGCCGGTAAAGCCGGAGAGGAAGAGAAGGTTGGGCTCACACGGAGCCTCCTGGGCTCCATCACAGTGACCCAGCCCCTCCCAAGCTGCACGTTCCCGGGATGTTCCCGAGGGAAGCACCCCAGCCTTGAGAACATCCCCTGCTCTGGGCTGGGGACAGGCCTGCCATGGGGGTGGAAAGTGATGGGCAAGGGGGAGCTCCCTCAGAGAGCAGAGAAGGTGGGTGCTGAGCTGCTGGGTGCTAGCACTGGGTACTGAGGACAGGCAGACAGGAAGGTTCTTCAAAATGTGGGGAAAGGGCTTCCCCAGAGTCTCCCCCAGGGTTAATAGAACACCGATTGCCTGAGTATACTGAGGTTGGGTAAGAAATGGGGGTCAAGGAACTTGAAACCAAGGGGGTGTGTGAATCCTCAACGACAGAGGGTTCTTCCCCAGAGAATCCATGGTAGCGCAATTCCCCAACTGTTAGGAAGTCTCTAGCTGGAGTGATCTGTTGGCCAGAAACAGAATCCTGGAGGAGGAACAATCCTGCTGTGGCCTGCAAAAAGGGGTCAGCTGTGTCTTCTAAGCAGGTTTCCTAAGGAAGTGAGGCAAATCCATCTGTCAATACTCTTTGCGTCTGTTGGCTAAATTCAGCCTCTTTTGGCAGAGGTGCAGAGGATACAAACCTATTCACGTGTTTTACAAAAAAGCTGGGTAAAGAGAAACAAAATCCTGCTTCTGCCTGAGGGAAAGGCTGCAGCCAGACCTCGGCTGTAATATCAGACATGGGAGAATCTCTGGCCTGAACCAGAGGGACACATGCATGTAAGTTCTGTCTGTATGCATCTGTGCCTGCTGGGTGTTGTGATGAAGATGTGGGTGCCCCTGGCTGATAGCACACCCAGCGTACTGCTGCAGACCCCTGCACTGGGCAATGGGCTCTGAGGGGTTCCTGGGGCACTGGGAGCTGGAATGAACTGCTGTAGGCTTGGCCTGAATGAGGCAGTGGGAAGTATTCAAGAAGAGAGAGCAGCTATAAGACCTCTGAGCAATTTAACTGCTTGAATGCAGATTGGGGGGAAGAGTCTTGCCCCTGCCCCTTGCCTGGTTGTCTCTGCTGGAGTGAGGTGGCTGTGTGGTCCACCTCAGATTTGATGCCCTCCTCAGATTTGGGCTCTTGCTTTAGACACAGCTCTTTCCAGGCAGGTATGAACCTGGAAATCCCATTCCCATGTGAATCCATGACTAGACCAGCTGGTTGCAGCAGAGAGATACTTGGGAGGAAGGTCCTCATAGCCGTGGTGCTCCTGATCAGCCTCGACTTGGGGGTCCCTCCCTCCTCCTGGAGTGTCTCCACATTGTGCAGGGAGTCATTAAATATTAATTGAGGCAGAGACCAAGCTGCTCCCCCGGCTGGTGCAGCTCTGAGCCCGCTCGTCCCAGGATGTCTGATGTGAGATGTTGACACAGTGATTAGAACAGGGACTGTGCCCTGAGCTACCTGCTCCCAGGAGAGAACACTGGCCACATGTCTGGAGGCTTGGGTGCCCAGAGGCCCATTGCTAACATCTAAGCCCCAGCCTGCTTCCGCATTGGGAGCCAGGGACCCTCTGTCCTGTGCTCTGAGATGTCACTCTGGAGATCAGAGATGCCACTTCTAATTCCCATGGCCAAAGAGGATGAGGCATCTCACATCCCTCTGAGTTGCTAAATTAAAAAGCTGCCATTTCCTGCGTCACTGGTCCACTGAAGCTGCTGAGACGATGTCAGCTGAGCCTGGGGGTGTGAGGGAGGGAGAGGATGCTATGGGAATCATCCTGGGACCAGCACGGTGAGTTGCTCCCAGGTTTTCCCAGCAACACCAATTGAAGTGCCAGGTGAAGTAGAGGTGAGTACAAGCTGCAGACTTTAGACTGACCTGTCATCCAAGCAAGCAGGAGTGGAGTTTCCACTGTGGGTATGAGAGGATTCAGGTTATTTCTACCTATTCCATTCTCTGCCCTGAGCCAGGGCCCAGCCAAGACTGGAAAGAATCCCTTCTGACCCCCTAACATCCTCTCCTTGGGGATCACCTCTGCTGATGTCATACCAGGCAGACCCATATCTGAACTCTTCTGAAGAACGTTATCATTCACCCTTTCCAGATAGTACCTTCTGTGGTTTGATTTTTCTTACTGCTAAAAGCTGTGTTTCTAGTATCTAGCTGAAATTTTGCTGCCTGCCATGTGAATGTTTTTACCTTCATCTCAGCTCTCAACAGCTGGTCACTGCAGCACGGCAGAGAAGATGCAAACCTGGGTGCTGGAATGGGATGTGCACTGCCCATCTCTCAGCTGTGTGGTGCTGACAGTCTCACCCCATCCTGCTTTGTGCTTCTTCCTCAGGCTTTGCAGGCTTGGCTCTTGCTGTCAGACCAGAGCATGTTTTCAGGGGATTGCAATTTTTGCACTTGGGGTGTTTTGTCTCTGTTTTTTTTTTTGTTGTTGTTGGTTTTTTTTTGGTTTTTTGGGGTTTTTTTGTTTTTTTTCTCTGTGGGCAAAGAGTAATTCAGAGCTGGGGGCTGTTCCCATCTCTCTTTGGTCATTTGGTTATTTGTGCAGTGGGTTTGAGACCAAGCCATGGCAAGGCACCCTCTTTTCCTACCCATGCCCTCCCACGTCATGAGCACTCAGCACAACTTAATCTCTCTGGAGAAACCCTTCCATTGCTTCCCCAGGCCCCGCTAATGGCTCCCTCTCTCCTAGGAGGCAGACAGCGGAGGAGCGGGAGGCTGAGCGGCAGCAAGCAAACCGCATCCTCATGCAGTTGCAGCAGGAAGCCTTCCAAAAAACCATCAACCAGCCCATCCAAGCCGACCCCATCTGTGTCCACAACTCCTCTCTCTTCGCCCTCCAGAACCTCCAGCCTTGGTCTGATGACTCCACCAAGATCACCAGTGTCACCACTGTCGCCTCTGCTTGTGAATAAATCTGGCACCCACTGGTGGCACATACACCTTCTGCTGGCACAAGCATCCTTGGTTGGACATGTAGGAGCTGTTTCTCCCTGAGGAGGCTGGAACCCCCTGATCCTCTGGCCACATGCATCCTATGTATCCAGCCGGGAAAACTCTCCATAAGGAACAAAAAGAAGGAAAGCCACCCCAAAAACTCTCCTCAGCCATGGAGCTGCTGGAGCAGCATTGCTGTCTCACCTCCCCCCAACCCCTTTGTTCTCTTGAAAGTCTCCAGTGTCGACTCTGAACTTGCTGACGTGCTGCCAGACAAAAGCCCATTCCTGAGAGACACAGCCACCGGTGTTCATCCAGCTGGGGCAGAGGAAAACTTCCTTAGGATTCTGCTGGCGGCAGTGCAAAGTCTGTGTTCACCCTTATATATCCATATATACACATATATATATATATTCATATATATATGTGTACATATATGTTTTGAGCTGATGGCTTGAAAGCAAAGGAGGAGGCTCCCTGGGAAGCACGTCTGTGCTGTGAGCCGCCTTGGGTCGTCCGCACCAGAGACGTTCGGGGATGCAACAAATGGAGGAAACAGCAGCAATTTCTGCTTGTGCCAGATGGGAACCCTTCAGATCTCACCTCGCTGTCTCTCCTCCCCTTTTTCATTAATTTTTTCTTGCGAGGGGGGAACAAGAGAAGGATCTGACAGACTCCTGAGGACGGTAAATATGATATCTCAATTGTATGAAGAGCCCAAACAGTCCCTGGCTGCCACGGACTCTGTGCCCATCAGCGAGTATTTTAATAACGAGAAGACTTGGGTGGCAGTTTGTGGGGGTAATGCAGTTTCTTTCCATGGAATATTTCCATATAATTTGCAAGACGTTGTCCAATGTTTTATTTTATCAGTTTCCTGTTAAAAGGCAGTACCTGACAGCAAAAATCCAATTTCATTCTCAGCTGTTTAACTTAGTGTTCTTTTAATTGTACCAAGAGAATGAGACACAATTAAACAAAGCACTTCTAGCAAATGCCAGGAATATATAGATATATATATATAAACAGTATATATATTTTCAGTTACTTATAACCTAAAACACTGCTGCCAATTTAAGCAGCTAGTACAAACAAGCAACCAGAAAACCTATTTTCAGTGAGATTTTTAAAGGCATTCGTTTGTTTGCTTTTTGTTGTTGTTTTCTTTTTTTTTAAGTTATGCACTTACAAGGTGTTTTATGTGTATTCATTTTATAAAGTGCTTGTGTAATTTATGTGGAAATGAAAAAGAAAATAAAAAAAATCTCCAGGGTACTGAATAAATCATTTAAAGCCTTGCTGTTCCCTGTCTATTAGTTCCCCAGGAGGAGACAGCATATCGCAACTACTGCTGAAGCCTGTGCTATTTTTTTCTTAAATGAAAATAGGGCTAGCATTTCCATTTGACTTTTCCCAGGTCCACTTGGCTTTGGAAGGTCCAGATGTAATATGCTGTTTTAAATCCCTGGTCCTATAAACATTTTCAGGCTTCAACACAGCAGTGCATTTAGCACTTTCTTTAATTGAAGCCTTTCTGGAGGGCTTGCTGGGGGTGGCAGAGACTGTGCAATGGGTGGCAGGGACTCAGCCTTTAACTCATGGAATAATTTATTGAATAAGACCTTGGAATGAGGTCTCACCTGGGCTGAGGCAGATCTACAGATATTTGAAAATTTGGAATTGAATATGGAGAAGGGAATTTGAATATGAAGAAACATGCAAGAATACATTTTAGAGACAATCTTGCAGGGGATTATTCTGGGGACACTGTTTTCCATTTGTACTCAGCCTTGCTGCAGGATTTGTCTCCAGCTTGGCAAACCCTTCTCAAAGGAAAATCAAACTGGTGGGAAAACTCACATCAGCTTCCTTGGGGGAGACTCCCAGTCCTGTGGCTGGCTTCAGCTTGGTGTTTCTGTCCAGCACTGGGAATTACTGAGTAAAGGGTGTTGGAGGATGTGACTGAGGAGGGCAGGGACCCTCTGACATGGCCAGGCTGCCTCTGGGACATCTGCAACAAAATACCCCAAGCCTTTGATACCTGGTGGGTGACAGTGCTCTGGGAGGCTTCTCTGGGTGAAGCATTGTTGGGGAGTTTATTAAGGGAGCATATGAATACGCTGCTTCGTCCAAAATCTGCTATCATACGACTGGGCTGAGAATTTATGGTGCTGCAGGATTTTCCCATTCTGCAGTCCAATGTGTACGGGAAAACAGAGAAACATCTGCAGCAGTGGAAAGAAAAGAAGCCAGAAAAACGAAAAATGGATAAAACACAGGAAAATAGGAAACTCTGGAACATGCATTTTGGAAATATCTTTAAGAGATGACACTACAATAAAACAATTTGTATTTTCTTCCAACGTAAATTTCAGGGAAATCTTCTGTTTTAATTCTGTTTCATACTACAGTCAGATTTTTAAAATTCTGATTAGGTTTATTATTTAGCACACACCCAGCCTGGTCTACAAAGTTAAACTCCTTCAGGAGACGTTGCTGAGTACGAATCTGTAATGGTTTACAGTTTGTTGCAGTGTATATTTTTGTTTTCAGAGTTTCTGCATAGGAAAAAACATCAACCATAAATAATAATAATAATAATAATAATAATAATAATAATAATAATAATAATGTTATTGTTTTTTTCTATTTTATTATTATGACACATCAGTATTGTAAGATTCAATTTTAAGACAGCCATTTCATAATATCCACTTTATCCAATTCATAATCCAAAATGTTCCCCGGTGAGGCTGAACACATGATAATGCACATTCAAGGGAATATGTTTAGATAGAAAATTTAGCTATACCTTATTTTCAAAACTGGTGACTTCCTCCTTTTCCCATAAATAAAAACAAACAAACAAAACAAAACAAAACAAACAAACAAAAAACCAAAACCAAACAAAACACACACACAAATAAGCAAATAAAAAAAGAGACCAAAAGTAAAAAAGGAATCTCAATATGAAATGAGGCTATATGTTACATTGGAGCCAGAAAAACAGTTGCCTGGTCTTTCTTGTCCCTGGAAAAATTGCTTCTGGAGGAGTTTTCTCTTAAAATATTTCTCTTGGATTCATTTTAAAAATTGATTTAGTGGCAGAAGGTGTTTTTGATATCTGCATATGTGCTTCCAGTTATTAATATGATGATTTGTACCTAGACAATAAAAGTTGTCTGAAATATGATGGAATTAAATCAATAAGTAATGACATGAAACAATGACACATAATGTTATGTTTTGTAGACTGACATCACCTCAGCTGTATCCTGGGGCCATCCATATCACATTGAAGGCTGATTTAATTTTTTGTATTATACTTATTTGGGAGCAGGAATAAAATTGCATTAAGATGCCTTGAAAGTCATTTTCCCCTTCCTTTGCTCTCAAAATAAAGCAAATCCCAAACATGAAATGGGATTCAGGGGGAAATGTTTTTCTGCTGTTTGTCTGTATCTAGGAAATGCAGAGCAAGGTAGAGTGAGTTTGGTCTGGAGGGGAAAAGCCTGATGCCTGAAGCTGAAGGTGCAGGAATCACTGCACTGTGGTCGTGCTCATCTCTCTCACCCACTGCACTGCCAGGGATCAAGAGCTATCATTCCTTTGGGTTGGATGTGCTGAGCTTTCGAAGGTGAAATCTGGAGGAGGGAAAAACACTGTCTTTGCATGTTTAATACTGGAGTATCAAACATCTGTGTGGAGCTGGAGGAGACGAAGCCCTATGGGATAGGCTGTGGTTGTCTGGGTTTGGTCCCAGCTCAGCAAACTCTGAGAGCAGGAGGCAAACAGAGGTCTGGCCCCCATTTAGCCAATTAGTTGAGCACATGAGTCATCCAAACAAGGACCAGTTGGTTTGTCTGTGCTGAGGGATGGCCCAGGAAAGGGTCTTTGCTGGAGCGTTCCACCTTGAGCAGAGCCGCAGTTGTGCTCGGCATGGCCGGCCCATTGGATCCCTGCAGTAAATACAAACTCCAGTTTCTGCATGAGTACCACATGCAGCTTTTCTTGGGCTGCATTACCCGATCTACATGGCATTTGTTATGCATTTAAAGTTATTTCTGCTGCAGCAGCAGCATCAGTGAGAGTCACCTGTATGTGGCATTTGCTAGAAGGCTGAGGCAAGTGTTCGTGTCCTCTACTACTGTTTGTGTAATTGATAATGAAAGGAGAGACTGACGCCACAAACACCCAAATGCAGGATCATTTTCATTATCTCACCGAGACTGTTGATTGGTGGTTTTGAATGTGCTCCTGATTAACCAACACATTGAAAAAAAAGCTTAAAAGCGGGGCTGCTGCCTCAGCAGGGCGGCAGCAGGAGCCCATCCCCGCGGAGGCAGCTCCTCCTCGCAAGCTCACACACACTCGGGGCTAGATGGAGGAAAAAACCAAATCAATTTACTGACAAAACTGAAAATGGCTTTGCTGAAAACTGTTTGGGTTACAGTAAAAAGCCATTCCTCTCTGGGGTTCTGGGACAGCTGGAACTTTTTGAATTACTTTTTTTTTCCCTTGCCAGAAGCAGACTGGCTGAGTGACACTGATTTCTTTGTGTAGCCGTCAGCTTTGATGGCCACTTGTTTAAAAAGGTTTGTGAAATAACATTTAGAATTATCAAATTATCCTGGGTGAAAATTTTCTAAATGAGGTGCTCTTAAATTTGGGGGAAGAAGGTAGGTTTTTAAAAACAAATATTAAGGGAAGAAAAAAGCACACAAAGCTATAGATTATCAGAACAAACTTCTGTTGGAGTCACACCAGACTGTTTTTTTCAGATCTTTTGTTTGTGCAGCTAGCTGTGATTTTGATATTCCTTAAATTATTGTTACTGTCTCTGTTACAGTAGGAAATTTGTTTGATGGCTCAGAACTTATCCAAGATTACCACTGAAGTTTTTCCCCCTATTCCTTTCCACTAATCTGAAACTCTTTGTTACTGGTAGTTTTAAATTAATTCTATACATTTATTCAAGTCACATCTAAAACTGTCTTCAAAGAGTTGTGTTAGTTTGGGATTTTTTTCTGACAGCTCCAGAATAATCTTGATTTTTCTAAGTGATGAAAATAATTTTTGGCTTCCTTCTGTTTTGTTGTTGTTGTTGTTGTTGTTGTTGTTGCAGCTAGTTGTGGTAAGCGTGGCGCTGGCCTCAGCAGCTTTCAGCTCTGTAAGTCCAGCCCCAGACAAAACTCTGTGTGCTGAAGGTGTGCGATCCTCTGCTGCAGAGAGGCTGGATTCCCCTGCCCTGCACTTCCCTGGGGCTGGAAATTCAGTACTTACCCTCAGCTCAGCCGTTCTTTGCCTTTCTGCTTTCAAGAAAAAAAGAAAATGAGCAGAACTGAGGAGCCCATGCTCTGGTTTTCAAGCAGAGGGAGCAGAGCCTGAGAAAACTCGTTCTCTTGTTGCCTGTAAAGAATGTGAACCCGCTGGTCTGAGCACTGCGGTTAGCTGTCTGTCTCTCCTAGACTGCAACTGTCTAAAAATAACAAAGCGGTGATTAAAAAATATCAATCAATATATACTTTTTTAAACTTCAATTAAGAAGTGGTACTAACATGGGGATAGATGAAAACACAGAAAAAAGCTTTATTTCCCAGGGTCTTCCCTGTCTCAACCAGAGGAAATTTTTGGAAAGTCATTATGTTTAGCAATTTTTACCTGCTGTTGTGAGGCCTTAGGCCCAATTCAGGGCTCACCAGACCCTTCCTCTCTAGGTATTTATCTAGAATGTATCTAGTTTGTGATGCCAGTATTCAGTGGGGGTTGGATTAAACCTGGGCTATCAGGTGTGTTGGACATCAGTGTGCTGATAGGCAGGGCTTGACCCCAGAACTCCCCATGTAAGGTGTCAAAGGGGGAGAAAGAGGTGGGGATGGGGTTTGCTCAGGGTCACGGTGAGCAAGTGATCCCAAGTGCACCGAGTTGTGGCCAGGCCCCTGTGCGCTCTCCCTCTCCCTGTTCTAACAGGAGAGCCTGGGGAAGGAGTGGGGTTGTTCTCTGAGGTCAGGCTGGGGGAGGAGAGGATAAAAACCAGCAGGTCCTGGGGAGCCATGATGTACCACAAGGGTGCTCTTCTGACAACCACAGAGAAAAGGCACCAGCTCTGCCGGCCAGTGGCTTTGAGGGGGGAGCAGTGAGGGGCACCTTGGGGTCCCGGTCTGGTGGCAGCCTTGCTTGGACAGAGGGGGCTGCTCTAAAGTAGGAGCTATAACCAGCTTGCCTGGCCCAGCACCCCACTGGAGGATCTTGTAGGGTCTGGAGATGTCACACCATGGGACTGCTGCTGAAATGGCAGTCCTGTGGCATCCCACAGTGACACAGTTCTGGAGCATGGTGGTAACTGCTGGGCTGTATCCAGGGCACTTCCTTCCTTCCAGGATTAAGATCCAGGAAGTTTTATATGGATTTACAGCACTGTTGGCTGTGCTCCACTGCCTTTGGAGGGACACCTACCTGCAATCACAGAGGGACGTGTCCCAGGCATCCTGCCCACTGACACAGCCACTTGCAGGGCAAGAGAGGGAGCTGTGGCAGGGGCATTTCCCATTCACACCCTTCCAAACAAAAATGCTTGAAAAGATCTGGCTTTCACTTTGGGATGGAGTCAAAACAAATGTTGTAACCTTATCAGTTGTTATGACAGGTCTGAAACCTGCCTTTGCTGTGGCTCATACCATCACATCCAGAGGCAGGAGGTGGGATGTAGAGCAGAATATGCTCTCTGTGGAGCAGGGCACCAGACATCTGCTGGTGTATCTGCTACTGTTCCCATGCACTCTCCCTCCAGACTCAGTCTTTTGGAGATCTGAGGATCTGAGCAGAGCCATCTCACACACCACAGCAGAAGCCAGACTTGTAGCAGGCAGGTGAGGGAATGCAGATTCCCTTCTGGGACCTCAGGGTGCACATATATGAGCCAGTCCCTGGGGAAACACCACAGCCCTGGCAGGAAAAGCATGGAGACAGGCAGAGACACACCTGTAATGTTATCCAGAGGAAAGGATTTCCTAAAGGATTTCCTTGTGGCCACAGACACTGCCAAAAGAAGTGAGGAGTGAGGAGCTGTGTCCTGTTGCTGAACATCTCCTGCTCTCAGGAGCAGGTTTCTCTCCTTTCTCTGCCAACAAGTGGGATTGCAGGAGGTAACTCCAGCCTCACTCCCCTTCCTGGATGAAACCCCAGCTGCTGCTGATGGCTTAGCCCAAACTGCCTCTGGTGGGATAAGAGGAGTGGAAACTCCCTCACACAAGAGATGAGGGGGGGGCGGGGAGAGGATGAGTATTGTTTGGCACTTCTAGAGATGCTGCATTGCATGGAATTCACATCACCGTTCTTTTTTCCTTCCCTCCCTTCCGTCTCAGAAACCTCCCACTCTATGGGTGTTTCCTAGATGGGAGCCAGAGAACCTCAAACCTCTCTGCAGCAGACGGAGAGGGATGCTTGGCTGTCTGGTTCCCCCATAGGATGGGGTCTAGGGCACGATAACCCTTACTACAACTGCTCTGACGCACACAGGGGTCAAAGCTATGGATGTTTCTCCCAAAATGCATGGCACTGCCCCCTCACAGGTGACCCACAGAGCTGGCCAGAGCAGGACGTGAAACACTGTCCCGGTGACACTCTCTCAGTCCAGGGTCAGCATCCATGGGGAGTTTAGGGGAGCAGGACTGGGATGGACACCCTGCCCCTCTCCTCGGCCCTGTGCCGTGCTGGGGAAGCTGCCGGGGCCATCCCTGCCCGCACCGGGGCCGCCCGGGAGCGATCGGCGGGCACCGAGCTCCATCTAGGGGTCAGGCAGCGCCTGGCGAGCGGAGCGCTCGGCTCGGCCCGGCACGGGGCAGGGTCACCGCCGGCAGCCGAGCCCCAGGCACACCAGAGAATGGCTCAGACTGGGAGCACTGGGTGATCAGGGTGAAGGGTGGCCAAGCCCAGCCCCGAGCGCGTCCTTGGTGAGCGCAGCCTGCCCCTGAAGGGGACATAGAATTATTTAGGTTGGGAAAGACCTCATAGAGTCTGATCATTACCCTAACAGTGCCAGGTCCACCACTAAGCCATGTCCCTGAACACCACAACTACATGCTTTTTTCTTGAAAAAAGCCAGCCCTGAGAAATGCCAGGGATGGACTCCCCTCTATTTAGTACTCGCCGCTGGGACTAGGAAGCAAGACTTTCCATAGGATATCCCGTGTGCTGATGTTTCATGTGCTGGATGTTTGGGTGCACTGGGCAGTGCCAGGATGGGGTGCATGATGTGTGTAGGGCCACTGCAGGGGATTGCAGCCACACCAAGAACTTAAAGCTGAGGCCCTCGACTCTCTAAGCTCCAGCAAAGCATGGAGAAAGGGGTCTGGCTCCATCTCACTCCTGGCTATACATTCCTGGCTCACAGAGTGCAGTAAATACAGAAGACAAGTAGCTGGGATTTTTAAGCAGAAGGATGAGCTTTGATCTAAACAGGTGGCTGCAACAGCTCTCTAGGACAGCCGAGGCTGCTTGCATTCATCAAAAGAAAAAATATAAACCCATGAAACACTCGAGCAGATAAATAAGGAAGGAATGATTTTTGTCTTTGTGACAAACAAAGTCAATAAAGCTCAAGGAAACCACCTGTATTTTATTATCACATATTCATATGTTTAATGCTGTGAAAACAAGAGTCTGAGGTGAGCTGCAGGAAATCAAAGCACCTAATGGTGCAGACATGAACCTTCTCTCCTCCCTCGCCAAAGGTGATTTGAACCAGTACAAGTGAATGTCTTTGTCTCTTAAAAATAATTATGTGATTTAGAGGCACTTTTTTCCTGGCTTGCATCAAATGACTCTAATGGGGTCTGCTTGTGTATGTCTGTGTGCGTCAGTTTAACAAGTTATTTTTTTTAAAGCTGCATTTATAGCCCAGTATTCACCAGAAAAGCAATTCTCTATGAGAAGGGATTATTTGTATTTCACCATCACTTGGCATTTATTTCACAGAGCATTTACTAGTGAAATGGTGCCCAGAGGGCAGAGGCCAAAACGATCTAAAAAGATATGTTGAAATTTGGGATAAACGCTCTCTAGATGATCTGTGAACTTCCTCTTCTTTGCCCGATAGGTTTTGTCCTCTCTGGTCCAGTCTTGGCCACTCTCCTGGCCCTCCTCAAGGTCAGGCTGATCTCTGTCCTCCCTGCCTGTGTTGTCCTCGTGGCCCTGCCCAAATGGGATTTTCCTGGGGCAGAGGAGAGCTGACAGCAGGCCCTGCTAGACTGGGATGGGCATATGAAGGTGGGTTTCACACTGGGCAACACCTGAGTGCCTGATATCCTGGATGGGTCCTCACAGGTGACCCATCTCTCTTTATCCAACAGAGACCCTCCAGTGCTGGGGAGAAAAGGGCTGTTTTGAGGGCTAGGTGAGTATGCAGGGAACCAGACTCCATTTCCACCCCCGACTCCCGCCATGGCTGGGCCAGGTATTTGGGGTGAGGCTGAGACTGCTCGCTAATGTACAAAATAGAAAAGCTGTGAAGAGTCTGAAACAACTTGAGTTTGCTAGGAAAGAGGGAAGGTGAATGCACAGCCAACCTGCTGTAGTGCCTTGTTTCCTGCAGTGAGGAGAAAGCATTAACACTGTGGGACAAAGCCCTGATGAGCCCTGCTTGACACAGTCCTCAGTTCTGGTGGGGTTGCTGGGGAGCAGAGCACTGAGCCATGCTCCTTGGGGAAGACACTTGCTGAGTGAGCTGCCTCATTTATTTCTTGTCCTGGAGGGACTGGGAATCTCCTAAGCAACTGAGCTGTGCCATGAAGCAGCTAATTTCTCCTCACAGGTGTATTTGGCTACTTCAGGTAAGGGTAAAATGAAGTCTCACATGAATTATCTGTGCAGCTGGAGAGTGAAGGGGGACAGTGGCAGCTCAGCAGCAGCCAGCCTTATTTCTTGGAGAAAAATACCACCAGTACAGACAATGAGAGGTGTGAGAGAGAGGGCTCAGCAGTTAAAGAATCAGGTTGTTCATGGCACAAAACAGCCTAAAGAGATGGTCTTTATCAGGGGAGATCAGTCCCTCTGGCTGGTACAAAGGAAGAGATGGGCACTACCAAGTGGGGAGCCAGGAGGATGGGTGAGATGGCCCTGTCTGCAGGGTGGCTTTACCTTGCCACATGCCACACCAGGCCATGGGATCATGGAGCTGAGCTGGCTCCAGCAGCAGCAGGACACTGGTGCAAAGGCCAGTGACTCTCTGGTGCTCTGCTGGCTGCTGCAGCTCATGGGAGATCCCTCATATGCCTGCGAAAGAAGCCCAGGGAACATTACTCCTGCAGTAGGATTGAGTCACTCCACCAAAGCAGGCAGCAACCTTGCAAGGAAATGTTCAGAGCTACAATCAAGAAAGTCTGGGTTCTTTACCCATGCTAGGGCACTGGCTTTGGTATGCAGGTATCATCTTCCACAACCACATGGCTTGGAGCCAGGCTTTGCTGGGTCGGCCCAACTGGGGAAGTCATCCAGAAACTGCAGAAGGAATATTAAATGTTCCAGTGACTCATGTGGGAGAGAGATTAATATGTTTTGTGGCCCACAACAGATCATTCTATCATCTGACCAACTGGATCTCTCAGGCACAACCTGTTTGACCCTCAGTTTGTGCTTCAGACTCCTCCTTGACTCATAGCAAGTCTCCTAGAGGGATATCAATTTTTGGCTAAAGGGGTCCTGTAACGGACAACCTACCCATAAATAACAACCCTACAACGCTTCTGGCATGGTAGAAGTTGCAACTTTAACCCCAAATTGCTTTGTGTCAAATCCTGAACTCATCGAGCCTTTTGTGTCATTGCAAGGTTAAAGCAAAAGCTTTCAATGGAAGTAGGTTTCGTTACCATGTATTTAAATCTTTTCTGGAAGAAGAAATCAGATCAATTCTCACATCCTTTGTGTCTGCAATAGCTGTGATTGCAAACATCTGCAGTATGTCCTGATACAAAGACACCAAGAAGGGTTATTGCCTTCTGTTGACCTTTCATCTCTCTACAGAATCAGAGCAAACCACTCCAGCTCCTTGTAAATGGTCTCTCCTGCTCCTGGCCTGTTGCTTGCTCATCCAGCGCTCTGACAGGGCCATGGGTTATGAGGGAGCTGAACATGTGGATTTCCCAAAGGAAGATGAGATTCAGCTCCTTTGCATTAGTCTGTTGCTGGGGTTATTCATTGACACTGAACTAGCAAACTGAATTTTTGGGAACCATGGGGAGTCCAGGTCTGCAACAGTACAGTGACAGAAATGTAAGTATAATGGGCTCATTAATGCATTTGTACTGATGTGGGGACCCCAAGACACATGGCTGCAGACTGGCTGCTGTGGAAAGTGTGTTAGCAGACTGTGTCCTTTTCCCTCCCTTGTAATCCCATTCCTTAGGTGGTTGTTCACTTACCTCTTTCACAATTAAAGATTAATTCCTCAGTCTTCCCATCTAGGGACACAGAACTCAGTCACCCAGGAACTCGCTGACTCCCTGTCATCTGCAGTGGGAAAGTGCAGGGCTGAGGCTCTTGCCAGGGAAGCTCTGACACCAAGGTGCAAATTATTAATTTTGCTGGTTCAAGGTGCATTTTCTGAACCTGGTTCAGCCTGGTTTAGAGAACCCACCTGCTTAGCCAGCCTGCACAAGCACTTGAATATCTTGAAACATCACAGAAAATGGGACATGGCATGAACCCTGGCCTCAGTTTTTTTCTGGAGTTGGGCATTTGGCCATTTCCACATCCCATTAAGGAATTTGTTCTGAGATGGTATCTGCCTGAATGGGATAAGTGGCTGCACAGATCTGAGCCCCCTTTGCCCATTTCCTGGCCAGAGGGAGGGAATGCTGTGGGATATACTGATGGAGAAGCAACACCGGGATGGCAGCAATCCCAAATCAGTTAAGCAATCAATACCCAGACTTACAGCAGAAAAAAACCTTTGTCCCCACATTACATGGTGGCCTGCAAGCTGCTTGTCATGAGGACTTTCCAGGACAGTTCTGCTGCAGCTTTCCAGGGAATTGAGTAATGAGAGGCTGGTGGTAACAGCCAAGGTTCTCCCCATGTTCCAACCTGAGGAATGTTCCAGTAGGGAGGGTCTGACCCTGTCCTTGGAGTGCCAGCCTTGTCCCCTGCTCCTTCCTCACCCTGATATAACACATCCTTTCAGCAAAGCGGTGAGTTATCTTAATTTTGCAGACAGCAGCACTCAGGGATAAGGTAACTAATTTGGGAAATAATCCTGGCTGTCAATTCCCTGAGTGATTGGTGGGAGAGGCTTCGAAGCCTCACGCATGCTCCCTGCCATTCACTTGGACTCGAATTACCCTTTTATTTTACTTCCTCCTTGCTCTCATTGCCACACCACTCAAACTAAAATTATTCGCCTACAACCACAAACGCAGGGATATATCACCGGGAGTGCTGTAGGGCTGTCGCCATATATAATTCTCTGAGCTCAATATTTATAGAGCTACACATGGCACAAATCATATCCAGAAAGCCCATCGAGCTGGAGAGCTAGGTATAAACTCCAGAAATATCGCAAGCCATCGCTCACAGGAGACTGCCCGGCAGACCCGCTGGCTGTACATCAAGCTGTAATGCCATCTGAGTCCGCGCTTGGTGCTGGAGTGGATCAGAGGTCACTTCCAAGCTTTTCTTCCATAAATCCTGGGTGCTGGCTCTCAGCAAGGTTAGGAGCTGGGAGAACCCTGCTCTGAGTGCTCCCTCCTTCTGCTTGCTGCTGCTGCCACTGAGCTGTCCCAGCACTCTGTGTGGGTGTTTGTCTTTGGGGTCTTGTCCTCCCTTCAGCCCCTCTGCCATAGAAATCAGAGATGAGAGGGGGGAGGGGTGAGCTGGTTCTTACAGCTCCACTGGACAAGCTACAGGAGCTGACAGCTCCTCTGAAATGTCCTTTTGCTGGGCATTGGGGGCATCCCTCTTTTTCTCACCCCTCAGGGTCACATTCTCCCTTCTCCCCAGTTCTGTGCAGGGCTGTGAATTTTCTCCAAATGCAGCAGCCTGCCTGCTCCCAGAGCAAAGCCAGGGTCATCAGTCCTATGGTAGTTCAGGTCCCTCTGTCGCTGCCTTCTCTCCTCTTATCCACCTTTTCAAAGCTTCTCCCTGTCCTGGGTGGAGCTGATGCCTCACTGCGGATGAGGAAGTGACTCCTGACCAGGGCAGGCCCCAATGTAGTTCGGGGCTTTTGCATTGCATTTAAAGCCAATCCAAAGAGCCAAGAGCCGGTGAAATGAGTGCTCTGCAAATGCAGACTAGTCCTTCCCCAGCTCTTACCATCCTGGCCACATCCACCCTCATGTGCTGGTGATCCAGAGGGTACTGCAAAAGGTGGAGAAGATTCAGATGAGACCTGATGCAATGAGCAGGGCAGCAATGTCGGGGTGCTTTCTGAACAAAGAAGAGCTGGGGTTTTGCCTGAGAAATCACCAGCCAATTAATTTTATTTCTAAGCTGCATATGATGGACTTGAGCTAACCAGTCTCTGGTTCTTCCCTCTTCCCCAGCAGCATGGCAGACAGACTCTGACATTTAAGCAAAATAAAATCCAACCCTAAGCATTAAGTAAAACTCCCAGCGTGATGGGTTCGTGGCTTGCAGCAACATCTCAGCAGGGGCGTGTTAAAGCTGGTCTCCAGCAAGTGGAAGAATGAAGATTTGCAAAACCCTGACGAGGCAAAGCTCCTAAAATAACAATTGAATTAAACTTAATTCATTTTCACTTAATATCCTTATAGTGCCTTTAGCAAATGAGGCTGTTATTATTTTGAGGAGGAAAATAGGGAGGTGCAGTCTGGATGGAACTCACGTCTCATGACAGAAAGAAAGAAAGAAAGAAAGAAAGAAAGAAAGAAAGAAAGCTTTGGTGAAAATAAAAAAAGTTCAAATTCTCCATTTTGGATGAAGTAACCCAAACCATCCAGTCTCATGCTCTTCAAGATATGCCCCAGATTCAAGAATATGAAAACTCCTTATTTTTTCTTTTTTTTTTTTCTTTTCTTTTCTTTTTTTTTTTTCCTTCTTCTTCCAGATGCTGAAAGTTTGCTGGCTTTGCCAGGATTACACACCTGGTCACATCCAGTGTCTGTGGGCAGTTGGCCAGGTCCTTCTTTCCCTCCTCTTCTCCTGCAGTTTTTGAGCTTTTCTGCAACATTTGAACACCAAATTCCCCCTGCTTGCCCTGCCCCTCGCTAGCCCAGTTTGCAGTGCTTAGAGCACTATTCTCACTTTTGTTTCCATGGTGTGTCAGCATGAGCCTTTCCTTGGGCAAGGCTGAGCTAACATCATGACTGGCCCTGACTCAGTGAGGCAGGCAAGCACATACCCAGGGTGGTCCTGTCCCGTGGCAGCCCTGGACACTGTTCAGGACAACCTTTGTCCACATGCCTTATTTCCAGCCATGTCTCCTGTTTGCTTGTGGCCACCCTTATTCCTACTGGGAGTGGGGTTTGGCAAGCCTCTCACCACCAAGATTTGTCTTTCTCTGTTGGGGTTGCAGAGCAGCATCCCAGAAAGAATGTCCTGCAGCTCTTCCCCTCAGACATCCTAACAAAGAGGGAATACCTCATGATCCTACACTCCAAGAGAAGGATGGTCAACTGAAGCAAGGAGAAAACGAATCCAAGGAACCATCCCAACCTTGCCCCACAAAACTCCTTGCTCTCAAAGTTCATGCTCTGCTAACCAGAGAGGGCAAAGCTGCTCTGAAATGGCCATGCAGGCGCTGAACTACACTTCCCAGTAGGCCACAGAACAAGAGCCCTCCTGGTATGGAAAAGCCTCCATTTGACTTGCTCATGCTCCCTAGAGTTAGGGACAGCTGGGGGATTTTAGGATTTCAAGGGTAGACAGCCGTTGTTCATTGCTGCGTAAGCAGCAGTAACAGCAGGCATTACAGCAAAATTAATTTTCACTCTGAATGCTGCTCTCCTGTGTCACTTCTGCCTTTACAGCCTTCTTCCCAGAGCTCGAGAAAATAGCCCAGACAGGCTGTGCAAGGTCGCCTCACTCTCTGTCTTGCTCGGAGGCAGGCTCCACTCCAACTAATCCTCTTTTGACAGACCTTTTTGTCTCTCTTACTCACAGAAACCTTTTTCCACCTGCCTTGGTTAGGGCAGCAGCTTATTAACTCTAAGAAAAAGGAGAATAAACTTTTCAAAACTCTCTGTTCTTCCCATCAATTAGAGCTGGATAATTTTAGGCTTATGCTAAGAAAACAGAATGAGAAGATCCCTGGGACAGTAGCATCCATCCATCCCTCATGGCTGTATCCCCTTTGCTGCCAACAGATGCTGCTGCTGCTCCTCTTGCTGACAGGCAAGGACAAGCAATTTTCAGAGCCTGAGTCTGCTGCAGGGACAAGATAACTTCACTGGGATATTTTTCAATAATCTGAAAAATTACCACAAACCTGTCATCTATTTCTCTGCACCTTCCTGCTGCTAGCAAGCCACACCCCTTGACCTTGATAGATTTTCAGAGCAATTTCAAAAAAATACAGGTTTACTTTCAAAAGTAAGGACTAATGGGGAAACAATTAGCAGTCGTGGTGGAGTACTTCATCCAAATCAGATCATCAGGGTTTTGTAGAGAAGAATATGAGATATGAAGAAGAATATGAGATGAACTCCAGGGCTGGTATGAACTATTTGCCTTCTGTATCGCTGGCTAAGAAATGGATTTTTTTTTTTTTTGAGCACTATTCATTTGAAAGGAGATTCCTGTCTTGGTTGAGAGCCAAGTCCTGCAAAAAAATGAAGATGTAGGTAGGCATTTGCCAGAGCTTGTGAATGGGCTCCTGTGCCCAGTGTGTGCCTGACCCACACCCATTAGGAAACTGTGTGGAAAGCCCCTGGTCCTGTCCTGGCAGGGTGAGCACCCAAGGGGCTGTGAGTGGCACAGAGCTCACAGTGCTGCTGTGCCTGAGCAGGGCTCCCTCTTACCCAGTCCTGGGGGCTCCCAGGGACGGCCAAGGACACTGAGAGGGCCTCACCAGCAGCCTCTGCCAGGATACTGAGCACCTTTCAGGAAGTATTGCTGAGCTCTTGTGCCTTGCTTTGGGGATGCCAGATAAGAGAGGTGCAAGGCTCAGCCTGTGCTGTGCATGCAGGCTCCAGCCATGTTTGCACATAGTGGAATACCTGCCCTGTTTCCCCCACAAAAATTTCCTGTCCAAACCCTTTCTTTCCAGCTATGTCTCTGGAACATAATTCTCATCCTCCCTGCTCTAAAGAAAAGCCTAGAGGAGGTACCAAAATCAAGGTTGCAATGCAGTAGAAAGAGGGTAGAAGGGCTGGGAAGTTTCCCCTGGAGTCCTTACCACTCCTTCAACTTTCTCACCACCAAACCCGTTGCAAGAGGGTTTTGAGGGGGAGACTGGTCACCATTCCAAAGTGAGGTGCTTCAGAGCCCAAAACTAAATGTCTCACCCAGGCATCAGTTAAATGAGATAGGAGGTCCTGGTGGCAGAACTAAGATGTCAGTTGATTATTATTTCTTCTCTCTTTGGGGTGATCTTATCTGTCTTTGCGTCTTGCAGCCCTAATTATTCTCTTGCTTTCCCTCGAAGTGTTCATGGATCAAATATGGCAGACTGCCTCTCCCCTTGGCCATGGTTTCTGCACCCTGGGCTGGATAGGGCACAAAGAGTGAGGGCAGAAGTTGCTTTGCAACCTTGCCCGTGGGTATTGTGGCTGATTCCTCCTACAGGGCAAGAAAAGAGATAAGGGACAGAAATTAAAGCTATTAGAATCAAACAGTTCAGGGATGTGGTTGAATTAGGTGAAAAATAAATGAGACTAATTGGGAAAAGCATTAGCAGATCATAAAGGAATAGTTTTTTAGGAAACGAGGCTAATTACAGGCTGTGCGACACTGGCTTTATGTTGGTACTTGTGCTGATGGAAGTTGCTTGACTGTTCCAGCTCAATTTGATGTGCAGGAAAGCACTGATGGATGAGGGGGATGCAGGAGCAGCAACCAGCATTTTTTGCTTCATCATTGAATCATAACATATTTCATGTTGGGAGTGACCTCAGGAAGTCTCTGATTGAGCTTTCTCTTTGAGGAGCAAGGCTCACTGCTGCTAGGGCAGTTTCTCAGTTCAGTAAACCCTTGAATGCTGACATGGTTAGTGACTTCAAGGTTGGATCTCTGGTCCAATATTTGACTATCCTTTCTCTTATAAGTAATCACAGTCTTCTTTGATGCAACTTTTCTGTCACTCCTTGTGTCTATTGGCCTTTTGTCTTTCCCAATACTCCAAGAAGAGCCTGGCCTCATCTTCTCTAACACTCCAACAAGCATCCCTGGCATGGATAAGGGTGTCTGTGCAAAAGATGTGCAAGCACAGGACACCGGGGGGAGCTGTCAGCATGAGCATAAACGAGCGTGACTTGTGATATTCCCTCCTCTCCAGGCATAAATACACAAGCAGAAAAGAGCAACACAAAGAAACAAACAACATGCTGCTAAGCATTATATTTTCCTTCAAATTATTATTATTTTTCTGAAAATACTCATGGGAAGTAAAAAGGTTGTAATACTCATTTGTGCGTTCTAGAGGCAGGGCTAATACCAGGAAGGTGATTGCTGCCCTTGAAAGTGAGAGCAGAAAATAACCCGGGAAGTGTCCACCAGCACATATGTAGTACTTCATGCTGTCGGCTCTGCCAGCCTCAGAGCAGGGCACAGAGGATCCCATAAGCAGGGAAGGGGGGACACTGCCTCAAGCAGCTGGCAAGTTTGGGATAGAATATAGAGAAGGGAGGGCTCATTCTGGGTGTGAAATCCTGTCAGTGGACAGGCAGTGACCTAGGGACTCTGCAGCACTCTCGGTTCTGGGGTGAAGCAGGAGGCAGGAGAGTTTCTGCTGTAAAGGAGCTGTATGCACACAGCAGGGAGTGCTCCAAAGATCAGTTCTTGACGGCAGCAGGATTTGAAACATCCAAAGGCCGAATTTACTTGTCAGGTCCCTAGTCACATTTCGGCTGAAATTCAACAAGACATTTAAATTTGGGAGGACAGGGACTCAGGAGCATGCACAGGATCAACTAGGAAGAGCTGCTTGCTTTTGTGCCACCCCACTGCTTCTGAGATGCACCACATCACGTCTAATCCTGTGCCTGGTTTCACCTTCCATCCTCTCCCCAAGAACTGCTGCACTGTGTTTTAAGTGGCAATCCTCTCCAAAATGTCTGTGAACCAGGGGATGGGTTTCACCCTTCAGACTGCATTACTGTGGTAGCATCCTGCTTCCTCAGGCCCTGACATGAAGGGAAAATATGCTTCTTCACACGGTGAGATTAGTAACGTCACAAGCCCTGGAAAGTGTGGCTAGATTTCTCTGTGGGATATGAATTGGCTGCTCATCTCGCAGAAGAAGGAACGCCACGGAGGGTTTTGCTCACAAAACCCTTCCTCTTTTCACCTTTTAACTTCTAAAAGGGCTTTTCCCCTCATCAAAAGCGCTTGGCGGGAGGCAGCACACCCTGCTCAGTGCCGTGTTTTGGGGGCCGGCTGGCGGTGCTGCCTGCAGAGGTCCCCCTCGCCTAAGCTTTGAGCGCCGGGCGGGCGAGCGGCTCCGGCGGGAAGCGGATCCCCCTCACGGCCCCGGCCCCGCTCCCTCCTCCGGGCAAAGCGGCGCTGGGAGGCCCACGGGCGTGTCGTGAGGGTGTGGAGAGGCCGTGGCCTCGAAGTTGGACCCCGGCAAGGCAGGACAATTAGCAGCCGGGCTAATACACCGTAATTGGGGGTCCTGCGGCTCCCCCTGCCCTGAGGGGAGGCACCTGGTGCAGGACAGAGACACTTTGGGCCTTGCCGACAGCACAGGCCTACAGGCTTGACATCGCCGAGGGGAGAGGCAGTGGGACAGGACAGCCCATCCCTCCTTTCCAGCTGCTTCTGGATCCAGTTTTTCTCCGGTTTCTGACGGATTTGGAACTCTTCAGTCTGTGCCTATGTCAACACTGTGGCGGCTCCATCTTTGGCAGTGCATGGGATTTTGGGAAGCAGTGAGTGGCCCCAGCTGCACAAAAAGGTAATAATTACTAGAGACACACTTGAGGAAATAAAAAAAAGGGGTGTTCCTTCCTGTGCCCAGTCGCAGCTGAAAGCAGGGGTACTGCAACCATCTGGAAGGGATCCCCACACCTGGCCAAGGCTGTACCCTGCTGCATCCCCTGGCCCTGCTGCTAAGCCAGACCCGGCAAGGCAGGGGTATGCAGGGTGCCCTGGGTCCCCACCACAGCTCTTCTGGTTATGGTCACAGGCCTTCCCTCATCCTCAGTGAGGGCCATGGTTAACCCTGCCCTGACCATGTGCTGGAACACTTGGGTTTGATGGTGATTTTTGGGAATGGGGACAGTGCTGCTCATTTATCTAATCCACTGCTTTAAAATAGTAATAGTAATGGTAATAGTAATAGTAATAGTAATAGTAATAACAGTAGCAGCAGTAGTAGTAGGAGATGACATGATCCATTCACCCACGTAGCAGTATCTGAAATTTTTTTCTGTGGGGACTGGGACATGAGCTGCCAACACCCATAAACTCTTATGTATGGGCCAGCATTTACAGATAACTCCACAGCCAGCAAGACTTGAGCTCACAGTCACATCACTTTTTCACTTTTTCACCAAATACAATGTTCCTGTTCCCAAAGAGAGGTATTTTTTTTTTTAAGTGAAGGGAGAATAACAGCCAACTACTAGTGTAAAGAGAAGAAAACTGTGAAGGGGTTCTCTGAGGAAGCTGGAACAAGCTCGTTTTCTGTGATGACATGTTCTGTGGTCTCCTCACTGCTCTGATCTCTGAGCAAGGTGTGAGTCCCTTCCAAGGGAAAGGTTATTTCCATAAAAAATGGACTGGGGGAAGCCAAGAGGAATATTGGCTTTGTCAGGAAAGGACAGATCAGAAGTGATATATTGGAATAATTTCAGCATCTTGAAAAACTCCAGTTTGGCTATAATATTAATAGTTTTGAAGGTAAGGAACATTTGTGCAATAAACTTGTGGCAGTTCAGTGTGGCCTTGGCACTGCTTTGGGCTATGAAACCATCATGGATCCTCTGCACTGAATGCCCTGAACTCCCTGAACGTCCATGCTTGACTGCCCTGAGCGTTAGTGGGTCTGCGAGAATAGAGAAGCAGGACTGGTGTTGGTGAGGAGGTGCCTGCTGGGGATGGCGTGCAGGGGGCAGCTGGGACCTTGGCTGGCAGATGTGTCTGCAGATTGGGGCACCATTCAGAGCACTTCCAATCCTGGGGGTTACGGCCCTGCTGAAGGGAGCCCTCCCCTTGGCCATGTGCTGCTCTGTGCGCTCCCTTCCCAGGCCAGGCACCGGAGAGCACGCAGGGACCCCCGGCAGCCCAGCCGGGCAAGGGGGAGCCCTGGGGGGCACAGCAGGAGGGGACAGACACCCTCTCCTGTGCCAAAGGAGGTGGGCACAGGGACTTCCCTGCTTTGCAGGCTGCTGTGACCACTCTGTGGTTTGCTCTGGATTCGGGGGGTGTTGTGAAGCAGAAGCCAATCTCCCCAGCAGTCAGGACAACTCTGAGCCTGGGGGGCTTTGCTGCGGCCCCGGAGGTTTCTGCTTCCTTCTGAGGGGGAAAGTCCCCCAGCAGCCATGGGCCCGCTGAACCTGGGAAGGGCCTGGGGGGCTTCAGGGGCTCACGTGTGGAATCTCTGCTCCCTTCCTTGACGTGACCACCTGGTTGCCCCTGCCCCATTTGTGTTTCTGCCTGCGGAGCCATCCCGGGGGGGACAGAGGCAGTGAGGGAGCAGTGTCTTGTTCGGGAAATGGGAGACAGGGGTTGGGAAGGAGGGAGAAAGGCTTTTGCCAGAGGAAATCGATATCCCGTGAAAAGTAATTATTGAAGCATAAATTTATCATAAGGGTGATCACCAATAAAACATCTCTTGGCGACGTTTTAATTTAAAATCAAATTCGAAAAGGCCCCCCTCCCCCTTAAAAAAAAAATCCTTAACAAGCAGAAAAATAACTGCAGCCCTTGGAACACTTCATTATACGTTCAAAGAGAGCTCCATCATCTTCGCACCGACGCCGGGCTCTGCTCTTCTGATGGATCCAATGCAGCTGATTTATGGAAATGACTTGCAAATCCATAAATGTAGTTTGCAGTGACAGCCGTGCATATCACTAGTAATTCCTTTAAACTATGCAGAGAAAAATGATTCATATCTGGTTGGACCCTGCCTTTTCCAAGGGTCGCCACTCCTGAGTCTTGATGTGTTTGTCTGTATTGGTTTCCCTCTCGACTTTTTTTTTTAACTCCGTGATGGATGAGGCTGAGATCTTACCACTGAAAGCCGGGACCCCGAGACGGCCAGCGAGGGAAGGGTTAAGCCTGTGGGAAGGTGGTTTTGCCCTCCTTCCCCGCGGACACGCGTGGGTCGGACGTGACACACACTGCCGCACTCGGTGTCGTGTCCCCCCGGCTTTTCTCTGCAACCCCCCGGGTTTCAGCCCCGGGTTCCGAAAGCTTAATTGTGTTAATTAATTACTCCTCCATCTGTGTTTGCTGGGTGACTCCGGGGCGGGTGCAGAGGCATCGGGGAGGTGCAGCCCGGAGGGATTCGTGCCCGTGCCTCAGTTTCCCCACCTTCAGGAGGGGCGTGCCGTAGGCGATGCTGCTGCAGCCCCGTTCTGAGGATGTCCCCGAGTGCCCCTCCCTGGGGCTCCCGATTCTCTCCTCCTTGCCAACCCCAGCACACAGGGCTGGGCCCGCGCACGTCGGGCAAGGATGGAGAGAAACCAGCGGTTGTCGGAATTTCTTAATTGTTTTTCGCAGTTATCCCAGGAATCACCATACCTCCTTCCCCATTTGTGTCCCCAAAGATCATCCTCCAGCAGTATCTCTGGTAATGCATTTATTAGGCTTCATGATGCAATAACCACAAGCAGACAGAAAATGTAGCATATTTCCACATTATCATCCAATTTCCCTTCCCGGGTATTTAGTTCAACTCTTTAACACCAGCCACATAATTAGAATTTGGATTTCCATTCATTTTCCTTGGGCCTGCAACCATTTTAAGATCACAGTGGTAATTAACGTGATACATCACTAATTTCACCAAGCACAATCTAAGTAGGCGCTCCCCCTCCTTCTCGGGGCCAAGGCTGGGGGGGGATGGAGGGGGGACGTCGGGGGTCGGGGTGGCCCGGGGCCCCCGCCAGGGTGATTCTGTCCCCGCCTGGGCCCCGCCGAGGAGCGGAGCGTGTCGTGTCGCAGCCCGGCTCCGCCGCATCCTCCGCGCTCGCTACGGAAAAATACACTTTTCTTTCCAGTAAATTTAACAATTAAAAATATTTATCGGTAGCAGATTTACGTTGTTGTGTCTCCAGTCTTGGGGCATATTGGTAGACTATTAAGACTAATTAGCATCCTTTCTGCATGCAGATTTACTAAGCTGATTGCGGTATAACTCATCCCTAAAAGCCCCTATCCCTTCACATTTGCAGAATGTAGCTGAAGGCAAGGCCCTTTCGTCTCTCTCCGAGCTTGCAAGCAGCTCACGTTAGCCGGGTCTTTTGCTAAGTAAACTTTAAAAATGTGAAGCAATAACAATTTGAGTTAGAATCTTGCAAAGTACTAAAATGGAAATATTACCTCAGGAGCTTCCACAGGAAGGATCTGGGAGGAAACAAGAAGCTTAAATGTATAGAAGCAAGCAGCAGATACAGGCTATATATTCTCAGCATTAAACCCAGGGCTGTTATTTTCTTAAATATATTTGGAAATAAACAAAGGGATTTCGTACGTGCCTGAGTGGCTGCGTGTTCCCGAAGCCAAACAGCACCGATGAGAGGAGGGAGAGAGGGAGGGAAAGAAACTGAAAACGAAGAGTTACAGAAAGTTTGCAAGATGCAGTTGCAGGGAACAGTTGCTCTTTTTTTCCTTCCTTCTCTGCATTTTGGGTGTGTATAAAAAGGCACGGAATCAGCAGAGTGCTTTGCTGCGCAGCCCCTCAAATACAACGGAAGGAGAGATTCGTAGCATCCTTTGTATCTTACTTTGCATTTAAAATATTTAAAGCGCCGCAGAAGGCTCTGTGAGGCTCTTTCAAGGTGTGGAAAGTATCGACTCTTTTGCTTTTAGAAAGCATACACTGCTGGTTTATTATTAACACACTGGGAAGTACATAAGCCCCACAACTTTATTCTCTTTAATGAGCCTGGAAAAGCAGGTTGGCCCTGAAGGGTTTTGTTCATTAAAGATGTAGGCTGTAAGAATATTGTCTCATTAATTATCTGGTTTTAATTACACTGTTACCCTTTGAATCCATATATTTGTTGGGGGGGGGAGGTGAAAAAGTTGCTCTAACCAGACCCTCACAATCCACAGCGAGGGCGTGTCGAGGTTTAAGGCTTAAGAAGCAGCAGAGATTCGGACAAGGGACGCGGGAGTTGCAGGGATGCTCCTGCTGGAAGGATGGACGGATGGATGCAGGGGTGGGGAGGAAGAGGAGGTGGGAGGAAGCGGGGTCTCTGCGCGTGTAGAGCTGCGCGCACACCAGGAAATGTTTATTTCCCCGTGTCCGTCTGCTGCCGCCTCTCGAATGCCGGCTGTCCTCCGGGCTGGGCCGGTACCGGGAGGGATGCGCCGTGGGGAAACCGGAGAGCTGCGTCGGGCAGGCTCAGGGCGCGTCCCCTCCGTGAGATGTAACCCTTCGGACACCTCCCAGTTCCCACATCATTATCTTTCCTCAGCGCATAGCGCGCCGGAGCCTCTCCAATTAATTTTATTTTCCTGTTAATTTGCTGGACATTTAGGAAGAGCAGCTCTGTGGTCTGCTCCCTTACACCGAGCAAGAAATACAGCATTTCTCACCCGTCGAGGCTGGGCGACGGCAGCCGTGGATGCTGCTCCCGGACTGGGCATCACCCGGAGGGGCTGAAGGCGTCCGTGCCATCGTGGCGGCCGGGGCGCTTTGTCATTAATTACCCGGCGCTAAATTGTGCCGTTTTCCCTTTAAATCCCAGACATGTTGACAGGACACATTAAAGTGCGGCCTTCTCAGGCTGAGAACATCATAAAAACCGGACAGGCAATTTCTGTTTTCACCAAATAGCCAGGGTAGCGCGTTCTGCATCTTTGATTTTAATGCACTAACTGGCAGCTAAGCAGTGAGGGGAGCACAGAGGTGGGGAGAGAGGGGACTCGAGATGGAAAACCTGGGGAGGAAGCAGAGGTTAGCGATATATTTTTTTTTCCTTCTCTCCTGCAAGCCCTGCCCTGGCTCGGCCCCCTCCCATCTCCAAATCCATCGCACCAACTGAATTATCAACTAGAATTTGATTAATATGCAAATCTGAGGCAAACAGCTCCATATAATTCTTTCAGTGGAGAGTAATTAATCAACAGTTAAAGCAAATTAATACATATATCAATTTTGTCAGGAACATGCTTAGTTCAATAGCCCGTAAAATTGAAGTTTGAAGTATTAAGGGGCTCTACAGAAACGTTATGACTAAAACTTTCAAATTGATCCTATTTAGTAATCAATCAGGCTCTCCCCTCGGGTTAATCTGTCTAATTTTTCATCTCAAATCATACACTTTAGTGACATGCCATCTAGCAAACAGTCGATAAAAAGTTAACAAAAATGATAACGACTTCAGCACACGGTGGTTCCTGCGTGTGAGCCGGTGGACGCGGGTGGGTGTGCGGCCCCACGGCGACCCCTCCACCCAGCCTGTGCCGGTGGCAACCCGGCAAAACCATCTTTTCCCGAGCAGCTCATTAAATATGCAATTATTTTCTCTCCTCTCCCCGTTTGCTTCTCTCTCCCTCAGCCCAAGTGGGCTGATTTAACACCGGCCGGGCGCTCCGGTGCGTGACTCCGCGGGGTCGGCTCCGAGCCGTGTGGGGATGCCGCTCCGCCCCGGGCAATGGGAGCTGAGCCCCCGCTCCGGCTGCCCCGGCTCTTCCTCCGCAAGACGGGCGTGGGGAATAAAAATTCGAAGATGTGCATTTCGCAGCCGTGGGGGTGTGGACGCAGCCACACACGTGTTACCAGCGCGGGCTCCACACGTGTTTACACCCCCTCGCACCCTCTGGCCCGGCTCCGGTTCCGCGTAGCGATGCGTTCAGCGAGCAGAGCTGCGGAGGGGCGCGGCGCGATGGGCAACGGGGCGATCAGAGGCCGGGCTAGGGGCTGAGGACCGGAGCGCTGCCGGCAGCGGACAGCCCCCGGGCATTCCCCTCTACCCCGCACCCGTCGCCCCCCTCTGATATGACATTAAGGTTCTGGGAGGGCCCGCTCGGCTCGTCGCTGACGGCAGCCCCCTCGAGGGCTGTGCTCCGACGGCCACTTGCCTTCAGCGGGACGGTGATGGAGTCACTTTGAGCGTCGATGATGTAATAGCTTCTGCTGCCGCCTCCGCCTATGACCTCCACAACAGCACTGCGCACAATTCCCATGGGGGCCTGAGTCCCTTCCTCCAGCACTGGACATGCCCCGCTAGGGAAACCAGGCCTGGAATGGGGACAGGTGGAGGAACCCCGCCCCCCGGGACCGGGTCAGCCCCACCAGACAGCATGAGGGAAGATTTCGCGCTCCGCTCCCCACCTGCCCTGGGCTCACCTGGCCGGGGAGGGCGAAGGGCCAGGCCCCTCGGTGCGCACGTCGAAAGTACTGCCCCTCGTTGCAGAAGAGACACCCAGACCCCACGGACACCCCAGGGGTGCCAGCCCAGCCCGTCGGGGATGATGGACCCTCCAGGTCCCGCGGGCCAGCGGGGAGGGGGACAGAAGTGGTCTGGCGGGGCTTCCCCGCTTTGGCCCGGATGAGAGACCGGAGTTTTAGAAGGCTGGAAGGTGTCCCTTCAGGCAAGGAGGAGGAGGATGCTCACGGCCGTGGGGCTGAATGAGCGCGGCCCCACCGATATCACGGCGCCGGGAGCTTTCCTTTTCCAGACGGGACCAGCCCTGCCCGGGCTGCCCCAGGGTGCCCCAGGGCGCCGCAGGGTGCCCGTCTCCTCGCCTGGGCACAGGAGAGGCTCCGGTGTCCCCAGCGCCCCCCAGAGTGCCGCAGAGCCGAGAGAGCAGATC
>VRYO01001366.1:3902650-3984876 GCA_009812075.1 Sialia sialis
AAGAAAGAAAAAAAAAGTCTGGCTACGAGTAACATCTTTGAAAGCCTCTCCCCTTGCCGTCTCCAGAATCGTATTTCGGCGTAGCCATCCTCCCCGGAACAATCCCGGGCCCAGGGGGCAACAACAGGACGGTCCTGGGGCTGCCCGGCTCTGGCTGTATGCGGTCCGCTCCTGTCCAGGAAAATGTCACAGGAATATAATTAAAGCAGGCGGCATATATCATTCAAGTGTTGATCACCAAAGTAACTGCGTACAAATGACACCTCCTTTCCCGGCATAGCTGAGCCATGCATGGCTCCCAGCTATGTCTGCCTAGTTTAAGTGGTCTAAACACGTTACCCCTCCCTGCTAGCAGAGTGGAGAGGAGCAAAACTCAGTGCCCTCGAGCTGGTAGCTAGTCTTGGCACAGCATCTCTCAAAGGCCGGGAGGGAGAGCTGGGAACCTAAGAAATAACTGTTTTAGTCTTCAAGCACCCCTCCAAGTTTGGGGCTGCTAGTGTCGAGGGGCGGAGAGACTCCGGTTGGACCGGGGGTGAAGGATGGAGGACGGACAGCCACCGCGGGGTCTGTGGTCCCTGTCCCAGTCCGCTCTTGAAAAACGGCAGGCAATTGGTACCTACAGGTATCCTCTGATCCTGCCGCCGCCGGCCACTGCTCGGCATTGCTCTCTTTGCAAAACAACCATCCCGAGTTGGGCGCCCGTCGGCTCCTAGCTGTAATGGGGAGGGGGCACCGGGGTACCGAGGAGCGCTGAGGGGTTGGGGAGAAGCGCCCCAGCAGAGCCCGTTTCTGGAGCTCGTTGTACAGCTATCGGCCGATCCTTCCTTCCCTCGCAATCACCTCCCTGCAGGGGAAGAAACTTCTCTGCACCAAAAATAAATGTGAGCCGAGCGCTCGCATCCGGCCTGGAAGCCGGGATCAGGAGCAGGGCGCCCGGCTCGGCCCGGCCCGGCTGGGACACACCGGCCCCGCGAAGCCCCGAGCTTTCTCCGGCAGAGAAAGGTAGAGAAAACGCCGTTCCCTAGGAGGTCTTCGGCCGCGGGGCCGGGACCTGAACGGGGCCAACCAGGGACGAAACCTGCGGGCACAGAAACCCGACCAGAAGCGGGATGAGAGGAGCAACCCCTCTCGGACGGACGGGCAGCGCGGTGCCCAGCTCCCCGACTTCACCTGGGTATTTTCGTTTGCAAATCAACTCTGGGGGCGACTCAGCAGCGGAGAGATCAGCGGAGCTGCAGGGTCCGTGCACTTTCTGCCCACCCCTGGGGCCGATTTGTTTCCCCCTGCGAAGTCCCCTCACAGTGGAGCTGGGACGGCGGTGCTCGCACCGCTCTCGCCGTCCCGCTGCGGGGCCCGGAGAGGGGGGAGCCTCAGTTTGGGCAAGTCCCTGGCCCGGTGTAAACGGGAATGCTCTCGGGCTGGTGTAAAGGAAATAGGGGACCCTATCTCCCCCACAAGTCGTTTCAGTGCACAAATGGAAAGGAATGACCAGGGTGGATCAACACCTCCAGCCACCTCATCACTCTGCATGGGGTCCTAAGGGAGCATTTCCTATAGCGGGGGAGAAATGCGGGGGTGACCTCGTTGTGGCTCCTCTTGGCACAGCCGGGGATCCTCTCGTCCCACCACTCCCGGTGGATTTTAGGGATTCCCTGAGGTTTGTTTGGGCTAGAGAATCAGCCTGCGCTGATGGCTGCCCAGCCAGACCCCCGGGTTTCCCCTGGGAACAGAGTCCTCCAGTAGCTGTTCCAGGAGTTCCCACGAGAAAAGGGCCGATAGGAGCATCAGAACGTATTTAGTCTTTTACATTCCAGTACCTTATTTTCTAGTCCAAGAAATCCAGTAGGATTCAAGCTCCCTGGGAAAAACAGTTGGGATGCCAGCTCCAGGCAAGGAGAGACCTTGATTTTTATCAATTCATAGTTTTAAACCCCCCTAAATACTCCAATAAATGCCATCCGAACAGCACCTCTGGAGGGCAGGGAAGTGGGATGGAGCCGGTCGGGGGCATTTCAGGCCTCCTGGCCATGTCTGTGTATGAAAGATTTAGCAGCTCTCGTCCCGGTTCCGGGAGAGACAAGGCGGGCCGTGGGGCGCGGAAGACCTTTCAGAGGGGATCAGTGCACCTCTGGCCTGTTCAGAGCCTATCTGTCCCCTGGGTCACTTTCGTTTCGGGACGGGGAGCAGCCACGGCCTTCTCTCCAGTCCCCCTCGATTCCAGGGAAGAGGAGGAAGGGGTGGCGGTGGAGCTGACCCTGGGACGGCGGGGCTGGGCGCTGGGGAGGCGGGGGCAGACGGCGCCCGGCCCGTGCAGCTGCACCCGGAGGCGGCTGGAAATAGCGCACAGCCCTGGGCTCCCCTGTCACCTCTGGGCCCCGCGGGGCTGTCTGGGGGTGTGGAGACCCGAGGTGATGCCCATCTCACCCCGGCCCCGGGTAACCCTCGCTTCCTCCAGAGAGAAGCCGCGGAGGGTCTGCCGCAAGGCTTCTCCCTGTCCCGCACCTGCACTCCGCACTCGGGGCTCCACAAAACTTTGGCTGGTTGACGGGGGGACCAAACGACACAGCCACCCAGGACTGTGACAGCCGAGCCGCGCTGGCTCCTCCGAGACCTGTAATATCTCTGCCGCTCCCGGCACGCGTGAATTATTCACCAGGCTGCCAAATGCAAGTAACGTTTGTGCCAGCTATGAAAGAGCTGGGGAGGCGAAGGCTCATTTTTGGGGGGCAGGAGGAGGTGTGGGGAATCAATTGAAACTTAATAAAGGGAGTGGGGGGGGACAATGGTGGAAATAAGGCAAGCAACTTCTTCTAATAACAACTTGGTGTTAATAATTCAGGAGCAGTCATTGGATTATAGCGCAATATCCGAAGTACATGTTGCCAGCACTGTGCGGGTGGATAATGTAATCGGAGCTCATTTTGCCTTCCAATAAATTACAGCAGCAAAAGTTTCCTGTTAAAGCAGTTATTTGTATTTCTTTTTTGAAGGTGATTCCCCTTCCAACAACTGCAGTAAGAAAATTAATTAAAAACTAATATTTCCATCAATTGCAAGAGCAGCACCAAGATGCAAAGCCAAAGTTTGACTGTTATCTCTTCCAACTTTCAGTGGTGTGAGGCTGCTTCTCTTTCTCACTTCTTTCTTTCAGTCTCCCTGTTTTTCCATCCCTTTTTTTTTTCTTTTCTTCCTTCTCCATCTGGCCTTGCAGGAATCCTCCAAGCTCAGAGAAGTGCTGCTGGAAAGAAAACTCTCTCTAAAATACATATCTTCATGTTAGACTTGCCATGTTTGTTCCTCTTGTCACTCTCAGGTCCTGTTATAAAGGAGTAGTAGCTAGGGATAGAGTCAAACAACAGTTCCCTTGTCTTTCCACTCACACTTGAGGTGTGTTCACAAGGCCTCAGATGACTCTTCTTTTTATTCCAAACTGCAGCAGCATTTAGCAGCAGACACATCACCCACACCCAGCCAGGGCATTGCAGCTTTCCTTTTCTCTATTCCCCTGTTCCTCTCACCAAAGGCCAGGCTACACCCTTGCCTTCTTGTGGCCTTCATCTCTGGCTAGGGTTCAAGAGATGATTTTCAGACCTTTCCAGCCTCTGCTTCTGGACACAGGGATCCACTGCACTGGTTTCCAGTGCCAAGCTGCTCTCTGCAACCTCAGACTTGACTCCTAAAGGAACATTTCTCCAACAATTTCTCCATGACCAGCAGACATCTCTGATGAGAGGCTTTACACATATGTTAGTTTTATTCTGCTTTCTGTTTCAGGAACCTTAGACACATTCCTCAGATGGTCATGTTTCAGGCAGGGCTCTTTCCATGGGTACTTTTAGCATCCTGTAATGGTGACTGGCATTTCCCATCCTGCATAATAGCTGCTGTCAGCTTACAGTGTTTCTGTACGATTGCTGTCAGATCAAGCTGTCTCCCTGTCTCCAGTACTGCATGGAGGTATGAGGGGGAAAGAGAAAAGAGCTTCCTGGAGGAGGCTGGAGTGAAAAAAATCTCTCCTGTTAGGCACTTTCCTGATTCCCAGTCTTCAGATTCAGATCCTGAACTGTGAGGTTTAATATCACTACAAAAATTTCTCTTATGATTCCACCTCTGAGCATGCACTTCTCTGTTTAGTTCAGTTGTGACATCTCTTGGCACCAAATTCCTATGTTCTCCTGCCTGTCACCCAGGATCTTTCAGCTGATATACAATAGTTTGTGACTTGTGAAACTTCACAGCCTGGACTTTTTCTCCTGGACACTGAATAAAGCCTGTGTAGTCAACAGCCTCAAGATTTCTTTGATTTTTCTACCCGAAATCTCATTTGATCTGCTTGGCTCTGTTGTTTTTTGCAGGTGTGCAAAGCAGGTCTTCACTAATGCCAAATATGCAGCAACAGTGGATCTGGATTCTGCTTGCACATGGAAAAACCAGTCAGGTTCTCTGCACCTGCCTGCATTGGTGTTACAGCTTAACAAGGATCTGCCAGTGCTCCTCAGTAAAAGCTAAGAGGGTGAGCAAAGGAGGTATTAAGGCTGCACACAGCAGAAATAACCCAGTCTGGGGTGTGCAAAGGGGCTGTCTGGCTGTTGTAGGCATTCCTCACTCTCGGGAGAGACTGGAGGTGGTGAGGTCTGAGGGGTCCCTGGCCGGGGAGCCGCCACTAGAGGGAGGGCACCGAGGGCAGTCGTGGAGGGGCTAGCTCGGTCTGTCCCAGAGCACAGGCTAACTTCCCAGAAACAGCCTCTCTCCCTCGCTTTAAATCCTGGGATTTTCTGCTTGGAAAGCTTTCTACCTGCTCCTGCCGTCTTTTGCAACCTCAGTGAAGCAATGGGTGTTGAAAGTCTCCCGTGCCTTGTGAATCTATTGCCAAACTCCAGATGGACCTCTATTTACAGTAAAAGGACTGTTTGTGAATCTTGGAGTACATGGACTCCAAGGACAAGAGAGAAAAACTATTTTAATTTCCCAGTGCTAAATAAACACTTGTTTACTGGTAATGCAATGTAAAAATCTGAAAAACTAAAATTTTTTTACTTAGATGTCTACAGATCCCTAAATACTGACCTCATTGTGTACAAAGAGTGTAGACAGTGGGTAAGGAGGTGTGAAGTCCATCAGAGTCTGGGTCACCTGTGGCCCCCATAGCTATGGGGCAGCTGTAATGCTGTGGTGCACCAGGGCCTCTCTTCCCTCTGGCCTTTGTCCTTTTGCCCTGTACACGTGTGCAGTCTACAATCTCACCAGCTCAGCCTAATGGAGCTGGGCATGCTGTGCTGCAAGAACATGACCTTTTGCTCTGAAGATGGCAACAGCTTTGTGCTGGCAGCAGAACAACATACCCAGTACAAATAGAATCATTCTGATAATAAATCACCATCCATAATAAGAAGACATCGTTAATAATAAGTCATCCAGGGGCCTCTTGAGACCAGAGTACAACTTACTGTAAAAATAGATAGGAAACATGGTGTGATCATTACAAGCAAGATAACAAATAAAACAGAAAATGACTTTTATAGGCATTTAGCTCTTCTTTCCTTCCCCAGCTTCCAGCTAGTTCTGCTTTCAGTCAGGATGTCTATGATTTAAGTTTGGTCACAAACACAGACTGGATTTTTGCAGATGCAGAGCCCTGGGTTTACTGCACCTGTGAGCTGGCCAGATCATTACCTGCAAAGGAGCTGCCTGGCAAAAATCCCTTGTTTTTTTCCCTTCTGCTCACAGTGTGATCCCTTAGTTATCCTGATTTCTGCAAAGGTGATGGATACAGGCTCCCTGGCTGTGATATACAGAAGCCAACTGAGGCCTTGGCCGTAGATATCAGCTCTTTCTGTATCTCCTCAGTTGGCAGGATTTGTTGCCCAGCTCCCATGGCTTTGTTTTGGCTCAGCTGATGGGGTAACTTCAAAAACCAGAGAATAGTGAGGGGCAACCACATGGCAAAATGTGAACTTTGAAATTAAGAATGTTTGCATCGAGAACTCAGCAGAACCAGGAATACTTTCCCACATAAACTGCCTGGCAGCAAAAGACTCATGAAAATTGCTTCATGCACAGAATTGAAGGGAATCTCACACATTTGTCTAAGGACAAATCTGCAAGTTGCCCTTGTACTGTTCTGTCAGCTCTAATCTGCTTGGGATATCAGTGCTGCTCCTTTGTAGCAGAGGGGAAAGAGGCTATGGCTGTTCAAATCTTTCTTGGTTTCTCCCCTTGTTTGCGTTTGCCAGGCAAACAATAGCAGATGTTATATAGTCAGTTCAGTTTGCTACTAGTCCCATTATGCTCTATTTATGTTTCACTTTATTGGCTTTTTTTTTTATTTTCCTATTATTGTTTCACTCTGGGGGAGGCAGAGGATATAATATATTCATCTTTATTATACAAAATCTGTGTGAAGCATTTAATAAAATGCTGTTTCCACACAGCTAGGAATATTACTGTTAGCTGTTCTTAAGTTAATGCTCCTATTAAAAAATGTTTGATGGCTGCAGTGACTGGAACTTGTGTGGACAAAAAGCATACACACCACTAAATAAGGCATTCCTAGCAATTCAGAGATTTCCTGACGCCTTATGGAAAACTTCTGTTTTGCCAGATTTCTGCTTATCTAGCATATTTCCAGCATTGTTCTTCACTAATTTTATTATTAGTTGCATTTGAATGGAAAATAAGTTTTACTTTTTCCCCTCAAAACTTTCCCCTGAGACTGTAGGGGTCAAAACTGTCCCCCATCCCCAGGTCTCTTTCCCAAGAAGGAGTTTTGGCAGAGTTAGGGCAAAGGCAAGTGGGGAAGGACTGATAGGAAGGCAATCTTGGTTGCTCTCTGAACCTGGACCAGCTTGTGTCATGCTCAAGGTCCTTTCCTGTCCCAAAGCTGCTGATCCAAAAATGTCTACATGAGGTAGGCCAGGCTTGTTGTGTTTTACAAGTCAGGGGCAGAGAGTCTATGCTTGCTCATGGACATGGAGCAGGGCAGTTTTTGAGACCTCCATGTCACAGCACCTGGCTGTGCCAGGAGTGGAAGTGGTTCTCCATGGACCAGGAGCTGTTTCTGGGGGTGCTCAGGGAATCATGCAATATAGCAGTAAAAAGTCAATGATACTGCATCAGGTGAGAAGAGATGAGCAATGGAAAAGCATCTGTTCCTGAGAAACAGGGAGATATTTTTAGAAAGATGTTCCAGAAAACTCTTTCCCTAATTGACAGCTTTCCAGGAAAGACTCAGATGTCCACACCCAAGACAACACTGCCTCAGAGAATGTGATTTTAGACCCAGAGCTCTGTCAAACACACACCTTAACACCACAGTTATCCCCAGCACAAGCAGGGGTCTGATATGGAGGTGTGGGTCTGTGAATCCTCTCAGAATCCGATGCTTTATGTCTTGGAAGAGCAGCGAGGCAGTTTAGTGACGTGTTACTTGTTTGCAGGAGTGCTAATGGCAGTCGGCCCAGTATTGATCCATACAGCCACTGGATGTGAGAGGCTGAGGAAGGCCAATACAGGGTTTAATGAAATTCTGCCTAGCCCTGTATCCTGACTCCATTGCTGCTGCTAGTCATGCTGAGAGAGCAAAAGACCCAACTGTAGTATATAGAATTCTATATATTATTATCATGCAAACTTTAGTAAGTATGTGTCATGCTTCCCAGGGATACTTTCCCAGCCCTCAGCCAAATGTGGTTCAGAGAGTCCCCAGCCAGAAGTGACATCTTCATGTCTTATAGCCCCAGACAGATTGCTCTTGATGAATTCATCTAACCACTTGTTCTACCCGTATAATCTTTTGGCATCCATGATATCCAGGGACAATGAGTTTCATGACTGATCTACCAGCTATGCAGATAAGATCTTCCTTTTGTTTGTTATGAATCTGCCACTTGATAACCCCAGACCTGCTCGCACTTGTTCAGGAAGAGGTGGCACACTCTTAATCCCTGCTCACCCACTCCTCAGCTTGTCTGACAGCACGGAAGTTCTTTGGTAGAGCCTGTCAGCCTGCATGGAGCTGGCGTGGGAGAGGTGAATCTCCTGTCATTCAGGGCTGAGTACTCAATGGAGAAGACCAAGGAAAGTCAAGGTGCACCTCAGAGGGAGGATGACATTCATGGGGTGGTGGGCAGGGGGCCATCCTGTGGTGTCCCTGGTTGAGCAAATACCTGAGGAAGGTGTTGGACCACCATGATGAGTTGGAGGATGTTTCTTGGCTGATACATGGGGCTGTAGAAGACAGCTGTCAATATGAAGGGTTGGCTACTGAGGCTGTAGTGGTGGAACAGAAAGAGTGGGAAGGAAGGTCATTCCTGTCAGACAAAATCTCCAGAGGTTCCTGAGTAGTCAGGAAAAAGCACACCAGGAGTTTAGGGCTCACACATCCCCTCTTGGAATGAACCTAAGCTGGGCATCACTGCATTGAACAGAGAGCATCCACTGAGAGAACCTAAGACAGCATTGTTTGGACAAAAGACTGTCCCTCAGCCTGACCCCATCATGGTCTGCAATGCTCTGGGTTTGCTCCTTTGCCCACCCAGGTTTTGGTGCTTTTGTGTGCCCCACATTCTCAGAGCTGGGAGGGCTTTGCAACTGTAAAAGTAAATCCAAGGGACTTTTTGGCCCTAGTATGAAATTATCATGCTTTGGGAGGTTATAGCAGAAATGTAAGGACAAGTGTACTCAGCCTTCACAAGGTTTTTCTCTAGACATGGCGCTGTTGGGGAGGGAGAGGAGGTGGGGAGGACATGCCTGCTGTCAGAGCAGTCATTTCATGACATTGCACTCTCCAGACAAGAACACCTGCAAGACAGAAAGAGTTTGGTGAGCTTGAGAAAGTGGAAGTGTTTAACAGAAGTACTATAAACATCTGCTGAGAGGCACCTGGGAACGTGACTGTGAGAGAGAATGAGGAGGTGAAGGGGGGGAAGGAAAACAGGTTAAAGCCACCAGCCATGTGGGGGTGATGTGAAAGCCTCAATGGCACTGTGGGGGACACAAACTCTGCCAGGCTGAGAAGGAAGCCCCTAGGGAGGCTTCCTGGGGCTTTTGCAATGTGATAGGAGTAAAGGAAGAGCCAGATTTGTGTGAAATACTTCATTTTAATTGCAGCAGGCTGCCTGCCGTCTCCCTACTGCCTTGCTGGGATGTGTTTCTGTCTCAATCATATGCATGCAACTTTTGGACTGGTGGGCAAGGACCAAAATGTCCTTCCTGTAGGTATCTCCCCCTGTTTCGACAGTCCTTCAGGGCTTAAACCATGACCATTGCTCTGCTGGGAAGACTCTTCAGGTCACTCAGTCTCACTGCTTCACTGTATTTTGGCAAGTTTTTTAACATTTCACTCAAAATGTCACTTGGGGACAGTTACAACTTGCTCATGTGGGTTTTCTCCTCTGAGACTTGTTGCGACAGAAATACCCTTGAAGGTGAGTGAAGGTTAAGAACAAACCACTCAGGGCAATTGCCAAGGACAAGCCACCGTTTATTTCATTGGTTTAGGCATTCTCTCATGATTTTGAACCTGCTTCCCAGTTTTTTTGGCTGCTTGGTGTTGACAGCACAGAAACAGAGCACGGGTTCCCTGCCAGATCCAGAGTTTTAGTGATTTTCCCAAATCCCTCAGTCTCCAGAAGCCATTAAGCAAAATAACTTCATTTCCTGCGACCTCCCATTACAGTTCCTGATCTGCAGTGCTGTAGCACACAGCTCCCAGGGCTGCATCCCAAGGGGCACCTTCCAAACCCCATGTGTCTGCTGAGCACCTTGCAAAGGCACTGAGAGTTCAGCTGTTTATAGTTCTACTTGTTGATGAAGAATGAAGTATGAAGGGAGAAAATCTGCATGCTTTGGAGGCAAAAATGTGGTGCAGATGTTTTACCCCACAATGTACGTCTGGAAGACCAAGAAGAACCCATGTGCTTATCCAACCCTTCATCGTATAATGGCAATCAGTCATATTGGGATTTGTGTGAAATGCAGCAATTTTCCCAGCAAGTGATCTCCATTGCTTTAGGTGAGGACCCTGAGACACTTACACAGGTGATGATACTAGTTTTCCTTTTGTGCTCTTTCGCCATCTCTTGGTTATCTTGAAGGCTGTTATGCTAAAGACCTCCTCACTGAAATCTCCAAGTTCAGCTTCCGGTAACCAGCAGTGGATAATCTTTCTCCTCCATCTAACTCCTTACACTCCAGACCTTAAACTGCACTGCTGAAATAGTCCAACTGAGACAGCTCTACACTACTGTATTCCTTTCCATCAGTTCAAAACCTGCCCAGAATTGAGTGACAAATATCTCTTGTGGGGCCTGAGGTAGAAGCTGTCTCAGATCCATGCTGGTCTCCTGGTGTGAGCTGGACACCTTCCCACTGCAGGGCTTGTCCTTCCCCTGGACCCCAAGCTGAGTTGCCCTGGGCTACATTTTGGAGCAGCACCAGCTGGGATTTGCAGACTTACCTGTTCAATCCTCACTGGTAACTGAGTTCAGAGGAGGGATGTTTCCCTAGCTGTGGGGCTAAGAAGAGCAGGAGCTGTGGCAAGAGGAGTGGGGGACACTCCCCATCCCATGCAGAAAAAACTCTGGGGTGTGGGTGAAGAGGGTATTGGGCAGAGCATCATGAGCAGAGCATTGAAGGCAGCCCCCTTACCACGGCATTACTGCATGGGAGCAGATCCCTCCCCATCCCACAAAACTTCCCCCTCCAGGAAGGTTCTTTCCTTTTCCCTCCCTGTTGGAGGGTTGGGCTGATGTGCATTTGCTGAGCCCTGGCTGCTTGCAGTCTCTGCTGCCATTTGCTCTGGGAACAGCCCATGGCACCGGCATCGTGCTCTGCTGTCTGTCTCAACGTCTCTTTAATCCTGTTTCCCTGGTTTCACATGGCAGCAGCCCATGTTTGCTTGTGCAAAGCCTTCCTCTGGATTGCTGGCAGCCGTGCTTCCAAACCCAGCTTGCCGTTTTCCCCAGAGTGGTGGGATTGATTGGCTCCAGCCGGAATGGGCATGGCTCTCCGCTGCTTGGACCGAAATGCAACCATCTGTTACACCTCTAGTTAAAAGTACATAAAGTTGAGCATTTGCGTGTAGACAATTCCACCCCTGATACGCTTTCCACCACACATCCCTCTCACACTTTGGCAGGATCTTGCACCGCAATGGGCCCAGTACAGGCAAAACCAGCACTTTAGCACTGCTGGAGCCAAGCAGCGTGGAGATGGTGGGGGCATAAATCAGCCTTTCCTTCTTCTGCTGTAGCAGGCCACCGTCAGTTTTGCAGTGTGTTGTGCCCCAGGTTTACCCCTGGCTGTGGCTGGTCCTGCTACCTGCTCTACCCAGGCTGCCAACCAGACTGCTTTGGCTGCTTTGTGCCTGCTGCACCACCAATGCAGGTGGAAATGGCAATGCATTGCTGAGCCTTGGTTGGGTGCTCCCATCGAGGAGAGGTACTGAGAATAAACAGGCAGCAGACATGTGGGAAGATGGGAGCAGCATTTGAGACAGCCCAGAGGGTGGGAGGAGAGCATGGCAGATGCATTGTCTGTATAGCCCTGCACCTGCAAAGGCCTGGACAGCCCACCTGCCTGCTCCCTGCCCCGTGCTGCCAGCCTGGCCTCGTGCTGCCCATTCCCTGTCTATGTGGGTCTGTGCAGCTTTGCCAGAAGGGGAAGGCAGGGAGAGAGCTGGGAACCCTGCCACTGCCTCCTCCCTGAAAATGCTGGGGGCAACAAGACACTGCTATGGCTATAAGGAGATTTCCATGGGCAGAAGAATTCTGGCTTCTCCAGGGTTGCTTCCCATTTCCCTCCCTTCCACAGCTTTGAGACTTCCCCTCCCTGAAAGCTACAGAGAGATACTCCTGGGGCATAAATCTGTTTGCAATGCTGCACTCCAGAAGCAGCCGCTTTACATCTGCCCACCCTACCTCTGACTCCTTGCTGTGGCTTTCCATGCCCACCAGCAAGGCCATGCTCAGAGATCCACAAAAGCATCTAACAGGCTCCTACCGAGGCCTGGGCTCAGTATCCAACCTGTGTTGGATGTGGGTAGGCAGGGAGAATTTAAGCATCTCTAAGGTGGAGGAAAGCCTAAATGTGTGCAGCAACAGCCCCAGTTATTGTCATTGCTGAGGTACCAGATATCCCAGCCCAAATCATTCCCTGTTCCTGCTTGTCTCCAAGGAAGCTGTGGCTGCATTAATAAGGCAGGGAAGCAGAGGAGAAATAGAAGCACTGGGATGGGAAGTGGCCCTGCCAAGGCCAGAGAGCAGATAAGAGTCAGTGAAAGGAATTAGCTTACTCCAGCCCATTTATACTACTGTATCACTGCACCTTTTGTTTGATGGTTTATTTTCACAGAAACAGATGGCTGAGTTGCTGGGATGGGGTAGCTCCTTTTAGAAAGACTCAGGACAGAGAGAAAGCAAATCTCCCAGCCTGCTGAGGCTCACAATTGGAGAGTAGTCAGTGACAAGGATCCTCAAAGTGCAGCAGCATCCCTCACCAGTGTCAGTAACTCTCTCTGGAAATGCTGGTCTTTTTATGCTTTCTCCAGAGCCACAGCTCAGATGAAGTGAGAAGCATGTCATCTTTGCAATGTTCACATGAGTGATGTCCCAAGGAGCCAGTGGATATTGGGTAGCCAGGTCTTCTTACAGGTCCCTCCTGAATTACAGGGATTACAGGTCCCTCCTGGATTATACCAGAAGAACTGGTGGTGATCAGCCATCCCTGACCTTGCTCATCTTTGTGGGGTAGTGAAGGTGGTGGGAGACGGGAAAAGCTAAATGCACATCCCAGAGGCCAGGGTGGCTCTGAAAACTGAGAGGAGAGCTGGGGGCTGGGAGAGAAGAAGAGACATCTGAGCTCAACACAGGGACAGCAGATGGATTGGAAGGAGCATAACCTTGTGGCAATGCATGCTCTGGTCCCCGCAGCTGGCATTAAGGGTCAATTATTTTCAGTGTAACAACTCATTTCTAACTGAAAAGAGAGTGACCTGATGATACTGATAGAGCCTGCTAACGTCCATCTCCCTGCTGTGGGAGAAGAGAGCAGCACAAGTCTTATGCTTTGCTTGATGTGTGATCACAGACCACTGCGGCTGATTCCCTTCCAGACCTCCTGGTGGGCCGAATCCGGCACCTCCAGACCTGCAAAAGAAGTGCTCCTGCACACTGAGTTTGGAGGGGGCAGCAGTGTGGTGTTGTTGATGAGCTTGCATTAGACATTCACTCCTTTTAAGAGCTCCAGGAAGTATCATCTGTCTTTCAACCCATCCATATCAGCTGGGCTTGGATCCTCTGTCCTGATCCATGTCACAGTCACTTCAGCAGGAGAGGGCTGTGGCAGGACCCTGCCTGGTGGGAGGCTGGATGCCAGCTTGGCTTCCAGTCTCAGTTTCTCATCTGTAAGTGTATGTATGCCTGAACTCTACTTCTTTTGGGGAAAGAACTCCTTAAGGCCAGAGGGCTTCCCCACTGCAAGGTGCAGCCCAGCAAGGCAGCAGGGTGCACTTCAGTCCTGCTTAGAGGATGCAAGGCAGGGTTGGGGTGCTGTCCTTGCTGTGAAGCATGAGTCACCCATCTGCAGAGGGCCACTGCTGTGCATGATGCTCCAGCATGAGCTGGCCTTTTGTGCCAGCACTGCTTCATTTAACCCCTGGAGTGATAGAGTCTTGATTTTACAGATGCAGAGAGCATCACAGTAACTTTCAAGAAAAGCATCTCTCTCTCCTGCAAGCTTAACAACCTTCCTGGTGGGAAGATCATCCCCCAAGGGCTATGGTGGAGGACAGCCCTGGCACTCTGACTTTGCCTGAACCAGTCTGGGGCATATGGCAATCAAGGCACAGTCAGTGTGCCAATCATTGCCTTGCTGTGTTTCCCTATTCTGCTCCCAGCAGTGGCTGAGCTCAGGAGCTCTATGCTCCTTGGGAAGGGGTCCAGCCCACTGACATGAGCCAAAACACCCCAGCTTGTGCCATCCACGTCTGGGAGTTAAGTGATATCCTGGACTGTGCCAGGTCCTTGACCTGGGAGGAATTGTTTGTGCTGTCAGCTCTGGGCTGCACTGACCACCCGACTCTGGAGGCAGCCTGCTGTGAAGGGGATCCACAGCACAGTCCGGGGCAGTTTGGTGTGTCTCCTTTGATCATCCCTCTGATCATCCCTCTCTGGTGCAGCCACATGACACTGGTGAGGTTCATATGATTCACCTGCCCCACGATGTGAGGAGGTGGGCACTAATGGAGGAGGATGCTGAAGCAGAGCACTCCCTGAGCTGTCTCCTGACAAGGTGTGACATGGTCCCAGCTTGGTCCCACAGACTGAGACCCGTGGTCACCAGCACATCTTACCATGCCAGAGCAGGTAAACACAGCAGCAGATTGGATGGTACCCTAAATCACAGCAGGGCTGCTCTGGAGTCCACTCCACCCAGGATGACAGGAAGAATATACATGGAAGGAGAAAGGGGACTGTAAGGAACAGAGGAAAAGACCCCAAAAAGGCACAGGGCGAAAATAACCAGACAGATAGCAAAAGAAAGGGAGTTAGTCAGACCTTCAGAGGCTGGGTGTAAAAGGATCTCAAAGGGAGCGGAGACAGGTCTTGTCAGTCCGAAGTCCAGACAAAGGAGATGATGACAAGCAGCTATTTTAGCTGATGGCCTGAAGCCATCCTGCCTGGGGTGGTGCACTCAAGTCTCCTAAACTAAGCAAAATTCAGTCTGAGGTTGGGATCTGGGTCAGAAAGCCAAGGTAGTGGCATGAAGAGCTAGTCCCAGAGCAGCACCATGAATGAGCCAGGTGCTGTGAGACACGGGGCTGTAGGGCACTGCCACTTCCAAAAGCCTCACATTTCCAATATGGTGTTTGATGCAGCTTTGTTGCTGGGTACTTCTTTGTCTTATTTTGCAATGATGGGAATGTGTCGTGTCCCAGTGAGGGGATCCCAGCAGGAGATGCTCCAGGGGCTGGGGTCCCTCAGCTCACTCACCTACAAATGGGGCTTATGTGGGACTGCTGCTTTCTGAAGGAGCACCACTCTCCTTCTATAAAACAAAAAATGAGTTGGGTCCATAGTTTTGTTGATATACAGAACGTACACCTGCTCACAAGGTGCCTTGGGAACCAGTACTTGCCTTGGGAGAAAATACACTTTCCATTATATTTAAATTTCCTTCCTTTTTATAGTTTTGGTGATGTAGCAAGGGTTGTGTGGGAGCAAGGCATGCTAGGGGAGCTGCTGGAGTGCCCTGCTCTGTGGCACAGCAGTGAGCTGTTGGGAAAAATAACCAGCAAATACTCGAGTATCTCTTCTAAAGCCTCTCTCTGCTATCTTCAAGGGACAATGGGTAAATGGTGCTTCTATGAAAAGGATTCAGGACTCAATCCACAAAACACCTGCTTTACTTAAAGCACAAACATAAACTCCTTGAAAGCCAGAGAGATTTAAACACATTTGGAACAAAGCCTGGCTGCCAGCATGCTTGTTGAATCAGAATGGAGTCTGTTATATAAGCATAAAAACTGTTTTGCAAATATGGCTACTTTAAATTCACCACCTGAATTCACATAGAGGCACCTTTCTGGATGCTCCAGTAGCCAGAGTAGAGCTGCTGGGTCATGGGAAGCTGCCATTTATAGAAGCCAGACCCTAAGCTGTGCCAGACAGGCATGGAGCAAACCCAAGAATGTCACACATTATTCGAATTGAGACATCATTGACAGGGAGCAAAAAAACCCCAACAACCCAAAGCTTCTAAATCCACCAAGCCTTAAAATGGCAGGAGGAAACTGCCAAGTGAATTACACCCAGGATGAACTTGGCCCTGCTGCTCCTTCAGCAGTGATTTCTGAGACTATGTGGAGTCTGGCATTTTTATCTCCTCTGGCATTTTTATCCTATTTCATTCATTCTATTTATTCCTGATCCTGTTAACTTTATCCTATTGATTCAAATGCATTTTCATACTCCCTTATGGTTCTGTTTTGCATCACTTTCAGCTTTTAGGCAAACAGGATGGGATTTTTCTGTCCTGGAAAAAAAAAAGTTGCCTTGGGATCATGCTTCCCCCAAGCTCCCCTTCTCGTTCTGGGAGACTGGGGTTTATTTATTTAGTCTAGTTAGATAAATAGCTTCATTTTCATGCAAAATAGAATATACTTGTGAATGCATACAGAGAAGGTCAAAGGGTTTTAACCATGCAAAGGGCAAAATTTGAGCCTGTTAAAGTGATGTTGGTGCAGTTCAGAATGCCTCTGTGAATGGAACCATCCCTAAAGGCTGCAAATATATTGTGAGGAGGAGATTCACACACTTGCTGGCCAGCAGATATATTCAAGTCTTCCACTACAGAGAGGTCCCAGAGCTTTTGCTGCCTTCTGCTTTGTGTTGGCTGCTGGTACAGATTTTGAAATCACATCTCTTGGAGATGCTTGATTATACTGTTGCCTGTTTGTAAAGACACTTTCGATATTAGATGTATCTGCAGCTGAATGCTGAACATCTTCAAGGCCCAGAAAGGAGGTCCTGTATGGATTTGGGAATATGAGCACACTTGTTTTGCTGATGATCAAAGACAAAAGGGTATCTGAAACAGAGATTTTATGCATTAGATTCCTCAACAGTAGTTTTTGTCCTAGCCCAGTCAAAAGCCTATTTCCAGTGGAACGGTAGTACTTGGTACTGTGGGAGAGAGAGAATGGAGAAAAGAGGGAATTTGGCATTTGCAAGAGTCATTATCTTCAACAGTACATTCTTTAGATTTGCTGCCTTGACTCTAAGCAAACTTGGGACCTTTAACATGATGTCCTAGTGGATCTAGACCTGGAAGCAGTGGGTCCATGGCTTGGATTCATCAGCTTTCATCACCCCCCAAATTTTCCTTTTGAATAAAATTTGTAGGAGCCCAGACTCCCACTACTTCCAGATTGTGCCTCTGGTCACACTCTTTTGAGATAAAGACCTGTTTTCTGGCATGTACATTTTGTCTGGAAAGAGGAATAAAAGACCTCACCGTAAATAAATACAAACCTCCAAATGGCATGCACAGTGCCTTGTTCAAAGAGCTCGGCCTGTTTGAAATCAGCAGCCCCATAAAATCCGGATGGGCTCAGAAACCCTTGGAGTCACGGGATCTCTGCACATGAAGGGGCTGGCTCAGCGGCTGCCCCTCACTGGGGTATCAGGCCCCGTTCCTTGAGCCAGTGAGGCTCCCCCATTCCCCACCTCGCAGCCGGGGCTGCATCTCGGGACACGTAAATCAGAGCCTTTGCCCTTCGCCGTGGCTCTCGGCAGTGGGGTCGGGGGTCACGAGCTCACCTCTCAAAATAATCCTGGACGATCAGGAAGTGTTTCTCGTTTGATGAATTAGGTGTATAAAATCCGTGAAGGGCTCACAAATGGACAGACCTTTTCCTTTCTTCATGGGGATAATATTTCATGATTTGGGGAGGAAAGAGTGCAGAGGGAGGGGGGAAATAATTAGTAATTTGTGATTAACTCTTTTCATGGGTATTTTGTTTCTTTGTTCTCTGATGCTGCCTGGAGCCATTTAAAAAATGACTTAACAACAACAACTAAACTAATCGCTCTTTGTAACTAATGGCTATGTCAGAACTTGGAAATCAAACCCAAGAGTCTTGGAGAAGTTGCAAGGGAGATGCTGAGCACAGGAGGTGGAGAGGAATTCCCTCTCCTATCAGACAGATGCTTAGAAAGGGCCTGAGATAACAGTGATAAAGGGAAAGAAAGGAACCCTCCCTAGAAAGCTGATGGCTGCTCTCACAGATCCAAATTGATAAGGCTGCCTGTGATGCACCCTTTCCTCTCCACATGGGAAAAAGGTTTTGTTTTGTCACACTCGAAGAAAAAGTCTCCAAAATCTCCATTTCATCTCTGTCTGATGCATTATTAAAGATCACAGAATCATGGAATTATATAGGTTGGAAAAGACCTTGAGATCATTGAGCCCAACCTCTAACCCAGCACTGCCAAGTCCACCACTAAACCAAGTCTCTAAGTGCCACATCTACATCTTTTAAATGCCTCTGGTGATGGTGATTCAACCACTGCCCTGGGCAGCCTTTTTCAATGCTTGACAACACTTTCTGTGAAGAAATTATTCCCAATCTAAACCCCCCCTGGCACAGCCTGAGTCTGTTTCCTCTTGTCTTGGAACATAGAAGAAGAGACCATGAATAACCCGATCCTATGAGTTCTAGCTTTGTGTTGGCACAGAGACTCCCACCAAGAATGCGAGGGCTTTGTAGAGTTCTGGTGCTGTCGCTGACTCACCAAGGTGAGTCCATCTTCATAAATGGAGACCTCTTCCCATACAGATCCAGTACATGAATTAAAGACAGAGCAGCACTGCCTGCTTCTGCTTTCTTGAGTTTGGTTTTTGCTGCAAAGTGGGGTGTGTTTCTGGCTGTCAGAAGGTGAGCATCAAAGTGGTGGGAAGCAGAGAGGGATGGGATCCAGGGTGAGATCTTCCAGTCTTGAAGGCCACCAATGAGAATCATTTGTAAATCAGGATATCAGAAATGACTGGGCCCCAAAGCCTTGTGGTCTCTAATTGGGCCACACATTAAATAGAGTTTCAGATTGAAGGCCTTTTGGAGCTATGATTTAGAAAGGCAAATCCATTATGGTATCTGATTATGACACTGACATTAAAAGCATTGCGAACCTCTAATCGATGAAGGTTAATTTATTTAGACCATAAACCAGGAATTAATTTGAAAGGGGCTGTGGTGGAGCAGCAGCTGAGACTCCAGCTGTCCCTTGTGTGATGCTGGTGGGGTGACAGCAACATGTTGGCCAAACTGAAGGCAGAGACCACCGTTCTACTGACTCTGTAGAGTTCTGCCTGTCCTCTGTCTCAGTTCTGTGCTGACTGCAGACCAAGGAGATCTTATTACAGAAAGATGAGAAGCTGAGTCTTAGATGAGCGTTATCTTTGATTTGCCCTACAGTGGAGATTGTCCTTCCTTGGGCATATCAGGATCCCAAATCATGGTGAAAGTAGAGTTCTGTTTTCTGAAATGTTGCCCTCTGAACAAACAGTGGTGTGGCTTAGTCCTCCAGCAAGTACTGATGTACATTGTGCTCACACCACAGACCCCTTGGGTAGATGGGGCCAAAGAGCATCAGGTCTGAAAGAATCTGGACACAAAGGGTCACAGGAAGTAGCTCTAGTCCAGAGGAGTGATTTACAGCTCCTGCCTCCTACCTAGGGGAGTGCTGAAGTGGAAGACATTTCCTTAGCCCGTCACTTTTATTTTCCTTGGTTATTGTTTAAAATGCAGAGATTATGGGGTCAAACTTTCCCAGCCAATATTTTTCCTAATGAAAAATGTAGTAGGGTATGAGTCAGTGATCGAATCTATATGGTGAGTGTTCCACACTACAGTGATTTCCACAGACAGAACTTCAATAAATCTTGTTTTCAGAGAAATTATATGAGGCTGATGCTCTATTTTTGCCAGTTTAAGATCACTTTACCCCTCTGCTGTGCTCTGTCCAAGTGGAACTTTCCTCTAGCTGAGCTGAGTCTTTCCTACAGCAACGCAAAGATCCTCGTGGCTGCAATGTGAGCAGGGTAGGGCAATGAAGATGGTCACCAAAGTCCCTTTGGGGCCACCCTACATGGCAGAGTGGTTGTGGGGTCCATGTTCCAAACGGGACCAAAAATGCTCCTTAGACTGAATAGTAGCACTGTCTCTTAATATTCCAACCTGAATTCTGGGAACTCTGGGGATGTCACATTTCCCTTGGGGAGGAAGGCACTGGGTAGTGCTGCTCCTGCTGCAGACTACGTGGGACATCCATCGCTGAGCTGTATTTGGTAAGAGACATGTCCTTGTCCTTCCACCACACACAGTCCTGCCTCTTGTCAGTATTATTTAATGCTGGAGCTGCCATGGCCTCAGCCAGTGCCCCGCCGTGCTGTGTGTGATGAGGTGGTAGCCCTGTCACCCTGCACGTGCATGTCTGCAAACATCCCCAAAGTACTAATAGCATTAGTATTGGTTGGATGGATGGCAGAATCCTTCAATATCCTCTCTCCACTCAAGCCTAGGAGCTTTTTCCTGATTTCCATCCCAGTTTGGTGCTGCTCATCAGGGAGGCAGATGCACGGGGGCAGCTTGATCCCCATATTGACTGCCCTGCTGTCGAATGCCTGCACTTGCTCAGTGGATTTGGCGACAGCCCGTGTACAACCATATTTCACAGCCTGCCCATAGGATCAATATGACATTTCCATTCATCATTAAATATGTCTTCTTTACTTTGTGCTGCATAAATCAACCTTTCAAACATGGCTCCTGGAGTAAAGAGCTGATCTCTGAGATCACTGACCAAAACGGGGGCTTTTCTAGGTGGCTTCAGAGTTGTCACAAGCTGCTGGTGTAAATGGTACAAAGTTCGTGAATAAGCACAGAAATTAGTTGCGCCTCGCAGGTGTTGGGGGAGTTTTAAGCTTTGTGCTGCCCCTGCAATGCTCAGCCAGTTGCTCAGTGCAGGAGGAACACGCTGCAATAGCATCTGCTTGTACCAGGGGTTGAGAAGGTGCCAGGACCATTTGGTCTCAGTTCCTGCTGGGTTTTTTACCCCTGAGATTGCTCCTAAACAGCTTGGTGTGAGCAAGGTCAGGTGCACAGGCACTGAGCTCAAGCTTTGCCTCAAGGTGCTGTTGACCCATATGCTGGAGGGCAGGTAGTTCTCTCTGCTGGGGTGAACTTCCCTGTCATCTGGGGATGGGCTGGGAGCTTTGGGCGCCATTATGTCCCCAGATAAGCCCAATTCCTGCTTCAACCCACCTCCAGAGAGGCCTGTAGCAGGCTGGAAACAGCCCTTTTCTCACCTTCTGCATTAGATGTGACCCAGGAGAAGCTGATCTTTGTTCATGTGCTTCTCCTCCAGACATGGATGTCCAGCACTCACATCTGCTTGTGCAGCTCTGGCTCCCATTGTGAGGGAGAGTGTGGGATTAGGATTGCCCTGCTGAAATGGTGGGGAAAGACAAAAAGCAACCCATCCTTGGTAACACACAGGAGTAAGGATGGTGGATGCATAGGATCCATAGGCTGGGCAGAAAGGTATGTCCAAACCACTCCACAGACGTCACAGCCCTTGATGGCAGCGGAAACAAAGGGAAGGACTTGAAAGGCGTGCATGGAGCTGCCTCTGCAGCACGTTCTGATCTCCCCCATAAGGAGTGGAGCCCTCCCCATGCACTGGCTTTTTGTCAGCCGGCTCCCTTGTCCCTGGTGCACACGCACACACATTTTAGCACTGTCTGCAAAGGAGTTTGGGAATCGATATTGCAATTGTGTTGTAAGTGAATTAGTTATAGATCAGCTTGGAGTAGGATTAGCTTATAGATCAGCAGGCTGGCAGGTGCAGAGAAGGAGCACAGGCAGACATGCACGCACGCACATCCCCCAGCATGTTCCTCTACTGCCCAGCAAGGAGAGCAGGGTGAGGCAGGGCTCTGCAGGCCTGGCACTGCTGCCCTACACAGTGCTGCCGAACTCGGGCATTGTAGGCAGGTGAATGTTTGCTCCTGGGTTTTGCAGTTGTTGGGACAGTGGGGCAGGGTTTCAGAAGCAGCAGAGGTGATGTTACAACCCAGTCTTGAATCTGCAGATGTGGAATGAGGACTCGTCAGCTAGTTCCATACAGTCCTGGCCCTATGGCTTGCATCCTTCCTGCAAATGCCCACACCTCTGGCAAAAAGCTGCTGGGGGCCTTTATTCCAACATTTTTGCAAGAAGTGTGCAAAAATACCCCAAAGACAAACCAGTGCTTGGATATATCCTTTTACGTTTTCTCAGAGATTGAAAAAAATTGCTCTTTTTGAGTTGCCACCTGCACACCTGAGTCTTGACTCTTTCTTTTAGTGACCTCACATAAAAGCTGTATCCCCACTCAGGGATGGGGAAACTGAGGTACTGATCATATGCTGCTTGCTACAGCCAAAGTGGCTGATTCAGTGTATCCACATAGACCAGTCCATACACAACAAGTCCTGGAATCCACTTTCCTCTGGTGCGCTGCCCTGCTCACTTCTTGAAGTCCTACTGAGACCCTTGTCATGACTCCAGGGTAGACTGACTTCTAAAATTTGCCCAGTGCCTGGGTCCATGCTCAGGGGTTTTCCCTTTAAATAATCCCCCTGCCTCCCCTCCTGCTTTTGCTTTGACTAAGCATGCTGCAAAAACAACTTGCTTCTAAAATAAGCATCTCCTCTAACTCCCAGTTTAAACTTGAGTAGCTGAGCATGACATAGCGGAGTTGGGATGGCAGCTGTGCCATCTCTCAGGCTACCTTTTGGTGCAATGGCACCTGGAACAGCTGGGGCAAGCACATGTGTAGGTTAGGGCAGTGTGGGCTTCAAAGGGGATCAGGAATCTGCTGGGAGTGTAGTGGGATTATGGGGTATGAGAGAGAGTGTCCCCACAGTAGTATCTGCTGCTGGACAGTCCATCTTCTCTGAAGAGCACGTTTGACATCAGGGCGTGTTCATTTGGTGAGATGAAATACAGGCAGACCTCTGAGGAATGCCAGCCCTCTGGCAAGGGATAGTGAAATGACTTTTCCCTGGCACCTTGTGCTGACTTTCCTAAGTAACCCTGTCTCCATCCTTCTTCTCCTTATGTCAATCCATTTTTCAGCAGTGGGGCCAAGTTGCTACAGCTCAGTTTACACCCACAGGATTTGAGCTGGGGCCAGATCCCAAGCTCAGTTTCAGTCATAAATCTGGAGTAGTTCCACTGAAGTCAGGGGAGTTAATTCCAGATTTACACTCAGTGGCACTGAGGTGGGACCCAGAGTGTCTCTGGCTTTGGGAGTGAAAGGAGTAAAGTCTGTAGAGGATTTACCCTTGCAGGTTGCAGTGCTTGACCCCGGCAGTGCCTGAGTATCCCATGGTTGGAGTTATTAGAGCAAGCCTTCTCTTTATTATTTGATATAATCTACTGCTATCCCACCGGGTTTCCCTCACTTTGCACTCTGGGAAACTGAGTGGAACTAACCCGAATAGGAGGATTACAGGCTCCAAATGGAAATGGTTGCACCAAGCCGCCAAGCGGAGCTCCTTGCACTGAGCAAAGAGGGCGGCTGACAGCCTCAATGACATGCCAGCACTTAAAATGCTGGATGATGGATGAATGTCATCCTGCTGGGAAGGGAAAGGGGGGTAGGGAATAGGGGGCTGGGGGGGGCAAGGAGGGGAGGGAATCCAGCCCAGAGGAGCCAGGGAAGAAGAGCTGGCACCAGAGTTGACATCCGCACTGATCCTCATCCGTGGGCTGTGATTCATGGGGAGAAGAAAGGGCTGAGCTCCTGTCCGCGGGCCCCACCGCTTTCTGCACGCTGGATTGAAATTTTACTGCTCTGGCAGCTCTCTTGCCCACAGCACAGGCACATGCACAGATGTATACATTTCTGTATGCGCACATAGGGCACATAGGAAGAATATTTAACAGATGTGTGTGCAAATGTGTGTATATTTATATAAACACCTCCTCCTGACACGCATATGCGAACGTGAGATTTCCTCCAAGACACTTCATTAAAGGCCATCCTTGTCCCCACCTTTCAGTGTATATTATAGTTCATCCACAAATCACATCTATTAAATGACTAAAGGTTTTCTGCTAGATTTTTTTTTTTTTTTGTATTCCCCAGATGTCAGGGGATGCCAGTGATACGGCTGCATTACTCAGAATATTGCGGTCCTGTCTCCAGAGCGCCCGAGCAGGGGATTTCTCTCTCTGTCTCCTGTTGTATTCCTGACAGCAAAGTAATTTGCTTATATAGATTCTGGCAACAAGAGCAACGCAAAGCCTGGCTGCTTGACAGTGTTGCATTTTTAACTCGAGGTTGAACAACTTCAGTCTGAAGACCTCTGGGATTCCTCTTCCAGGGTTGTTGACTCCTGGGATTTGCTCTAGCATTGGGTGACTCTGTAAATGGGACCATGCTGGTGTCTTCCCCAGCACAAGGGCTGGTGAAAGGGGTCCTAGTGTTTGTTGGCTGTGCCCTGGGCTGAGGGCAGAACAGGACTTTCCTCTGGGCAGGGTCCACGATGCTTTTCAGCTCAGAACCTCATACTGCAGGCATAGCACACCACAGGGGGTGTTCCCGGAGACACAAATTCTGGAATGGCAAGAAGTCCATAGCTATTCTGCAAAGACATGAGGACTAGCCAGGGGGAGAGGGATCCTGTGCCTCAATATGCCTGTGGGAAGAGCACGTGTTCTCCAGGTGCAGGAGCACATCGATGCTCCAGCAGCTGATGCTCTGCCAGGCAGCTGACATGCTGGAAAACGAAGCAGATTCCATCTCGGTGTGTGCAAGTCGGGGTTCTGCAAGGCCAAGGGGTAGAAGCGGGGGCTAAGCCTGAGAACAGAGCCCGTGGGGGCAGCTCTGTGAGTGGAGCCCCGTTTGGGCAAGTGTTACCCGGGGAGTGGCGATGTTTCGGCAGGCAGCGCTGGTGGCCCCGTGCAGCGCTGACCCCAGCACCCCCGGGATCCATCCTGTCACCCACCTCCGACAGCAGCTGCTTAACCGCGCACAGCAACCCGGCACAGCAGTTTCGGCAAGAGAGCGAAGAAGCTTGTATCCAATTGAAACCGCAGGGGGGATTTAGGGAGGCAGAAGGTAATTTCCCGAGCTGGAATATGGCCAGCATACAAGGACTAATATCCTGGCTCTTGGGGAAACAGTCATGGGATCTTTGCTTGCTGAGAGTCATCCTGATCTCTGTTTTAAGTCAGATCTGAAAAAAAGGAAAATGAGACAAAGGAAAAGCCCTTCCAAGATGCCAGGGCTTTGGGGCACTGCTTAAAGCTGCACTCAGCACAAGAAAGATTTTCCTGGAGGCAAAGCTGCCAGGCATCCCCAACACAGAAGCCTGGCAGCTGATACATGACCCCTTGCCCTGGGGCTCCCTCCATGCTCCTAGATATGGCCAAGGAGTGCCCTGGCTCCGAGGAGGGAAGTAGGGTGCTAATGTCCATCAGTAGCATTACACAAAGTATTGCTGTAATCTGGTCATGTCCTTGTGCCAGTGTTTCCCTCTGCTGGGCGATAGCGGGGGGGGGGGGCGCTTAGAAAGGTCTCATGTCAAAGCAAATTTGGGGATAGAGGGCTGTTATGCTAGTACCAAGCAGCCCACACTGCAGCTGTGGAAAGACTTCTTGGTTGTGTCCAAAACTTCAGCCAGCAAAAAGATAACCTGCTGCAGAAACACCACACAGGGTAGAAATTGCCACAGAGAGGATAAGGTAGGAATAGAGGCCGCTTGTGGCCAGAGCAGTGGCAATATAATGTTGCTCCTGACACAGACAGCTTCCTTGCTCTGCCATCGGGAAGGGATCCCACCCAGTGCTTGGTGCTACAGAACAGGCAGAAAGGAAAAGCATCCCTGACACCAGCTCCCTGCTGGAGAAGGTGAGGGCAGGCTGCTTAGTGAGCTGGCTGAGCTCACATCCTCAGCTTTCATGCTGCTGGTTTGGTTAAGTGCTTTGCTCAGACAGAGCAAGACAACCCCAGCCTGTGCTCATGTGAAGCCATCTCAGTGAGTGGTGCTGAAGTGCTGGTCTAATGGAAGTGAAGGCTGGGTTAGCACTTCTGGGGAAGCCAAACAGCTTCCTGACTGTGAGAAGGAGAGAAAAGACCTGCTTTAAAATTTAAAACACTTGGAAACAGCACTGGAAGCACTTCTTGGTTAAGAATTATTTTTATTCCTAGTGTGTCTAGAAAACCTTGAATGTAAGCTATAGGATAGTGTGTCTTTAATCAGTGTCTGCAGCAGGTTAATAGTTAGTGCTCTCCTCACCTTTACAAGTGATCCTTTCAGGTCATTTTTTTCTTATGGCTGGGCTCCCTGTGATCTGCCTGCTGGCTGGCAATGACTTTTGTCTGTTGCTGCGACAGGGCAGGGGATAACAAGCAGCAGCCCATCTCACTGCCCCATACATCATGGCCAAGTTCTGTATTCTGACAGTTGCATTTTGTCTCCTATTTTCTGAGCAATGTTTCCTCAGAAAGTCAGGAGACAAAAGTATCCTCAGGTTTTATTGAAGACCCAGGGCAGGCAGACACTTGCTCCTCAGGAGATCTGGTTGCTGGGAGTTGTTGTCTTCCTGAACCCTATCAAGGGTGAGCAAGAAAGCTTCTAGTGCTTTGCTTTGCTTTGCTGTGTGGTTTCATTGCTTCACCTGTTCCTTCGCTTGTGTTCCTGCCTGCTGGCAGCCAGAAAGGAAACCAGCCAAGACCTAACATTAACAAGCCCTGACCATTGCATTGTGCATAATAAGAGTTTGGTTTCTTGTGGCTGGGGTGACTGGGAGACACCTTCCATAGATGGAACATGGATGGAAAAACCGAGTCACCATTCACATGAAGCCAGTGGTGCACCACAGCATGGATTTGGAGGAAGCAGGGAGATTTGCATGAGAAACAAACCAAAGATCCTGCCAGGACCTGTGTATCACTGATGCAATGACACATCTCTGTGCAGTGATTTCCCATAGAGCCACAGTCTGCCCTTGGAGCTCAGAAAAAGATAATTTTGGCCATTATTAATAAAGCTCTTGGTGGCAGCCTCTTGCCCAGCTGTGCCTTCCCTGATGGACCAGCTCTGTGTGTCCCAGCATGGCAGAGAAACCAGCTCACAATCTTCTCACTGTCCCTCCAAGGAAGCTGTGTGTCAGGAGCAGGGGAAGATGCAGCTCTGTCATGCTCAGTGGGAGAAGTTGTGCCCATGTGTTTCAAAGCAGGACTGGATCGGCTGCTTGCAATTCTCTGAGGGTCCCATGTGTTTGCAAAGGCAGCTCTGTCAATCAATAAAAAGCAATCACAGTAATGAAGTATCAAATAGGAAGAAAAGATTTCAAGCTCTACATTGTTGAGGGATTGGGGGTTTTCTTTAAATGAGGCAAGAGAGGCTGGGAAAGCAGAGCCCATCAGGGATGACAAATCTGTTTCTTTTGCACGGGGGAAGTGGCAGGACTGCAGCCCCTCCAACCAGATCCAATAACAAGGGAAAAGCTGAGAGAGGACCCCCTTTCTGCAGACACAAAGGACAAGCCAGTGGCGGCGACTTTCTCTCTGAAAAGTCACGTTTGCCAGGGGAGGCTGTGAAATCCAAGACGTTCCCAAGAGCTTGTTCCCTTCCCGTCCCCCCCAGTCTGGGGAAGGGAATCTTTCTGATTTCGTTTTTATTATTGTTATTCCCTCCTGGGTGAGTGCTGGGAAAGTGGTGAATTTTGCAGCTGCCCAAGAGTCAGCGGGAAGGGGGATGTGAGGGATGCATGCCAGAGCAAAGGATCCCTTCTCACCTTTTCCCTGCCTTCCCATGGGGCAAAGCATCTCTTGTTGTCTTTGTCCTCCAAGTCAGTCACTCCACTCAATCTATTTTCCCCTCAGTAGGACCTGTGGGGTAGCTTGTGGCTTGCAAAGGCAGCAGTGCCCAATCATGCAGGAGTATGCTGGCTGCATTGGCAAAGGGATGAGGAAAGGTATTTACCTCAGCAGCTGCTTAGAAAGCAAGTCACGAGCTGCCTTATACTGGAGAAGTTGCTGGGGACTCTAGTTAGCAAGGCTGGTTAGAGATGGGGAGCTCCATCTTGCCAGTGCTTGCCAAATTGGCCCATCTTGCCAAGGCAAGGCTGGTCCTAAGAGGGCTTTTTTAGTGCCTTTTTTAGATGTAGGTTGTTCAAGTCATCTTCTGTAATTAAACCTTACACAAACTGTAGCAGTCTTTACCTGCAGCCATGCAGTCTCCAATAGGCCAAAACTCTTTCCTGCCATAGCAACATTAATTAAAAAAAAATCAATGAGATCTCTGTGTGGCAACCAAAATCTCCACTGATCCATGGAGATAAGGGCTGGATGTTATTGCACATGGTCTGAGACAGGGTCTGGGATTGCTGTGAAGGGATGTAGGTCAGTAACACTCTGTTCCATGTCTCTGGTGCCAGCTTGTGAGGAATTTTAACTAGTTCTTTATAGGTATGGATTCATTACGGCCACAACCCAGGCAGCTGAATAAGACAGAGACAGGGACGTATCTACTGTCACTTCTGCAGAGGAGAGATACTCAATGTCCTTACACCTGAACTTTCCTGCAGAGCAGCTGTAGTCCCTGCATCAGCTTCACCTCTTACCTCTTCCCCCTCCTCCACCTCGTGCTCACTCTCTTTGCTTTGACTGGACTGATTGCCAGAGAAACACTCATCACAAAATGCCCAGATTCTGATGGCCTTTGAAGCTACCATAGCATGAGCCATTGCAGTGGCAGGAGGGAATGGAAGACCTGTGGGGGCCTCACAGTGTGTCCCACACGGATAGCAGTCTTGCAGTATAACTTCTGCTGTCCCTCCAAGAGTGGCACATAGAGAACATAATTCCCTAATTTATTTGATGTTCTAACAGAGCTGCTTCTTCATACCCAGGTGGCAGCACCTTGGGCTTCAGTGCTGTAATCCCTGGGTATAAGGCAAGCTGCTCCACCTGGGGACTGGCTGATCTCTTGCCCTGGCCATGGTGTCCCAGCTCAGTCTAGAGAGCTCTTGCACCTGTCTGCCTCGAGTGTTAGCTCTCTATCAGCAAAGATTTTGTCTCAGAGACATGGTCAGCTGCTCCTCCCATGCTCTGTGGGCTTGGTCCTCGCTGGGGAGATGCAGATGTGGAGGGAAAAGTGACCTCTTTTCCTTCCGCCTTTGTCAAATCAAAGAGACAGTGCTGGTCCTGGAGCTCACTGAGCTTTTAGCAAGGGTCTGAATAAGAACAGCCCTGGTTTTGCTGGGCACTCCTTCCAGTCCTGCAAACAGCCTCCAGCTCGGGCCATAGGAGATGGGAGGAAGAAAAGAGGACAGATTTATTCAGTGAAATTAATGGAGTGACACTGGGTGTTAATGGCCTATTTACCAACATCTCCTCCTCTGTCTTTCACTTAGCCTGAGAAACTGCCCTGCCCTCAGCTACGCCCATCGTGCTTTCCCCCCCAGTTTGTCTCAGATTCACGAGGAAAGACCCCTCTCTAACAGGAACCCAGAGCCAGACCCCCACAGAAGACCTGACTCAGCTTACCTGAGTGTCTCAAGCCCACGTGTTCTCACTCCCACCTTGTCTATACATGCTGGCAGGAAAGATGAAGTTGAACAAACCATTTACACGCCAAGTGGATTAGCCAAATTGTGTTAAGCTCCCGCAGGGATGTCCTTGTTCACAGCCTTCATTTGATTTCTCTTTCAAAAGCCCACCAAGCTGAATGTGATTATGGCCTCTTAATCCTGCCTGCATGTGTCCACATGGGGTTAATGCAGCGTAATAGATGCCCTTTACAAGTGCATGCTGGTGACCATTGCTGCATGGCTAAACCCTTAAGCCCAGATGTTCAGCAGATGCAAACCCTGACTGCTACTCTTTGGCCAAAAAGCTGCTCTCACAGCTAAAATATGGAAGGGAAACTCCATCTTCCCAAGGCTGAGGGACAAATCTGTGTTAGAAGCAAGAACCAATCTTGGCACTCAGTTCCAGACCAGTTCAACTCCTCCAGAGCCCAACACCCTTGGTAGGTCCAGCCTGTGATCAGGTCTTGCTTTTTCCTGGAGGTCAGGAAGTGGTAGCAGAGACCCAGCCCCATCAGGAGTGCTGCATTTCCAGTCTGAACCCCACTTGTCTGCAAGGCCCTGCCTAGGGGTGGCTCTGCTGACAGGCAGATTTCTTTTTGAAAGAGTATCACTTTTCTAAAGCAGAAGATACAACCAAAATGTCATTGCAGCCAAACAGCAACAGTGGAAATCCATAGAGCTGCTCAGGTATTGCAAAGCTGTCTGGCTCTGTCCAGCCAGACTTTGGAGACTGTAAAACACATGTGAAGGTATTTGAATTGTTGCCTTTTACAAATAAGGAACCAAGCTGATGTTGCCTTCAGGGAAGGAGGGCCACAAAGGGCAGAGGGAGGCATTCCCTAAATCCATCCTGTGAATCACACTTACAAACAAATCCAGAAATTAGCGCAGCAGGATTTGCCCTATCCAGACCACCTATCCCTGTTTTCACAAAAGAAGCCACCCCAAACCATTCACATATTTACAAGGAAGTTTGCCACAGCAAGATGTGCAAGGTGCTCCATTTAGAGAGAGAAACCTGCCATGGTTCAGTCCCATTATCAGCAAAATAAAACAAAAAAAACCCCTCACAGACCTTCTTGTCCAGAGACAAGGGGGATGGAACCACAGGGGGTAATTTCCATAACTCTTTCAGCCACCACTCAGCACACAAACTCTCTTTTCTCAAAGTCAGACCACCTGCCAGGGGAGCAAATCCATTCCCCTGGTATCTCACGACTGTATCACATAATCCCCTTAATAAAGCAATCAAGTCCCAGATTTAAAACAGTTAGATTTCTATCCTGCTGAAAGGTTTTTTCCCAGAACATCACTGGAAGGAAACCTCCTTAAAATGTGCTGGTTGTGCTGGACTGACCAAAAATAAAAAATAAAAAATTACATCCCCCCCCCAACAAGTAAATGGTAAAACTGTTATTTCCCCATGGAAACTGTTGGGTTTGCCAGAATGATATTTTCCATTAAAAATGTTTTGCTGGAGAATTCCCAACAAGTCAGGCTGCTGCATCACTGATTTTAATCGAATTTAGAAATTCTTGTTCCCTTTTGTTCTTAAACTTATATTTAGAAGCAAGGATGGTTACAGATCTGTCTGCCTCCTTCACCAGCAATGTAATGTCACCCACAAAGTGACACGTATGAAGAAAGATAGCAATGAAAACCCAACGTAGATCTTGCTCCAGTCGGTGCTCCCCAGGCAGAGGCATAATCTCTCACAAGGCTGCCTCAGCTCTCAGAGCCCCCTTGATCTCCAGCTGTTTTTTTGGAGATGCTCATTTTCTTAAGCATAGCTCTAACAGTGAGGCTGTGCTGAATTCACAGATAATCAGTACCTAATTGGATTAGGAGCTGATAATATCTTTGACCTTTTTTTAATGGCTTGCCTGGCCTGGCTTTCTGCAAGGCTGAGGCTTAATTTTAGGCAGGAGTTTTTTCCACAAGTGAAGCGTGACCCTGTTAACCTCTGAATCAGAGAGGTGACCTTCTCTCTCCCAAGCACTGTGGAGCTGTTGGAGATTGCGAGGTAAAAACGTGCTTCACAAATCTGTGGACAAACAGACTGAACCTACTTTACAGAAGTCAGAGTTGGGACCTGATTTTCAGCCAGAGCTGTGCTGGTATTGGACTAAATCCTCAGACAGAAATTGTGAGTCAAAGGGGTGTGAAGCTCCTGACAGTGTCAGCTGCACAAGTCACCTCCTCTCCTCACCACTTCTTCCACATGCACTGTGGGGGGAATAAATCACCAGTGCAACAAAGGATCTGGAGATTCGGATATTGGGTGTTTCTGAGACAAAGGCACAGGGATGCTTGCGCATTTGTGTGGTTACATCTCACTCTAGCTCACCTAGTCCCAGCACTGCAGCTAAGTGTGTGCTCCCACACGTGTGAGTGGGTTCATGCACAGGCTCAGCACAGCTGAGAGCAGACAGCGTGTTTCTGTTACACCTAGCTTATGCCCAGCACAGACACACTGTATTTTGGGGCATTGGGATTTAAGGAGATGCAGGGAGCAGGAGGGGAGGGAAGGCTGCCTGATGAACAGCAGATGTTGGTGATCATTGGATAGAGCTGTTAATTTAACTGGAGTTTATTGAATAGCAATTAGGTTGGGGTCTCATTACTGTAACCAAGTGGCACAAAGATGTGCTGTAAAAACCCAGGGAACAGGGATGCGCACCGGCAGAGTGACAACACTGATGGTGTATTTAGGACCTGGAGCAGTAAATCTTCTCACTTGCCCAGAGTTCCTTCTCCTGGGTGGTGCTGGCTGGAGCTTGGACCTGAACCAAGCTGCTGGGCTTGTCTCAAGATGGGAGGCTGCAAACGTTGGAGGGTAGCGAGTGTGTGCACTCAGGGAGCAGAGGACAGGAGAGAAATGAAGGTATGAAAACAGTGTCAGTGAAGAGCTGTGGGTGACAGCCTGGGTAAGACAGCAGCTCTCTAGCTCAGCCAGGGACAGGGATGGAAGCAGGACAAATGGTAGAAGAAGGGTTTGGAAGTCTGTAAGATACATTTGGGTGTGCTAACCTGCCAGGGGATAGGACGAGGTGTCTTGGTACTTTAGAAAACAGCATTACCACAAAACAAGCAAAGCAGCACTACAGCAGGGCAGGTTTCCACTTCATGTGGTAGTCAGAGACCAGATATTTAACTCCTGCTTCTCCAGCAAGCTGAGATTTGTGTTTCACACCTCGTCTGTGTACGGTGGCCCTGACACTGACAGGGAGGGAAGTCAGTGCTCTGCTCCTGCTGAATGTGGGCATGAGATCCACTAAGCCCATCTCCCAAGAAAGACCCAAAAGTGCTCACATCAGCACAGCCAGAGTATTTGGTGTGGTTTAAACAGTGCAGAGAGGGCAAGGGCACATTGTTACCCCTGCAGAGTCTGACCTGAACTTTTCAATGTCTGGTGCAGAGTAAATCCCAAGGAGTGGAGAGAGGCAGGACAAAAAAGTCCCTAATCCCACAAGAGAAGCACACAGACACATAGAAAACTGCATTCACTCTCCTAATGACATGATCATATCTTGCTTCTGTCTTAAGGGAGAAATGAAATGATCCAGGTTCAAAAGAAACCAAAAAACTTCCACTAATGAACAAATTGTCAAACTGCAGTGCAGCAGGGATTTGGAGGGTTAAAATGTTTGGGATTAATTAACTGATTAATTAAGCCCTCACATCAGCCTTCATCCCTGCAGCCCTGCTATTGCATGAGGGATGTACTGGGAATGTGTGATCCTGTCAGCACGATGCAGGAATGCTGGGGGGAAAGTGCTCAGCAAGAAAATTTTACACACACATTTGTGATAGTGAGGTTAAAGTCAGCTATGCCCTGCAGACCTCATGTGAGACACCTTCACACCTCTGCCCTGACTGGAGTGGCTGCACATCAGGGCTGCTGGTTGCTTTGAGATCTTAAAAGAAAAACATAGTTTTCAAAAGCCAAAGGGATTTCTCTCCCCTGAGGGCATGGGGCTTCCCTTCACTGAGCCCTGCTATGTGACAGCAGCCCTGCTCTGCTCAGCCACCCGAGATTCCCAGCGCCTGCTTATCCTGGAGAAAGGGAGCAGAGGGTGTTGCTGTGTGGTCTCAGAGGACAGTAGCTGTGGGGCTTTTTGCACGGCTCTCTAGCCCCATCTGAGTATTTAATATTCAAAATTGGGTGAGACCCTTCATTTCATGAGTGGCCAATCTTACTGCATGGATGAAAAAAAAGGCATAATGCTCTTAGCTTTTTCTCTTATCCTTCCTGACCCACAAAACAATTAAATGAAACCTCTCCATGCCATGAGGCCACCTGTCTTCTTCCCGTGTCCTGACTTGGTAGAAGTCTATGCTCTGAACATACTATTGGTGGATCTAGAAGATCATTTGCCTCCTGGGTACTAGTAGTCTTCAAGACTTGAAATACTGCTCAGTACTCAGTACTTCTAACACTTCAGCTGTTTACAATCCATGCTCTTCTCACAGTCAGCAGGCTCAATGTCTGGAAGGGTGCAAACGACTTAAGTTCATTAACAAGACCTAGCCTGGGCACTTCTCTTGCAGTTTTACAAAGCTGTGCTAGCAGATCTCTTGTACATCAAGAGCAGCTTTACAGCATCTCCATCAGAGTAAGTGAGAAAATAAAGAAACTCATATGGGTCTGTACACACAAGAGTTGATCATGAATCTGCAGCAGGTATTTTTATGTAAAGCACAAGCAAATAAAAGGAGAGTGGTTACAGCAGGGGATAGAGTATGCCCAGGCAGATTAAAATAGCTTCCCCTGGAGATATCCTTCTGAGAGTGGATGACACCACTTTAGCCTGTCTTGCATGTGTTTGTTTTGCTGGGTGCAAGCACAGCAAAGGAAATGGCAACCGGAGCTCAGCCCACCACAGCTTCACAGCTTCACACTATAAATAAGGCATCCAGCTATTGCACCCACCAAATTCTTCCCTGCCTTCCGGTCTATGGCAGTGTCGTGTCTGGGATATGTATAGCACCAACCCCTTTGTTGGATCAGGTGTTTTCTCTAAAGCTCTGGCTCACAGATTCTGAGATTACATGGTCAGCTTGGGGTTTTTCATAGACAAAAAGCAGATGCCAGAAAGAAAAAATTAAGATTAGAGTCCAAATGCATCTAAATAGATAGACCTGATCTGTTTTGCTTAAGAACTTCTTATGGAGAAAAATGTGGTTATTCCAGCATCAAGATTCTTCTGAGGAAAATATTTTGATACAGGTTTTTTATTTTCTGATCAGGAGAATCAAAGTAACAATACAAATCACTCCAGCTTCAAATTCCCAGGCTGAGCAGCAGGCTTCATTTTAAAATATGACAAGAAATTTCCTCTTCCCAAGTTACATTTCTAATGGCAAAAGAGATTTTTCTTGCTGGTGTTTTCACTTTCTAGATTCATGATTTAGCTGAAATCTGCAATTTGGAGACTTTTTTTCTTTTGCTTTCTGACATTTCAACTTTTCCTTCTGATTCCCCACTGAGAATGACTTGGAAATACCAAGATTTCCAGCAAGGGAAAGTTTCTGTTTATTCTCCTGCACTGCCAGGCTGACAAGACAGAGGATAAAGAGGAGTTACACCAAGTTCCAGGCAGAATGCCTTGGTGCTGTGTATGAAGGATGACTTTTGGTGCTGGCTGCCTGAAAAGCCTTGACTCTGTCCCAGGTGAGCACTCTGAGTGTGTGGAAGTATCACAACAGCTCTCCCTGGGAGCTCTGCCTGCAGAACATCTTGTTGCAAAGGCACATCTTCTGCAGAAGATGAACAATTTCCAGATTGCAAACCCCATAAGTGTCACTGTTCCTTTGCCACCCACAAAGGAGATTAAGCCACGGATGGAAGAAATGCAATTTTCATCAGGTGTCAGATAGGTGGTACAGGCTGTAAAGTCTGCAACATCCACACTTGAGGTCAGGTGGGCTTACCCAACGAGATGAGTAATTTCTACTGTTCTTAGGGCGGGATTCTCCAGCAGCTGAGCTCACCTGGGGGCACAAGGCAGGTCTTCCACAAGGAACAGGCCTGAGCCTACCTGGGAAGAGACTTCTTGCCACTGGGTGCTGAACAGCAGCTCTGCTGACATACTGCTCTGTCCATTCATTCCAGACATGCTTCTGAGGGTTCTCAGAGTCCACATAGGATCACACCAAATTCTTATTCTTCATGAATTTACTGTGATTGCAGAAGTGCCTGGACAACCCCAGGGAGATGCTCGTCCAACTGCTGGAGCCATTGCATATCTCCAGGGCACCAGACAGGTCAGGATGTAAGAAGAGAAGATGGATGCACTGCGCAACAAAAAGAAACACAGTGACTCTCTGTTTCAGAGGCAGGAGAAATGAAGCAGTAAAAAAGATTAAGTCCTGGACTCCCCCAGAAAGTTTTGCTGATGAAAATTTGAGTGTATCCATGAACCGGCAAATTTTGTGGGTATGAGTGAACCAGGCAGCAGGGTCAGGCCTCCCCCTTTGCAGTTCCTGGCTCCATTGTCATTGGGAAACACCTGGGTTTGTACATCCTGGATGGGCACTGAGATGTGCAAACTGCTTTTTGTCCCCACAGCTCTTAAGCTGCAACTCCAGCTTCCCTGTTGCCCCGGGGAGGGCAGAGCTGAGAGTTTGCTGGTGCTGGTCGGAGGGTGTCCAGCCCCAGGCTGACTGTGGGTGCCTCTCACACTCAACATGGGGTGCTGGGAACAGAGAAGTTCTCCTCACCCAGAGAAACTTGGGGATGCCGGCCAGGATGGTCTGGAGAGCTTGTTAATGCATCGGCCCCATGGTGCATCAGAAAAGGGGTGAAAGGAGGCAGCAGGCTGCATCAGCCATGAGCTGGGCATGTGAAGCCAGCAAGTGACCTCGCTGATCTGCTTTTGGGTCTAGAAGGAATTTACATGGACTGTGAGATGTACCAGTCTTACAGAAGGTCAGAGCAACCTCCAGGGTCTGTTCCAGCACCCTCTGCACTTCCACCGTCCACCCAAAGTGACCATCCGAGCCTTTGGGCAGCAGGGATGGGTGACAGCAGACAGCGGCAGTGAGGCAGCGCCGTGCCGGGCGATGTGTGCAGCGAGCAGGGCAGCTCCGGAGCTGACTCTGAGGATGCTCTGAGCGCAGGGCTGCAGGCAGGGGGGAGCTGCCAGCACAGCCTCCCGGCGCAGAGTGCTGACACTTCTTTTTGTTCAGCCTGACAGCGAGCACCTGGTGCCCCGTGCGCGGAGCCGGCGGCCGCGGCGAGCGCAGGCACACACACGCGCTCAGCCCCCAGCCTGGAATCGATGCAAACATATGCTGCCATTAATGTGAAAATCACTTCTGCAAACATGAGGGTCTCTCTATTCATGGCCTTCCCCTCTCTCTGCAGGGAGGAGGGGGGTCAAGTGCAGACCTTTTATGTGAAATCCCTGAAAGGGACAAGGGGGAGAGAGGGGGAGATGGATGGGGCTGATCGTGATAGGGAAAACAGGACAACAGCCCAGACTAACATATAGGAGCTGCTTTCCTGCCATGAGTGTACTAAATCTGCAGTGTTGCCTTCCTTTCTATCTAGCCAAACACCTCGCTGGGGCTGCCAGTTTTGCCCTCTCCTGTTTCTTTTACATGCAGAAGGGGGCTCTGTAGAATGGTGTGACCAGATGCTGCAATGATGGGTCCTCATGTAGGAACTGAGGGGTAAATTTCTGACGAGGTGGCAAACCCTCCTTGCATGGTTGAAAAAAGTGCTGATGAGGAGTGCTAGCTAGAGTAGTTATGGTGACCAGCATTGAGTACCCAGACTTCCCCTAAAACGTCGCATGTATATTGGCCAGCCCTGATGTGCATGGCCATATCAAAAGAACTGGTTATCTGGATGCTGCTCCTCTGCCTTATTGCAGTGCTTCAGTCTGCTTGCTGCAGATATTTACAGCAGATACCTCCTCTTTGGGCAGAGTGGCTTCTCTGATATCCCCTCTACCACTGCCCGTCTGCTGCGGTACAACTCAAACACCCTGAATTGCTTTGCCCTGACAGTGGCAGTGTGGATGTGGGTGGGCAGGTTTGGCTCACAAAGCATCAAGGGTCTGTAAAACAGCTGGAAGAGCTCTCTGTGAATCTGAATGAGAAAAGGGACACAGCTGACATTAGAAGAACCACATGGAGTTTCTGAACCTCTCAGTTGTTTGTCAAAGGCTTTAGAGCAGCACTGTGAGGTGTGCCTTGCCCCATTCTGCATCCACCTCCCCCATGAGACAGGCTATGTCCCTTGTCTGCCCTGTACAGAAACAGCTTTATGTCAGCAAGACTTTTTATATATGTGCAAAATCCCTGCAACTCTCTTCTGGGCTGTCCTTGGTTGCTGTCTGATACAAAAAAAAATCTTCAAAGCTTGGAAAAACACCACCTTTCTCTGCATTTTGTTCCTCAGCACTAAGCTTTTCTTTGAGGGGGAAAATTTTCCTGGCTCAGCTTTATGCCCATCTCAGACTCATCTCAAAGCACCTGGTACTTTATAGCATCTCCATTTTGTTTCCTTGTGATGTCCTAGACCAAGCATGTGTGCTGAATTCCCCAGCATCTGGCCTTCGCCCATATCTATCTGTTGGAAGCTGAATGCATCTCTGATTTGGGAAATCAATCACACTTAATTGAAGGGTGATTGTTTTCACATACGAGCCTGCCACATCACTTTCATCTTTATCACATTCCCTTTCTCTCTGGGTTTTGTGTGACAAGATGCTGCAGAGCAGGAGGGAAGAGGTTGCTGACCTTGGACCTGGATATAATTGAAAAAAGGAGGGCAGTGTCTTCCTTTCTTTCCTCGGTGGATCAGTTCACATTTCCTTCAGCTGTGGGACTGAGCACGTGCATATGCACCCAGAATCATATTTAATGCAGCCTCACACACAGCTGTGCTGCAATCTACTCAGCAGAGAAGCTGGTACCCAACATTGCTGTGCCAGGGAGGCCCAGCCCCTCAGTGAACCACAGCAGGGAAGGGGGAAGGACACAGCATTGGTCTGACACAGCAGAGTTTTCTAGGTGACTCTAAGCATCCTGAGGAGTAGTCCCAGGGAGATCAGCATGGCTTTTTAATAAAATTTTGGAGCAAGCCTGTTTTCTGTTCTGTCTTGCGTTTTGCCTGGCCACACTAGACACTGCCTTGAACCAGGATTCAGTCTTCTTTTACTGGAACATTATGCTACACAGCAGGGCTCTGATTTCCTTCAAGAGCTTCCATAACACAGATGGTGCATGAGCAATCCCTCCTGTTGGGCTTCTGCAAGGACTTGCAGTCCAGTCCCATGTGGCCACCTGTCTTGTCACCCCACTGGGATGTACCAGTCCAAACTGCTGATAAGCTCTCAGCTCACAGAGATGTCTTCCTGTCTGTACCAGCAAGCTGAATTGTAAGCTGCTCCCCAGACTCCAGTTTGAAGGTCTCTATAGTATTGACTTTCTCGCACTTGGAAGTGCCTCATTTATCTTATGCTCTGCATTTGTCTTTCCTGCCAGCATAGTAGTAAGCAACTGAAGCTTGCTGCCAGCTTTCCTCCCCTAATGATATTCCACATATGCAGACAAGGATCTGAATCAGAGCTCTGGAGTCAGCCCCCACTCCACACTTTGGAGAAATGTATCTTAACGCAGTAGCCTTCCTTTGCAGTTTGTCTTGGGGCTCGGCAGTGAAGCAGCCCCAATACCTACCTTGGAAGGCTGTAGTCCAGGGCACGTGTCCAGATTTTAGACTCATTTGAAGGCTGATTGTGTCAACAGGAAGGCTCCCGCTGGCTCTGATGGCTCTTGGACTGGCCAGCCCCAACTACCTCCAGCTTTGGCTCTTTTCCACTGGAGACAGATTTGTCCCTTCCAGATGTGGGGAGAGCCTTTCCCAGCAAAGATGCAATGCAAGCATTTACGAGACAAAGGGTCTTTTCTAGATAGCATGGAAGGAATTTTAGATTCCTCTGGATGGATAGTGCCTGTTTTTTCTTATGTACCTTCACCAGAGGTCTCTCTTTCTGACAGGTGCTGATGACTTGCAGCCCAGGCAGACAGGACTGAAAAAGGTAGGACTGGAGTTTGTGTGATAGAGCTGTGGGTTTCATTGATTTCTAAAGAAAACTTTCATCAAGACATAGACGCCCCACTTCCCTCCCAGTTTTATAAAGCTCTTGTCAATCTCTGTCAGCTGCCAGGGCAAAAAACCAAAGCTGCTGGCATCTCTGTGAAGGTGTGTACACGAGCAGAACAGTGGGTGGGGAGTTGGATGTCTTCTCTCTGTGGAGAGGAACCAGAACCTGAGCCCAGTACCCTGCAACATCCCCACTCCCTGGCTTTCCTTTGGCACCAAGTCACCCCACCATGCTCAGCATGCTCTGCTTCCTCTGGGCCTGCTCTTGCCCAGAGGGGATTTGTATTTAAAATTAACTTTGTGGTGACGGTGTGGGTTACAAATGACATTTTACAAAGTCACAGTGGAAGTGGGCAAGGAAGAGTGTAGTGTTCACCAAGGCTGTGGGTACATGGGCAGAGCTCTGTGCTGGTGCACGGATTGAATGAGGTCTCCTTAAGATGGTAGAAGGTCACTATTCTCTCCCAGACCTACTTTCTGAAAGGTGACAGGAGTGACTCTAGGGACCCAGCAGCACAACCTTTTACTGCAAACTGTGTCTTTAGTGGAGCCTTCCCCATCACTGGGAGGTGGTGGACTTGCTCCTCCCAGGGCTAGTGGAGGACACGCAATCTCCTTGCCCAGAAACTGCCATGTTCTGGAGGAGGAGGATGGAGAAATCAAGCCAAAAGCAATGATCCAAACATTATTTGCCTCTTGCACAACATTTGATGAAAACAGATGGAACATTTGCAGGTTTTTATTAAAAAAAAAATAAAAATCAAAGCCCAAAAATTTGAAAGCAATCTTGTATTTGCTATTAGTCTTTTCAGGCTTTGCTTTTCCCTCTTGGCAAAAAATAATTGATGACATTTTCCATCATAAAAAAAACTCAACCTGAGAATTAAGTATAAAGTCTTCTGTGTTGAGCAAAGATGAGAAGGAGAAATGCCTCACATTCTCTTGGCTTAGTCCAAGAGGGATTGGAGATCTACTGAGAGTCTGTCTCTGTCCAGCATCCAGAGGGAGCAGAGACTCTCCAGAGCACTCAGAGTTGTTTCTGTGCCTCACTAAGGTGGCAAAATTTTCCTTTGTGAGCATGAGGAGTATCTGCCATTTTAACCAGTGCCTGGGAGTCCAGAATGGCCTGAGCAGCCTTTGCTGGCTGGCAGAGGGAGCCACTGGAGCTTCCAGGGAGGACCATCTGTGCTGGAGAAAGGGAGACGTCATAGCGGGGGTGTATGGAGCAGTGGACCACAGGGTGTCCTGGGGACATCCCCAAGAGAACAACCAATGCTGCAGTGGCCAGAGCATGCTGTCCTTGGAAGCCTCTTTACCTGCAAGAGTCAAGAGACCAGAGCCAAACACCTTCACTCTCATCTATCAGCAGGGATGGAGGAGCCCATGGCCTCCCTCTTCCTTCTTCCACTGGCATTTGATTCAGACATATACCCAAAAAGGAGCTGTCGGTTAAAGTAAGAGCTGCTTTTCCAGCTCCCAGAGGATCCCCCTGGTGTGACCTGCAAGGTGTTGCAATCCCTCTCTGCCACTGGCCTGCCTGTTTTTTGTCACACATGCACACATCTTCCTCCCCCTTCCACAGTGCTTATCACAAGCGTTTTGGTAGAACTGCCCTTGTCATATAAATCTAAACATAATTCTCTCTTTCCTGTTAAGCTAAAGAAAATAAACGTGTAGGGCTGTTACTGGAAGCCAAGCTGTAGGACTGCCCTAAATTCTCTTCTTATTGAGTCTGGGCTGAAAATCACTCAATTCTGCTGAGGACACACATCTATGCTTGCACACACAGGGAGGAAAGGTGGGAGGGGGAGGGAGAGAAAGAGAGAGAGAGAAAGAGAGAGAGAGAGAGGACACGGTGTGTATAAATATCTCCAGCTCTCTAGATAGTCGGCAGATTTATTCCGCTGCCAAGCCTGCAGAAAATTGACTTGTTTCATGGAGGCAGGCTATTGACACATTACCGCAAGGAGGGTTAGGAGAGAAAGCGGTGCGGCTGGCGCCCCTCTATTATACGATAATGTAATCAGCATTGTGGGAAATGACTGTGGGTAAAATGGCATCGCTGACATTTATATTAGAGGATATTGATGGCAGGAACTGTGACCACATCTATCGTACCTCCCGTTTGCCAGGATTGACACAGACGGCTCTTGTTGGCTGGATTTCCTCTCTCTCTTTCTCTCTCTCTCCTTCCTCTTAGCTCTGTTGCTTGCTGCTGTCACTGCAGATAGATAATTGAAAAATGGATCTCACCTTTCCAGCAAACAGGAGTGGTTCAGGCAATTACTGCAGAGGTTATCTACTCAATCTCGAGGCCTCTTCTCAGAGAGAGATTCAGAGGAAATTGGATTTTACATGGATGTTTTATTCTACAAGGGCTTTAGTATAAACAGAGGCAAGGAGACACCAGCAGACTGTATGGGTGAGAATCACATGTAGAGGGGTAGGGTGAGGTTTTGACATGGGGACTTGGCTGTAGATGTGGTGGTAATACCATTTGGTGATCCTCTGCAGAATTTCTGATCTTGTTTTTTTTGAGGTTGTTTTTGGTTTTTCCTTTCATGTTTTGCAGGGATGTTTTGAAGTGGAGGCTAAGAGAGGCTATGTCCACCTACAGCCTTGAGCTACACTTGGCTATGTTTTGCCCCTGGAATTTTAAAATTAAAGGGAGTTGTTCCCAAAGGAAAGAAAGGCAAAGAGAGAGCAAAATGCTCTGAAGATGAGAGGGCAGAGGAGAGCAAGATATATTAAAAGAGCCCTGGAAACTGTCTGGCTCTGAAAGGAAAGGAATTTCTCTCAGGCAGGGAATATTGCCCATAGGCCTATTCTTCATCAGCATCCTTGAAGAGCATTACACCTTGAGATGTGTGGTTATATGGGAGGCAAAAATACACCCATGGTCCTTTTGTACATGCTGCAATGCCAGGCTTTGGGCTGAGCTTGGTGGCAATCCAGCCCTTCAAAGCAATTCACAGCTGGTATTCTTGCCCTCAGAAACTGCTGAGCCAGGGAGGCCTGAGAGGACGTTGAGGGTCTTGGTGACCTTGACAATTTCAGTGAGCACAAAGGAAGGCTGTGGGGTGCCCCTCAGAAGGGCCTGGCAGATGCGTCTGACCAGGGACCACTTTTCCAAGAACAGCAAGCTAAAGTAGGGTCTGCCAGGGAGTACTTGGAAGAAGCTCATTCTCCATTTTGGGAAATTCGCCCATCTTTTCATGTTTTTTATTACCTTTGCATAGGTGATATGTAACATGTGGGGTGTTTGCACATGTGGGTAAGCACTCATGCACGTGAGTAAGTACAAAGGTCCTTGCACTATCCAATTGGTTTTACTCCCATCCGGTGCAGGATGCGTGGGAGCACAGCTTTGCACCAGCAGCTCTTAAACTGCTATCCCAGATGGAAGCAGCAGGGATGGTTTTGCAGAAGAAATTTAGCAAGGCATTAGACAGTCTCATCAGCCCCTTGCTGTCCCCAGCAGAGATCTGTGACATCCATGGGTGCTGCTCTGCAGCCCTGGGTCTCTGCACCCTGCCACGTGCTGCAGTCCTGCTGTCCATCACCAGCTTTTTCGCACTCTCCTCTGTCTGTCCCCTGATGTCAGTGCTAGAGGTGTTCATCTCTCTGGCTGATCAAATCATTCCTGACATGCACAGTGGCAGACTCTTCCTTGCTGAAAGTCTGTCTCCAGGGTCCTAGGTGAAGTTCTGTTCTCTCTTCCCCAGACAGTGACAAGGCGGAGGTGGGGGAGGGCAGTGAGGAGGGGAAGGATGGGCTCCTCCAGCCCTCACACCTCTTCTCTCCATGATGCTGCAAGACAGAGGGCCCCCACAGCCTATCGCCTATTCTGGCAGTGAATGCAGAGCTGGAGACGAAGCCAAATGGCTTTGGATGAGCAACAAAATCCCCATTTTCAAGTGAAAGAAGAGATGAGCTGCTGGAGCTCAAGCCTAAGGCAGTGGTGACTGTTACATTCCTCGAGATCCCTGAGTCTGGGAGGGATGTTTTTGGGAAGCTGAGCACAAGTGATGTGGCTGATCCTAACCCGAAATCTCACAGCATTAAGCTGGCAGGCTGGGATGGGGAGAGGAGGTCCAGGACAAGTAAGGCTTTGTGTTTGTCCTCGTCCTGCATCAGTCCTGGGATTCCAGTGGTGGCCATGAGAAAAGGTCTGGCCTTCTTAAACAGGACCCCTTCTTAAACAGTCATCTAGGTTCTGTAGAAAGAGCTGGTCAAGCTCTCTGAAACTGGCTTGTTTAAAAAATAAAAATGCACAGGGTCAAGCCTATGGAGTTCAAATTTTCATCTTGATTTTTGCACATCTTTTTCAAGTAAAGGAAATACTAAGGGATGTGACCCCAGTCTGCATCTGTTGAAGAATGATGAAAATCTGCTTTTTGAGCTGCAAATGATAGACCAAAAGAAGGTGAGAAGAGGAAGAAGTTTTAAAAATCAGGAGCAAAAAATTTCAAATCACAGTGAAATAACACAGCGGCTTCATTTCCTTCTGAATTTTTTCATTTAAAGAAAAGGCAATGAAACAGTGCTGAAATGACATTTTTGACAAAGTGCCATTTTTCATCATGACCTCTTGGACCCGCTCACACCAGTGCTGCTAACTAGTTCTGCATTCATCAAAGCCTGCAGGAGCAGGGGGCAGAGCAGTGTGTGCTGATGAACACAAATGCCTTGGATTTTCAGCACACGTGCCTCTGATTTTTTTTCACCAGCAACCCTAAGATCTAAGTACCAGAGCAATTTCCACTGGAGATGTTCTGGCTGGGTTACTGATGTCTGTGACTCCAAGGCCACAGAAGAAAAGGAGGTGGCTCAAAGAGTCTTGGTCATCAAGAACCTTCTCTTGTGGATGTGATTTATTCCTGGGGATTGCTGGTTCCTGACACGCTTGTGCTGACACAGCTCTGGAAGGGAGCATGGCTTGCAAAGGACAGTGAGCTTTCCATCTCCAAGGTCTCACTGGATAGCCCAAGTTAGCACATAAAGAAATGCCTCCTGCAGGGTGCCAGAGGGAGGCTGTGCTGAGTCACACAGAGGAGACAGCAAGGCTCTTGCTTTCCCTGCTTTCAAAATCAGCAGCCTTTGGTGCCCAGAGCAGGATGAGAGACCACACTACAGCCAAAGGTCTTAGTGATTGACCACTGTAGGTTCTGAACACCACAAAACATCCTCTAATACATCTAAAAGCCTAGTGGCTGAGCTGGGTATCCTGTTACACCATCTCTTCTATAACCCCTGTAATTGTCCTGAATATGGTATTTGCTCTCATTACTTTGCCTAGATTGCAGTGGACTGTTATTGCCTACTCATAAATAGCTGCTGTGTTCCACCTTGGAGGAGACTGCATGCCACAGAAGTGGCAAGAAGGCTTTGCTGCTAAATAAGCTTTCTTGAAGTGGGATGGATGCCATGAGACTTAATTTCCTTTAAAAGCTTAGAGCTCCTTGGATGGAGGAGCCCAACATTATTTTATTAGCATTACCACAACTGTTAGGGGTATTACTAATATCTATCTTATTTTAGACATAATATCTGCTCAGGATCCGAAATGATGAAACTTGACTAGCTGAGTGAAATGCTGGGTCTCAAACAACATTTCTCTGGTGGCCACATAGTGATTGTCCACCAATGATCCCAGCCCCACCATAGGAGAGAATATAAACCCTGGAGGGGTTACTATAGTTAATTTTCCTTGGTATTACCCTACTGTGGTAAGATATCCACCTTCGATAGGGGTCCTGCCTGTCTCTCCAGCCTCAGAATAAAAATAACTGTCTTCAAATTGCTCCCAGCCCTGATGCAGAGATGTTCAAAAGGCCCTGTGCTTTGCTCAGCTGGTGTTTAACCTTTTCCCATGTCCTTGTCCTGGCCATGCCAGCCTTTACTCCCAAACAGAACATCTTTTGAGCTTTGCTCTCCTCACTTCTCTTGGTATGCACCCGTGGGCAGGAGGAAGGTGGGAAGGATCCATGGCATTGATCAATAACTCTTTCCTGTCCAGCCAGGAACCCAACCCGCTCAACTTTATTGCTGCAACCAGATCCTGGCTCGAGGGATGTTATGGCAACCAGCCTGGGCCGTGGGGGCCAGAAGAACAAATACCTCCCTAACAGGCATGACTTCAGCCAGCACATGCCCCGCTGCCCGGATAGCTCCTCTGACAGAGGAAGCCCCTGTGAGGATTTACAAGTCCCAACCACTTCCTGAAATCACCACTCCTGCTTGTTATCTCGCCCTCCCATCACCTGCAGGGTCCGGATACTGTTTGAAGGGAAAGGAGAGCCCTGAGAAGGAAGAGGAGGAGGAGGTGTGTGAGTCCTGGTGATCTGGCCATTAGGCTGGGGGATGGCAATGGACCCCGACGATGAAATATCTGAGCACTCTGGCGCAGTCTTTTTATTACCTGCAATGGAAAATGAGTGCCAGCTGCAAATCAGGGATTTCAACAGCCTCTCTGAAGGCATGTCAAGCATTTTATGGCTGGAAATACATTTAGGGTTTATTATGGGCTGCCCACTGATCTTTCCTGCATGCATGCAGTGGCTGGACCCTGTTCCCACCCTGTCTTTGGATGGGAAGGCGTCCCCACAAATTGATCGGTTTTCGGATGGCAAATTGATTGGTTCCATCTGCTGCTTCTCTACTTTCTTTATCCTGAGCAAGGATTTAACCTCACATTGAGACAGGCTGGAGGCTGATTTGGAGGACAGCCTCAGCCTGCAGTGGGATGCAGCATATGTTGCAGACCTGTCAAATGTCACACAGAGCAACACTTGCCCCATGGGTCCCTCTGCAGCAGGAACAGGCTCTCCCCTTCCCAGCACTGTGCCATCACCTACTCAAACTTCAGTACTCAACATTTAAAAACTCCACACTCTCATAGAGGAGCACCCCAATCATTTGGTCCCATGCTGGGGTCTTGGGAAAGTGAGCCAACTAATGACAACTGGACCACTTGGAGGTGAGAAGGTGGCAAGATAGGATGCAGCAACACAGCTTTGCAAACCAGCCTGAAAGCTCTACAGCAGCCTGGGCACAGCCTGAGCTGTTGGAGAAAACATCTCTTGGCTTCGCTTCTAGACATGCTACAGTCTTCATTGCACCACACACACCTCAACCATTCAAGCCCTTCTATTCAACCAAGTGCTTAATAGCTCCTTCCAATTCTTACTGACTGGCCTCCCCTCTTCCCATTACACTAGCATCATCTGGTGTTAAGAATTTGGATCTTGAAAGTCTGCAGAAAGTCATCACCACTGGTGATAAAACAGGAGAGGAGGGATAAAAATGGGGGTGTATGTGAGGGGAGGAGAAAGAACAAAGGAAGGAAACAGGGAGGGCCACTGGAGTAAACCTAAGGAGCTGTGGGGAAAGTCAAGGTCTGCTATGTTGTACCCCCTGAGAGAACAGGGCTGCAAGGTCTCAACTGGAAGAGGCACAGTCCAAAAGCAAGCTGGGAAAAATGGGGCTGTAAATCCATTCCTGCCCAGTGCTGTGACAACTGTCTTGGCCTGAGCCATGGCTGACATCTTGCCCAATGCCATGGCAACCGTTCTGGCCTGTGCCACGGCTGTCACCTTGGCTAACCCACCCCAGTTGGCCACTGAGTCTACAAGCACACCACCCTGTCATTCTGTATCTGAATACACTGTAGGGATGGTGAGTCCTTCATTAAACTCATAGTGCCCACGGCCCGGTCAATAAGGAAGGGTCATAGCACCCCTTGGTGCCTTGGCTCTGGGTGCTGCTTGCTTGGCAGCCATCCTCCCTGGACATGGGGAGCTACACAGTGGTGTCCTGCTGGGGATCCCAGTGTGGATGCCCATCCCCTTGTTTACTCCTGCTACCATCTGCTGGAAGGAATCAGCCTGTGCACATGGAAACTCTGCTGGGAGCCATAACAGGGACAGCACAAGGACGAGAGCAGCACTGGGGTGAATCTGCCCATGGACAGAACAAGGATGAGGGCTGTGTTGGGGTGAGTCTCTCTGCTCTCTGCCTTCCCATCCTGTGTTCCGAGAGACCAGGACACCCATGTGTCTCTCCTAGTGCTGTTTAAAGACTGCAATATTGGAAGCTTCCTTGACCCTGACACCACCCTGCTCTAGAGCCTGGCACAAAGCATTGGTTTGGTTTGAACCTCAGTTACCCTGTTGCTACTTAGAACACTAAGCTTTGGCTCAGTACCCTCCATTTGACTTACTGCGAGTGTAAACATTGTCCCTTCCTAGATAGATGCCATCACCTTCACCATGTTCCCATCCCTGCTTCTCCCCACCATTCCCAAAACAATTCCCATTGAGCAGAGCTCCGCTGTCACAGAAATGCAGCCACGCCTTGAATGAGGCATGAGGGCTGCTCATCTGTGACCATCTGGGGGAAAAAACAGTGCTGAAAGCCAAAATACCTGCTCAACACACTCTCCTGTGCAAGCTGGGACTGGGACTGAAGACAGTCAGTACCAGGCTGGAAGCTTCTATATTTTTGTTATGGGTTGTTGAACAAATCACACAGTTTTACCCCACAGGGTATCATAAATAAGCAATGAAAAAGCAGAGAAGTGAAAAGGAAAAGTATTTGCCTACAAGAATATTCTACAAAGCAAATGAGTCAAAAGGATGTGGACTGAACTGTGCAGGGCCTGGTATGTCTAAAAGCAATGTTTTTATAAGGTAGGGAAAGTGATTTAAGAGTCTGCAGGTAAACATGGGCTGGCATGTATTGTTCTGGGGAAAAGTGGCAGAATAAATATGCAAATCCTTCTTATGTGACAGCCAGAAGGGTGGAAATGATTATGAAATAGACCTGAAGAAGTCTGATTAATAATTTATCCTCAAATGGAAGTTGATTCTTGGCTGAACAGCAAGGATAATAAGGCTGAGGAATCAATAAGAGCATTTACAACTCTGTAAAATGCATTTACAAGTACAAAAAGATGGGTTGCTTTGTGGCCATGCCTTACATGAGCTAGGAGAGAGGGAAGGGAGAGCACACAGCAGTGACTGTGCAGCACTGGGCACACGGACAAATCTGGAGAGGGAGCTGGGCGTCATCTCTGGATCATTACTGCTACCTGAATGATTCTCCACCATTAACACTGGTACTGACAGCCCATGGAGGACACATTAATTAAGTTCAGTCACTTAAGTAGGTTCACATAATGAATGCAGTGTTGACAGAGCAATTCAGTGGTATACCTTCAGCCAGAATGTAACTGTACTCAGGGATGCCATGTGGAAGTGACTGCCTGGACACCATGCGCTTGGGTGGCCTGTGCACATCTGGCCTACCTAATCCCCCTCTTCACCACAGCTGTATCATAGCACACATTGGTAGGCAACTCATCTGTTCTCACAGAGAAACAAGTGACCATCAGCCGCCTCCTTTGATGTACTCTTAAAACTTCATGCCTCAGATTTCTAAAAATTTCTTCTGCAAGATCCATTGGGCAACTGGAGGTTCATTGCTTGTCCACTCCACCTTCCCTGAGGAGTGGGTGTCTTAACAACAGCCCTGCTCTGTGATGTGACAAAACTAGAGGCATTTTTACATGGCCTGATTCAGAGCTGTGAGCAGGCACCTCTGCCTTGAGGCAAATGTGAAGGATGGGGTCTCTCAGCTTGGCTCCAGACTCTGTGACCCTGGAAGGAACACAAACCCATGACATGTAGTTGTCACAAACATCTTCCAGCCTGTGGTCCATGGGTTCCCAAAATGTCCCTGAAAAATGAGAAAGAACAGCCGCTGGGGTTGCAAATGACCAAAATCCACACTGCCCCTGGCAAGTTTTTCTTTGTGATGTCTTCTGAGAGCAGTGACATTTTGGGGGAGCAGAGGGAGGTGAGAAGGCAGCCCCCACTGGGGATGTGCCTGATACTGAGACCTTCCCTGCCTTGGGCAGAGAGTACAGAGAATAGATTTGCACAGATTTCCTCTTAGAGCTGCTCCTCCCCTGAGGGCCTTTGGCAGAGCATCTCCAGTGCCCGGATGGCACGGTCTGTCCCAGCCGAGTGGTTCCACAGTGCGAACACCAAGGGGAAAAATGGAGGCTGAAGGGACCCTGACACACAGTCTTGCAAGACAGCTCTCCCCAAACCCTCTCAACAGATGGGTGTCCAACCTGCTGGTAAATACTGCCAGTGAAAAAGGCTCCATCCCCTCCTGACAGCTTGTTCCAGGGTTTGTGTATGCTCAGAGCTGGAGGAGTTTCCCAACATCTGACCTGAATCATGCCTGCTGCAAATGGGGCCTTGCACTCCTTATCTTGTCCCCATGCTGAATATGGAGAGCAATTCACCCTTATCCTTGCATAAAAACCTTATATACAGAAATATATTTTACTTGCTGCCTTCTGGTCCTTTCATTTTTCAGACAAAATAAGCCCAATTCCTTCAATTTTCCTTCCAAGGTCAGATTTTCAGCATTTGTCTTTGTTACTGGTGCCAAGGAGTGGCATGCAGCACTTCCGATGTCCCACCTGCTGTGAGCAAAGAGGAATAATCAGCTCTAGATTGGACTCCTGGTCTTCCCCTTCACAGAGCATCAGCAGGACCTTATGAGAAATGGAGAAGAGCTCCAAGGATGATCAGAGGATTGGCACTGCCAAGGGTGAGCTGAGACCCTTCAGCTGGTGAAAGGTGAGAGGCAGGTTAGGTGATAAAAGTGAACGTTATTGAACAGGTAAATAAGGAATGACTGTCCACGATTTCTTTCAATGTAAGAACCAAGTCTGTCAAGTGAAAGCAGCAGAACAAACAGAAAGATAAACCCTTTGTGTACAACCAACCTGAGAGACTCCTTGCTTTGGGATACACAGAGATTACCTGGTAGAAGAAATTAAAAAGGGAACTAAAAAACAAATATTGGAAAAAATCCACAACAGCTGCTGTTAAATACAAAGCCACAATATTTGACTGAGGAAGTGCCCCATCAAAGATCACTGAAGACTGGGAAACTATTCTGAAGATACCTCATAGCACATTGACCCCCTTCCTACACATTAGGTATTCTCTCAGATATGGTGCAGGATTGTGAGGACCTTAGATTTGACACATTCAGGTCTTTTCCTGTTCTGGCTCACATCATGCCTTTGTTGAGCACCCCAGAACTCTGGTTACTTTAGTGAACTGCAGGCCTTGATAAAAAATGGGCTCAGCATCAGCTGTCAGAAGGACACCTTGGCTGTCTTAGTCATCTGGAGTTTCTCAGTAGCTAAAGAGAGGAGACCTGAGGAACATGAAGAAAGAGGGAAAAAAAGGCATCAGTGAGTCTTGAAGAAACTCACATGAGAACAGACCCAATTTACTGGTCCTATTTAGGAATTTGTCCTGTAGCATAATACACTGTGATCCTGAAAACGTTGCTCAGCTAGAAGTGCCTACTGGGCTCACGTGGGACTGAGGTCGGTGGATGCTGATCTGCCTCACAGCCTTGTGTACCCACAGCTTCCTTTAAGTCTCTGCCCCTGGACTTAAGGCAGTTTACAGCAAGATTTCACACCTCCCATCCCAACCAGGTGTGAGATCAATTTACTGATGGAGCAAAGGTCAAGCATCCCGAAGGGTGATGGTCAATGCAAAGTCGTGTCTTGGCTCATCTAGGCTGAAGCTGTTGGCAGCCATGGCTTTTGTGTCTGTAATTTAAGCCTCAACAGACAGAAAGCCCAAACTTTGTGAGGTAGCTCTTATATTATTTCACTTCTACCAACTTTGGGACTGTAGTACTCAAGAGCAGGAGATATTTCTTTATATTAAAGTCCTTCTAGCATGGGTTGAAAGATGCCTTTTGCAGATAGAGGACACTCAAGGTTTTAGAGGCCCCTGGTCTGTAAATGGTTTACTTCTACAGCAGGTCCTTCCAGGGAACAGTGCTGACTAAACTATCACACAGCTCAGATGTGTGAGCAGCAGCTGGTGAGACCCAGAGCAGGGCAGCTGAGGAGAACATGAGTTTTTACTCTGCCTTTGGGCCCAGCACTTGTCTGGTGGTCTCTCTGGTTCCTTCCTTAGTAAAGATCATGGATGACTTTGTTCAGTGTTGAGACTGTCACAGGCTGTCTCCTGGTCCTCCATCTACACACATTTCCACCTCCAGGGTGCTCAAAAACATTGAGGATGGTATTTCCTGTGGGAGACGGTGTAGCTGCTCTTATGGAGGCTGATGGCATTAGTAGGAAGGAAAGGGCGATTACTTAGATTAACAAGGTCCCAACACACGGACTGAGAGGAAGGGTGGGCACATTCGTGGGTTTTCAACACTTCATTTATTTTTGTAATCCTCCTGTTTCCCACCTCCCTCTCCATGGTGTCTTGGAAGTCAAGACTGACACTTGCCAGGATATGAGAAGTCCAGACAAAATCAGAATGATCCTCTCCAAAGCTGGAGTGGAAGGGAGCTATTTTTCAGCCCCCAGGGAGATCAAAGAGCCAGCTGGGTCTGGGGTTGCAGGGCTGGGCAATCCCCAGGTGCAGGAACTGGCAAGGTGTCAGTCATGTCCCCTGCACATGCTCCTGCAGACACTCAGCATATGACTTTAGGGCAGCTGGTGGCAGCTAAACCTTGGCCCGCACACCCCCTTCCTTGAGAAGCATGACGGAAGGGATTAAGTGGCTTGTAAGGTGACACGGGGTTGATCAGCTCTCAGTGGCATGGTGGGAGGGGAGATGCTGAAGTGGCTTTCCATCTCTGCTCCCAGGCTCCTCTCCAGTCTCTACCCAAACCCAAAAGTCTGTTGTCCTGCTGGAGGAGCAGCAGCTCCTGTATCTGCCACCCACTTTTCAGACCTTATCTGTAAGGCCTTTTCTCTCTAGGGGGCAAGGATTTGTCCCTCCAATCTCTTCTCTAACCAGTGACATTCCCAGTGGAGTGTGTCCACGAGTTGGAGGTGGAAATGATGCAAGAGGGCAAGCAGATGTTCTTCTAGCACAGCTGTGACAATTAGATGGGATGGACTCTGCAATCCCTCTCTCCTTCCTGTCCTTGCAGACCTGTGGCAAGGCTTCAGCATTGCTCAGAAGATGAAGAATGATTTGCAGCACAAAACTGCTGCTCTACCACAGGGACACAGGAGCCAGACATATCTAACCAGCTCAGCTCCCACAAGCAAATTAACCATCACACGGCACAGCACAGGGAGCTTCCCAGGGGCTTGAGGACAAATGCCACCATTAGGGAGGGAATCTCTGAATGCAGCCCTGTGGTGAGGGTGTGAGCTTCACTGATTTTGATCACCTCATCACTGGCCAGTTCTAACATGGTGATTTTCCCTCCCACAATGCACACAGAAACATTGTGGGACCCTACCACCATCATCAGACACCAAAAAAAGAGCTGTGCTGCATGAAGAGTTCTTTCTGCAAGCGCAGGTGGCTCCAGCATCTCCCTGTAATCTCTTTGCTCTGCTGTCTCTGTCTTCCTGCACTCAGCCAGCCCCCTGGGCAGACATTTCTGGATGACTCCTGTGCTCCACACTGGTCCAGCTCTTGTAACCCCCACTGCCAGATAAAGGACGGCAGCACATGGGTCTTGCTGACAGGGTCCTCACAGCCATGGGAAGCACGATTAGCAGCTCCTGTGGTATTCCTGTATTATCATATGCACTGTCAGCTTCGTTATTCCTCTGCAGCCTTCCCACCCGCCAGTGACACCCAGACTTTCTGTAACACAGATTCCTCTCATAGGGAGGCACCAGAGAGCAGGGAATAAATTTGTAAGATTAGTTCATGTGGTCAGGGCTGAAGCTGAACAGATTTTTTCTATCTAATTGGTTCACATCCCTGCAGCACCTGGGGACCCCACTGAGGTCAGGCACTCTGCACTTAATCAGTGGATCTTGGGTAGACCTACTGTGTTTTACCGGAAGAAGGAACAATTTTGATTGTCCGCTCTTCTCTGCTGTCTCAGGGTCAGTTGCTGAGCTTTCCTTTCCTATCGCAGGTGGTGTCAGATCAGGTGTTGGAGCACAGAGCAAGGCATGAGGATACTGCTGGCACAAAGTCTAGCTCTCATGGTCCTCATGAGCTTTGTTTCCCTGCTGTATCCCTCCATTCTCTTCCCCAGTCCAGGAGACTGTATGTCAGGCATGGCTGTGTCAGGGGTAGAGGTCAAAAAGCAGGGGAAATTCTCGGTGCTGTGCACAAGTGATATCCAGAACGGCTGCAGGGCAGGAGACAAGGCTGTACACTTAATCCTCCAGGCATGACAGCATGGCACTGCCCTGTAACAGGGATTTCCCTTCATTGTGAGAGCCCACTGGTGACAGCTCAATCCAGGAGAGGTGAAAAGGCTCATAACTGGCATCACTAGTGGAAAAAAATCCCTTCCTTAAGTGGCATCTCTAGTGGAAAATATTGCATCTCTAGAGTGGAAAAAATCCAGGCCAGCTCCTCTGGAGAACAAATCTCAGAGAGTATGGCTCTGTCTAAATATAAATCTCTCTGCGAAGGTCCCTCAGCAGTCCCAACGCTGTCCGGAGGTGATGGAAGAGCCGGAGGCAGAGGGTGCAATACAGACCTAGCAACATTAGAGGGAGCTTTGGGAAGGGGTCTGGGAAGAGTAGGAAACAATAACTAGATGTAAATTACATTTTGTGAGTTCGTTTAAATAAGGGATCCAGTTTAATCCCATCGAGTGTTTGCTTAGTGTACAGCTGAAAATTATCATCAACAATTTTATGCGCACTAATAAATTTAAGCCATTACTCTCTCCATCTGCAGCTTCATTCATATAGTTTAAGAATCAAAGTGATTTCCCTGTAAATTTCTAAGCCTCAGTAATTTACTCCAAAGAATGTAAATAGAAAGAGCCTGAAGGCCCAGAGACACAATCTTCCAAGCCCTCCCTCCCTCCTCTTCTCACTCATCTCAGCTGAAGATGATGAGAGATGTCCGGTTTGGTGAGTGAACAAGGGTATCACACTCTGATCTCTGACTGCCACTGGTGTTATCCTCCATCTGGACACAGAACACATCAGCCAGGGAAAGGGAGCCCTGCACATTGTGATGCTTGGTGTGGGTATAGCACCGTGCTCCAAGGCGGCTGCGAGGAAATCAATCATCTTTTATTGTTCTTTGCTCCTCCGGTCGGGGTGGAACATTCCTCCTAAAGAGAAACTTGTTATCCTCCCCGGCAGCGTCCCTGCCGAATTCCTGGCATCAGCGGCTATAAATAACCCCCTGTAGATGAGAACAGCATGTGGGCAAGGCTCCCAGGGACTGCAGCAGCACAGGATCCATCCTACACACACACACTGGGCCACCAAACCCCCAGCAGAACTTCCCAGCCGGCTAGCAAGGTTGTTCCCCTGTTCTTCGCTTAAAAGCCAAGGCAAAAGAGGCAAAGACTGCAAGGAAAGCAGCTGGCTGGGAATTCTCACTCTGGGGCTGGAGGCTAGGCCTGTCCAGATGGGGCAGAGACAAAGTCAGGATAAAGTTCTATATGTTTATGAGTTTTACAGTCTGGGGCCTTGAAATTTGGTTGGAATTAATATTAGGAAGTCTTGCTTCTTTTTTTTTTTTTTTTTCTGAGAATTGCAAAAATATCCCATCCCCAAGTCAGAACAACACCCACCAAGTCACAGCAGCCCCCCTCCCATGCCCAGAACTGTATGGTCAGAAATCTGGGTGAATATTTTTGTATGTGCCATTTTGAACCACTGGCTTTCAGTTTCCAGCATTTCATCAAACTATTTCACGGTGTAAATGTACAAATTCTTTTTAAGCTGAAAACATCTACTTTTTCATTATAGAGTCTGAAAACTGTTAAAAAATGTTTCCACTTTTTTTCTTTTAGTAAAATAGGAAACATGTCTAAAGCAGCCCAGGTAACAATTTAGCTTCAACAAAATAAAAGATAAAAATTAGTAAACTACTACTCAGCTTAGGAAAGGTGTTTATAATTTACAGCCAAGAAATGAGTGGATTACACAAGAAGTCTAGGCCAGAGAAAGGGCATGTTTGGAGGAAACTGGGGGTGGTAGACTAAAGTGCAATGGATGCTGCACAAAGATATAGCAAGAAACAGCTTTGGAGGAGAAAATCCATGCTTGTAAATGAAAAAGCATTTGGCTACGTAAGAACTGAAGCTCTGGGATTTGAACTGACATTGAGGCTACCATTTTTAAATGCTGCTACAGCATCGAGCACAATAAAGAGCTGGACGGAGCTCTGCAAAGTGCAGAAGTTTGCGAAATCCAGAGGGGAGAAAGAATGCTGAGAATTCCAGATGTTCAACACTTAATTAGAAATGTCCATCTTGTTCCCTCTCTCCTTTCACTGATCTCAAAATGATCTGCAAAGGAAGGTCCTCAAGGAACACTCTTTTCAGATCAGATTAATTAATTTCATTTTAATGTCAAGGTTTAAAAGCATCATACTGCTAAAATGTTAAAACAAAAAAGCTGTGTCTAAACATAGTAATTTTTGAAAATACAGAAGTGAGGTCTTTAAGCATTGACCAAACGTTTCCTTTGTATTTTCTTTCAGATGAAAATCCCAGGAAAATTAGGCACCACTCTGTCCTTTTCCTTAAAGTTCAGGGGACCAAAGCGTCAGGGGGAAGAAGCCTTCTTTCAATTGGCATAGAAATCATGTGTTTTAAAACATTATTTTATTACTCTTGTGAAGCCTTACTGACAAGTCTGAAAAATAATCTTATAAAGGTGGAAAACAATCTTATTTCTAAGCAGAAATAAACCATAACAGCCAGATACTTGTCCAAATAATTAACCAAGAAGTCTTTCAGTAATGGAAAACACAAAAAACTTCACATTTGGGATGAAACGCATTGATTGACTCATTTGACCTCAATCAGGGAGTAGCCTGGGTCTTTTCAAAAAACCAAGGGGAGATATGAAAGTCAAGCATGACAAGAAGCCCCTCCAAAAAGCCAGAGGAGGGATCCTCCTCACACCTGTTGGGTGGACAGACCCTAGCTTATCCAGTTTTCCCCTATCTTCCTACTAATATTCCCCAGAACTAAACAAGGCTTCAGACTGTCCCTAGAGACCTTGGAACTCTGTCTTGTTTAGGGTGACTGCTGGACATTCACCTCTGTTCAGGAGGGGACAGGAACAGCGTCTATCCCCACTCCTGGCAGGGTGATGGCAGCAAGCGAGGCCCAGGGGTGAGGGTGATGTGAATCCAACCCAGATGTGCTCCCACCTGGCTGCAGAAGCAAAGCAGCTGCACTGCTTCAGTGCAGGATGTCCTTATCACTTCTGGAAAGAGGAGGCTGAGAGAGCTCGGCTTGTTTAGCCCAGCATGACACCCGCTGAGAGGGGATCTGATTGCTGTCCATAAATACGTCAACAGGCCTAACAGCAGGGAAGAGCCACTGAAGCTAAAAGGGGACACTGGCACTGGAGCAAACAGGGCTAAAGCACAAGGAAAGAAAATGTAGGAGGGAAATTAGCAGCAGATTTGTAGCCAGCAAAGAGAGGCTGGAATAGGCATCCCACAGGGCCAGAGTGGGCCAACGTCAATGTTTGTGTAAGACAGAGCCTGCTCCGTCGGTGAAGGAGCTGCAGTACTGGATGTTCTCAAGGCATTATTCCCCAGCCCCCACAATGTTTTATGTGCAGGTCAGATGTGGCTGGTGAGAGGCACCTCTCTTTGGCTTGTCTCTCTGTCAGTGCAGATGATGGCACTGGGAGCCCCCTTTTCTCAACCAGCTGGACCAACATCTCTACTGGGATGCACTCCATCTTCCAAGTTCCAAAGGGCAGATGAATGTTTGGTTTTCCCCACAGGCTTCAGCCCATCTAAGCCATAACTTAAGCTGTGCCCACTCTCTGTGTTAGCAAGACCACACCGAGGTAATTTAGCACAGTTAAACATGGGTTGACTGAGCCACAGCAACATTATTCCTGCCACTGCTGGAGAGACCAGCCCTGGGGTGGTCAGCATAACCCACTGCTGAAGATGGACTTGCAGATTCATGATTGGGGTGGTACCAGTGAAGATCATGTTCTCTTCTGCCCTTTCTGCTCCACGAATAGCAACATCTAGCAGAAGGGCAGGGCAGCAAGGGAAAACAAGGGATAACCCAAGTGCTATAGACCAAGGTCAGATGTCACAGCCCTCAACCCTGACTGGCCCTAGCCCCAAAGCTGCCCCTGTGCAGCACAGCAGCTGAGTGGCTGTATTCTTGCTCCCAAAGTGCCACAGCCTAAACCCTGTCTGCAGATTTCCCTCTGTGCTGATGCAGTGGTGTCTAAATGCTTTTTGTGGATCGGGATGGCTCTGGGCTGGATGCATGATGTGTTCAGCTGTCTCGGGTTTCGGAGGGCAGCAACATCTGTGAGAGCATGAGGGAATGGCTGCAAATTGATGTATCACACATGCCTCCCATTCGTGTTGGGAGCTCGAGTGCTCCATGCTGATGGAGCCTGATGTGTTCGGGCTGCAGCCAGCCAGCTGGAGCCCAGGGACAGCAAACTGACAGGTTTCCGCCATCAGCTGGGCACAAGAAACCTGGATCTGGTCCAGTTTCTGTCCAGTCCCAGAGCAGGGATAACAGACAGCTCTGCTGGAGGCTCTCTGACGTCAGTGGCTCACACAGTGTTTGGTCTCAAGGGGATTTGAAGTGGGCAGTGCAAGCTCAGCAGGTTTGCACTGGGTGACCTACTTTGCCCCAGGCTAGATGTGAACTGTGTGACTGGCCATGGAGCTCCTCCAGTCCCCGCTATCTGCTTGGGCCAGACTTCCCTTTGCTCCTCTACGCCCAGTGCAGCTCATGTTTTATGACAAATTGAATTTAGTTATGTGGTTCAGTGACTCTGTGCCCTGGAATTCCCTCACCCCAAGTACCTCCTCCCTCCAGCGTGTGCTGGGAATCTGCTCTGAAGCAAATCCCCTCTGATATCGGCTAATCCTTTTTGTCTCACTCCACACCACCATGACCTGAGTTGATACTGCTCTCTCCTCAGGGAAGCAGACCCTTCCCCAGTGACCTGTTTAACAAAAACTGCTGCAGCCTTTTGCAGTCAAATACATGCTCAGCCATGTGCTGTCCTCTCTTATCTGGGCAGTGACACTGATTTTGGCTGATGGCAATTGGAACTGTAATTGGCATCCATAACACTCCTTTCCAAATAACAAGTTCCCAGGCAGCAGCAAACCTCAAAAGCTGAGAGCAATGCTTCCCCTGAGCTCAGTGACTGCCATGAAGTTTAGATCCTTGTGCAAACATCTCTTGAAGTGAAAGCCACCCCTGCAGCAGCACCATCACCTTCCCAGGCACCTTACCTCATGACAAATGGCTGTTTCATGCAGGCACATGACTAAGAGAAGATGCCCAGTAGTTGTCTTTTCCCTAGCAAATGTTGTGACAGTGGCTCTGGGGCAGGTAGGGGAGGGACACAGCCCTGGTCCCTCTCCTGATCTGCTCTCCTGACGACAGTGTTGTGTAAATGTTGAAATATGGCTCTTTTGTACTTCCAGTTATGAGAGGTGGGTATCCTGCTTCGATCTGTCTCTCTCATACACATTCATAACATTCAAATTTATAATGTAATCTTACTTGCCGTTCCATATTTATGAGAAGTTTTGATGGGTGTTTCTTTATGTGATAATATCAAGCAGAATGCTAACCCATTGCCTCAAACCACTGTAAAGTCGTTTTCTTACATAATTGACACCAGCATATTCTTTCATTATACAAGATTTAGCATGCATCTGCTCCACCATTGCACGGCAATAGATGACTTTTTCCAGAGTCTCCTATTATCAATTCAAATTAGCCCCATTTCCCGAAGCTACTGTATGGATTTTACAGTTGACAGTAAGGGAAAAACACAGGAGCATAATGACTCTATTAAATTATTCAGGCCTAGTTAAACCCAGTTCGGTCTGAACTGGAGAGCAAGGAAACAGGGAAGAGGGGGGAGACTGGCAAAAAAAGCCCTTAACTCCACACAACCCATTGGTTATAAAATGCAGCCATCTTTACAGTGAATTATAGAGTGCATCACCTGCAAGAAGCCTGGAAGTCCTTAATCAAAGAGAAAAGTCTGTCATATGACAGAACATTCATTTTAGTTAGGGTAATTGGGTTCAGCAAGAGGCTAAGAAGAAAAGTTTGGTGAGGAGATGGACATTTATCACCTTTTATCTTCCCCAAATTTTAGTCTGGTTCGCTTTTCTTTCCAAATTGTCTCATGGAGCTTCCTGCCCCATCTCAATCTTCTGTAAGAACTGGCAGCTGGACAAGGTGTCATTGGGTTTTGCCATCTGATTCCACCCTAACCAAACTCACTGTCCTTTGTTCCCTTGTTGGACAGACAGACAGGTAGAAGAGGATGGAGCTGTGACTTTGGAAAGGGAGATACTGTGTGGGAATGAACAGGTGAAGGGATGACACCTGGCTGCTCATGAAGGGACTACTTGGAAGAGAGAAATGGAACTAGGTGTTTTGACCAGACCACATTTAAAAATGGAGGACAGATGTATCAGGCTACCTGATGTGGCTCAGAGACTACTCAGGTAGATGGTAAGTGGATGGTAGATGCCAAGTTCCCAAATGGTTTTCTAGGGTCTCACACTAAAATGAATATATTAGCCACGATCAGCTGTAAATCTTAGACAAACAAGCCCTTCAATATTCAGTGTGGCCAGCAAGCCCCCTTCCTCTCTCTTGGCAGCCTGCTACCTGGTCTTCTCAGCCAGTTGCACCTTCAGGTTTGGCTTTGTGCTGCAGAAACTTTGAGCTCATTGCAGACAAATGCAAAACAATGGCTTCAGGTGTAGTGATGTTCCTGCCCCTTTGCCTGGATTATCAACAAACCCCAATGTTTATCTGTATCCTGTAGAGTCTGCACAGTGAGATAATAACAATTTGTAGGTTGCCCAGCTATGCCTTTTAACAAACAGCACTAAGCCTACAGCACTCTGTTCCCAACCAGACTCTGCCACCGCATCAAGAACTTTCATCTCCATGAGCAAAACTTTGCTCTAACCCGTGGTTGTGAAAGAATGAATAAGCAGTGGAGCAAAATCCCCCTGCTGTACACTTTTTTCAGGAGGAGCAGGAATGAGTAAGAGATTGTTGGGGGGTTTCTGTTGGGGGGGATGAAGACAAAGGCAGAAAAGCAGCAGGGACAAAGACTAAGGCCAGAAGGAGCTTTCTGGGAGGCATTCTGCATCCCTGGGTTGAGATTGCAAAAGGAACAAATAGCCTCCTCTCAGCTGCCCTGTCCTGCTTGGACATATTTGCTCAGGTTGAAAGCAGTGAGTCCAGTGCATGATAGGTTGATACAATGCAGCATGTTCTCTCACCGCTGCATTTAGCTCAAAGATCAGCTGCTTGGTTTTTTAAAAGTTGTCCTTCAAATCTGAAGGCCTTGGATTGAACTCCTGCAAGGAGCTGCAAAGAAGATCCCTTCCCCATTTTGTTGCAAGTGTTTTGGCAGCTCTGAAGTGTTTTACAGGCTGTGGAAAACTGGGCAGAGATTTTCTGTGGAACATGGTGTGCCAGCACCAACCACTGTGCTTGGTCCAGCAGCTGTGCTCTGTCAGCACCCCCAGTGCCTTGGTGATAGTTGAGGTACAATTCCAGGCTTGCAATGCCCTGAAATATGTGGTGTGGGTCAAAAGAAGATGGGACAGTTCCTATCACCTTGAGAATTCTGGCCAACCCAAACTGTTCTCCATTAGCAGAAATGAGCCTTTGGGACTAGGACAGAGAGCAGCAGTAGTCCTCATGCCCAAGGTGGGCTCTGAGGAGCTTGTAGACTTGTCTCATTTGGGATTTCCCCTCCAATCGGGTCTTTGTCCTCTTTTCTTCTTTCTGTTCAAGCTGTGCTCAGGCTTTTCTCACTTTGCCTTTTTCATCCATTGCTACTTGCTCCAGAAGCTGTTTCTTGCTGTCTCTACGACAGCGTGTCCCTGAGGTCTCACTGACTGCTGGGGATTTCTTTCACTTTTGCTTCATAGCCTCAGGTGATAAAGCCCAAAGAGAACACACCCTGGGGAACAGTACCCAGTAAATTGCTGGTGAATTGGAGAGGATAATTTAACAAAGCAGGGAATTTAGTAAATGGCTGAAATCACAGGATCTGCAGAGCAGCCAGTGGAGTCAGACTGAGGATCCATGCCCCAAATTCCTGCTGTCCTCGTGCCCAGCAGATCCCAAAATGTTTTAAAGCCAAGTGCCTGGTGTAACAGGGTGGCACAGTGTTTAGTCCAGCTGGCTGGGTGCATGGGTGCACAGGTCCTGTTCTCCAGCTGCTCTTTAGTCCGTGGGGGTGCAGGGCTGTCATGACCATCCCTAGTCTGCCTACAGGGTGTGCAGGAGCCCAGCTTCAAATTTCTCTGCCCAGATCACGGCTGATCTTTCCAGAGAATTTGCATCGAAGGGCAAAGTCTCTGCATAGTTTAGTAGCAGCTGTTTTGCCTGATTTATTGGCTGTTGCAAAGGCCTGTGTAAATGTAGCAAAGTGGTCTATTATCGCAAGATATATCCAGTGCCCCCTGCCTTGCTGATGACTGATGCCCTGATCCAGCAGCTTATTTAACACCTGTTCAGTTTTAAGCACGTGGGCCCAACCCTTTGAAGTCCTCTGGGAGCAGTGGCAGAGCTCATGTGGTCATAGTTTGAGTGTGAGCTTCAATATCTACATGAGTTGGGGTCCCAGTGGGGCTTAGCTTTGAAAACAGCAAGGGGCAGGACATAAACCAATCTCTGTGAGGACTTTTACCCACCTAGAGGGTGCGGAGAGCTGGATAGGATTAGGGTGGGTACACATGAACAGAGGTTCATCTCTTCGTGTCAGTGGGGGCAGGGACATGGCTGCTCTCACAGACTGCAAAATCCCAAGAAAATGGGGTATGCAAATCCACAGAGAGGGGCTAGCACGGAACAGGGAAGGTGAACCAGTCAGGTAAAACCCAAAATATCTTATATAGGTCCCTGTCAAAAGTTTTTGTTCCTAGTGAATGGAAGTGAAGCAAAACCAAGAGTACCCATTGATTATTCTCACCTCCCTTTTCTAGAGGGAGTTTTCTAGAAGTCAGATTACTGTGAGAAAGTGCTTTTGGAACCCAAATAGCCCCAGACAAGAACAAAGCCTGCTTTGAGCCTATTTTTTACAAAACATATTGAAATTTCTGGCCTGGCTGTGCCTGACATTTCTCTCTGTGTGACATCTAAATCTAAGGAAGTTTTTTTGTGGATACTAGGAAACCACTTCACCCCTTCCCCAAACCTGCTAATGAGACTATTGCTTTAAAACCCCAAAATATCTCACCATGGTAAATACTCCAGAGGACATAGTGATGAGACAGAAACAACCTGCAATATTTTATTTCATCTGTCCTGCATTCTTCATTTCAAAGGGGCATTTTCAATTTTAAAAATTGGTCAAAACTTTAACAAGGGCAGAAAAGGTTACAGGAGGTACAAGTTGTTAAAATGAGTTGGAGACACAGTGAATCCTGGAGTCGGTGATAAAAAAGAATGTTCTTGATGGGAAAATGAGAACAGTGTGACCCTGTCACCCATCTGCCAAGTGGACTACCCTTTTCCAGCAATGATGCCTGGTGTTATGACAGCTTTTAATTAAGCTCCCTGTTAATGATCTGGGAAGAGGCTGCTTCATTCCTGAAGCCTGTAGGTGGTAGTAAAGACAGGAACAGATAGTGAAATGACACCAAAATATTTAGCACCCGGTTTCATTCCCAGTGGGAGCTGGATGAAGCCCATGGGAACTCTGACCTGGGGTTTGAAATAGCAGATGAAGGTCAGCTTGGGAAAACACAGCTGATCTGCAAAGGGAAAAGTGACAGATGGGCCCCATGAGGCTTGTTCCAGTCCCAAACCTCAAATACCCATTGGTGGCTTGGTTTCTCACTGGGGGAAAGAATCCTGATCCATTTTCTCCTACTCCACTTTTCATGTGAGTTTCCACCTCTTCCCTTATGAGATCAAAGGAAAACAGTCTGTCTTTCTTTAAATGGAATAAGCAGAATGGAAAGTTACTATCTTTTTCTTTCCAATCTACATTGGTTCAGCTGATATTGGAACACAGGCACAGCCATGAGTAGCCAGTAAAGATGAGATTGCCATGGGAAAGGTGTTGATATGATTTGAGACTGAGCACAGATGCACAGAGGGAAGGACAACCCTAGAAAACCCCTTAGCAGCTTTGCCTTTGGCTGAAGTAGAGTTCCAAGGGTCATTTCCAGGCCTGTGACCTGAAAGCCATTGGCATAATTGGAAGACATTCAGAAAAAGCTATGAAAACAAGCAGAGGTGTAAAGGGAGAGATTTACAAGGAACTTTTGAAGGAGCTAACTGCAAGAGCTTAACTAATGATGACACAGTGAGGACACGATGATAGCTTGCAAATATCAGAGGGGTATTAGCACCAGGAGCCAGTCATGGGGGACTGAAAGGGCATAATTGAGAGGGACAGGCACCAGGGAAGGGAGGCAAAGAAGGAGCTTCAAGACAGCTTCCAGAGAACCAGGAGCATTAAGATATGGGATATGCTTTTCAGGCAATGGTTGGGAGCAATCTGTGACCTATGAACAGCCTGAACAAGGAGCTGAAATGTGTGCTGGGGAGGCAACACCTGGCATGAGGGGCAAGAGGGGGACAAGCTCATGGGCTTTTCACATTGCTGGCCCATGTGACCCCTGGTGTGACAGGCTGGTGCATTGCTGGGAAGCAACAAAGCACTGGGCACTAGAGGCAAGCATTTATGGAAGTTCTGGGAGCCAGTGCCAGCCAGCCATGGCTGGAAGCCAGTTGAGTCCATGCCTTAGTCACACTCACACATCAGCTGGGGTACATAGCCCAGGCCTTTGAAGTCCAATCCTGAACCCTTTGCTGGTGCCCTTCATGCCTTCTGCATCTCTCCCAAAGCTCCCCAGAGCCAGCTCTGCCACTGCTGCTCAGGCACCCTTCACTCTCTCTGTATCCTTGGGCTCTGCCTGCATCCCACCTTTCCTCCTTGCCCCTTTTCTGGAACCTCTGCACATCCTCCATGTCATGGCATGCCTGACCCTTCCTACCTCTGTTATTTCAGCTCTCTGTCTTTCCAAGGCAAGGATTCCCAACTATCCTAAGTAGCACATTAAGGGATCTTTCAATTTTTTTTATTATTATTTTTTTTAATACTGAATATCCACTGGCACCAGGGTCTGGAGAGCATGAGCAAACTGAGCCACCTCCCTGCATGTCCCCATGTGTCCCAGCAGTGTCAGATACAAGGTCACCTCTGGAGATGGGGTGCCATGTGGCACAGAGATGAGCCAGCCCTGTCAGCTGATGCAAACACGGCTCCCGCTCCAGGGAGCAGCGCCAGCCACGGTGAAGGGAGGGGATGGAAGAACAGGGGAAGACTGATTGCAGGGCCTCACCTTACATTTGGAACTCCTGCTTTCCAGTGAGCCCTGTCTCTCCCCTCTGCATCCCTTCCAGGCAGGATGAGGCCTCGCAGACAGGAGCCCCTCCATCCCATCTTCTCCCATCCACATAAGGCTGGGCTGACAGGTCCTGCTTCTTGCAAAAACCTCTCAGCATGTCTTTGAACAGAGAGACTCTTCCTCTGCAGCAGGAACCCCTTACAAATGGGATAGGGTGGGCCATGGCCAGGGGAGCAGTGCTGCAAATGGCATGTCACAGAGGTGGCACAGGGAGCGTGACAGATCAGCCAGCGCCTCTGCTGCTGGACAATCAAAGAACTCCTCCAACTGGTTGGATTTATCCAAAAGTGACATGCATCTGGGCTGGGGGTGGGGAGAGGGGGCTGGCAAGGGACTCTCCTTATGGCAACAGCTGGGACCAGGCCTAAATATGATTAATTAACATCGTAAAAAAAAGAAAGATCAAGACTGAAAGAGAGCAAGAGAAAGGGGAAACAAAAGCCCAAGTCACAGACACAATTAAGATTTATGGACCCAGAAGGATGAGGAGACTGGGGATGAAGAAGAACAAGGAAGGAAGGAGAAAGAGTGCCAAGAAGGTAGATTACAATTTAATGCTTCTTCATGCTCAAAAATTATAGGAAGAGGCTGAGTATTTTTCCCTGGGATGGGGGCTGCTGGAGCTTGGTTGGGCAGGAGTGGGAAGGTGGGGGTGGGCGGTGTAAGCTTGCTATACTTTTTGATGGGGACGTGTCCTGAGCAAAATGCCACTGAAGGAATGTGCAGGCATGATTTACACCCACGGCCCAGCCTGCCCAGCTGCATCGTGCCAGTGCTTTTTTGGCCCACAGGGACTCAATGCCATGGGATCCTGAGTGATGTGGAACAAGGAGGGTGCTTGTCTCCATCCCCCCAGCTCTACCCACCCACAAATGTCTCCTCAGAAGGAAGGGCTCAGAAAGTCAGCAGGGCAAGGTCAAAGGGCCACAGCAAGGTGCCCACCACTGCCCAAAGATTTTGCTAGACAATGCCAGGCCTGAAATTGAGAGGGAACAGGAGGTGGGGCAGGTGACACACTTTGGATGAAATAGGAACCATCTGGGACCTCTTCCCAAAACCGCTGACCAGTCCAGCATTGCTCTACCCCCGTCAACTCAGCTGTAATTTATGGAATGGAGGGTACATGATCCCAAACAGCCCTTTCACATCTCTGTTTAAGAGCTGTCTTGTACAAGCTAGAGTTGTGACATAGCATTGACATTTTCCTTCTGCCTCTCCAAGTTTGTATGCAACTGCCAATGGCTTCGCTTTTTCTCCTTTTTTTTTTTCCTACCAATTAGTAAAAACTCCAGAGGAGTTTGCTGGAAGCAACCTGTCCTCCTTCTCTTCCAATATCAACTTTCAAAGCCACATTTTTAAGATGTGCTTGGCTTTCCAAAAATTAGAAGAAACCCCTGGTTGTAATTTTTTATTTTGCCTTGCTAAGACCCAAATCGGAGTCAAGGGCTTTGCAGAATTATAAACATAACAATAACTAGGGGAGTTCTACTGAATTGAAAAGTTTCTGTGACGGGCTTGGTCTGCTTTATAAAGCATTTTATCAAAAAATATTTTGTCACCCATCTCCTTAAGCATTTACTGCAAATGAGCATAACTCATGAGCAGGACTATCCTTTGCTCTTCCTTGCTAAGGCATCAGTGTCACGAGTTCTGTTGTCTCTCACCTCACAAAGAAAATAAGGCTATGACTCCACTGACTCCATCCAAGTAACACCTTGTTGCTTTCCCCAAAACCTCTTGTAGAATGCAAAGCACCACCCTCCCAGGATCTCTGCATGCCCTCTGACCAGTTGGCTCCTGCAGCCGGCAGCAGATGTGAGGTGTGGCGAGCCAGGGGATTGAAATCTAGTAAAGAGGGAGATCGCTGCTGTCTTGTGCCCATGAACTGTGTCCCTGGGTAACTCCAGCCATGCTGCTGACCAGTGAAGGAAAATTTCCTCCACAACACAGAGGTCTACAGACTTTTCTGATGCTGTGCAAATCATACAGTGTTTGGGAAAGATAGGGACTAGCAGCCTTCTCTGTTTCCCAAAGTCCTGGAATGTTCATACCTGTTTCATAGAACAATGGAATGCTTTAAGTTGGAAAGGACCTTAAACTTCATCTAGTCCTGACCCCTGTGCCAAGGGCAGGGATGCCATCAACTAGACCAGGCTGCTCAAAGCCTCATCCAATCTGTCCTTGGACATTTCTAGGGTGCAGAAGATCAGTCTTGGTTACAGTGTCACAGGTGGGACAGGGGAAAATACAGAGTCAGGAGTATCCAGTATCTTGCCCTGAGGGAATGATGCTCTTGTGGGAAGGATGTTAATCCTGGGTACTTTACTGCAGTGCTTCATGCTGTGCAGAAAGGGACTGGCAAGCAAAGCACCAACAGAATGGCATCAAATTGATGTCACAAAGTGGGAATAAGGAAAAGTTGGGGGTGTTTGGTTTCGCTACAGCAGATGGGAAAGTAAAATAATATAAGGAATTTAAGAATTTAGACCGGAACCTTGACTGGACTTAGCACCCATCTGGGCTGTCCTTCATCCATCCATCCATCCACGGATCTTCCATGAACATCCATTCATCTGTTTATCTTCCTCTTCCTGCCTGCAGTAATTGTTGGCACAAGGCATTGCACAGAGGAAACCAGCTGCAGAGCGCAACGTCAATTTGCGTGGTACTAATTCCCCAGGAATGATGCTCCATGGTCCTGCAGGCTTCTGAGCTGCCCTCTGTGCATTAACCCTTTGTGTGCAGCAGAGCAGCCACCTGAGCATTCCCACAGTGCAGGGCCTGCTCTGAGAAGAGCTCTGCACCCAATCTGCTCCCCATTATATCAGGACACAGGGAGGCTGGTGGTGAGGCCACCAGGACCTGGAGCAAGCAGAGAAGAGATGGAAGCAGAGAGACAGGGTTTGGATGCATGCTGATAGGAGATAGCCAGTGCGGAGAAGTGAGAACAGGAAAAATAAGGACTGTTTGAAGGAAAATAAGCAAGAGAGAGAAGAGCATTCAGCAGCTGCAGTGCTGGGTGCAGATGTAATTGTGCTGTGCACTGGTGTCTTGAAGGGGTCCTCCAGGGGAAGATGGAGCTGAGGGAGGTCATAAGAGGCAGCAAGACGTGGTGCCCATGTCCCTTGGAATGGGCAGTGTTAGCTCCCCAGCCTGGCAGGTGCTCTTCCCATGCTGTTCCTCAGCCTCGCCAGCATTTTTCCAGCTGTGTCCCCTCTCCAAGGAAAGCCCTGATTTCATCAGGAAAATGGCAAGAGAGGACACTCCAAAATGGGATATTGATGGTAATTTACCCTTCAAACCCCTGGAACTGCTGTGGGCAACAGTAGCTGGCATGCTGAAAGTGAGCCACATGTCCCTCCCATCAGGAATGAGCAGACAGCATCCCCACCCAGGTGGTTATCCCATTCCTGTGGCACTGGGAGGCTGCCCTGGTGCTGTGTCCAATTAGGGAGGGAAGTAGTGGAGCTGGATAGGGTCTGTTGGCCAGGACATGGCAAGGAGCAGTGAGAACACAGCAGGTCAGTTCTGTGAGAGGTTTTTTACCGCATTACTCAAGTGTGTCCCTGTGTTTCTGCAGCTTGGACTAGACTTGTAAAAAAGCTGAGTTTTATTTATTAGAGGCAAATGTCAAACATCTCTGTCCCTTTTCTCTGGGATCTATCCTCAGATGGCTCTTGGTGCATCTTAAATCTGACCCAAAATGCTCCACACTGATGAACTTGGAAATGGGACAAAGTGCTCTGAGCTCATGATATGCCCTGTTTGGGCAAGTCATCAGCAAAGGTTTTTCTGATGCATTGGATTAAGGCACCTTTCTTTTCACTCCTCTTACCTGCAGCACAGATCACACTGGTGTCAGTCTCACTGCTTCTGGTTGACAGGCTACATAAACCAGGGGAGTCCTCTAGAAACCAAATCCCCCAGGATCTAAGGAATACGTGCTGAGAGAAGCTAGAGTGTGGTCTACATGCCTGTGAAGCAAAGTATCCCCTTTGGAAAGATATTCAGTGGTATATTCTTCTCTGGTCTCAGCATCACCACATGGCAGTAAGGTACAAAATCCTTGTGTCACTCCTGTGTTCTCTGCTGCTTGGTTCCCCTTGAATTTTGTGTGGCAAGGCTGGAAGAAGACACAGCAGCTGCTTTTGCTATTCTGTGCAGTTTTCTCCACTCCTTCACATTCTTCTTCACATTCACTACTTCCCTGTTCTCTCCAGCTTTTCTACAAAGGTAAGTCTTCCAGTCTCCTTGTCAGAGGCTCAGCCAGACATACCTAGGCAGGAAAAGCTGCAGTTTTCAGAATCCTTGTAGGGAAAAGAAATGGCTTAATGCTTAAATACCCTCCCTGCCATGTCGACACCTTCCTCCCCCCGACCTGGTGCATGTTGAGCGAGCAGCAGGGTACCCCAGGGAGCTCTGCTCCAGCTGCATGCTCATCAGCCATACGGGGAGCGCGCAGCGGTGCTTCGCCACTAACGCTCACCGTGTTTAATCACACATCTGTGGGTTCAAACAGACTTAGCCAGCATGGGAAGGGATGCACCAGGTAGCAGCAGGTGACAGAAGTTGCTGATTCTGGTTAAACTGTGAAAAACTGATAAGCTAGAGATAGGAAAGAGGCAGTGCCATGGGAAGCAGGGAGCTAAGGGCATCCTGGCCTGGGCAGCCTGGGTAAAAAAACACCTCTGTGTGTGTGTGTGTGTGTGGACCCATGTTCATGTGGGAATACTCAACTGCTTGTACTCCTTTGGATACTGTAGGCTGTGCAGCCTGGGTCTGCCATGTTCCCACTACCTGGCTCACATGTGGGTTGTCAGTGCCTGAGCATGTGGGGGATGTCTCCACACACAGAACAAATCCCCCACAGGTTTGGGCAGAGACATTTGTGAAGCAGTCAGTGCTGGCTGCAGTGATCCCACGTGGGTGTGTTGGGACAACAATGTATTGCTGTGTGTGACAGAGCTGGTGTGGGCGTTTGGCAGGAGGAGACCTTCAGTTTTGTGTAGGTGTTTGCTGAGGTCTGTGTCTGTGAGATGTCATTTTCTTTATTTGTTTGCATGCACCAGCAAAATAATGAGCAGGGGTGCCATATCTCAAGCACTGGGAAAAGATGAAATGAAGTTTTTGGATCTTGGAGTCCCTCTTCTTGCATGTATGAGTGTGTGCTTGATCTCCCTAATGACAAGTGCATGAGTGCAGGGACTGTGTGTGCCCCACACACGTTCCATCAAATGCCTGCATGCAGGCTCCTGAGGAAATAGGTGAGTGGGCTGTGGTGTCCAGATGTTGGCCATGGCAGAGCCTGCATGGCACAGAGGCAGCTCAGAGCAGCCCCTCTCTCCTTGTGTCCCTGGCACAGCCTCTCCTGCAGCTGAGGAGAGGGGGAGATGTCAGCCTGGTGCCAGAGCCAGGCACAGCTGGCACACTGTGCCCAGTGGTGAGGAGCTGGGCATGGGGACCTGATGCTGCAGCTCACGAGCAGCTATTTAGGCAGTTCCCACTAGCCATCAGCACAGGCAGTCATGAGGTACCCTGGGCTGTATTTTACCCCAGGGATGGTCCCCAACTGCCTCTATACATGGCCTGACCTTCATTCTGTCTCTGCTGTCCCTGTCCCCAGTCCCACAGTGTCCTCCAGCCTCCTCTCCTGCTTTGAGCCAGCTGGCAGCCTTCATGCCCTCCCGTTTCTCCAGCCAGCTCCTTGCTGCCTCCTGCCCAGCCCAGCTCACTGTCCTTTGGTCCCAGCCTTCTCTGTGTCTCATACACGGGGTGTCCTGGCTGGCAGCCACACTGGGACGGCTGGTGGAGGGGACAGGTGGGGTCACAGGCAGTCTCTGCTCTGCAGCACGGCACAATTTGGAGCTGCATTTGACTGCCTCAGTGGGAGGGAGGCGGACGAGGTAATGGCTGCTCTTTCGGGAGCATGAGCATCCATCTGGTGCGCTGAGGGCACAGGGGGTTTGGCACCCAGGAGCTGGCTCTGCCACCACGTGGGATGGAAGGGCCAGGTCTGAGCTCTGCCTGGAGTGGAAAACTTGTCCTTCCCTCTGACCTTGGTGCCGAGCAGTCCCTGTGGAACAATGCATCCCTCAGTCCCTCTGCTCTGCAGCAGCTCCCCACATAGGCCAGGCACAATCCAGACTTTTCCTGTCTCCTGCCAGGCTGTGTCATGCCCTGAACTGTGAGAAAAAATCAGGGGGATACTGCTCTGGGTGCTGCACCTTGTGCCATTTGTATCAGTACAAAATGTGAATGGAAGAGTATTTTATACACAAGGTGTGTTTGCAAATGACTGGGTAGCAAACCAAAGGGTGAGGAGTCTGGATAGGCACAGGAAATTCCCATAACAGTGCTGCAAATCCTCATGAGGGGTTGAAAGGGAAAAGCAGCAGCAAGATGGGAGGCACACAGCTGAGCTGACTAAGAAGGCTCTCCAGTGGGAGTAGAGCACATTTAGGCTTGCTATAAACCCCAGTGAAAGAAAGAAGAGGATTTAGCATATTTTTCTGCTCTTCTCACTTTACCTCTGCAACACTAGTTATATTTATTTCCCTCTTTTGTTGTTTAATAATTCACCTTCTGTTTTCCTCAAACTTTGATATTTGTTACTGTGCCCAGAAACACAAGGTAAATGCACCCCTTGGATGCCAACACATCTCTGCAGATGCAGGATCCTGCTGGAAAGTCCTTGGGAGGAGAACTCGGACACTGGGGTGCCAGTATAACCTCAGTGTTATTGCTGATAGATTCACAGTTCAGTCTGTCTTTTTAATGTGTGTCACTTTGGGATCTGAAAACCCAGACTGGTGAGTTGAAGTCACCTTGTGCTGCAATATCAGGAATGCAATATTAGAGTGAAGCTGGTGACTTATTCTCATTCCACGGGAGGTTTCTCAAGTGCAGGTGTATGCCAGATAGCAGCTCCTCATCCGGAAAATGTTCTTGGGCTTACAGGCTCTCCAGGATGTCAGGGGCAAGATGGGATCAGGACCTACAGCAGTCAGACCTGAGTGACAGGGTTGGCAGAAGAGGAGTGAGGTTGAAGGGTTTTGAGCACCATCCTTTTCTTTGCATGGATTTATTCTGAAAGGACTCACTACATCCCCACTACCTGCTGCTGCACAGGCACCCAGCACCACCCCAGCTGTAGAGCTGAAGCTGGAGTTTGAAGTAGGAAGTCCAAAGCTGCTCCTTCACCCAAGAAATCTTTGAGGCACGAGGGGGAAAGTTTGCTAATGGATGGCACATGCAGAGTCCACAGGATATCAGCTGACTCTCCCATCTCACAGAAATACCAGAGGCATCAATAATTCATGTCACCAAAGCCCTCATAGCCGCCTGCAGCCTGCAAACAGCACCAACACATTTATATTGATCCCCTCTCACTCCTCTGCACCCTCCATCGCTCTGGATCTCCAAAACTGAAACCGTGGCTCAGTTTCCCTGGCATCACGAACAGCCAGGGCTGTGAGAATGACTCACAGCAAACGCACCCGGTGCTCACACCTACTGCCCCATCCCATCCCATCCCATCCCATCCCATCCCATCCCATCCCATCCCATCCATCCCATCCCATCCCATCCCATCCATCCCATCCCATCCCATCCCATCCCGTCCATCCCATCCCATCCCATCCCATCCCATCCCATCCCATCCCATCCCAGGCACTGTCCCCAGCCCTGCCCGGCTCGGCAGCAGTCCACACCGCCAGGAGAGCGCCGGGCAGCACAAACCATCTCTGCCCGCGGCCCCGCACGGCAGGAGCCCCCACGCCTGCTCAGCAGTCCCGGCTGCTCTTAGCTTCTCCCTACTGAAGAATTATGTAGCATGAAGAAGCAGGCTCCACCATCTTGAACTGGCAGTGAACTTTGCTTTCTACATATAAATACAGATAGCAATCACACCCCAATCAGCACACAAGCTTCAGGGCATCATCACGGCAACTCTAACTTTCCCATTACGATAATGTGATTTTCACTCAGTCTATAATATCACCAGCCATGAATAAAACAACTGGCTTTTTCTCTCTTTCTCTCTCCCTTCCCTCTCTCCCCCCTCCCTCTCTCCCTCCCTCTCCCTTTCTCTCTTTCCCTCTCTCGGATCACAGTCTTTGCATACTAATGATGGCTGAATAAGGCTTCCACGGTGCGATCTCTGATGGATAGGGAGGTCAGGCTCTGGCTGGATCCTCGGTGCTCTCCAGTCCTCTCACACACGGCTTCATCTCTCTTTGACCTCCTGGGTATGTGGAACCGGGCTGGACTGACAGACGTGGCTGGACAGACAGGCAGTCGCTGCCTTCTTGTCCCCCCTGCATCATGCCCCTAGAGTGGGGCAGGGACATGCTGCAGTTTGTGGGGCAGAGTAGAGGAACGTCCTGGTCCCTGAAGCCTACTAGCCCCTGCCCGGATCCCTGGAGCATTTCCATCTCAGCTCGGATGCTCTGGTGTGTGGGAAATGTGTCAAGCCGGGATTAATCCTGCCCCAGGGCACCCCCACCCCTGCTGCTCAGCCAAGCTGTTTGTCTAACCCCGTTCAGGTCTGCTGTCCCTGAGGATGTATGGAGGCTAGATCAGGGAAGCGATCCGACTGAAAACCACCCTACCACCAAAAAAAAAAAAAAAAAAAAAAAGGAAAAAAAAAGGAGTAATTTCTATAATTCCTATAGGGATCAGGCAAGTGATCCAATCCACTACACAGAGCAGCACAGTTGCAGGGAATTTACTGGATTTTCCCACTGAGAGGCAACTTGCTGGATCAGACCATCCTCTTCTGGTTCCCAACATGATTAACAGCTACTGCAGAGGAGAAACCCCTTTCGCAGGCTTCTCAAGAATAGCCCCTGACCAGGAGCTCCTGCTCATTTCAGCAGCTCCAAAAATTGAAGCCTGATGAGTTTAAACCAGCCAGAAAGGGCTCATGACTGATTTTGGTGATTTCTGGCAGACTGAGCATCACTGTGCATGTTCTGGTGCAACTGGGGCACCACTGTCCCTGTAGCACATGCCCTGCTCTGCATTCAGTCCCAGCAAACATCCCGTGCCTGCTCTGCATGCCTCTAGCTGGAACTGGCACCCAGCTGTCATAGGAATGGCATGGTAGGGAGCACTCCCATATGGAGAGACTCAAGATATGTCAGTTTGATTTTGTTTCCCATTCTCACTCCAGAAACTATCATGCCAAAGCACAGAAACCCAGGAACAATTTTGCACTTTCCAGACCATGCTGATCCAACATGCAAAGCCAAAGTTCAATTCCCTTGCATCCTTCCTACATTTGTCTGCTTTTAAAGTTTTCAGAAGTCTCTCGTTTGGGAGCAGTTGTGGAGCACTGTGAGCTTTTCTAACCCCAGACTCTGTCTCAGAGAGAAAAGCATTGTTCCTTTAACTCGTCTCCACCCAGTGCTTTGCTTAAGATTATTATCTGATGTGGATAATTAATTCTTTTGAACATCAGCATCTGGCCCTGGAAGGGAGCTGTGCTGGAGAGAGCAGCAGAGCACAGGATTGGGTTATAAGGTGCTAGAACACCTGTTTATGCCTTTTGCGTTCTTCCTCAAATCTATAAAGCAGGAGAGGGAAGGAGATAGGGTCGCTACTCTGCCCCAGAAAGGTCCTGTGGGTAAGCTGCATTGTGGAAAAGACTAGCTCTCCTTCTTGCAAGATAAAGGAATGTATTGAGTACTAATTGCTCAAGTGGCTGTTGAAATGTCAGTGTTCCTCATGAGCACTCCTTGCTGTGTCAGGAGAGTTGCAGGGTGAGTGTTGAGTTACTGGGGCCCTCCAAAGGCTGAAGCAGCAATAAAAGGCAATAGGAGCAGAAATGGGATAGGATGGCACCAAGACTTTGCAGTGGCTGAAATTGTGGATGTTAAGTGTGTGCTTGCAAGTTTTGAGCGCTTGAAGGGAAAAAACAGGCAGGAAAACACAAGGGAGCAGCAACATCCTGCATGGGGCAGACTCTGATGCTGTTAATCTGTGCCAATTCCTCGGATGGGCTGTGGCTGACCTGTGCATACAAAACCAGCCCTGCATGCCCTAAGCCTGAAAGCACATGGCCAGGGACACATTCATGGCACTGCTGTGCAGCACTGCCACAGCTCCTGACTGCTTTGCTGGAGACTCACACAGGGAGATGGAAGACTCGGTCCCTGCGGCTTGTCTCTGGGACAGGATAAGCAGGGAAGGTGCATATTACAGACACTGGAATACTAGTTAATATGTGCCATGAGGTGGCAGACAGGGCATCTCTCAAAATGAAAGGCTGGGACAGGCTACCTGTTCACTCCTGCCTGCGAGCACTCACGACTGTTAAGTGTTCTTATATAAATCAAGCTTCTTTCCCAGCTGATGGCTGTCCTTGCAGTATAAGTGGCTTTGGGGATGGCTCTGTCTCTGCCATCTCTCAGGTGTGATATAGGCTGATTCAGAAACTGTAATGGGTCCTGCTGCAAGCAGCATGGAAGGTTCCCTCTGCAGATGAGAAAAGTGTGCTGGAGTGGTATAGCCCAGAAACCTGTGCTGGGATCTATTGCACGTCTTCTCCCACCCCCAGCAGTAGTCAGGGGTATGGGATGCTTTGGATTTACAGAGACAGGGAGTGATGAGTCCTCATGTTTGCAGCTGCTTTTGCTTCTTCTCTAGCTGAAAAAGGTTTCCTTGCCTTCCCTGACATAAAGAGAAGAGCAGAGGTGCTCCAAAAAGTAGTAGGCATCTGTGCCAACTGATCCCGGCACAGGGCTCACCCCACACAGCAGGCTACGAGTCCCCTGGTGGCTGGCTGAAATGGATGGGGCTGTAATGGAGGTACCTGCCGGCAGGGCTACCTGGGAGACACTCTTATCTGTCATCTGATTTATCCAGGTTAAAAGGCTGCAATCAGTCACCAAGGTAGATTCATTCCCCAGTAAATAGTGCCCGAGGGCTTCCAGGACCTATTTTACTGCTAAGCACTCTCTTTCCAATGCTTGAATACCTTTGTTCCCGATGGAGCTGTTGCTGGCTGATATATATATGATATGGGGAGTCCCGGTGACTTTTTTATTTTTGCTCTGTACAGCTCCTGGCCTTGTCTCGGCTGCATTGGGCTGCACGATGAATTATCTGTCCAAGGCTTTCTTGCGTCTGGGGGCAAATCCAGCCGAGACTGCTCTCGGCTGCCGGGAGAGCTGTCTCTATGAATCAGCTCTGCCTGAAGCCGGGGCGATTGGCACAGCAAGAGGAGGGGCTTGGAGGGGAGGGAAGTGATGCTCGGAGTGCTGATGGGGTGGTCAAGGTTTTGGGCTGGGGGCTGTGAGAGACCAACCTCTCCCACCCGTGCTTCTGTCACTGGGGCACTTGGTGATGTGGTGACAGAGCTGGGCTGAGGGACAGCCATATGCTGTTGTACCCAAACAGTTGCTTTCTCCAGTGACTTTTTCCTGCTGGATCTGCCTGGAGCCTGTCCTCTATCACAGGCCTTTCCAGGTTTGGCACCTCCAGGGCCAGGGAGGCTTCTGGAGCTGTGAAAAGCAGTGACTGACATTACTCAAACAGTGGTACCTAGACCCCAGTGATCCCCAGGAAAAGGACACTCTCTGCCCTCTGGGGTTCAGCTGCCGCCTCTCATGGCATGTCACAAAACCAATCTGATTTCTTCTGAGCACTAAGGTCCCCTGCCCTAGTCCTGCTCTTTGGGGGTATGTTTGTATTTGACTTGTATTTGACAGTAGCAGATTCTATCCTCATTTTAACTCTTTACTTATTTTTTTCATCCTGGATGAACCCAACAATAGATTCCCCACACTGCTGGCAAGGTGCTGCCATCCCTATCCAAGCTTCAGGTGCTACCTGCTCCCCCATCCCAAAGGACAGAGGAAATGCTGCATCCTGCCCCCCTTGTCCACTACACCTTGTCCTTATGTACCTTCAAGCACTTATCCTGCAAACATTTGAGGTTTGACTGCTTTTATTCCTTTTCCTGTCTTTGAAAAACCTCTTGTGTAGTTTATCAACCCAAATCAGTTTGTTAACTTCCTCCTGTTCTTCCCATCCCCTCCCACTCCTCCTCCCACTAATTGGAGTGGAGGACTAATGGAGTATTACTGTGAGGGACTAGGCAAGCTTCCCAAAGTGCTTACCTAAGAGGAGAGCACTTTGACTAATAGATGTGCAATAAGGCTGTGCATCCTCTTGTCCTGAGAGTGGGAGGAGGGGCCAAGAGTACAGAGCAGAGCTGCAACTATCAGTATTACTGGCTCTCTCCAGATATCCAGACTGTACAGTTAGACCACCTCTCAGTTTCACCTTTTGGGGTGGGTTTTAAATCTAACTTTCCCTTTGATAACACCACAGCCAGGCGGATTTGTCTCCCAGTAGGTGCAACACGGTCCTTTGCCAATTACAGATACCAGTTTTCCTGCTTGGGCAAAAGAGGACTTTTCCCCCATGCTGTGTTTGTACAACACCCATAGGAAAGCTCCTTCAGACCCCCAAGGGATGTTCTGAAGTGCCTGCACCAGTACTTTGAGTATTGGACAAAGCTGTCCTGGGACAAAACACTGGGACAGCCAGGAGAGCAGCATGGGTCTGTCTGGAGGCACAGAGCACTTCAGGAGCTGCCCTGTACCTACACCTTCCTTCCATGAATGTCATAAGAATGTTTTTCCTACAATTCATCCACCTTTGAAGCCTCCTATGCATTTTCCAGGGGCCATACCCAGCACTGGAGGAGGGTTTGAAGTTGTAACTATGCAGAACCACAAAACCTGAACTTTGGAGATGCACTGGGATGATAGGCTGTGATGATCAATATGTGCCCCTATCCTTGCTCCTGCAATTTGGTTTCTGAACCAATGCTAGGCTGCAGAACCAATTAGATCAGCCTGATAACCATCACCAACGTCATCTGCAACCTTCAAATGTTTTGTAGCTCAGTCCCCTGGACCCCTGGGGGGCATCACACTGACATTTAAACATTGTAAATGGCAGCGGTGCTCAAAAGCACCAGGAGAAAGGTCAAGTGCTTCGGTAAGAAGTGGGCAGATGTGGGTCTGCACATGGATATTTGCTGGTTAAGTTTAGGGAGATATCTTACCTTGGGAGAGAGGCAGCAAATGTAGCTAAATGCAAACTGGGGATGGGCGGATGGATGGGAGAGGTTATAAAAATGGAGAGGAAGGAGTGAGCTTTGGGGAGGAAGAAAGTACTTCCAGAAGCCAGGTTTGGGGTACTAAAGCCATGATGTTTATGAAATGTGGGTGCTCAGGTTCAGCCGACTCCTGATGGCTAGGTCTGCAGGGGACAGCTTACAGCATATTTCTGAGACCCCTTGTTTTACCGGGGAACGTGCAACTTGCTTAGTGGATACAGGATGTGCAGGTGGCCAGCCCTACCTTTGTTTTGCTTGGGCTCTCCAGGTGTCCCAGATTTCTCTCTGCCACTTCTTACTAGGAGCCACCCTCAGGGTGTCTGACCTCCCAGCAATCTCACCTAGGTAAGTGCTGGCTCTTTGGAAAGCTCTTGTGTGTTCCTGGCTTTGCCCCCTGATTAGCAGCAGCACTATAACTGGAGAGATGGAGTGACAAACACAGGACATGTTCAACTTGTCCAGCTTCCCTTCCTACAGTCAGCCGACTGTCAGTCAGTCCCTGCTGAGTCACCCAGACTTACAATATTCTTCATCAGGATACTTCAGGAGGAAACTCAGCCAAACTGAGCCTGAGTGATGGAAAATGGCCCTGTGCCTCTCATTCACCCCTTCTTACAGTGGGCAAAGGCATGAAACTCGCAAGTGCAGACACTGATACGAGAACCAAATTTGGCCCAGCTTCAGCACGGACTGCAGTTTGTGTTCCTGCTTCTCAGGCTCTGGGCTTTCAAGCACTGGTACCTGACAAGGTGTGTGCTGGGAGAATGAGGAATCCACCATAGCAAGAAGAGCGTTCTCAGGACAGCTGCCTATGTGAACACAAAGATGAGGGGGAGGGATAAAACACCTCCCTGGTACAGGGTGGGGAGTTGTCATCATCCTGACCACACCCATGCAAGGGCATCCTTCAATCTCTCTATGTGAGCGCTGGGGAGGAGGAATATCACAGCTCCCCATGAGCAGGACACCGCTCCCTCCCTGCCCCAGGGAAGGCACAATGAGCGGCCACAGAGCGGGGTCACTCGGCAGTGCTCCCATCAGGGAGGAAGCCTTCCTGTGCCCCGGCAAACCCCTAGTGAAAGACAATCAGGCTCGCTGTCACCGAGCTAATTCCGATGGCATAAAAGCAGTAATGAAATTCACGGCAGGATTAGCCTCTCCATCCAATGGGCCGGCGCCACAGTGACATATCGTGCTTCTTGCCCGAATGTAACACACCATCTAATTTACGTCGTGTAGCGAGCGGGAATGAAATGTTCATAAAGAATTGCTGAATCTTGTCACCTTAACTGCGGCCCCGGGCTCTGAGGCATCTGTCAGGGAGAGGAGAGCGGAGAAGGAGGCTCCTGCCTCGCAAAGCTGCGACCAGGGCTTTGGGAAAGGGGAGATGGCTGCATTAATCTTCTGGGTCTGTGCAATGGAGATGTAGCACGTGGGGATGAGGACTCTAGACTGGAGAGGGGGGGCTGTGGAGCTTCCTTACATGTGCATGCTGTAGAGTGGTGTTAGCAACAAGAAAGAGGCTGTTAGAGCTTCCCCACCCAGAGAACTGCATGCCTGGGATGCATGAAAATGGACCTGTGGTGGCATGGAAATAAGGCACAGCATCCCTGGAGATATACATGCTCACAGCAGAACACAAGTTGCCAAATTCCATGTTGGGTCCCTGTGTAGTTGCACACTTTTTAGCAACTGCAGGTGTTCACCTGTCTGGGGAAACACATGCATAACCTTTTTGCTGTGGCTTGGCAGCCCCATTCCCCCTCCCCTCCCCAAATGTTTATTTGCAGTTAATTTTCATGGATTCTAATGGCTCAGATCGTGCTAGGGGGGATCATGCTTGCCTCTTCAGTCAGAAAGTTTGCAGAAAAAAATAGCCCTTTCCTGTTGTGTTTGGAGTAATAGTGTCTTGGTGTCCGGAGGGGAGTTGGCAAGGAAACAGGGAAGTTTATTAAGAGTAAGAGATTGAATTCCACTGGGTTTAATTGGAAGTGCTTGAGCAAACAGGGGAGGGAATCGTCCAGCTCTCTGGAAACAGCAGTACTAGACCCAGGCTTCGTGCCCATGGAGCTGACTAGTCCCACGGCCACCTTATCCTCTTGACTGTGGGGGAAGCTGTAGGGTCTGCCTTGTTTTCTTCCTTGGGGTCATCTGTGCACCTCAGCCTTGGCTTTCTATTCCATCAGTTGCTAGGATCCTACATGGGATCTGGAAATGCTGGGTCAGGAAGTATGCAGCTTTGGAGTGTCCGTGAAGACTCGGTGTTTGGGTCTGTATTTTACTTTGGAAGTTGGTTCAGGGCACAAAGTGTGCAAGAGAGACAAAGGTCCTGTCCTTCCTGTGCTGCCCAGTCCTCCCCCATTAAAATCTGGCTTTTCTCCTTTGACAGGGACAGCACAGCTCCAGGCAGGTATTGGGTATGCAATTTGCAACTGTGATATGCTTTTTAAGAGTAACCTAAACTTAAGAGCCCTGCTCTGCTTTCCCATTTTAAAGCTGAAATGGAGGAAATCCGCTTTTGGATCCTAATCTGTGCACCATCCTACAGGGCACAGAAAAGTCTCCAAGTCAGATTCCCATGGATGAAACCATCTGCCTGCCCTGGGCTGATCGGAATGCTGCCTGCAGAATGAGCTGCAGCACCACTGTGCCTCCCCTGCACTGGTAATCACAGGTATGCAAAGCAGTATGGAAATGTGCCTTTGTGGTTGCAAAAGGAGCCGAGTGCCAAAAGTCTGATTCCCTCCTAGAAAAGCCTCTCCTTCAAGTCCTTCTCCTGCACCACGCTGAGTGGAAAGAGGCATTAAGTATCTTCCTTAGTGCAGGCAAAGGTAAATGGGGGCTCAGACATTTGTTTTGCCTTGAATACAGCCAATTGCTCTGCTGAAGAATTCAAAATTAAAGAACAATAAATAATTTATTACTTTATTTACTTTAATTCAATAAATTGCTTCCCCACAAATTAAGATATATTGCTTCAAATTAAATGTTTCATTAAATCTGAGATTAAACTTTTGGGGGCTGGGGGAAAGTAAGACTTTTTAATTTGGCTGAAAACATGAAAACTGCCATTTCCCATTGCTTTAATTGCAAACTCTAGAACCAAAGTGACACAAATTTTACAAAGCGTGGTTGTGCTGGTTTGGTCTCTGCTCCCAGTCCTCTGGGAGATCAGTGGGTTTCTCTTTCTGATTCTCTCACATGGCTGCAGACTTTCAGCTGCAAATTCAAGAGCAGCATGTTTCTAATCTCAACCCAACCTCACCAAAATGTCCTCTAATTGAAGCATTTTGTGTCTTCCAGACTTTACATAATTTTGCTTGATGGGTAAAATGGTCAAGGTAGCTAGTTGTGCTCCAGCCCCTCTGTGCTTTTGGTTCAAATTTTTCTTTTGGTTGATGTCCTGTGCTGGAACTCTTGAAGATGAGATTTCATCCATATGCTATTTCCCAGTCTCCAAATATGTTCACCTCTAATCAATGTGAGATGAAAGCTCATGTCTCTGTTTTCTGGTGGTTTTATACATGCAGAGCTCTTCTACAGATTTCCACCAGTATGATGGCCTAACCATAGAGGTGAATGAGACAGACACACTTACAAATCTGGAAATCCATATAGATTAAATGAAGGAGAGTTTCCTGGGCAGTGATCCTCTTCCTGGGTAGTGCTCCTAGTATGATTGAATCTGCTACAGAGTGGGATCTCTGGGGCCTGTCTAGCTGCTGGATGTCAGAGCAAGCTTTTGTAATTTATTAGGGACTGCTGGAGGGACTTCCAGCCAGTTCAGCACATGCACCTGTGCACCAATACAACCACTGCAGAGCACCTTAGTGCTCTGAGACAAAGTCTGTGCTGCTCCATTTAGGAACAACCTGCACACAGTTGCAGGAGCAAATAATTGCTAAAGGGCTCCTATGTTTCCCTCTCAGACACTGCAAGCAGAAGAACTGCAGGTGCTGTGAAACAGTGTTGGAGGAATTCTCCCTTGCTTGTCTAACCCCTGGTTGGGGGGCTTCGAATGACAGAAGTGCTCAAAGTAGTTACTTGTGACTCTTTGGTGCCCTCCTCGCCCATGGCTGCAGGCTCACTGCTCTGGGCTCTTCATTGTAATCATATCTGCTGCAGGTTTGCAAAACTGGGACCATGGCTGTCTTTCACAGGAAGGTTAGAGCAGCAAAAGGAGTGTGTGAGATACTGGGTGACAGAGGGAGAAGACCTTGTGGTGCCTATTGTGGGCTGAACCAGGGCACAGACAAGGCTGTGTGTACCACTTCCTAGAGGCCAATCTTTCCTGTGAGGGCCTTTTTGTTTTAAGAGAGATGTCCTTCTTGGGAGTACAGTAATTTCATGACTATGAGGTGCATCAGATTATAAGGCGCACTTTTG
>VRYO01001366.1:3985876-3996144 GCA_009812075.1 Sialia sialis
AATTTTAGTTAAAAGGGTGCTCCTTATAGTCGTGAAATTACTGTATTTTTGAGAGCTGGGAAAGTCTCCTTTTCTGAGTTCTCCTTCAGGCACCAAATGTCAGGAAAATGCCCCATGAGGAATGGGGTGCCCATAAATGAGTGGGTAAACTCTGCAGGCAGGATTCCAAACGCCTCCTCTGAGCAGTGAATGATGCTGTAGAAGCAACTTCTAAGAGCTGCATGTCTGCCAGCTCCTGGAACATGGGTCACTCTTGGACTCATTGGGTCCATGGCAGAGGGCAATTGCTTTTGGATCTATGCATTGTAATGAGCCTCTGTGGTATGGAGAAAGGCACAGTCACTGCAGCAAGTGGGCTTTTGCCAGGAAAACTCTTTTATGTACTTACTATGTAAGTCAAGAGTATTTACAGGAGATCTTGCTGCCTGTAACTTAAAGCTTTAGCGAAACAAATTGGAATTGCCTTCTGGAGGCCATTGTTATAAATTACAGCCCCAACATCTGTCCACATCTGCAATGTCTAGACAATCCGTCTCGGCTAGAAGAGCGAGTGTGGGGGGTGCTGTGATCGTAGTGGGGAGGGGAAGCAAAGGGTTTATGCTGGGGCTTGTGCCAAGCACCCCGGCTCATGCTGCCCCTCTGCTTTTGAGCATGATGCTCAAAGCAGGATCCATCCCAGCCTGGCCAGGAGGGACTTCAGGGGCACTCAAACAGGAGGAGAAACATCTGCCTTCCCCCATTGCAGATTGATGCCAGCAACAAATTTGGCCCTTGGAAGTCTTGACTGCTGTTGCCTCATTTATTGCATGTTGAAGGATGTGAGAGAAGGCAGAGCCTTCAGCCAAGCTTATTCCTGGCTTTCCTTGGCCCCTGTGCAGCAGTCTCGATAAAGAGGCCAGGCCCGTCAGCTGAACGATTGTATTTTTTTTACAGTTCCTAGCGCAAACCTTCTCATTTATATGTAAAGTAGCCATTAGTCATAGCTCTGTTCCCTCACACTGCCTGATGTACAATCACATTTTGCAGTGGATGAATCTTTCCACACAGCTGCTCTGCTATGAATAATCCGTTGCTGGGCCCATAAATCAGAAAAAAATCATGCACCTCCTTTGCCTGATCCTTACACAAAGTCATATATTTTACATGAGGACAAACTAAATATTCATGAGGCTTTAAAAGGCTGTTCTGACTACAAGGTACTTGTTGGGGTTGTTTTTGTTCTTTCGGGTCAGGTTTGGTGGTTTGAGTTTGTTTTTTGTCCTCATAAGAAGAAATCTTTATTTCCCCTTTGCCACCCTTCTGGCATCAGCACTGAGCTCCCAGCAATGCTCTTCCAGACTCACATTTGCCAAAGGACTCATGAATTTGTCATTGCTGCTGTGTCAAGGACAGGCTGATGGAAGGTGCTGCAAACACCAAAGGACACATTCCAGGGGAGGCAGCAAGGCCTCAGAGAGTGAAGGAGCTGCTTTAAGGGTAAAGAGGTACTTCTGCTTCCCTGTACCCAAGTGAATCTGGGGGGGAGCAGCACCATGTAGCCATCATAGCAAGATGGGAAACTGGGAAGTGAGGTCAGGTTTAATCTGCTCAGGATCCCTGCAAGGATTCCAAACTCTCAAGATCTGCCCTGTCCAAGACACTCTGTCTTGGACTTCCAGAGCCAGGGATGATGTTATTAGTGCAGGGAGAGCTCTCAACTCCCCGGAGGGTCAGGAGATCCTGACAAGTGCGAAGACAAGAGGTTTTACACCTATTTGCTGAATTAGCAGCTCCCAATACTGAGAGGGACTAGTCTCATCCTTCCCTGCTGCAGTCCCACCTGCCTTACAGTAGCTTTGCCTTTTGTGTGGTCACAAGAAAAAGCCAGTTTGACTTGCCAGCGAAGTGTTTAGTTTATATTTCCTGAGTATAATTTTCCTGCCACTGTAGTGAACTAAACCAGCTCACTGTGCTAGCAAACAGGTTTTTGGAGCCAGCAGAAGGTGAGAGGAGGAAACGTGGCTGTCAGAGACAGGAGAGATGATGCAGCTCCCCTTTTCAGCAGCACAAGGGAAACAACAATCTCAACCTGTAATTGGTAATCTACAGCCTACACTCCTGTGGGTTCTCTGCAGACAAGCCTTTCTCTCTGGTCACCCCCTCCATACGTGCAGCCTTGCACATCTTCTTATACCAGGTAATGAGTAGTGTCCTGCTCAGTGAATTTAATTCCTACTGTGTGGTCTTGGATTCTCTCCCTTTGCTCTTGCATGACTGAGTGTCCCTTTGTCCTAAAAGGCCCACAGGCTGTAGGGAGCCATTCTGCCCTCAGCTTCCCCAAGCCACTGAACACCAAGCACCTTTAGGTGAGATGCCAGAGCCCTGTGTGAAACATGCCACTGTCAGGGATAAGCTGAGCTGGAGAGGCAGAGCTGAACCACTGGGATGTTTCTGGGTGCAGGGGTCCCTGTTGCCTTCTTACAAGTTCCTATCCAATCAGAGATTGCCTGTGTGCTCACCACTGTGAAACACAGCCCCAGGAGCAGCTGCTGCCACTGCTGCCGCCAAGTTCTTGCAGGACAAAGGGAACAACAAAAGATTCTTCCACCAGTGAACTCCCCTTTTTTAACTTCCTTTTTGCTCCAACTTAGAAAGAATGAAGCCAAGGCACTGCCAAAGTAGAGGAAAACAAGGCCAACCACACACAGATGGTGACTCCACAAATTTAATTTAAAAGCATCCTTTATTATTCAAAATATTAAAATTCAGGCAATAATGCCCAAAGGAACTGCACTGATTAAAATTTCCTAATGTTTCATGGCCAAATCTTGCTGCTTCCACCAAGGGTCACTGGGACAAGAAGTGAAACCCCTCTGGAGTGCAGCGAAAGGTAGAGCTGTACCTGCTGCAGATCGCTTAACCACTTCCTTACTGACCCAATCAGCTTCACTTGAATCAAAGCAGCAGCTGTTCCTTACCCAATTAATGACTGCCACAGCAAATTAACATGGCGTTACACCAGGCGTGGATGTGGTCCGCAGAGCCCAGAATGCACAGAGCAATATGCTATTGCAAAAATAATCACAGTAATATCTTTACTGTTAGGTAGCATCCTTCATCTGGAAAGATGGTGAGGTCCCTGAGCGCTATATGGGCTCGTTTCATGCAACGTGCTCTGCAGCGAGGGGGTGGAGGGCAGGGAGCGAGGGTATGGTTGCTGTTTCAAGGAAAATTAAAGAGGACCTGGTCAGGTTGGCTCTACTGTGGCAGAGACAGCACTGATTACACACGCCCAGTTCCTGCAATTCAAACAAATAATTGTTTGTTTGGTTGTGAATCTGTTGAATTGTGCCTTCTCCCTGCCTTACACATCACAGACCTCTCCAATGTCTCTTCACCTGCTGTGTGATGTGACACCTTGATGGTGTCACAGCTTGGCATGCTGACCATTCTCTCCTCTGGCCACGGAGGACTTGGGAAGCTGGCCATTCAGCTGCAGGGACCATCCGTAGGATGGGAAGGGGCCACAAGGTCAGGCTGCAGATGCAGAGATCCAGGTGAGATTCCCATAAAAAGGTGTTACTCCATGCTCAGTGCTGCTGGGCCAAGTGCTGCTTCTCTGAGTCCTTCCTCAGTCACTCTGTGCTGTGGCTGAGGCTCTTGCCCTGTCCCTCTGCAGTGGGTCTGCATTGTGGCGTCCTGATGGCAGTGTGGCAGAATAACCAAGCCATGCCCTTCTACCACCAAGTTTAAGTCCAGCACCTAAACACTCATTAGTTTTGGCTCCATACAGTTCAGGGACATTAATCCCCTGTAAGTTACAGTCCAGACAGATCAATCAGCCTGGAGGGCTTTGGACACTGGTGTCTAACGCTGAAGCATTACACTTTCCAATTTTCCAACAATTAGGCCAGCATCAGATATTATTGACAAATAAACCATGCAATCAAAGCCCTGAGCCTGCCACACTGCTACCCGGAGGATCCATTTGCATCCCAAGCCAGCTGCAGGATGCCTGGAGGGAGGAGACATGGGAGAGCCCTGCCTCAAGCACCAGCAGCCCCTGGTTGCCTTCAGTGCTGCTACAGGAGCCCTCCCTTTGTAATTATAGGATTCCCTCATTATAATTACTGTTATTTATATAATCGTGGTGAGTGTTTTCAGCGCTGTCAGCAGCCTGGAAAGTGCCCAGCCCCACTAGAGCCAAGAATTTCAGGCATTTCACTGCTGAGAGTCTGGGCTTAAAGTATGACAGCCAAGGCCATGGCTGGGTCGGTCCAAGAATGGCAGCCTCTTGTCCTGGTGACATGGAAGCTTTATCTGGGAGATTTCTATGCCCTGGGATTGTAGAGGGATAACATCAGGTTATCTCTTCCTCCTCTTAGACCACTGCTCTGGGAGGGTAGATCATGCCAGCATCACACCCTGCAAAGGCTGACATTCCCTGTCACCTCTGCTGGGTCACCGGCTGCAGCAGATATTCCTGGCACTGGATCATGAGGCACTCGTCACATGTCCCTGGGAAGGAATCCAGTAATGGGCACATCTTCTGCATCCTCTGTTTTCTCTCTGATCATCTTGCCTGAAAATCTGGAGGAGATGGAGTATTTAGAGAAAATCAGGAAAGGGACTGGTACTCAGGAGGTTTTGTACCTGCTTGAAGCTTCACTTTTGTTTCTGTGTCAAACACAGGAATGAAAACAATGGGTTTGAGCTGCATATGGGCAAGCAAGGGCTGATGTTTGTGGCTGGCTTCTTTGCATTTAAATAGGACGAAATTCAGAGTATCTCACTTAAAATGCAGAGCCAAATATATAAATGCAGCAAGGAAAAGAACCTGACTGTTTTAGTAGATGACAAACTTGCTAGAAATCAGTGTTGTGTTTGCTCTGGAGAAGTAACTAGAGTCTTATAGCTGGTATTAAAACCACAGGAAGCAATTCCTCTCTGCTGCTCCATACAAGGCAGCTTCAGTTTTTGGGCACTGTGAAAAATGTAGAAAAACTGTAGAAAGAGATGAGACAAATTTAATAAACAAGAGGATTAGAAGCAATGGCTGCCAAGTGAGCTGGTCTTGTAGGGTGTGCAACAGAGAAACAGAGGGGACATGGTAAATAATTTCCTGTCGGTATGCACCTGCCAGACAAGGAAAGCTGAACAATTATTTTTTTCTCTTTGCTGCTTAATACAGCAAAGAAAACTTCGTCCAATCTTCAGGGAAAATTGATGTAGAAGCATTATTAGAAAAAGGGCACCAGAGCACCACGGGAGACTTTTTATGTACAGGATGTCCTCCAACAAACATCTCTCAAGAATGATGTCAGACTATTTGATCCATTCCAGTGATGCAAATTTTCCTGCTTCACATCCCCAGTGGACCTTCGGTCTGGTGACTTTTCACCAGAGATTTTTGGCACCCGGTGCGCGGGGCTCAGTTTAGGTTTAGCAGCAACAATCGACTCGAATAGCGACAAAGCGCGAGCACGGAGCGCAGCCGGAGCAAAGCGTGGGAGCAGCCCAGCCCTCACGGGGGCATTGAGAGCGCCGGGCTGTGACTCAAGAGCCAGCTTCCCCAGGGAAGGTCTGGAGCTGGAAAGTGCCTACACGGCACCTGCAGGACGCGCTTCCTCAACTCCGTCCCTCCCTCCCTCGCCCGCGCAGAGCGGCCGTGACCATCCCACCCTGGCCGGCACCTCGCACCATCACGGCCCTATGTTACTACAACCCCCATCGGCCCCCTGCACCGCACACAACACATGCGCCAGACGGCTCCCAGCGTGCCCCAGGTCCGGAATGAGTCGGGATTTGTAGTTTTACTCATGGCGTCGGACCTTTGCCAGGGACGTGGCCGGGGACTCCGTTTCCCGTGGGCCTGCGGAGTGGCGCATGCGCCGTGAGGGCAGCGGGGCGAGGTGGGGGGGCGCGGGGTAGCGCAGGTTCCCGTCTGCGCTGGCTGCGGCCTTCACTGAGCGGGGGGGCGGCCCCGGCCCGGCCCCGCAGGACGATGGACCCGGCCGAGGCCGTCCTGCAGGAGAAGGCACTCAAGTTCATGGTGAGGGGCCGCGGGGGTTGGCGGAGGCGGCAGTGGAGGGTGGGGGCACCTCTGTCTATCTGTGGAGGGGCCGCGGGGCGGCGGGGGGAGAGATGGAGCGGGAGGCAGTGGGGAAGGGGAGCCGGGCCTCGGAGCTGGACCGGGCCGGAGGGCGCTGGGCTGGCGGGCGGGGCAAGGTGGTGAGCAGGGCCCGGGGAGGGGGCGTCCTGCCTGCGGGGAGGGCAGTGAGCGGGGTCCCCAGATCCGGGCCAAGGGAGCAGTGGGAGGAAGGGGAGGGGGCTGCAGGTGCCACCTTGGGAGCGGGAGAAGTTAAACTGGAGCGAGGTAGGACCTGGCAGAGGGGCCCGCAGGCACCGGCAGGCTTTGCGCATGTAATTCTTGATTTTTTTATTTGTTCACCTTAGACTATCCTTCCGTACTGCTCACTATCCCTCTTGTTGTTTTTCCTTCCATTCTATTGCGAGGTCTCTAAATACTGGCACTTGAGTGTTTCACCTGCTGCAGCAGTACATCAGTGATAGTGACTGCGGGGAGCACGTACATTGTTTAGGTTTTGAGTTGGCCTTTGGTATGGTAAACAGTACGTGCATCCAAGATGCTCTTCAAATATGGTCAATTTCCATAGATTTGAATCATGGTGCACTTAAACTGTAGCTTCGTTCTCTTTTTCTTCATTTGTTGATATTTCTGAGCGATTTGGCCAGAAATGTAAAATTTAGAAATGAAAGCAAAGTGTTGCCAACTAAACTGAACGTAAATTTTAGGTGCCCCGAACTGTTCTTTCCCTAAGGATATAATTTAAATGACTGGCAACACCTGCTAAAAGTTTGTTTTGGATTAGTGCTTCTGGTGGCACAGAATTTGAATTCAGCAGGAAGAGGGAATTCTATGAAATCTTCAGAACATATCCCAAAATGAAATTGAGGAAACGCTAGCTGCGAATTTTAATCTCTTGTTTGGCTTTTGGTTTTTAATCTGGAAGAACTTGTTTCTCTCTTGAGACTTTTTGACCCGTTTGCTAGTAGTCTCCAGGTCTGCCAGATTATTTATAGAGTCTCGGCTAGGTGAAGTGGAAGAAGGCCATGGACACCTAAATCGGCAAGATAGCAATTAGTAATAATGAACGGCCCTCTTTGGTGTGGGATGGCCAAAGGAGTGTCCCAGATCCTGCTGCACTTGTCTTTGGCCAAGCTTGGTAATTACAACCTGCCTCTAGATAGTGAGTTTCACATCCTCAAAAGTGTCTACTGAAAGAAACATTCTTGTCTACTGCCAGACAGCATTGTGAGCATGCTATGCTGACTTCTCATACATTACTTTTTTCACCCCCTGTGCTAAGATTCTCATTCAGGGGCTTAGTCCTGGAGGTTTGAGATCATCTGTAAGACTGGGCCTGGAGGCTGAGGAAATGAATCTCTGTCCATCCAGCAGCTGGCAATGTCCCACTCAAACAATAGAGCTCCCTGACACTGGGGAGAGGCATGACCATGAGAGGAAGCTGCTCTCCTGGGATATGCGTCTGTTAAGAGCACTAGATAAAGGGAGGAATTATCAAGAGCAGGCTGCACTGAGAGCTAAAAGCTAACCCCTGTTCTTTCATGTTTTATTAAAGTGCCTCTTGTATGCAAAATGCTTGTAAAACGTGCAGTGAAAGATGTGGCTTCCCTCTGTCCACTCTGAACTTTTTAGGGGTACAGGTTTTGTTAAGAACATCTCAGGCTTTTGCTTTAGTGTGCATCAGTCCAGAACATGGCTCTTACTTTAATTCTGCTGATGGAGTAAAGTGTTTGTCAGACTTGGTGGGGCCTTCTGGAAGGCTGGCACAGATAGATACATCCGGATACAGGAGGAATCAGTAGCAAGTATCGTCTTGGCCCTGCTAGGAAATATCTTTTCTCTGCCCTGTAGCACTCAGTGCTCAGGCACTGCAGTAATGGCACTGGTACAGTTATCCACACAGAGGTAGCACATCAGCTCGTGCATCCTCTCCGCTAATGCTGAATCATTCACAGTGGATTACCTTGTCCATCAGAGTGTATGATATGCTTCATTTGCATCTTCCTTATTAGCTGGCTCACAGTTTGGCTTGAGGTGGGCTTTGCTATTAATTGTTGATTGTCCCTGAGAGCTTCCCAAGGAGCATTGTAGGTAAATTTCAGATACATTTTAGAGGTATGAGGCCTGTTATCAAAAGCAGGAGAGACAGTTTTGGTTTTGCTATGTTTGGGGTAGGTTTCATTTCATATTGAAAATTAGCCCTTTAGCTGGTAGTTTGTTCACGCTTCTCTAGAAAATAATACTTTTTTCCACTTAAAAATGTCAGTACTTAGTTTTTCACATTGACTTTGAGCATCTCTCTTGAATCACAGTGTATCAGGCAAGATGGACCTGGTGATTTGGTTTTCATTTCAATGTCCAAGAAAAGTATAATGGGAAAGCTTCATCCAGTGCTAATATTATGAATGAAATTATTTTGCTTTAAAGCATCTAGAGTTGATGCTTTGAAAGACAAACAGTACACAGTTGTTTTTCTGTGTTCTCATGTCTGTGCAACTTTTTGATGGGAGTAGAAGGCAGCTGCCTTCTCACTGGCTGGTGTTGGCTGGATTACTTGCCAATGAAGCAGTGTTGAATTTAACTGATACCTGCTACTAGTTTCCTGGTTAGGAACAATACCTGGTCAGGTACAATTTGTATAATCTAATATTTTTTTAAGGTTTAAGTAATTTATTTAATTTCGTTTGTTTACTCAGTTTACCTCTGTGTCTTACTAAGACCTAATTTATTCCTGATAGATATTAAATTGCTGTGTATTAACACTACACAATACTAAGCAACTGCTCACAAGGGAAGACTGTTTTCACTGGTGAATGGGTGTCTTGTATCCTGTGTTCTGCACATCATCTTTCAAAAGTTTTGTTGGTGGGTTGTTGTTTTTTTTTTAATGAAAGATGGTTCATGGATTTAAAATCTTTTAAATTAAATAGTCCAGTGTTCTGCAGCTGCAGCAAGGATTTTACCAGAGTGGAACCAGTCTTAGTTCACGTCAGCTTCTCTTCTTATTTGTGCAGTCCTACTGATGAAAGTACATGCTTTATAAAGTACAGGGTATAAGAAGCTTGATGTGCAAGTTAAAGAGAGAGGTGAACGTGCCCATTAACCTAAAAAAATGCTCACAGAAGTACCACCCAAAACCTCTTGCCATAGAGAGCTCTGTTTTTATGCATTCAGGAATATGGTATTTCCATAGTCATAGTCATTTACGAAAGAACAAGCAGTTGAGGTGCTCAGTAAATAACTTTCAAGTTTGAATAAATGTTTGAAACTGTAGATACAGTATTTAAAGTATGAGTGTGATAGGCTCAACTGAGACTTTGATTAAATGCCATATAAAGTAAACTACGTAAGCCTGCATAGAATAGTAGATATTTTTTCAAAGTAGCTTCAAATGGTTCTGTTAAGTATACGAATGTTCTGATGATTATCTTTTTAATTAAAATGAGAAATCTTTGTTTAAAGTGGCATTCTTTTTTACGGCCTGTTACAGTCTCTGTAACAATCATTTCTTAAGTCTGAACGTTTTTAATTCCAGGAATCCATTTATATAAAACTATGTTTAGACTTAATTAAGGAATGATTCTTGCAAAGCTTGTAAATAGCCAGGAAAAAAGGGACAGAAAATAAAACTGACATTCACACTTAACAGAATGATTGTTACAAGGTATGTAATATGCTATAAAAATACAATAAAGCCCTTTTTATAAGAGTTCATATTTTTTGTTCCTCATTTTGAAAGGTATTTAAGAAAAATATCAAAGCTCTATGAAGCGACATCTGTTTTCTTGAATGGACTAGTGACAACTTCAGTTGTGTTTAATTAGCAGTGCTTGGAACAGTACCTGACCAGTTTGGGGTCCCATCTAGGACCATTTGAGAGGCAAAAGCTTGATACTTAAGAGTTTCACTTTCTCTGTTTTTATGAATTAATTAATTTGCAATGATTCACTGAATTTCCTGGCTCGTGAGTAGGAAGGAGTCAGTCTGAGTGTTTTTGTGTTTTTTTTCTCTTTCACCCCCAAAAGACCATTTTCATTTTGCTTTTGGATGATGAGATGCTAGGAGCTGCCAGTGAGCCTTCTAGTTTCACAGGAGAACCAGAGCCTTCTGGTTGTGTTTTAAGATGCATCTGTGGGTTGTTTTCTTGGTGCTTTTTGCTTGTTTTGATTTTTGTTTGGTT
>VRYO01001366.1:3996180-4269118 GCA_009812075.1 Sialia sialis
TTTTTTTTTTTTTTTTTTTTTTTTTTTTTTTTTGGTTGGAGTTGGTTTTTGGTGTTTTTTTGGTTGTTGGTTGTTTATTTTTTTAATGAGGGAAAACTCTGAAGTTCATAAATTTTTATATTTGCATGTTTGTAGGAGCTCCCACATAATTGGCAGGTAATATGGTAAAAAATAGTCAGTGTAATTAAGACTGAAGGGTAATAAAGTTGGAATTTATTTTCCTACTGTGTGTATGCGTATATATATGGAAGAGATGGACAAAGGCTTATACTTTAAAAGAGGCTCTGCTTGCACTGAACCTATGTCATTCATGGTGTCAATAGGACCAGGATTTTTAAGACCTGTTATTTTTTAGCGATTTTTGAAAAACTGTTTTGAGAATCTTGCAGTCTTCCCAGTAACATATTTGTGACCTGGACATTGTGGCAGAGAGCACTGAGTATCCAAAGCAAGGATGACATGAAAGCAGTGGGAATAATTTTGAAAGCTGGGATAGCAGAGCATTGCCTCTTAAATGTGGGGTTGCAAATCCTGCCTGAATATTAAACGTACCCTTACCAATTTTTCCGATGGGACTGAAATAGCATCCTGGTTTTTTGGGTGTTGGTTGGAACTAGTATATTGTATGGAAAACATTGATTAATTTTCTTCTACCCCAAACTTCATGATGTAGATTTTTGTGCACTCGATGCAGGTCTTTGGTACTTCAGTAACTTCACCCTCACTTCTCTGGTAATGTTTCATTTCAGCCACTTTGCTCCATTAAATATATGCAATTAGAAAAGCAAATGGCAAATTTGCTATCGCATCACTGAAGTATTTAGTTTCATAGACTTAAAAAGCCAAATTTGTTGCACCATGCTCTCTGCACTGTAATATGTACTATAAACATCAGAGAGAATAGACTGACCTTAATATTTGCTTCCCAGACTAAATCGCCGCCTTGCAGCAGTTATTTCCCACTGAATAAAAAGTTTAATTTCACGCCCTGATTAGTGCTAGTATGTGCAGGTGGATATTTATTTTATACAGCTAAACTAATCTGCCTTGGCAAATTATTTGCCAGTCAGCAGAGCTATAATTCCTCATGAGTATTTGGTACTAAATTATCATTCTCATTAGTGAGATAAAGCAGACTGTTCTAACCACAAAGTTTGGTTAGGCAAAGGGCTTCCTAAATAGTCTTTGGAAGATACAGGATGTGTGGTGGCCTCAGCATTCTCAGTATCCTAAAATGGTTTGTGAAATACAGACGGGTAATGAGGATTTTAGAGGAAGAAAATAAAATTATTCCATAGTTGTCTAGAGGTAAGGTAGGAATGTACGGTGTTGAGAGATCACCTCTTTAAGAGGTGCCTAATGGAGAAAAAAATCAAATGGTCATCTTTGATTTGCCACTGGAAATACTCCAAGCTCTGATATCTGGGCCATAAATGACATTAAATATAAAGTTATGTTGTTTTTTTCTTTATTTTCAGTGCTAGCAGCTACTGAGGTAACAGAAATAATGACTTGAGACAAAAAGTCAAATGGTTGAGGAAACTTCCTGGTCTGGTCTGATTTAAAATTCATTCACACTCCAAAAACATTTTAAGTGGGGTTCAGAAAGTATTTCCTGACATACAAATGTTGAGTGGATTTGTTTGTCAAGTAAATGTGTTCATTGTTTTCTATGGATTTTACTGTGTGGGCAGTTTGTTTGTATTATAAAACGTGTTAATGAAAGATACTTATTTTCTGTTACAAGAAGAGTAATTTATACCTGGAAATTCTCACCAAGTATTGTATAAAGGGATCCACTATATTTTTTTCATCTGTATGGGCTGTCACATTTGTTTCCTCACTGATTACTGCAACAGTATTTAGGGTCACATTTAAGACCTGCAAAACCAGCAAGCTGAGCAACTTGATTTTTTTGTATAAAAATCTTCATGCTAAATTCATCAATACAGATGGAATAAGCTGTTTTCTCACTTCCTTGTCTGCTATATTGTGTCCTCTTAAACTCCATGCATGCTGGTAAGATTTGTGTAATATTTAACTGTCCTCAGTAGCAAGGTTAACTGGTATTTCTGGTACTGAGTGATTTCTTTACTCTTTCTAATTTTTTCCTTGCAATTCAGGAGATGCTCAACAAGGCATATTCTTTATGCATTTTAAGTGATTTTGCACAGAAGGGCTGAATCCACTGTGTGTTCAGCTGTGGAAGCTGAAAATTAATTGTAGCATAGCAGCGTCCAGTGGCTGCAGCTAAAGAGTAAGTGCTCGAAATACAATTAATAAGCAATCAAACATGAAGCTGTTTCCCTGACAGGATACTGATTAGTGCTGTGAAAAACTTCTTGGTACCGCAGAAATGGCTGAAAATAAACATCCTGGGAATTGCATTAAATATTTCCTGCTTATTAAACAACAGAACATTTCTGATGCCAGTTTTTCTGAGGTGCTGGGGAACTCTGGTGTTGGACAAATGCTACTCCTGCTTGCAGAAATAGAAAGCTGAAGCTCAAAAATTTGCCGGGGGTCATGGACTGGAGGGATTTGTGTAGGGTGATATAGTACACTGATAATAAAGGACAGAATACAAAGAAAACAGTTCTTCTAATAGCTACCCTTGTGCTTCTGACCATGTTTTGGTTAATTTTACAATTGGCTAGCCACCTGTTCAGATAACCCATTTTATCATTAAACAAAATTAATTTTAAAAATGGCTTGAAACTGTCTGATTTTAATGGGATCTGAATATTCTTAGTTTTAATCTGCCTCATGAGGCTTGTCTTTCTTCTGGGAAGTACATTGTTACATCATTAAAATATCATCCCCTACTGAGAGAGAAATCGGTCCCATTCACTAAATGGCAATGCCGAAACAATGACAAGTATTTCTAAAAACTGCATTAAAATTCATTTTTTTCCTCTTTGATGTGCAAGTTCCATGGTCCCATTAACCAATGGGTGCTCAGCCTATTTGCTGCTGTGCGTGCACAGCCAGATTTGTTAGCTGAGATGGCAGGAGGGTTCAGAAGCAGACATGATGACTTATAATTTTAAATTATTTCACTTTTCCACAATGATTTTGCTTGGAAACAAATGATTGATCGTAATTTTGCACTCTCTAGCTACTTCTGGTCCTCCTCTATACTTAAAATTGAGAAACATGTGATTTAATTTTCCTTCCCCCATTGCTAAAACAAGGTCTTGTGCAGTCATTTTGATGAGAGCAACAGAAAGGAGAAAATGAGGAAGAATAGGAAAGCTCAGCAAGGGGTCTTTCTAGTCTTCTTGAGGGAAGGACAGAAGTGTTTTCAGTCTGTGGGCAGAAGCCGTGCAGACTCTTGGCAGAATCCACTGGTGTAACCAGTTTGGACTAGAAGCAGCAAAAAGACCTAATGCCGGTTTAATTTGCTTCATCCCATAGTGAGAAGAGAAAGGTTGCAGGGGCTTACTGCAAAGGAATGAAGAAGTTCTTAAGTGCAATTGTATGTTAGCAGAACGATAAGTGTGGTCTTTTAACTATAGTTTAGATGGACCTATCTTCTTCAGAAGCAACTGAAACCAACTAGATCTCAAGAAGATGGTAGAGAGGGAATTTGGGTAACACCAGACAATGCAGAACTCTGGTGTGAATTTTGTCAGCTGGCTTTGTGCTCTACATGGGATTTTTCTGTTCGTAGGAATACTCGCTCATGATATTTCCATCTTAGGACATAGTTATTCTTACAGAATTGAGGGACTTCTTTTTCCCCAAATATAGTGGGATGGTTGAAACACTTTAGAGAAAGGTGATGGCAGTCTTTGCTTGGATACTAATCAGGGCTGGACTGTATGCTGACTCGAGAAGAGTCTGAATGTTTCCATGCTTGTCCATACAGCAACCAGAACAGTCTCTAGTTGTTTCAGAGAAAAATGGTCTATCATGAAAGTCTGTCATACAATGTAGTCAGTCTCCCTCTCTACACACACCGTTTGTAATTTATTGTGAGAGCAATACAGAATGGAGCAGTGTTTATGTGGGAGTTGCTTTTAGTTTATGGATAGTTGGCCTTGAATTCTGTCTATTAGGAAGATGTTGGCTATTCTCCAGAGGGGTTGTTCATTGGGTCTGTTCAATGCCCTTCCTTTTTATATTCCAAAACTGTCAGCATGATTGAGAAATGCAGCCAGCTATCATTCATCTCCTGCAAATTAAAACAATGAGAAGGGGGTGTAGTCTCAAGAAAGGATGGATCGATCTTGTTTTAGAAGATGAGTCTTGGAAGCATCTCAACAGAAGGAAATCCAGATAATGTTAACAGCCTCTTCAAATGTGACAGAAGGTGTTTCCTGTTGCTACTGTAGTCAAAAGGACCAAAAGCTATATTTCCTTTTCTTTTTGTAGCTTTTTCCTTTTTATTTTTCCTTCTCTTGACTAGGATGGCTCCAGTGAAGTGTATTGCTCTAGTACTTTGTTACAGCTGTTGTTATAAGCAAGCATAAATACCCGGCAAGTTTTTTAGTGACAAGAAAATATTCCCATGAGCTCACTGACCTTAAAACAACAATTTATGTAAAGACGATAAAGGGCCCATGAGTGGAAGACACGTCTGTGTTGGATTGGAGTAGGTCTTGTGGAGCATGGGTTCAAGTCTGATATTGGCAACCAAAGTACTCTCTAAAGCTTTTGCAAACTACTGAAAGCAGTTGCTAAGTGGAATTCTCTTTGCTATGCCATTGCAGAGCTGTTCCAAATTTGACTACTTTGAAAGTCAGAATCCTCATTCTTATTTTCCTGCTTAACCCCATTCATGGCTAATTCATTTTCATTTGTTCATATGCCAATGACTTGAGTTTAAACAGCTCTCCACATTTTCCTGTGTTCATCTGCAGATATTTGTGGAGAGCAACTGTATTCTGCTCTGTGCTGGATCTGGTCAGACTAAACCAGGATTGTTTAATTTATTTTTTCTTTTGTTGTAAGACATTTCCTGGAACTTTTGATCATCTTAGTAGACCTTTTAAAACAGTTGCAAAATTTGATTAGTCTCCCTGAAACACGAATGACCAGAGCTATATGGATCATTTCAGTAAATATTTTTTGGATTCCTTGTACTAAAGCAGTGATCCAAATTGTTCTCTTCTGGGAATTTTTTACTTTATACAATATCCTGTAGTAGTGTTTGCCCTTTCTGTGGCCACATCTTATGGGTGAGCCATTATTATCTAATGAGTAACATATCCCAGGGCCTCTTTCCTTCTTCTCAGTTACCGAGTTCCTAATTTATAATGGAAGTTATGTAACTTTCTGATTTATATGCATCATATGTTCTGTTACCAACTCTTCAAGATGCTTTGTCCTGTATATTTATGATGCCTCCTTAATTTCATTAGCACATTAATAATTTTTGTGTATTTTAGCCATTAATGAGAGTATTTAACATTAATTTCAAGAACAGTAATAGATTTCAACAAGGATCATTCTCTGTACAGCTTAATGGTTCCTTTTTCAAAATTGCCTGTGATGTTCTACAGATTTTAGTTTGTTAGCCTTCTTATAACTCTAATAGTAATCCTAATCCTCTTCATTTTAACTAGTAACTTCCTGCATGTCATCTATCAAATGCTTAGCTACTTCTAATTTGTCTGAACTTCAGTGATCTTCTTAAAGAAGAAGATTGGGCTAGTCTAGGACTAATTCTTGTTTGTTCTAAACTGGGAGTAGATTTGTTTAGCCTCCCATGGTGACTGTTTCATTTTGGCAGTAGTTAGTACTGAGTCTCAGTAGATTTCCTTTCTTGGGAGACAGGACATACTGTTTGTCTGTGTTTTGACTTTTTTGTTGTCCTCCAAGACAGCAGATGATGCTTTGGTATTTCTTGGTTGAAGGAGGAGTTTGCTCGAGTTAAGCCAAGCAACGGAACATTTGCATCCTAAGGCAGGAATTGAGAACTGTCGTGGAGCTGAACTTGGTACAGAGTATTTACATAAGGAAAAGACATTTAATATAGTTTGGTAAGTTTTTGAGGCAATTAGTTATGGATTCCAAATTACTTCTGATGAGTGAAAAGGTCCTGCATTGCAATTGTAGCAGAGTGCTTTGTAAGGGAAATGTATTTGGGCAGAATGGCCATTCCTGCAAAAGGAAGTGTTTTGGGCACTTTATTGAACAGGAAAATGTTTGGCTAGTGCTGGAGCTTGCTCAGAAGACAAGAGCTCAGTAGCTAAGCAGAAAATGTGTTGGAGTGCTGGAGTTGCTCTTCAAAATGTTTCCTTCTCTTTAGGAAAAAAATGGTATTCCTTTTGCAGATTTGTCTGCTTAATGTGTGAACTGCAGATTTCCTCCCAGGATAGTTGGCACAGAGCAGTAACCCATCTCTCCTGCATGCATTTTTGTCTGTTACCTAAAATTCAGCAGGAAGGTGAAAGTTAATTCTCTAGGTTCTTATGCTGATTATGGAGATTGTAGTTTTCCAAACTTAATTTGGTTTGCCTTGGCAGTATTTTTTTTTAAGTACAGAACTTTCTATTCCCGATTCTCTGAATTTCAGTGAAAAATTAAAATCCAGGTGAGCTCTCTGACTTTTCTATGGGCTTACAAAAAAGAGACACAATACTTGGAAGGCAGCAGCTTGATTTTGTTGATCTCTGGACAATCTTCCAGCTCGTGTTTTATACATAAGTGCTTGTACTGCGAATGTCACTGTTCTTGTTGGATACTTAACTGGCACAAATTTAGAAAGTAGCATGAGAAATGGCCTTCACCACAGATCTTGCAGTCTTGAAGGAGGCTGGATGTATCACTTGAATTTCATGCTTAAAATTTTAAATGGTTGTGAAATCAAGCATGGGCACAAAGAGAATCTCCACACTGTTAGAGTAAGCATGTTTGTGGTGCAACCTTGCTGTTACTTTGTTCTGAGATTAGTGGAGGGCTGTCATGGGTCTCCATTTGGTTTTCAGTACTGTAGCTTAGTATTCTTGTGAGCCCTGAAGAAGTGTTTCATGTTACAGAAGTAGTTTATTTACCTGGTTGCTGATGCTCTTGAAGGATATAAAAAAACCCCTTGCATCTGTTTGTCTGTCAAGGAGGATAAATAGACAGTCTCCTGTGGGAGTTGGTTTTGAGCAGATCTCAGTCAACAAACTCAGGCAGATTCATTACGGAACTGGAGTAGCCATGTTCACCACGTGCAGTGAACTCATTAAGTTCACAGGCAGTCAGAGCCTACTGTTCCAGAGTGCTGTGTCCTTCTGAAGGAGCTTGTATCACACTGTGAGACCTGACAGTCAGCTGACTTAGTGTTTGTTCGTTCTTTCTACAAAATCTCACAAAGGACACGCTTAAATATTGGCAACTTAAGCTTTTAGGATCAGATAGCACATGGGTATTTCTCTGAATAACAATCAAAGATTTTGAAATCGTATGGTTTTGTTGGAGTCCAGATCTAACTGTGCCTTATTTTGAGTATTGCTTTGGCAGCAGAGTCTGGGATCTGTTTGTGCCATGAAGCTGTATGTTCTGTAATAGGAATTCAGTTTATTGCCGTAATGGATGCAAACTCATTACAAGTTCTAGGCCACAGGGAATACTTTCCTTTCTGTGGAAGTCATCTCAACTGGACAATCTTCAGTGCAACTGGCCATGCCCTTCCATGTCAGTGACTGACAGATCTAATTCTGCTTTTGTAGCCGAGAGCCTGTTAGTTAATGGAGTCGTGAATATTGTTACTCAGAGGCAACCTTCAGAGTATTAAAATGCATTATTCTTGTTCTTCACTTGATATTTATCAAACAAGGTGTTATATCTAATGAATTCAATGCTATTGCCAAATAAATACTGTGTGTAGATCATGACTTAAAAGAAATGGTAATATAAGTAGTTTGATTATTGCTTTGCAGTGATGGAGAGAGATGAGTTTAGTTTGCTTGTTTAAATCCTGTGTGATGGAAACCCAGAGTGAATGTCTTCTCTGAGGGAACAGCTAGCATTATGGGTGATATGATCAGATTAATAAGATTCTTAGTACATATAGATTTCATACCGGTCTCAACTTCCCTCCCTCATTTCTTCTTACATGGAAGCAGATGAAATGCAGAAGCAGCAGTACTGCCTTGGAAGTATCATAGTAGGTTTCCTTTTATAATTATCATTCTTGACATATTTATCCTTTCTTATGGAAGTGAAGATGCAGATATTTAAGAACTCTTCTTGCACAAAAAAGCCCAATTTCCGCTCAATACTTAATTAGCACTTGTTTATGACACAGCATCTGATTTGATTTTCGAAACAAATTGCACAGTAAAGAGGCTGATATTTAAACTGTATAGTAACCACAGCTCCAGCTGTGACTCAAATCTTGTAAGCCTTCAGGGGTTGTGTTTAGGCTTAGAAAATAGGAACTCAGGCCTGTAATTAAATGTCCTCTGAAAATCAGCCTTGGTAGAGAAGTGGAGAGGGTACCACTGAATTTTAAATTACTGACTTGTTCTCAAGAATCATTCTGTTGTTCTGGGCCTTGCTAGGGACTGCGGAAATCAAATGGACTAAAAATGGAAGAGTAGATTACTAAAGGAAAAAAAGTCAGGGGTTGCAGACAAAGAGATAAGCAAAGTAAGCTATTTTGACTCCCCAGTTTATGGACAGATGCAATATATATAATTTTAATGTAAGGCTAACATATAGATAACAAGTTCTATGGACACCAGAAAGACGAGAGAGAGAGAGTGTAAAATTTCATACACAAAAAATTTGCATTTCAGAATTGTGAGTAAGGTGCTGATGGTTGTGGAATAAGCCATCTGTGGTAATGGAAGGCTCATTTTTAAAGCAAGGCCTCAATAATAAACATGAACATTTTGGAAAAGGAAGTAGACTAGATTATATTACAAATTAGTCACTCACCTAAATGAAAATGTGAAATATTCACAAAATAGCATGATGGGAATTAGAGTTTAACTGGTTTCAGAGTTACTTCTTGAGGAAAGCTATCACTATCAGTGCTATTGAAAATGAGCAAAATTCCCCAAGCAACCTGACTTCTAGTCTAGGAAAATGCTGGAGCAGATGCTAAGAGAAAATACTGTGCTTATGAATGGTATTGAACCATGAGCATAAATGATGTGTGCTCATGAAAATACAAAAATTAGTAGGTCTTGCTGGGCAATTAATTGTATTGCTAGTGGAATTGCTTTGAATGGATGATAATCATGGAAGAGTTTAGTGTTGATTTATAAATTAATACAGCTTTCAAACAAGACAGTTTTCTGGGTCCCACATTTTTTTAAAGCTGGAGGGAAGAGGCACAATTTTATTTATTTATTTTTTTTAATTTACAGTCATCTTACAGTCCTGTCTGCTGTCATTGGGATACTGCAGTTCAGAATATTTTGACCAGATGTATTACATTAATTGCTTTTCTCTGCTGAAGAATGCATTCCTAAGGGTCATTTACAGTGTGCCTTGGAAAACCACAGAAATTCAGAATTTAGGAGACAGGCTAAACTTCTACAACCAATCGTCAATCTGAGAAATTTTAATTAAATTATGCTTTTCTGTTTTGCTTCTTTTGATGTAAATGGGAGCTCACTTGTGCAGATATCCCACTTTAATGGCATAAGCAGCAGTATGTGGGTAATGACACATACCTCATGGTGGTAAAATTTGCTTCTCTTCTATGTAGTCTCTCATTTCTTCTTAGATGAGAGTAGACAAATGCAGAGAAGACATACCTCACTGAGAGGATTTTGCAAATACAGTGTTGAGGGATGAGTGATGGGTCTTAATTTCTCCTATTTTTATGTTTCACTAGTCAGCACTGAAAAATAAATTGAGTTTACAGCAGCTGCTAATCTACTGAAAGTCCTGATTGCTTTTATTACAATACTCAAGCAACTTTACTTTGGAGTCACAAAAATTGTGTTGGTAAGACTTGTCTAAATAGAAATACAGTATTATCTTTACTACTGGAAACACTTCTGCTGAAGAGTAACACTGTTGCTGGCAATGGATCTGTTAATACACTTACATATTTGCAGGACCAGAGTCTTCAAATTAAGTGGTTCAAGTCAGTGTCTGAAATCAGTTATTCAGACTGCTCTGGACTGATGGGCTAAGCATATGTTAAGCAGCCCATTCATCCAAAGAGCTTGACTGCTACCCTTTAATTTGTAGGTTAGGTGACAGAAACAGGAAGAAATTAAGTAATTTTTCACAATTTGTTGTGAATGCAATTTTGTTTCTATCATCACAACAATTTGTTGTGTGAACTTGAGCACGTCTGAGTCTGGTATTCAGATCTCTCTATTTCTGACACTGATTTTCAAATTATTGTTATTTCTGCTTGTTTATGAGGACTTCTATTTTTTCCAGGTTAAATACATACTGGGTTGTGCTACTTTGAAAAAGAATCTTGAGGCAGAAGTAAAATGTGTATTTCTGTAGTGTTCTTGCTAGATATGCAGCACTTAATATAGTTTCTTCCATTTCCAAAGCATATACAAATGTCAAGAGCTTGCTCAGCAAACCTGTGAGGTAGGTTAAATGAGTGTTGTCCCCATTTTACAGTCGTAGAGAGACTAACCATCCATGACATTCGTGCTGAAGGAAGGATTAGGTCTTGGAGGATGATGATTCTAGCTGTGTGAGAAGTCTCCTAAAACATAGTTTGTTAATGTGTTAAACATTGCAAGTCCAATCCAGGTGAATGCAGTAACCAGACATACTTGACTTTAATTTATCAGCACAATAGTGGTTATTAAAATTTATGTTCTGAGATCATTGGCTAGGACACCAGGGCATAATCTCACTACTACTACTACTACTACTACTACTACTACTACTACTACTACTTTGAAATATTTAGGAGGATTTAAATTGAAACTGGAAAGAAGCAAAAATAACAAGTACTCAAAGTATAATGTAAAATCCTGATTTTGTACTTCTTTTTAGAGGCAGAATTCTAGTTGTTATTTTATTTTCAAATTCCAAGGCTGCCCACCATAGGTGTGAAGGTTTGTCATTCAGCCGTAACACATTTTTTTCTCTCCAACAAATTGTATTTTTTGGTGTTACAAGTACAAAAGTGGATATAGTTTGTACAAACTATATATTGTGGTGACTCAAGAACAAGTTAAAGTTCATCTTCAATAGAGCCATTCTGAAAAATGAGTAAGTTTTCTCCGGCCTTACAGAAGGAGCAGTAGGGTACACATCTGGTTGGAGGGGAAGTACTATGAGTTAAGAAAGGGATTGTGAAGTAGTTTCTGTGAGTAAGAAAAATCTCTCGAGTTGGTGTTTGTGGATGTTCTGTGTGGTCTTGTTGCTTAGATGTGATTTTGATTTCTAAGCCTCTCCTTTTTTGGGGAGAGGGAGAACACTTGAATGTGGGATTATCTTTGAACTACAAATAAATGTCATGCTAGGCAGTGTTTTGGGGTTTGTTGCATACTTTTTCCTAGCTGTAAGTTATGCTGTATATGTTTTGTGCTTCTAGAGCAATTTGATGTTTTGCCTGTTCTTCAGTCCAATAAAGCATGAAAGCAGTAAATGGGGTGGAGATTATATTTGTCTGTTGATTTGAGGTATAATTTATGACTGTGTGTAAGTATAATAGCCTGTTACCCTGGTGTTAAGGCTGCACCTCTTCAGGAATTTTCTGTCATCTCTTCATGTTGTCCAGTGTCTGGTCTGACCATGTTGAGGATGGTAACTGTGTAAACACTCATAATTGACTACTGCTGTTTTGACACCATCTGCTTTTTGTGTAGTGTCAAAAGCATTAATGACCATTAGCCTTTGCTACTGCAGCCACCACAGAGGCTGTGCTTATCCAAGCTCATTTTTCTGGAAATTTTAAAAACAATACCTGTATGTACTGAATTGAAATGTAAAATGGTGGAAAACATAAAAATCGTGACTTTATTAAAAAAGTGTTCTTTAAGCAGCTGATATCAGAGCAGTAAACAAGAATTAGTCTGGGGACTAAACCTTCATGTGTGGCTTTAAAAAATCTGCATTGTTTAAAATGCTCCAGAATTTAGACTTAGGTTAGCTAGGTCCCAGTGTAAAAGGAGGTCTCTCTTTATGTCTATTCTCTCCTAGCCCCGAATACACATGCCAAAAGATGGATTTCAACTTATATCTTCTGGATACCAAGCATGGCTAAAGCAGGTTGGACTGTATTATTGTTATTCATCTCATGTGAGGGACTGTGTTGGACACCTGTGCTTGTCTCATTAGTGAAGTACATAAATGAGGGTGTAATGAAGTTACAGTGCCATGTTAGCTGATACCCCTCATAGCCATCACTGTTTTGTGTTTATGCATGCTGTGTTTGTATAACATTTTCTCACCAGTCTGATGAATGTGCACTTCCTGTAAATAAAAGTTCAAAATGCAGTCACCTGGAAGCGAAGAGGGTCAGAGACTGAAAACGAATCTACAACAACAGCTTGAATTACAGAATTAAAATGGGCCTTCAAACACAAAGCTGCATGGTGGTGGTGCTGGTAATAATGGGGAGGCCACTGGGTTAAAACTCAAGAGAATTGCATCTAGCATCTAATTCAGATCTGCCTGGGTGAATCAAGTATGGACACTTACTCACATCACATAACAATTGTGCAGTTTGACACAGTCTGACACTGTGGGGAGTCCCCACTCGGAAGTGGCCTAGTGCTATATTACTCTGGCTATTATTAAAGGCCAGGCTTTAGATGTCTCAGCAGTCTGCCTCTAGCAATTGCTGTCAGCTTTTCACTTTTGTGAGTGAAAAATCCCCCTTCAGAAAAAATAGCTTAATTTACAAATGGCCTGTACGGATCTCTTCTCTGATGAACATACATATATGATGAATCCTGTGTCCTTGACAATACATGGCTTAAAGTTGCTGTTTCTGTAGAAAGCCAGAATGTGTTGTTATGGCAACAAAAACTGGAAATATGAAAACAGCACAGATAAGCTGCATCCTGTTGTCATGGCAACTGCAGTTGTAAAATGACAAAACATGGTGATGAAGGGGTCTTCAAGGTGGTACAGTGAGCCCAAAATAAACAAAGAGCCAAGTCACCTGAGCATAGTGTGAGAATGAAAAGCTGCATCAGCAAATCCCCTTAAAATATGAGAATTTCATTGAAGGTGCTAACAGGATGGTTTTGATTGTTTCCAGTCTCGTGTCAGTATCTTACAAGCAGTAGGTAGTAACTTGCTTGTGCAAGCTGCTTACTGCTGTCAACTTATATTGACTTCTGTGAAACTGCGCAGAACTTGAACCCCTATCAGAAGATGGCCGTCAAGTCTTGTATTTGCAAACCATTTCTTTGAATGAGTGATGTGCTGGAAAGGTGAAGTGTACTTTGGAGCTTCTTTCCGAGACACTGTTTCTCTCAAGTCCACTCTAGTGAAGGTCAGCTGGGACACTGAAGCTTATGTTTTCTTGATTTAAACTTTGCTGAGCCGGAGGCAAGGTGTCTCAGAGGAATCTCAACTCTGCAATTATTGTCTCACAGAGCTCAAGTTTGTTGACCTATGGGGCATAGCATCAGTTTCTGTTTCTAATGTGGGTTGGGAGAACAATAGGAAGAGGGTTGTGTGACTGCTCTGTTTTCCTTTTACTTCTGAGGCAAACAGACCAGCCTTGTATTACCAGTGATCTGATGCAGGTGGGATGTATGCTTTTTGCACTCTGAAAAATACCAAGGGGGTAAAAAACCTAAAATGTGCAGTAAAATTTCCAAGGAGGCTTAACACTAAGCAACCTCAAATAATACAAGAACCTGCACTTTTTGAAAAATATGTTTTTGTAAGCATGCTTTCCCTTCGGTTTTTTAGTTTATTGATATTAGCTCTAATGTCTGTCTCAATCTTCTTACTCCTTGATCCAAAGAAAAGTTACAACCTGTGCTTGTCATTGGCAGACACTGTTGTAGAAATAGCTTTGCTATTCCAATTTCGTGCTGTGATTTCACCACAGGAAGTGTAAGGGTAAGGCAGTTGCTATAAAGGCTGGGAAGAGTTTTCATGAGAAGCAGAGAGGTTAAATTTTTTTGAGGTGGGTTTGATTTGATATAGGATAGCTGTCAAAGGTACTATCTGTAGGATTCCTTAAAACTATGTATTGAAAGGAAAGCCACTTTTGATGTATATAAAAGCACAATCTGCATATGCATCCAGATGGAATAGGGGCTGTGCATCAGGTTTATTCTCCTATTGTCTGTATTTTTAACAGGATCCTAACTTAATGATTTTTTTTTTTTTTCCTCAGCATGGCTGAGTATTGATCTGCTGCCTGACTTATACAGAATGTGAGAAGTATCCCAGTAACACATTGTATTAATGTGGACTAAAAGCAGTTTATATTACAGATGAGGTGGAGGAAGATGGAGTTCTGCAAGACTGGACGGATACTATAAATATCCATAAAACTGACAATTTTATCTAAAACCAGTGCTGGCTGCATTTACCTATTTTCAGCCTTCTTAAGCTGGAGATAATAGTTTAACCCTACCTGAGCATGGGTTGCCCACACTGATGTCATTACCCACTGCCCTTTAATGGCAGGTTTTATATTTAATGTGCTGCAATGGAGAGTTGTATTGTGTTATGTGGGCTAGAGGAAATACAATACCAATGGCCAGAAATACATATTGCTTTAAGATTGGCATTTTGAGTAACCTGCATTGTTCTCTAGCTCTTTCCTGTTTAGATGTTTTTTTGTAAAAGATACAGTTGGTTTATTCAGCCTTGATCTTCATTTAAGCTTGTGGCTTGCCAGCAGTCTGAAACATCCCATCACCTAGATGCTGACCCTTTGGACACAAGCCACAATTGGCTTCTGAAGGGAGAAAGGGAGAGAATGTTTGTGTATAAATACAGTCAATAGACATGTCATTTTAATTCCTATATTATATGGACACTTTCTGTAATTTAAGCCAAACTATGAAACTAGGCAATTAAGATAATTAGGTACAACATTTATAAAATATTATTTTGATTACATAAATGGGGAAGTAAAAGTATCATTTTAGGTGGCTTCTGAAACATGGTAATTCAGAATTAAAGCTAATGCCTCCCTTTTTCATAGCATTGTGAGCAAGTATGCATCATGTAGGATATGTAATGTAATGCACTCATCTGAGCCTTTCTGCCTCCCACTGTCTTTTTGTAGTAGAATTTTTAAAGCCAAGTTATAAACCTGTAAATGTGTTTTATGCTGGAAATTCTTGGTGATACCTTAACTAGATTGGTACCAGCAAAGGCCAGTATAATCAAAACAAGGCACTTCAGATAGTAATAGCCTGCACTTCAGTCAAGTCAGCTGGAAAAGAGAGTGTAAAAACCAAGACTGTGGTGAAACCAGGATTCTTCTGCTAGAATTGCACTTTGCTGAGAGAAAAATGAAATAATTCTAGATATATTTTGGATTTGTAATTTTGTCATTTAGCATCTTTCACTTAACTGCTAAAACATCTATTTTCAGTAGATCCGTGTGCTTTTTAAAATTCAGATACCAACTCCTTGGGTAGAAAGTTGAAATAAGATTTCATTCTGCAGTTCATTTATTAATACTTGGCGCTCATATAGTACATTATGTCCTCAAAGTGCTATGCAGGCATATCAGTTATCCTTGAAACACTTTTGTGTGGTAGGTGCATAACAATAACTCAGAGATTTTATGGAATTAAATAAAGCTTGCGATGAGGGAAAATCAAATGAAACTTCCGTTTGATTTCTCCACCAATATAGTTTTTTTCCCTGCAGTTCGTGTCATGAAAATAGAAGTTCTAGAAATAGATGAAGAGGTTTCAACACATTCCTTAGGATGCTGTGTTGCTCAGCCCAAACTCACAAGGAATTATTTGGAATTGATCAGGCTTTAGCACAGAATTACAGAATCATTAAGTTTGGAAGATATTTCTAAGATCATCTGACATAATGAAGCTTAGTAGCAACTGTGTTTTCTTGCTTGCCAAAGAGCCAAGTGCACTTTGTCTTGTAAGATCTCCATTTTAAACCTTAACACTTGGTGAGATTGCTCTTAGAAAGTTTGGTGTTGTTTAAAGAAGCACACACAAGTCTCTGCAAATTTTACTTCTTAAAGAAGGGTATGACACCTGAACGTTAAAAGTTCTGCAACTGCACTGGTTTATATTTATCAGCTTCATGCATTAAGGAGCTATAATTATGAAAACATTAGTATTGTCGTGTTCAGATGTGATCCATACAAGTTTCCTCAAGCACTTTGGAAATGAGGATCTTGTGCACCTTATAGATGGAAGTTGGCCCATTGCTGGGGCAAGTAATTTCTGTTGACTTGAAATCACAGAGGTTGAGCTCCAGTTACTGCTCTTTGGGGAAAACATTTCTTCACAAAGATTTACCTAAAAGCTGTGATTTGATCTTCCCAGATCCTACTCAGGTAAGTTATTATTTGGATAATCTGAATATGTAAATCCTTTTCCATGTGCCTTATCTTTGATATTTAAAAGTAATTATGAACTGGAATATCTTGTAAAAAGTTACTGTTAGCTAGGGAGTTACCAGAAGATTAGAGAAGCGTTTGCGTAATACGTATGTTAAGGAAAATTTACTGAGCAATTACACGCAAAGTGGGTGGCTGAAGGAAAAAGAACCCTTTACAGCACTTGGAGCTCTGTGTGCACAGCAGAGCTGGCAGAATGCAGTAACACCCTGAGGGTGAAAGGGAAAACGGCTGCACTGAAGTCAGTGATCTGTACCAGGGTAAGAAGTCCAGTATTACCTATGTTTGGAATTTAGGGAGAGCATTATAATTGAATCCTAGTAGCATGTTTCAGCCTCTGATTTGTGGGACCTAATTGTTTGGAAGTCAGAGTCTGGTTGTCCCAGAAACATAACACTCAGCTTTCCCAAAGTGAAATGTTGGTTTGCTTGATTTGCAATTTGTGAAAAATGGTCCAAGGGTGTTTAATGAGATAGCTCAGCTTTTATTACAGCAAAACAGGAGCACAAACCGCTTAGAATCATCCCCATACATGCTTGTGGAAATGTGACCAAGGGCTCTGAATGTAATAGAAGGTGAGGAATTGTGCAAGACACTGGTTGTGACAGCAACCAAGTCTGGCCCTTCACGATTCTGGTGCAATATGTGCAGCTAGAAGAGCTGACAGTTGGTGGGCTGGTTGAGCTCTGCAAGATCCTTCTTATGGTCACACTCCAAGGATTACTACAGTTGCCTCTTTATTTTTATAAATTAATTTTCTTACTGTGGAAAGACTTTCAAGAAAAACTGCCAGTGACAAAGTCAGAATTTTCTGGTTATAAGTGTGGAAAACTGGTCTGGGATGCAAGGAGGTGCATGTTTTAACTGTATGGCTTTGACTGTTGTTTTTTTTTTGTCTTAATTAAGACTTGCAGCTTTTAATGTTTTTCTTATTTTCAAATGAAAACAGGCAAAAAACTTTCTCCAAAAGTTATGAAAGTATTAATTTGCTCTGAGACATGCTAGTCTCTTTGGTAAGTTCATAATTGGGCAGAATTTTTTAAAAATGCATAGTCTTGTCTCTCAGGTATATAACTACTTCATAACTGGTAAATCTGTATTCATATGTTAGGGTTTTTAAAGGCATATTATTTACACAATTCACTTGAATGGCTCCTTTGAAAGCTGTGTGGCTCTCTCATGTAATTATGTATTTAGTATGCTGTGCATACATTGTTGGGATAGGGGGAAAGAAAAAAAACTAAGCCCCACAAAATCTACTAAAATAAATAATAAAATAATATTCTTATTCTGATTTGGCAGCCTTTTTAGAAGTTGTATTATATACTTTTTTTTCTCAGATAATAAGAACTACCGAAGCTAAAAAATGAAATATGTATGGCAGGTTTTTTAATTGTGAAAGTATACAAGATGCACTGGGAATATTTTGTTTTAATACTTATATATATATATATATATATATATATATATATACACTTATATACATATATGTATATTTAATCAGAAAACACCTCTCAGAACAGTAGAGGGAAAAATAAGAGATAACTTTTCATTTTTATGTATATGCAAGAAGTTAAAAGAATGAAAAGTGGACCAGAGAAAGTATCCAAAATAATTTTTTAGACAGAAGTAAATTTCTGAAATTGTTATTAAGTTTCATGAGACCAGCATTTGTAATGTAAATAGCAGCTGCCTTATCTGATATGTTTCGTGCAATGTGTTGCATTCTGTGGTGACGGGAATAGTGCAGACTGAATACAATGTGAAAGTGATGTATGTTATATTTTTGGCCTTGGCTTAGCTAAGTATGTGGCCAAAAAAAGTATAACAGGAACTGAGTGAGATTGAAAGGTATTGAGGTTTGTTCTCCTATTTTTTGTGGTGTGTGATAAAAATAATTCTGAATATTAGGAATCCCAGTAAGATGTGAGCATGTGTTTGATAAAGGATTAAAATTCCTTAGGCACGTTTCCTGATAATTAGATTTTATAGAGCGTGCAGGAAACAGTAGTGTCAAAGAGGGAGAATTGTTCTTGCCAGCCATCCCATATTTGCTTTCTTGAAGTGGTGATCTGTCTCTTCACATCAAGATCACATCTGGTTTGCATACTTTTAATACCCTTCAGAGCATCCCTTGTGTTCTATCTGCTCCAGTTTGGGTGGTAGAATTTCTAGGACCTATTTTCCCCTCTTGTCTTGGTTTTTGTAAGAGTTAGAAATTGTTATTGGCTTATATTTAGAGTTCACCTGCATAAAGCACTGGATGCTGTACCAGAAGGGAAATAATTCTGAACTAGGGAAGGACTGAAATTGACGTGGTTAGCATCTGAAATTAATCTTATGTGTGCAGTGCACAAACACCAGCCCTTGGGGAGAAAATTGGGTTTCCTCTTTGGCTTTGTCACTAACTTGTGAAGATGTACAGAAGTGTATGAGGCTGCCTGTAAATTGCACAGGTTATCATAAAGTTCAGTACAAGGTTCATATGGGGTAGCAGGTAATACCTCACTATTTTAAAATGTGCCACAATTAGAGACAGTCATCTCTACTACTGTCTAATTAATTTCTCTGAAGTGACTATAAAGAAAATATGCTTTTGTTTTATTTTCTTTTGGTCATTCTTGTTTTACAGTGAGCTCAGTATAGTCAGTTTGCGCTTTCTTACCTTTGCGCTATAGTTGTGAACTTAGTAGTCCAAGAACTCTTTTTTCCCTGTGTAGAGCCACTTAAGTTTTACAGGACAAGGTGATATATTTCTGACCTGTAACACAATTTGCTAAAACTGTGTTAGTTACCCCTGGTATATTGTATTTGCTGAAGGACTAGAAGCGAACAAATTTGATAAGAAAAACCCAGTCTGAAATGGTAATGTATAATCTTGTAATGTAGTAGCAAATAAAGTAAATAACCAATTTTTAGCACTGGCAAAAATTTAGCCATTGAGTGTGTATTGAAATTTGTCTTTAGGACATCAGATAATTGGAAGAGAGGGTAGACTATTAGAGGCAGAACATCTGATGTAGTCAAGAAATGTTCTTGCAATATAATTACAAGAATAATTGAATAGGTTAAAATACATCTTCCCTTCAGCTCATGGTTACTGTCCACTCAGTTCAGGCAGTGGTTGTGAATGCTTCTAGCCTATTTTAATTCAAAGTAAGGCAAAACCATTTTAATCACCAGTGGAGCAGGTGGAACCAGCCTTTATTGGAAGGAAACTGTTGAAACTGTTCTCCCTGTATTTATTTAGTGGGAAAATACATTTCAGAGTTCAGGGAGTGGGATTTTAAAATCAATTGGAAAAAGAAATTGGGTTTTTCATCAAGTAATTCCCTATTTTATGCCACTCAATGTGTATTAAAGATGCTTAGCTTTTCTAAGTAAAAAGCTTTGCGTCTCTGGGTCTGAAAGTTGTGTAGACATCCAAAGTATTAATGCAGTTGGGAGTTAGGAGAGTAAAGAGATTGCTGCATCCTGGCCCAGTACTTAGCAAGCAATACCAGCATTCCCATTTGGCTCTACCCCAAGCACTGTGCCTCTGTATCTTTGTTTTGATGAATCGATGTAGATTGACTTGAGTTCAGGAGAGGATTTTGTCAGTCAGCTTTCAAGTCATGAACACTGAGACCAGTCCCTTGTTTGTGGAGCTGACAGTACAAAAGTGAGTGTTTGACACGTGGCTTGCTCAGTGCATGGGGGTAGAGGCTGTTGGGATTTTTCAGAGATCAGCCTCTAAATGAAGTTGTTCTGTTGGGTCACTCATCTGATTTACACACAAGCTGTTTCTATTGAAGCACCTGGGGCCTTTTGTTCAGGCTTGTGAATAAGCCTCTTTCAGTCACAAGCAGTAATTTAGTGTCACTGCTTCCTTCAATAGGTAAAAGGCAAGGACAGGAATGACATTTCCTCTTCCACACTCTGCAACTTCACGATTACATTTTTAAGATAGGTAACAGAACTGTATCACTAATTTTGTTATATACTGGAACAGAGCCAGAAATCATCTAAGGTATTGGTAGTTTTTTACTTTGTACTTCATACCTCTGGAACAATACTAAGGAGTGCATGGGTGAGGAATGATGTCCTCTGTTGGACAGAGAGCTCTGCAGAATAGCCCTTCAATGCTTTCCTTTGTTATTGTGGCAATTATAGAGGAAGACATTTCATTGCCTTGTAAGTTCCCTGGCACAATAGAGTGCCCTACCTGCAGATTGTAATGACTCTGACTTGAGCTGTAATCTCACCTAAACCTTGAGTCAACTTAAGCTTGCCTTTCCACTGACAGAGTGCTTCTCATTTTTCCTGCCTCTGTACCTTTCCATGCTTCAGTCAGTACGAATGTTTAAAGTTATTTTTTTTTTTTTTGCTTGTCAGTCAGTTTTAATGGCAATCAGTTCTTTGAGTTCATTATCACAGCATGAAAATTTGAGCCAGCCCAAGGGATGGGAAAGCTTGAGAATATGGAGTAAATGATAGCTTCAAGTCTTGGATAATGCTGTACGAAAAAAAATAAAATCATCTGATATTTATTTTGTATTATGTTATGAATCCTGGGATGGATAATGGTAAGCAGCTGATGCTTACCTAGTGAATTTGCTCTGCATCATCAGAGGCACCATGTAGTGAATTTCCTGTTACTCTGAAGTTCTTGGAGAATAATAAGCAATTTTGATATAAATAAATAAAACTGGTTAACCATGTTTAACCATGAATGTCCATTTCATGTGTGAATTTTTTAAAAAAAGTTATTGTCACAGCAGCTTTCAGTAGCTGTAATGATACATACTACATTGCAAAGAAAAGATTACTGGCATTTGGAAGTTTTTTTAATATATGGAATGTTTGGGAGGTTAGAATGGTGGACAAGGAAGTATGGCTCACTTTTGTAGCTTGTTACAATACTATGGCTGTAATTTTTTTGGCTTCAGGGGGGCATTACATGCAAGTTCATGTGATATGTAATGAATACCATGATGTATTGAAATTCTTGAGTTTCAGTATGTTTTTATAGGGAAGATTGGTTGGGTTTTTTTAAAGGAAAATGGAGTGAGGAATATATTTTAAGATATCATAAACTTCCATTGAGAACATTTCTACAGGTTATATTCCCCAGCAGTCTCTAAATACTATTTCTGGAACAGCAGTGTAAATTGCAACAAAGTACAGCAAAGAATGTGGTGACAGACAAGGTTAATCTCTGTGTCTGTCTGCACAGGACCAGATTAGGGATGTTGGTGATCACCTTTCTGCTCATTCAAAGATGGGTTATGTTGCTCTTACATACTCATTTAGTGCAAGATTGTGCAAGGATTTCTAGCCCTCTCAAGAGCAGGAAGAAACGGTGGCTCAGAAGGCAGCTGTCATTTCATACCCATTCCAGCTGCCCTTTCCACTCAAATTTCCTCCCATACCCTCCTCCTCTATTTAAAAAAAAAAAAAAAAAAGTGGGGGCAGGATTGCAAAAAAGAAGAGTATGAGGGTTTAAAATCTCTAGCAGCTAATCTATCACATCCTTCAGTTTTCATGGCTATCTGCCAATTTAAAACACACTTGTTTGTTCCTGCCTTGCCAGTAATTAGACAAATGCAGTAGTGCTTATGGCATCAAAAACTCTGTGTCTGGTAAACGCAATTGCTATCATAATGCATCCCTAAATTTAATAGTAGTGGTGTAAAATGAATAAGCAGCTCTCTATTTCAAGGGGTAATGGCTTTAACTATCAAAATGGCTAGTATTTTCCTTGATTGGCTGCTTTGGCTCCTTTTTGTATTTCTGTTTGTAGGAACTGAATCAATTCATTATAACAATTGTGTTTTATTTAACAAACAACAAGGCAAGCAGAAGCAGGAAACTCTTATAAAGTGCCACCAAATTCCTATTCACCTTGGCTCATAGGTTTTCCTTTTATCTCATTTACAGACAAAACGCAAACCTTTTCTTTCCCTGCAAGTATTACACTTATAGTTGTAATTTACTTTTCTGCTTTCCTTGCAAAATTGCTTGCCTTGTGTTCTGCCTGGAGCATTGCTGTGGATGGAGAAGAGGTCTGATTAATTGGAAAGAAACTTTTTATTACTGGGAAAATTCAACACATTGTTGTGGAAAATTAATCAAAATTTACTTTCTTGATCCATAGGCTTTTTTCTTGCTACTATGACATCTGTAAAGCTTCTCTCAAGGAAAAGATTCTTCAGCAGTTAGTGCTCTCTTAAAGGGCAGTTGTGTTGATGCCATTTGGCTAAGCCTTAAAGTTCCTGTAATCTGTGCCATCGTGTCTCACACAGTCCCATCTCATAGTTGTCCTTTCTCTGCAGTGCTCTATGCCCAGATCTCTGTGGCTGGGCTGCTCCAGCCTGGCGGACAGCATGCCCTCGCTGCGATGCCTGTATAACCCAGGGACTGGCGCACTCCCAGCTTTCCAGGTACTTTCTGTCTCTCCCCACTCCTTTTCTCTCCATCTGTGTGCGTGTGCATCTCCTTTACTTGCCTGCTTGACCTCTATTTATTCTGGTTCATACTCTATGCCTCTCCTCTGTCATTCTGATATCTGGTATTTTAACCCATCTTGTGTAGATTCAGGGCAGCTGGGGTATTTCCATTTACCTTGATATAATTATTTTATCTAAATTGGCCTGATACCATCATCTTTTTCATTGGCTTTAAATTGTGTCAAAAAGATACCACTTAATTATATCTGGCAAACCACATCCATTACACAGTCTCCAATCTGGCTATTCTGGCTGTTTGCAATTCCCCTCCTATCTAAATATTTTGTGTGCCACTTAAAGGACTGAGAGGGTGAGTTCATTGCCATGATGATAATTGATGCCAGCAATTCTTTACTGCAGCTTTGTTAGCAGGAGTCTGGACATTTTGAGTATAGAAAATTATTGTCCAAGTAAGCTGTCAGTCAAAAGGCAAATAAAGGAAACCTTTTTTTTTTTTTTTTTACCCTTTGATCTCTGATTTGTTAGATTCAGGTTTTTCTCTGTCATGAGTCAGCTTTCTGCCAAACAAGTTTGTTCAGACCCTTTGGGGACCTCTCCCATGGGTAGAGAGTAAGACCATCAAGAAGCCTAGACAAAGCTCTCAAGATCTTGCAAGCATTTTTGATGACATGTGGGCATAACAGCAGAGACTGGGCTCCAGAGATGTTCTATTCACACTGGAAACTCAGTATTTTATGAACTGCAGTGACTGGGGGACTTTATGAGTATCTCTGTAGAAAGCATGTTTATTTGAGTTTATTGTGGGGTGAACGTTTACTTCAAGGTTTATGCTGCTAGATTATGCTACTGCTGGCCTAACCTGTGGCAGAGAGGTTTATCTACCAGCATCTTTCAAAACCAGATAAAAAGAATAGGGCAGAATCTTCCTGAAATTTTCACTTGTTTTGGGGTAAGTTCATTATATGCCTCTAAAGGAAAACATGCAAAGATTACTTTAAGTTTTACTTCTTGCTCTCAGAGCTAGGATAGTCTGTGGAAATAATCCTCTTAGTCCCAGAGGAGGCTTAAGTGTCTTGCATCATTTTGCTGCAACTCTTTTTGCTGACACAGCAGTAGCACTGATGGACTCTGGAAGGTGTCCTGCCAGGCCTCCTTTGCTGAACCAAGCTTTTAGTGGAGTTTTTTGTGGGGGAGGGGGAAACATGACTTTTTATTAGTCTAAGAGGACTCTAGAGACAACAGATAGAGTTTATACTCCTAATCCTGATTTGCATAATTTGACTAAATCGGATGGGCCTAATTTTTGAGCTTTTGGCTGTTGAATAAATCTCAGATCTCCTTAAGCTTAGCAATATATGGAAAGTAATTTATGAACTCAAATTGAGACTTCTTCCTTTCTACTTGAATTATTTTTGATTACTTAAAATAGGCATATATTACAAAGGGAAAGAGAAATTAATTTGTTTTAGCTTAAGATGTCCTTGCTAGTGATATATAGGAACAATAATTGTTCTGTTAATGCAGTGCATTGATATTTGGGGTCAACTGAGTTAGCTGCACAACCATTCATTGTGTTGGGATGCTGGTAGGACTGATACATTTCTGCAGATTTTGAGAGACATTTCCATGTGTATTTAGTGACTGGGAATTGGGGAAGTATGTCACTTGCCATCTGAAATGGTGGACTGGTACTCTTCACTGAACTCTGACTGCTGTGTTGAGGAACATTTACTGTCAGTTGAGAGAGAAACCACACTGACAGCAATAGCTTCTGCAGCACTGAGTCATCCACGTTTCAGTCCATTTTTTTCCAATGGGCTCTGATTGATCCTCATTAGCTTGCATGGTTTGAAGAAAACTCCCCTCTGAGGCATGGCTTCTGCGTTTTCCAGTGCAGAAGGGAGTGGTTTGGAGTCTGCTTGAAGCAGTGATGTTGCAGTATTTCATCATTCTTTAATGCTTTTTTTGGGTATCAAATCTTTGGGAAAGCATTAAAGACTTTCTTGTAGCCCAGTGAATTTTCTCATATTAAGTTACTTTTCTTTTTTCTGTAGAAAGCTTGAAGTAACTGGAGAAGCATATCAATGTTCTTTGCTTGTGGCAAAAGAGAAGATGCCATCTGGAAGGCTACTTAGTCACTGCTGAATTTGTCTAGTTATTTACATGCCTGCCTTCAGATGCTCAGACAAATGTGGAAAGATGCTCTTTTTGAATAGCTCAGTTAAAGTCTTGCTGACTCCTCATGGGAAACAATGGCAGGTAGTCGATTTAGAGATGATTGTGTTAATATATTAGGTAACTTCATTTTTTTCTTTGTGTTTTTATTATTGGAGACACTTAGGTGAAAACAGGATCTTCTGGTTCCTCAGCCCTATTTTTAGGCAAACATCCTGCAGTGGGAAAGGCTTTAAGACTAAACCCATGACTAGGGGAATAAGGAGCTAGAAACAGTTCTTTTTTACATCTTTTATGTCAAAGGGCTTTGCAGCTGACACTCTACTATGTAACTGAATTTCATAGCAATCATGGTGGAAGATGGCAGCAAATTGGGACATGAACTCCTATAAGGCACTGTGGGAAGTGGTCAAAGAGGTTATTTTAACTTGAGAAAAAGGCCAGCTATCCCATTTTCAGTGTCTAGGATGCCAGATTTTACAGTACTGTTATTCTGCAAAGCAACTGAAAATTAGGTTGCATTTAGATTCTCCTAATAATAGAAAATAAATAATGTAGAATATACTACTTTTTTCTTAGAAATTTGTGCTTAGGAAGTTTCCAGATGCGCCAACAAGTGTCTGTTTTCATGACATTTTCCATGTGAAAATAATTGGTTTCCCTGTTATAAGATTTTGCCGTGCATACTCACAAGGCTCTGTTAATGTTGCTTTTCATTTGCAGCTCTTTGAAAATTCAGATTTACAATTATACCCGTCAAGTATGCCAAGGGAAGGTTTGCAGAAGACCAAAGTATTTCCTTGAATTTATTTCTGTAGGCTGTTGTACAAATGAGGAGGCTTGAAGAGGAATTTAGAAATCTTGCCAAAGACTTTATGTATCACCATAATCACAGAGAACAGTCCACCTCTTTCCTTTTACCTAATGCACAGCCAACACAAATATCAGCTCCTGTTTAGATTGTAAACTTCTCGGGACAAGAGTCATGCTTTTACTACCTTCGTCTGGAGCCTGAACACAGGTGGAGAAGAACAGAGTTGTCTTGTCAGCTTTATTTTGCCAAATCTGAAACTTTTGTTTCTGTAACAGGCTCCAGTAGTCAAAGAGGAGGATGAACTTTTGTGGTGGAGGTTGCAGCATCTTGTTGAGTACAGAAGTGTCTCTATAGAATGTCAGAAATTTGCATTTTGTTTCATCTGAAGGTCTTTGCCATAAAGATCAGGGTTTGTCAGGTGAAGGGGACGAGCTTCTGTTTGGTTTTGCTGTAGTGAGCATGTGTGTGAGACTTCCTCAGTCTGGTCGAAGAGCTCTGTCCTGGAGAGGAAGGCATGGGTGTACTGTGCTAGGCAAATTGAAGCAAAAAGGAATGCACTTGAGGCTGGGCAGTGTGGATGTGACCTCTGTGGACTGAGATTACTTTTGCAGAAACACGAAAAAGCAAAAGATGTCAAAGGTATGCAGTGATGGAAGTCTGTTGTCCCTGTGAGACAGACATGAACTTATTTTTCAAATTACTTTTACATTATTTTTTCCTAATGTTTATATTTTTGTGTTACAAAGCAGAATATTTGTTAAAGAAGCATTGCCAGTGTATTGGTTATAACAGTTGTGTCTGTAAATTTCCTTCAGCCTGTTCATGCACTTTTGTGTTAGAAGTTGACATTTTATTGCTGGAAATGCAGTGTAAATGTGCGTAGTAGTACATAATTTCTGGTTTTACAGGAGGTTAGAGCTAGAGTCTTGGGGTGGGCAAACTGCTCAGAAACGCGTTTTTGAGAAATACACTGTTTGGCTTTGAAGCCAGTGTTTGCTGGCGTGCATAGTTCTGTCTCTTAATTGGGAAAGATACGGGGTGTCCAGCCATAGCCTCCATCAGCATGGAGACACCGAGCCTGTTTGTATTCACCCCTCTCGCTCTGCCAGTGGCTGTGTGAAACCTGCCCGGGGGCTGTTTACAGTGCACCTCCAAAGCAGAATCCTAATTTTGGTGACTAATAGCCAGAGCATGTGGCTCCAGCACCCCCCAGCTGGCAGCAGGCTCTGCCCTGGTTGTGAATGTAGTTAGGTGGCCCCCAACTGTTTACAAGACAGCAGAGGTGAGATCTTTGATTGACAAGTCAGAAATGCATTAGATCATTCCTCTGCCAGTCTCTGGTTCATGCTGTTAAAAATGTCAGCCTCTCCAAGTTTGAATGGCAGCCCGAGGGCCTCAGAAGCTTTTTGTTTTCTGAGATGGAAACACAAATTGGATGTGTGCCTGAGCGCTTCATCCTGGGCTGTAATTTCATCTTTTAGCTAAGAACCACAAGGTACATGAGCAAAGCACCCTGTAAACAATAATACTGGGGAAAAAAATAAACAAGGTCGTGTTTCTGGTACGTTGATCCACTGGTGTCCTGACCTCTATCACGTTGAACATCTCCACTCTGATTGCTGTTCCCTTTGGCATTACAATGAGAGGAGATAGACTGACACAGGAGGCAAAGATTTAAAGTTGCAGTGCTGTTGCACATTCCTTGTATTGGCTATGAAATATTGAACTGCCACAGTGTGACACCTGGTCTTTTAAGCAAAGTTTCTTGTTGGAGGTGTTCAGCAGCAGTCTTTTCTGGTTTTCCTCCTTTTACCACGTGGCAGGAGCAATTATAAAGGCGTGTGAGACGATACAAAGAAGCAGAAATTAAGCCAAATCACATAATTTTTGTTTGACTCTAGCCCCATTTGTAGCTCAGACTTTTGGGAGCTTCACTGTAGAAAGACCATGATGGTCAGCCTGGCTGGAGATTTCTTTAAATAAAGTGTCCAGTGACTACAGAAGAGCTTTCTTAAACATATTTAGGATTTATCCCTCTCTTTAAATCTGGTGACCTTGTCTGGCTGGTGGTGTAACCTGTGCAGAGGCTGAGTGATGCTGGGTGCCCACCACACTCAGGAAGGTGCCAGGGTGAGCTGCAAGCTCTCAGGTCGTAGCAACAGCAAGAGATTTTCCTCCTTTCAGGTGGCAAAGAAATTAAGGGAACTAGAAAGAAATCTTTCTTTGTGGATCATCGGGATGGGTTTGGTTGTTTTTTGTAGCACGTCACTAATTTCTAATTACATTGAGTAATTACATGTAGTAACAGAAATCGGCATTTGTTCTGCACCCACATTGATCCTCGAAAGTTCCATGTACTTTTATTAGCTCTTTAATCTGAGTATCAAGAAGTGTGACAATATGTCACTGAGAAATGCCACCGCAGTGTGTCCAGCACGATGATTAATTTGAACGGCACCTTAGCTGCAAGGCCTCCCCCTCCTTCAGCCTCGGTAGTGATGGTCCGGTTACTACTAATGTGCTTTTCCCGCTAAGGTGAGGGCAAGGTTTCTAGCACACCAGCACCAGCTTGGCTGTTTGGCTTAAAAAATGAAACAAAACTCACCCGAGTTTTCCCTCCTCCCTCGTTAGGAGTCAGGAAGGTGTGTAAAGCCGTAGTGACAAACGGCATATGCAGCGCCGCGTTGGAGGCATACAGGTATCTTTAAAGCTAGCTCCGGTTCCTCAGGATTGCGAACATCTGCTTGGAGGTATTGTGGAGCTGCACAATGCACTAATTGAATTACTCTTTTCTGGAGTTGCAGGCTGCGCTAATTGAATTAGAAGGGGCTGTGCGTGTGCGCGGGCGCGGCGCGGGGCGGGGGCCGGGCCATGGCGCGGACTGTGCTGCGCTCCCCCGGCCGCGCCCGGAACTGCAGCCCCGGCTCCGCGGGCTCCGCTCCTTCGGCAGCATCTCTGCGACTCCTCCTGCCGCTCCCAACTCCGCATCTTTGTCCCTTTCCATGGAGAAAGGAGGCTCTGAGGGTACTGCGCTGCAGCCCCCTGGCTCCAGTCACAGAGGTTCAGTGCGTTTAGATCCAGCCTAGTCCCTGTAAATCGCTCCATTATCGCTTTGGATTTGATGGCTCCACGGGCAGTGAGCGCTTCAGAGGGAGTCGGTGGCACAAGATCAAGTTGTACCTATTTGGTACTGGCAAAGAGATAGCACCAATAAGTTTAATTTAAAACTGCAAATATGGAATTTTACCACAAATTTGGAGAAGCCATGAAGTACTTTTTACCAAGCATCTAAATTTAAGCCAGTGTTAAAATACAGTCACTCTTAGGCAATATGCAGTGATAGTTCTGAATAATTCTGTATAAGGAGAAGAAAATGAGATACTTCTTCTTTGAAATAAGGTGAACGCATGCAAAATTTCAGGGAATCAATCCAAACACTCTCAGTGGAAATGCACTTCTAAATCTTAAAATTCATAGTTTGAAGAAGTACTGTGCTACACTGTGTCGAGTGGGTTTCTTCTTATTTCCTCTGCTTTCTGTCAGCTGTTACTGACATAGCATGTAAAAATACCCAGATATTCTCTTTCCTGCATTCTTTCCTCTACATAACCAGATGACTCACTTTTCCATAAAATCTCAGCTCTTTTCACTCAGTTTTATCTGTGTTTGGTAGACCATTCTCATAAATATAATCCTAATCAGAGACAAGATGGTATTTGTTTTGCTTAAATGGTTTCTTATATTTTGTTTCATTTGAAATAAAAATAATTTTCTAGAATACTCTGTAAGCTAATAAACTCTCTTTGTAAAAATACGTAACCAGTATTCATGATATGCATGATTCTTTATGATGTTTGTAAACTTGCCCTGTGTCTGGTGGTGTTAAACAGGGCTCTTAATTACCACTGAGAATTAGAAAAAATGCTGCTAAACACAGAAATTTTAGAAATTTTCAGTTACACTGAAAGTTATTTAACAACTAGCTGCCCACCAAAATAAAATGCAGATCTTTTGTTAAATATATGAAACAGGTTTGGGTGCTTTTTGAGAATTCCCAAAGAAGTTTATACTTCGGGAATTCTGTTTTTCTGATTTTATTTATGTTTATAGTTGCTTCTCTCTAGCATTTTATTTATATATTTACATATATAAATATATGTGTGTGCGTGTATAAGTATGAAAAAAATCAGGTTGTCAGTCTTCTTGGCTCTCTTTCTAAGTAGTCAGGTAAACTGCTTCTAGTAGCCATTGCAAATGAAATACCCAAGGAACTCTTTGATCATACCCCAATATTTTTTTAGGGCTCGTGTCTAGTTTTTAAATTACTACCAATATAATTTGGTACCATTGTGGAATTTTCTAAATTGCGTCTGTATATAGCAAGATCAACCATTGTCTTTTGCCTACCTTTTACAAAACATCCCTGGGATTTATTCTCTCAAAATACAACCATATATCCAGCAAACAAAGGAAGCAACCCTTCATTCAGCCAATAAAGCTGCATACGCTTCTGCTCTTTCAGGAATATACCTTGCTCTTCTATCACATCTTCAGAGTAATAAACTGTGCAGCAACCCTTTGGTGTAGGTAATAACATTTGACCTTGCAACACAGTACGTTCCCTTGTGCAAATGAAGACAAACTTAACACGTTGATGTGGTGATGGTTCATTAAAAAAACCCAAACACACCACACAAAATTGGTGTGTAGGATAACACACTTATATCCAGTGCCTTCCTTTGGTAAAAGTCAGAAGTGAAGATGGTCGTGGTGAGAGTGTCACCTTTAAAATAATGTGAGAGTGAATTTGGTGCTGCCTTAAGAGGCTGTAAATGGGAAAGAATCTATTCCATCCATTGTATACAGTGCTTTTAAAATCAATCTATTTCTAGAAACTAAATTGTCCTGGGACCAGCTCTTGATATAAAAATTCATAGAAACCTGTTTTTCCTAGTGTGGTAACTTCTTGCCATAGTGCTGTAGTGTTAGAATTCACATTGGCCAGGTTGTTCTGTAAATTAAACAGTGACAGCTTCCCTCAGGGGAACAGCCAATGTATTTATGATGATGTGCTGATTACACAAAATACACTGCAAGCAGAAAACAGCTGCAGAGAACAAACCTCTTAAAAGAATACAATTACAAATAGCACCCTCAGTATTTCTAGTGGTGAGAGCAAAATACAGCATTCTAATGCAGGCTTCTAGTTTGCTTCCAAAGAAGAAAAGGGATCTACAAAGAAGAGGCTGAAGTATGGTTGGATGCACACACCATGCCAGTGTGGAGTGGCACATAACCCTATCCTGAAGGTGAAAGGCAAGAGCATACCTCAGGCCTGCTTTTTATCTGTCCTTGTTCTTAAAATTCCTGTGACTGCAGCTCCAACAACACAGGCTGCTGAGGTGTTGGGGCTCTCCGGCTTCTTGGTGTTTTGACTGCTGTCCTGGTTAAGAGCTGAGATGTGATTAGATGACTAATTTGTGCTGCCAGTTTGACCATTATGAAGCAGATCATAGGAGATACTATAGGAGAAAAAGTTTAAAAGGCCCTGTTTTAAAGCTGCCCTTTCTTTTGCTGCTAATTATTGCTTTGAGGGAGCTTTTGAAAATAAATTCCAATTCTTTGCAGTAGGCTCCAGTGTTTTGTTTTTAAAAGGTTCCTGTTTTGTACATGTAGGGCAAGGTCTTGTACAGTCCAGTTTAGGATATGATGAGGCTTGAAACATAATATTACTGGAAGATGGTGGAGGTGGGACTGATCTTAGGACACAGACAGCTGAAGGGAAAGAGGTTCTCACCTGGAAACAAAAATTAAGTAACTGGAATTGCTTTGTGTAGTGTGACTGTATGCAAGAGGGTTGTGAAAAGGACCACTGTGGTGGGATTTTCTGTGAGGGCTTGTTGAAAATGAGGAGTACGAGGCAGTGGCAGCTTCCACCGCTGCTAGTATCTCACTTTGGAGGGCTGCAAAAGCAAAAAGCTCCACAACTCCACAGCACAATTCTTTTTTTGTCTGAGTTGATCTGTCACACTTAAATTGTTAAAATATAACATTCTACTTTTGGCTATGCCATATATGTATGTGGGAGAGTGAAAATACAGAGAATGCCCTTTCCATCCACTTTTTCAGAGATAGATAAGTATGCCTTTTAAAAGTCTGGAATTTCTAGTGTTTGGTGTCTTTGTTATGTTCTGGGACTGTATCAATAAAACATATTTCAGGCAAAAAATTACCTGCTTAAAATGAAGAAATGTAGTCCTTTCAACATATAGATCTGATTTTAAAGCAGATGAGGTAAAACCATTGGCACTCTAATTTGGAAGGACTTAATTCACTTGCTTAGAAGAAGTATCAGGTTTTCCATTTATGGATTACTGGCATGTACTAATAGACTGTTATTCATCTGTCTGTATTTTCTTTAAATCGTTTTTGAGCCTCTGTGTGTTGTCCTGCTCTGCTTACATGTATCCCATGTGGCAAGAGGGAGTTTTGTATAATCACCCTGCTTTAATCAATAGAATAATTGATAAACCAGATAAGATTTAAACTGATTACCTCCCCGAGTAGAACTCCCTGAGGGCCTTGGACTCTCTTAATTTTGACATGTATGTTGTGTACCCCGTGGATGAAGTGCAGTTTGAATTATCTGTTTTTATTTGCTTAATGATGGGGAGGGTGTTAAAGTCAAATGTTTAATTAACCCAGCAATGGGCTGCGCTGTCACTTACACACACATCCAGCTGATTGAGATATCTCACCGAGAATACTGAATAGGAATGATAATGTGGCACTGAGACGGAAGATTGCTTTTTCAATCCATTTGCTGGGTCACTGCTTTGAATGTCTTACTGGATGAAAGGCATTCAGCCTGGAAAAAAAATTCAGCATTTAAGTACATTTTGTTTTCCTGGCCCCTTTCTACCAAGAAGTTAAATAAAACAGATATGCTGTAGGTTTAATAAGCCATTCATGTTGTAGCAAAAAAGCTGCAACTTGAATAGGTGGTGGTCTAGAGCTGTATAATTTCCTACAGGAACAAAATGTTTGCCAGCCCCAAGGTGTCTGAAGGTGAGAACCTATGTACATCTTAATCTTTCCTTTTTTGGTTGCTTGGCTACTCACCCCATTTGATGGTCTCCAAAGCATGTCCAACCTTACCCAGCACAATGAAATAATAAACAATACTTTGTAACTCCTGTAAAATTGTGTTTTAGAGTTGGAATTATTTTATAATGGTAGAACTTAGTAGTGAGCTGTTAAATTTGCATGTTGCAGGAGGGGCTTTGTGTTCCCACATTTAAATTAGCCACATCAGGAAAACCCAAGGGTTTGTTTCTTGGGTGGCAGCTGTTAAAAGGCTGCAGTGCTTGCTAGCCAAGCATTAAAATGTGTAATGCCTAATCTGTAACTTTTAATTCTTTTATTAGAAGATTGTATTTTTTTTTTTTTGCTTAATGTGATTGAACAATCCCACTTTTTTTTTCATATCAGCAATGAGGTTTTTCAACAGCACTATATGGAGGTAAACACCTTGTATTGGAAGCTAACTAAATTTACCTCATAGTCCAGTGGTGTGATTGATGCTTCTTGTAATAAATGTAGCTTTGGAAGCTGGAAAAAGCACCGAAGCCTGACTGTGTGGACTAATTATTACTGTGAGGCTCATTGGGGAGGTGGAGTTGTGTCATCCAAACTGCTCTATGGTGACTCCATAGGTACTTTGAACCTGTTGAGAACCAAGTAGCTTTGGCTACAGGGTCACCTGGCTCACATTGTCCAAGACAGAGATCTGGGTGCCTCCACACTGGGTGGTGCAGACGGCGTGATGTGAATTGCCATCAGTCTGACACTGCAGTGAGATCACTGAATAGCCATTTCTTAACAAGTGGGCTGCTTTTGGGCAGAAACTGTGCCTAAAAAGTTAACAAGTTTTGTTCCCCTATTTACTTCCGACAGACAACTTGTGCTTCATTCCTTTGTTTTGTATCTCATTTCCCCCTTTCCTGCAATAAAAAACAGGAAGAAAAAAACAAATAAAGGATAAAACAGTAACAACAAGATGAGGATGGTGTGGTTGATTTAGGTATTTGGGAGTGAGAATGCCACAGGCTCTGAGGAAGGGATGTGATGACAAGTGGAGTTATTTTGTCCATTTGACAGGAAAGCTCAGAATGAGAGGTTTTGGAAAAAGAAAATTATAGTAATAAGTGTAGGTGATGATCAGAGATGAGAGGGAAAGGGGTTTTATAGTCAGTCTAGTGAGACAGCATTGGTTCTTTGAGAGAACTAGTTGAAAAAGTTAGAAAATAATGCTTGAAGAAGGATGATGCCTATATAACTTAGATCAAAGTTACGAAGTGCCTCTATAGCTTAAGCTATAAGATATCAGTATAACCTGATATACCTGTATAATCTGATATTAATATAACCTAAATCATGACTTTTTATATAGCTATATAACCTATATAACCTGAATCATAGCTTTTTATACCTATATAACCTAAATCATAACTCTTATACCTGTATAACCTGATATAACTAACTTTTTATACAATGCAATGGCTTGTATATGGTTAACTAGTTGCTTAATACTGAACAACAAAAAAGAAGAAGAGAAAAACTTGCCAGGTGGATAGCTTTAGAGATAGATAAGTACAGTACTAATGAAAAATTGGCAAGTGCAAAGCCAATTAGCCACAAAACAAAGAATTTAGGCCAGTTAAGACCAGTCAGACCAAGGAACACCATAACTGTGCATGCTTGGAAGACAAAGTTGAAGAGCTCAGATGTGAAGAAGAGCTTGGAAGCCTTCATCAAAGACCCCCAACAACCCCTGAATTAGGGAGGCACAAACACAGTGCAAAAGAACTATTTATAACCATGAGCTCATACTATGTAAATTGGTTCTGGCTCCTATGTGATAATGTTGTAGTGATACTAAGGAATACTTACTGTATAAATATACCATAGCATTTGCCAAGAGTGGGTGAGTTGGGTGGAAATATCCCCCTCACCACCAGCACTGCAATAAACAAATACCTGCTCCATAGACATCAGTCTATGGGGATTTATTTCCAGCCTAACTTTTGGGCATCAAGGACACGAAATCTACAGCAAAACTAGACATTTTTACAACCAGTTTCTAAGAGCACTTGGAGCTCCTATGCATATGAAGCTGTAATAAATATTGTACAAAGAAAGTTAAACTGTATCTAGAGAATTTTAATAAATAAAAAGTTTTTTAAAACTCTCCCTGGATCCGTTGGCTCTTGTTAGTACTAGAAATATGTTTTTGACATGTATTTTGAATGTTGGCTTATATTCCAAGCCTGTAAAAGCTGACTTTGTGCTTTTCCCCCACCTTACATGTAGGGGAAAGAAATCAAGAAAACATGTTATTCCAGCATACAGAATCACTGATAAAAGCCTAGAACTCTTGAACATGGGAGGGAAGAATGCTGCAAACTGTGAATAAGAGTGTATAATTTCAAACTTTAGTACTTTTACACTCTGGGATGAGTGTTGAAAATTAATTTTTCTGAAAGGAATGTAGCAAAATGAAAGCAACAAAGAAGCCAGAGCCAAGCCTGGATTGATTCAGTTCTTCTCTAAAAGGCTTCTGTTGCATGCAAAATCCTTCTTCCTGAAGTATGTGTGGCAGAAAAACTTAACCCCAGCTGAAACTATTATAAAGGAATTTTAACATGAATTCAAAAGATGGAAGAAATTACTAATGTTTCCCTGCAAAATAGAAAGGGAAGAGTATTGTTTTGTTCAATGTGAAGAGCAGATGTACAAGGGTGAGCCAGGAAGAGGCAAACCAAAGCACAGGGATAATAAGATTCAGAACAAGTCCTGACACCGTTCTTACATAGGTGATCTGGTTGAATATTTGAAAGTGTAACCATATTATGGGTATTGTAAGGTTAATTGGATGTTTTCAGACATGCTTTTTTGGGAATGTGTGCTTTCTATTCCTTAAAAAGATGTAGATAGCTTTGAACTACATAAAATTTTGGAGTACAAGATGTACGCTATAAAATCATGCATAGAAAGTGCTAGCTATAAAAACATGTGTGTACCTGTGAAGATGCTGATCAATTCGTGCTATTTAGGAAAGGAAATTCCGAAACAGCCCGGCTGTGAGGAAATGCAAATAATAAAATTCAGCTAGAGGTCCTTGAGGCTTCTTAAGCCCTAACCTTGTTATGAGGAATGGGGAAGTCAAACTGCCTAATGCAGATGTCTGTGAGTTACAAAAATAACCAGATGTCCTGATTAGCAGAAGCAAATGTTCTTCCCTTAATCCACGTGAAATTATATTCAAAGGCTCTCCGGATGTAATGTGTGTGTAAATAAGGCACCAACAAACATTGGAATAGAAAGGGCCATTGGCCAACTAGCTTGCAAGGCTTGAAAGCTTGAATATTAAAAACAAATTTGCCACTGCTGACTCTCTTAAATTCACAGAACAGAACAGTTAAACAGGGCTGCTTCCTGGGAAACATGGAAAGCCTGTTCTCATTAGCCATATTCTCTGTCTCTCTCTCTCTCTCTTGAAAAATGTGGATGAAGTGAAGCTAGCTTTTTTAATTCCCCTAAATGACTTGTTCCCAGCATCTGTATTTTGGGGGAGGGGGTGGTGGTGTTTTTTTAGCTACAACTAGATTTTTGCTGTTAGAAATGCATCTGTTCATCAGATCTTTGATATTTGTGCTGCTTTTTGGTATTTTAATGTTAAACTGAATTTATTGTTCTATTAATGCTGACTTCCCACACCATTAAATTAGCCTTTATAGCCAACCAGTAATTACTAAGTTAAAGAATGTCACAAGAAGCTTTTCTTTATGTTGTGAAATTCTGTTATCAAGTCTCATTGCTTTGAAAATTTATACTTTTCAGATTATTTATTTGAATGAAAAATAAAGAAAATCATGAAGGATCCATTCTGCAGATGGTAAAACAGAATTTTGTCCTGATTGTTGAAACTTTTGTTATCATCATCAGTGTTAAAATGGAGGCAGACCAAATTAGGACTTGTGTGAACATGCATGGATGTATCTGGTCAGAGGTGTAGTGTTGAACTTCCCATTTTCACTGCTGTCAGAGGTTCAATTTTAAGAATTTAAGTTATAGTAAGTACCTGAGCTGCTTGGGCACAAATTTCAACTTGTAAGTGTTCCAGATGGGGGTGAATTCTTCATCACAGGGCATTTATAAATGTGTTGGAGGGAAAAAAAAAAAAGCCATGATTCTGTGCAGCTAACAAGATAAAAGGTATAATAACCAGAATAGACATGTGCATGCCAGTCTGTAAAGCAGGTACTGAAGTGGAAGGCCTTTTTAGTTTATTCCCTTTCTTTTTCCATTATCAGTCAGTGCAAGGCAGGCTGCAGATCCTCTACCCTCTCCTTCCATCATTGTAATGCTCAGCCAAAACCCCTTGCAAAAGTACCATCTTAAAACTTGTAAGAGCTGGGAAACTTGTCTGTTTAATTCCAGGCTGAAGTCACCCCCTTGTGCCTTCACATTGCAATTTATGGTGTTCTCTAAAAGGATCTAATCTCGGTGAATGTTCTGAGCAGCAAATGCCAAGGAGGAATGGGGTCTGATACTTATCTCTGCATTTTCATTGCTCTGGATCTCCCTGTGTGTTATAGCTGTCATTTTTGTTTTATCTACTGAGCTGCGGAGAATTGCCTTCAAACTTGCAGCTTTCCACTTGTTCTTCTCAAAGAACATTACCAATCCTAAGGATTTGTTTTATATGTTGTAGTGACCAGCCAAATAAGTATGAATTTGAATGTTTTGGGCCTCATGATAGGAGAACAAGGAAAAGCTATCCTTACATGTTTCTAGTGTATCTTAGACACTTATTTTTTTTAACAGTAATACTGCTTCAGGCTGACACTGGCTATGCCAGGATTCATCCTAGCACTGTTTGAAATGGCTGAGATATTTATAAACTGACAGACAGCATTTATAAAATGAGGATGCTGACAGTCCCTTAACGATAACAATGGGCTTGGACTCATCTATCACTTACAGAGGTTATTGAAAAGGGAACATAAGGCTTCTGTGTGCCTCTGGTCTTAGACTGGCACTTATTTCCACACATCTCTCTCTTTGCAGTCCTCTCTGGCTGACATCAGCGTTAGGCAATTACAGCTAATTTCTCCATACCTTTATCTGATGATGCTTTGTCCTCTTTTCTGGAAGACAATTAACTTCACAGCATCTTAGAGCAAGATCCTCTTTCTCCCAAATCCCCCCCTGCTAAACTAGAGGAACATTCTGACTTCTGACGGGCTGCTGGCTTGAATTGGGAGGGAAGAACAGTGTGCCCTGATTGACAGACTTAACCCAGGGCTGGGCAGGGGTTAAACAGGCCTTCTGCCTCCTTTTTTTTTTCATACAGCACCAGTCTGCAGACAGAATGCTGATGTACCTCTTTATTCAGTGGCTCTCTCTTGGCTGAGAGAGTACCCTTCTGTCCTTGGTGAGGAGGACCAAGTGCAGCGCAGGGACACTTCCAGGAACATGAAAAAGGATGTCAGTTATTTTCAATTTCTGATAAAATGCTGTGTTCATTCAATGCACTTAGGAGCTTGAGGGTCAGGTCATATCAACAGTTTGCACTGGAAAAGGAAAAATGCACTATTTTTCTGGTCTGTGCTAAAGCATCTATTTTAATGTGGCAGCAGAAATACTGAGACAGCTATGTCTGGCATCCAGTTTGCCCTTGGAACATTTACTCTACTCTAACTGTTTGCACACTGTGTTCCCACTGTATTATTTGCTTAGAGACCTAAAATACCCAAGTAGATTTCCTACATGCAGTTGGATCTGCTGATACCACTAAAATCACACCCTGCCCAGGCTTCTGTTCGAACTGATGTATACGCACGCAATGGCTGGAGCGAGACTTGATTGGCTTGAGGGGGTCTATTTATCAGGGAACTCGATTAAAATACAGACTGCACATGACATCAAATTTGTAATCATTTTTCCACAGCAAGCAAGCAAGCATTTTCTGTATTGGATGCAGGTGTTTAAAGCAATAGTGTGTTTTAAGGGCCAGTGCAGCACAAATTCTGGCCTTTGGGATAAAGACAAGTGTTTTGCCTGCATAAACAATATATTATTTTTTTCCTCTCCCCGAGGTCCACACACACCTAGTTTCCCTCAAGCTCATCATCTCTGTCAGGTTAATCAATAGGCACCGTATGGCAGAGGGTCAGTAATCAGTGTCATCGTGCCTTTAAATCGTGTTGAAAATTTGCTTAAAGCCTGGGCCAATTAACATCGAGATGATGAATGGATGGGTAGATGGGAAGAGCCTGGCGCTCAGGGGCTTTGTGAGAAGGAGATGCTCAGCTGTTGAGCAGCAGACACCAGCGAATAAAATCAGCCATTCATGTGAGCTCAGTCCACCCACTCTTAATGATAATGTCAATCTAGCAAAATATATACACATTGGAGTTGTCATGAGTTCATAAATCAAAGGAGTTTGTCAAAGGCATTCAGATTAACGAGGCAGCAGCAATAACAAGTCAAATTTGCATAGAGAATTGCCCGAATCTCAGTAAATTATGATCCTGTTTTTCATTTGATTATTTGCTAATGTCTCAAGAGGGAGAATGATTATATTAGCATGCAAAATCTACTCCAGAAGTAGAAATCCGAGGTATAGCAGACCAGCACACGATGACAATTAATCAGTTTCTGCATACTAGCATAAACACGCAAGGCCCAGAAATGAACTCCTTTTTTATTATTATTTCTCCTTGCTACTGATCCAAATGGTTCAGCTTGACAGAGACTTTATATTGCTTTAACAGTGTTCTGAATTGTGCCTGCAGGCAAGACATAGTTATGCAGCTATAACCAACCTATCCATCTGCCAACCAGATTGGAATTCTCCTATCCAAGGCTTCCATTAACCCCCACTGACAGCTCCAAACAGGATTAAGAATTTGAAAGCATAAAAAATAGTTGTGCTCTTCACATAGAGACACGTTTCTCCCCCACCCCCACCTCCACACACTTGAAAAAAAGGCTGTGTCTGTACTCCTTTATAATTAGTGCAGGACAGAACAGCATCAAAGAAAGCCTCTCCCAGTTGGCAGGGGTTTGATTTCCACCACAAGAGAGGCGGTACTAAAGGTAGCTCTGCCCAATTGGTAGTCCCTGGGAGTGCATTTCTCCATGTATTATATCTCATTCCCAGCAGTGTTTTGCTGGGCTGTGTACACAAAATACTGCATGTCATCTCCTGTCAATGCTTCAGTCTGGGGATTTTGTATGCATTGTAGCATGTTGTGTTTAGTGGTGGAGGAGGCTTCATGGGGAGAGTTAAATAGTAATAATTTCATAGTGGTCTTTAAGACAACCTGCCATGGAGTTATATTCTGTTAATTACAGGCTGAAGTTTTAAACGCAAATCAGATTTTAAAGGATCTTGTTACAGGCAGTAGCCATTTTAGGAAAAATGAGCTATGGAAAGCAAAGCCCCTTTGCAGGAATCTCCTGTTAAGAGAGAAATTTTCAGGGTTACAAGAGCTATGAGCTTGGGTTTCCTGACTTCTCAGTATTTCCCCTGTCATTGTGTGACCTTGGGGAAAAAAAAAAAAAAAAAAATTACTTTACCTGTCTGTGGAAAGAAAGGGTAATTTGGAGACTTCAGCATCTAATCTTGGCTGTATTTGTTCAAAAGAAGAGACCCTTGCATGCAAGCACTAACACTTTTAGCCAGCCCAGCTTTAGGCAAGGCTTGCCTGTGGGAAGTAAAAATCTTCCCTGGTGCATGGGAGTTTGTATGGCTTTTCAGCTTTCCATATGCACTAGTTTTCTTTGCTTCTTTCTCCCTAACAAATTCCAGCATTCCCCTACTATGTATGAAGTACACTGGCTGCAGATCTTTAATATTCCCAGTGAGTACACCCAACTTACCGTCTGGATACCAAATGCTTCTTTCCAGGTCCGTGCCCGGGATGTGCATTTCAGTAACCACGAGAGGGTGCTCAGAGCAGACCCTCCCTTTGTCTGCCTCTCCTGTGGCCGAGAGCATCGCTGGAGTCCTGCTGAGACAAACCTTATTCTGACCTCGCACATGTTTATCCCTCCTCCCACCTTGTTCAGCAAGGAGAAATATATGGATGTACCGTTTCAGTCGATTACGTTATGCTCTTCCCTTGGCCATGGCTAAGTGTTGCCCTGTCAAGTGAAATTCACTTCCATGCAGCTACAGTTAGTCCTGAAATATGCAGGGTCCTGTACCTGCACCTGGATTGATAGGTTTCCTTTTCCTGAGAAATGAGCAGGAGTTATAAACATCTGTGCTTTTTCTTAAGTGTAATGCTTCCCAGTCGTTCTGTCTTCACCAAGCGTAACTTACTTGCCGACAAAAGTGCATGAGCAGCGCTCCTCTTTAATAGTCTGCTTTCGGAGCTGCTGTGTTGGTGCTGTAGAATGGTGAGACGCCAAGCTGTGAACCACCATATGCACTTGGCAGTCTTTGTCTGGTCTTTGTTCAGCCAACCTCTTAGCCTTGCCACCTATAAAGATAATGAATGCAAAATGGTCCTCTGCTTGCTCTTAAAATTAGATGCTCAGCTTAAAGAAAAAGTAGATAACTTTATGCTTTGCAGTAACTAGAAATTTCAAAATAACAGTTCGCCAGCACTTCATGCTTTTTGATGTTTGTATGAGGAAGGATCCTTAGTGGCTTTGAAAGGCAAGAAGAATGCAAGATTTCACTGTCAAAGAGAGATTATTTGGAAAGGCAAATCGTTCTGACACGTACCGTAGGGAAGGGGGTGGGTGTTGAAAATGAATCCAAAAGTACTAAACAACCCCATTACCCTACAGCCACAACAAAATGCATTTCCTGGAAATCTGTAGTAATTCACCTCAGATTCTTACAGTTTTTACTCTTGACGTTTTGTTTTTTTTTCCCCAAAGAACAAAATTAAAATCCTAGCTTGAATGAACCACTTACTAAATTAAATTTCATGAGCAGGAAAGAGCAGCTTTAATGTCTGACCTTCCTTTTTGTATATATGTGATGCTAGCTTGTATGTTTTTGTGATCACAGTTCTTTGAAAGCAGGATTTAACGTAATAACTTGGTCCTGACTGTGACCTCATACAAAAACTTTTAAAAGCTGCCCTCTTACAGTGATTTATCAGGACTGTTTAGGATTGATTTCCATTATAAAACCCTGGTTACAGCATCCCAAATGTCATGGTGCCTTACAAGTTCTATATCTTGTTTAAAAAAAAAAAATTCAAAATCACTAGTTGGTCTGAGAGCCTTGATTTACTCCTGATCGGTTTATGACATCCCAAGTGGGGTTTTACTGTAGCATTCGTCTCCCTCCACCCGTTCTCTGCCATTTCTCAGCAAACATCTCCTGTCCCTGCCCTGTCTCCTGGCTGTCCCTTTGCTCCCATAGCCCAGAGCAGTGATGCTGTGCTGCCCTGCCAGTACCGGATCCCGCAGCACTGCGGTGGGCACACGCTCTGCTCTGCTGCTGTGCTGCTGCTGGCCCTGTGCTGCCACTGCTCACAGGGCCCTGCTCCTCCTCTGCCAACAGATGCCACTTCTGTCTCCTGAGGTGTTGAGCTGGAAGCTGGGAGAAGCCAGGCCATGCTCAGTGAAGGACAGGTTATTTGGGGGACAGGTACACAATGCAAACTTCTGCTCTAATAGATGCACACAGTCCTGAGCTTGTTTTCAAGTAACTGCAAAACCACCCTTTTCCTGGCAGAGCTCTCCCTAGGCAGTTTTTCTGTATCTCTTTAAAACCTGTTTTGTTGCTCACTACTGAATGTGTGGGAATGTGGCCTAAGGCTATGAATACTGTGGTGATCAAACTGATTTTAGATGTGTGGGGTTCTCCCAGAGCTGGCTGTCATTTCTCCCTGAGTGCCGTAGCTGAACCTTTTGAAGGAATACTGTCTTCCAGATAGGTGACCTTGGCAGTGAGGCCATCCCACTGTATCCAGCAATTTTTAACCAAACATTTGCAAGAGACTATTCATGTCTTTATAGAAAACTACAGTTTGTCTTTAAAACAAGCAATATTTAGTTTTAATCATGACATTAGTAGGACAACATTTTCCTGGTTGTATTTTTTATTCATGCTGGAAAAGCCCTTGCATTTCTTGTCTACCTTCTCTTCTCTTACTGATCTTTTTTTTGGAGGTGGCAGCTCATATTTTGGAGAAGCAGTCTTTCTCAAAATTGTACATGTATGTGGAGTCAGGGGGCAGGAGTCAAAAACACAGCTGTATGAATGGGTAGTAGTGTATGTATCATACACTATCTACACAATACTTGGGGGATTTTTTGGTGAAGAATTTCCTGACAACCTCTTTTACAAGAATTTTGCTCCACCGTAATTTCTCTATGATTTTAGGCAGCCAGGCAGACTCAGTGCAATTAATAATTGTTAGGCGTATTAAAAACATAGGGGCACAGGGAACAACAGTTGCAACCATTAACTACCTCTTGTTTTCAACAGGTTCCTCTGTTTTAAATGGTTATTCTAGGGTGTTCGGGAGCACCAGTGCCATGCTGATAAAACCACCATTTCAGCTTTTGGAAGTGGTTGTTATTGGTTGTTTCAGAATAAATCCCTAAAGCACAGGCTTCTTCAATAGATACCTGCAGAGTGGTGCATTGTTGTGTTGAGGAGGAGAAATTCTTTCTCTGCCATAACAAGCTGTTTGGCATAAAAGTACAAGTTAGCCTCCAGTATGTGTGTATGCAAAATGCTACAGCCTGTGTAGGAAAAATATTCTGTTTCTTTTCTCCTCGCAGAGTAATATTAGGGATAAGAACTGAATTAAAGCTTACTTTCTTTCACAGAATTCCTCTGAGAGAGAAGACTGTAATAATGATGAGCCCCCTAGGAAGATCATTCCTGAGAAGAATTCACTTAGACAGGTATGTGATCAGTCTCTTTAAAAATGTAATAAAACTTTCTAGCTATTTGAATCCTTAAATGCTTCTGGAAGCTGGAGTCTGGCTTGTGCTCATGGAAATCTTTTCTTCTTTGTCGTCTGAGCAAGTCACATTGTACCTAGGAAAATCAGACACAGAGATTTAGTTTTCAGGGGAGTTTGATGACTCTGAAGAAATGTATGCTTCAGTATAGTTCAGTCAACTGCAACTCTAGTTTTACCTTTTGCCAGCTGGTGTTCATCAAGACCTCTTCAACCTTTTCTTCTGTAATTGTTCTTGTCTTGTTTGTAGTATGTTTTGCCTTGCCTCTGATCAAGACTCAGAATGTTCTACAACAATTAAACTTTTTATTGCCCTTGAAGGTGAATTTTCTTGGAGATGATATCCAGGTTAATAACCTGAAAAATGACCTGTTCTTGTTTCTTTTACATTCATATAAATTACTAATGGGTGAAAAGGCGAAAGGATGGTCTAATAAAACAACAGTTCTAGTAAATCAAATTTCTTACCAATTCAAAATAATTATTATTTTTTAATCCCTATGACCAACAAAGGGAATCTGTCATGTGCTTTCTGGGAAATTTAAGTTGGGTTTAGTGATTTCTGATCCATTTTCACCTTGATCTTTCTCCCCACTGCAACCTTCAGGCAGAGAATCAAAATTATGTCCGTGCCTTAGCGGCCTGAGGTTGCTGCTTGGTGTATCAGAGTGAAACCAGTGGTGAATACCCCAGGCCACACATTGCAACAGCTGAGGAATCATTACATTTCTTTCTGCATCTCAGCCACAGGAGCAGTGGTCTCAGGCATCAGCTATTTCCAGGAGAAGTTGTGGGTCAGAACCATAGTAAAGAAAGAAGCATCTTCTTTGTATAGTGCACTTGTACTCAGAGTTGTTGGTTTTGCATGATTGGTTTGGAATTTTTTTGTTTTAATAATACATTGTTTTAGGAGTGTTTGATTTTGTGGGAGGAGGTGTCATGTGAAGCACTGCATGTGACTGAGAGAAGTCCATCTAACAGATGTAGTCCATATGAGTCTTTTAGATATGAGGCAGTATGCTGGCATAATGGATGAGGTCCCGTTTATAGCTGAGAAAGATTACCTTGCAGAATGGATTAAATATGTTAGATGAAACTTAAATTGTTTCTGGCATTCAACAACAAACGAGCTGGAGGAAGAGGGCAAACCTAGGTCCCTACTGTGTATCCCCAGGATAGGAAACAAGGTCCCCAGCATGGCAGAAAATCAGGGTGTTTTTATCTTAGAGTTTTATTATCCATGGCAAGCCTTCAGGTTCTGCAAGAAGAGGTATATGACTCTTTTCCAAAAGAAGATTCATGGTAAGAGATGTTAATTAAAAAGTGTCATGAGTTACTTATTCTGTGGGTCTTCTCATCACACTGAGTCCTTTCTCATGATTATTGATTGATGAAATAGATTTTTACAAACTGTATTATACAGATGAGGAAGGTACAGTTTCTTGAATTGCATTTCCATTTTGTTGTATTTTAATCTGCAGAGGTATTCTTAGTGTCACAGGAAAGCTGTCTTTCCCCTCAGGCCCACAATTCATCATAATCAAGTAGATACCAGGAATATAACTAAAAAACCTCTTGTAGTGTCCCAAGAGTTCATATTGGAAAGAATTCAATGGGCACTGTTTACATAGAAGATGCTTAGCTGTGTTGCACAGTACTGAGATGTTGTATCAGTCTCCATCTTTGTGTCCAGTCCTTACAGTGACAGATGCAGGACAAAATCCTTGGGTCGTCTACTGCTATCTGGGGCCTTTGTGTTGAGAACAATCTTTGTAAATAAATTCAAGATGTAGTCTTAGTCTTAAAGCAAGTACCGTCTTGTCTGGATTGTAGGAGGTGGTCATCCGTGATTTTTTGCCTGTTATGGAAAGAATTCTGGTGCTTTACATAGACATAAATGAAGTTGTCTGAGCATTTGGAAAGCTCAGATTGCTCCTCTTCTCTGTTAGCAATGGACAGGAGCAGTGAGGAGTTTTCTGGCTCTCGTTCCAGAAGTCAGACACATACGGACATGTGCCTAAATACTCATAATCAAGGAGTAATGCTTACTGGAAAGATCTAGATCTCCTATAGGAGGGTATGCAGAGTGGCTGCTGTGTCTTACATCTATCCATGTAGAACCAAATTTTTGTAGAACCAAAAAATGGTGACCTGCAAATGCTGTCAAAGCAGTAATACAGAAAAAATGCCTTTCATTTTAGTGGAAAAATGCTAACTTGGTAAATATTGTGTGAACAGTTTTGTATTTTCTATTTTTGTATTGTTCCTTCCATAATACTTCTTTAATATCTCATTATTGTGGAACATGGACCTACATCCACAGAAAAATTGAGTGGATGTGGGTAGAACAGAAGTCTGTTTATTTAAATGGTCTTTCCAGTGAACATATCCTCATGTTTAGTACTTTTTGATTAGTCTTAGAAAATTAATGAGATGCATCAGACCACTTCAGGGTGAGTACGATGTTTTGACATGTTCAGCTGCTAACAAGTTTAAGTAAAGGTGCATTTCCTTTTCTCACCCTGCTTGCAGTGCTGTTATGCAGCCTTAGCCATAATGTTTTCTCAGGTGGGTTTGTGGATCAGACATACCAGAAGGTGGAGGTGTTAAGGAGCGTGATGCTTACTTATGCATCTGAAATTGTGTGCAGGGGCTGAAGACACCCATTATTCAGTGCTGTGCAGCTCTTAGTAAGAGAAATATCATTTTGCTGTTGATTAAAGTGGTTTATGGAGAAGAGTGTCTTCAGAAGTTTCAACAAGTGTGTCCTTGAATTGCTGGAAGTGGAAGGCACAGCCACTGCTGGGTGCATGTGGGGGTAGCAAGGCAGAAGAGACATGGAGATTAGCACTGGGAAACAGAAAAAGGCAATGAACTTGACACAGTTAGCTGGAACAGTGACAAGATCGAAGTTATGACAGACTTTGGAATATGGTTACAGACGTTCAGTTTTTGTTGAGTGCTTGATCTGACAAAATTAAATTTTGAAGGGATAAACTGAAAATCATAGTATGAAAACAGACCAGAAAGAAACAATGACAAGTGGCAAAAGTTTTTGGCAACTTTATTTAAGCTAACAAACGAATTTTCACACTGCAAAGTTATAAATTAATTTTAATAGGCTGATCCAGATGGTCCATTTGGAAAATGGATAGCTTGATCTGTTGAAAATTAAACTAAATTTATCTCTCTCATACTTCAAACTGAAGTAAGCGTGAGAAGAGTGCCCATTAAGTCCAGCTCATACAGATGGACCGGCAGGTCACACATGGGACTAATCTGATTCATTTTAAAAATAAATGCATGAGTTATTGAATCAGGTTCCTGTTTCAAGCCCTGCATGTGAGCGTGTGTGTGTGTGCTGCCCTTTCAAAGGGACTCACAAATGCTTCAGTGCATTTTTAACCTGTGTGTTTTCATTTTAATTCAACTTCCTTGCCAAAAAACATAATTAGTTTTCAGTGCCTATCATTTAGTGTTAGACCCAAACACTAGATTGATTAGGTCAGCCATTTGTTATTTTAAGGGCTATGTCTCCATCCTTCATTTATGAAGAACATGAGCTCAATAGTCTTGTGGAGAGAGCTGGCCTTTAGAAACTGGGAAGGGGAAATCTCTGGGGGCCCCTCCAGCCTTTTAGCTTCTGGGTGTTTTTAACAGAGCCATGAATGCAGATTTGTAAATTTATTGCAGTGCCATCTGTTTTTTTTGCAGGAACCGTATTATTGTTGGCTCGTATCTGTCTATTGTGGTGGTCACTCCCCGGGAGCTTGCCCTCACAGTCCTAAGGAAAGTGATGAATAGTGGGGGTCAGCATGAATAGGTCACAGGGCAGCTGTCCAGGGCTGCCCTGAACTTGATTACCCCACTGGTTTTTAAAGAAGACAGGCACAATGCTGGTTGTTTAAAACCCTCCCTCCCTTCTCTTCTTTGCAGCAATAATGAAGTGCCTTTTGCTGCTGTGGTTCATCTGTGGGCGAAGGTGCCTTGTGGGGAAAAGCTGGCAACAGCAAGGCTGCCACAGAGTACCTCCTGCAAACCTCACATTGGACTCTGCTGTCTTTCTGCAAGCTTCCAGATGGAAGTCCGGGGGAAAAAAAATCCATGTCTGTTACCCCATTCAGACAAGCCCCTTAGCATTTTCAAGAATTCTTCCTCTTACAGTTTTGGCACAGCGTATTACCTCAATTCACTCTTACAGATTAGAGATAATTTTCTAAAATTACATGTAGCACCTAAAACATGCTCTGGGCGCTATTTCAAAGTTAAAATAGGCACAGTCTGATCTTAAGAGTTTAAAGCCAGTACTCAAGAAAACCTTGAGAAGCAGAAAGTGGCTGAAGAAGATAGAGCAAAGGGAAAACAAGAACTGCAATTGTTAGTGGTTCACTTTCAGCTGGCAGCCTCATCCCACTGCTTAGGGTTCCTCTCCAGGTATATTTCTCCTCTGCAAAGGTGTTTCTGCCATGCAAAATTGAAGCCCTCTGACAGATGAAGAAATGGTGTGGAGGAAGAGAGGGTCCTTCAGCTCCCTCCATCTCCTTGGGGAAGATCCTGCACTTCAGATTTGCCTTCTGGGAGAGCTGGCTGAGGCAGGGCAGTCCTAGTCTATAAAGTTATCCTGGTTACTTCATCTTTTGCATGACGCTTGATAATAAGGAGTTGCTGATTGAAAAGCCCCCTGAAATTGGTAGAGGTACACCCTTAGCCTTACTTGCAAGATTATTCTTTCTTTTCACCTTTTTTCCTCATTATTCTAAACAACAACAATAACAAAATAATTTCCATTCCTTTGTGACACTTAGTGTGTGTTAAAAAGCTAGCCAAAGCGGGATGTGCTGGAGTCTAAGTTACAATGGGAATGCTGCCTTGTGGCGGAAAGGCCACTGGGCTCTTTCAGCATTAGTGCTAATAGGAATCTGTCACCCCGCCGCATTGCTGCATTCCTCTGTAATTGAGTAAATTGCAAGTGTTGTCTGCTCCCCCCTGCCCTTTGTGTCCATGTCCACTTACCATCCCAAGAACGTGGGCAGTGATAAATAAAGCACTGAACAGGGCTCCCAGCTCTTTGAAAGCAGCATGTTGCCAGCCCCCTAGTTATATTTCTTTAAGTGTTTATGTTTTTCTGTATTCTTTCTCTTGTGTGGCTGGAACCCTGGGGATCCAAAGCCATGAGAGAGGCCAAGAAGCTAACAAAAGTAGCTGTCCCCTTGTTAGCTTGTTCCTTTCTTCTTTAAAAAACAAGATGAAAACCATCTGGCTCAGGGCATTACATTTTCCTCCCCCATGCACCTCTATAGATGAAGAGTTTCACCTGCAGTGAGGGTTTACATTGATTAGGGAGGGAGCAGTAATTCAAGCCTCCATCCACTTCAGTGGTACTTTGCAGTCTTTAAAGGTGCTGACCCATTGAGTTAAACTGTCAAGGGAGGATAAAAAAGGATCTTCAGCCCAGGAGGTAACAGCTGCCAGGTTTTCAACACCTTGCACGCTGCTGGAAAAATGTCACAAATTGTCAATGGAAAGAAAAATCACTTGGCTGCCATCTTCCCTTAATGATATGCCTTATAAAATGAAAGATTTAAGGGTTTAAAAATCAGCAAGTAGCTGTTAGGGAAAAAAAATCCTGGGGTTTTTGAACAATGGGCCCAACAAGATGTATCCTGAAAGACTGCAAATAATATATCCAAGTTGGAATAACCGAGTCTGATTGGGATGACCAGTCTGCACAGTGGGACAAGAGGGAAGCAAAAGCAGCAGCTCAGAAGTCTAACATTACCATGCTTATATTAAAAAAAAAAAAGTAGAAGTAGTCTGATTCATAAGCCAGTGAACTGCGAGAAACATACTGTATTTCTGCTCTTCTGAGGACAATTTGTTTTCAAGCAGCTACCAGATGGCTAAATACCACGACATTTTCTTTTTCCTTCTTGTCTTTAACAAGAGATCTAGTTTGCCTTGCTCTTTGTTTTTGTTTGTTTTAATGCTTTTACGTAGCTTAACAACCCCATGGTGCTGGGCATTGTGGCATACTCCTTTTTGTGTTTCTCCCTCTTGTGCATTGATGGATGAGTTAAAAAAAATCTTCAGCTTTAATGTAATTTCAGGTAACAAGTATATTGGACTAAGGCTTTTTGTTTGCATTGTCTAGAGGTTTTTTGTTTTAGGGGACTTTATTTTGTGTTTGTTTTAGGTAAGTCATTTTAATTGTACTGGGTAATTAGAAGGTACACACAGCCAAGGGAGCTTTGTTATGGTAATTGCTCAAGAAAACCCACTCCCCAACTACCACTGCTGTGTGTTAAGACACGTCTTCCCTCTAGTGGCAATATTAAGGACTCTGGCTTTCACAGTCAGCAAGGTGTAATTGCAATATGACAAACTGTGCTTTAGGGAAAATCCTGTAAATGATCTAGTTTTTTTGTTTGGCTAGTCTTTATTTTGTCTTACGACTTTCTGTGAAGACTACCCTTCCCCATGCTGGGCTAGGGATAACAAAAATTTCATCTTAAGAAAATAGTCGAGGCGGATCCTGGGTTATGTCTTACAGCTTGACTTAATTCCAGTCTTCTTTTTAATTACCTGTTTATAAAAACGTTTTTAAATTTGTTAAGATTACTTAATTCTTTCAGAAGAAGCACCTCATTTGAAATAAATAAATAAATTGCATTTATTTTAAATAGTCCATGTGAAAGACCTTTAAAGGGTAATTAATGCAAGTCTCCTAAGACTCTAAATAAGCTGAAAGCGATCTTTCCAAATCTGCTGGAGTGATTTGTTTATATAACTTCCCACTTCTGCTGAATTCTTCTGAGTCTAATAACTTTTTTTTCTAACCATTTGGCAATTTGTGCTTAGCTACAAAAGCCCTTGTTCAAAAAGAACAGTTTAATAATCTTTTCCCTGAAAATGACTTGAAGAGAGGGTATGGGTTTTGTCTTTTTGCCGTGTTTTTATTAGTGTTATCTTTCTCTGATAAATCATGTAATTACTAACTATTGGGGGGGGCAATCTTATTGAACTCCTGGGTTGCAGCTTCTATTAAAAAGTAGAGCTTTGTTCAGGGACTGGGGATTCTTGGAATGAATGGCCAAAGAAATGGATTTCAGTTGGCAGAAAAGCAGCACACACATGGAGTTCTGCCTGAGGTTCAAGGCTTCAGGCTGGTGCTCAGTGTTCATCCAGAGCTGCACAGACAAGAGTAGAAATGTTGATGTGTTTGTGTCGAAGAGCAGGATCATACTTTCTTTAAAAAGAAAAATGTAACCAAAGACACTTACAGAATGAGATCAGATACAGCTCTATCTTTAGTGAACCATAGTCTAGTGCCTCTGTGGCATTTTAAACCTTTGGCTGAGAGTGAATACAGCTTTGTGGTTCCCCTGCTTCTGACATGATTTGGTGCTCCCATATATTTGTAGGTTTCTTTTTTTCTTTCATTAGAGCTTGTTTGGCTATAGGGCTGCTTAACACTCTTCTCAAACGGCTTTTGCAAGGTTAAGGGAATGCAGCTTGGTAACAAGTTTGTGTCATTTTAAATATATACCTCCCAGTAAATAAGGAGGAGTCTTGCAATCAATCCCTTTTAGTATGTTATATGTTTCACCTGACAACTAAACCCTCTATTGATTAACCATTACTTTGTTAGATAATCTTGTGTCATTGAAGCCACTGTAAAAATTAAACTCTTTAAAATGTTTTACCCTAGCAGCAGTGCGAAAATTGAAAACTTGTTCAGAATTACAGCCAGCTTCCACAAAGAGGGTAGTTTTCAACAAACTGGTTTATGTTTGCATGCTTTATATGCAATATAAAAACATATTAAAGCACTCCAACGCAAAGCTATCTGCCTGTAGCGTTGAACCAGGCTACCATTTCAAAATACTTTCCCTTGATGAAGAAACCTCTTATTTTGATGAAAGGTGAGGAGAAACTTGAACAGTTTTGGTGCAGATTAGATGAGATATGTAAAAGGGTCAAAGCTTTCAAGGCAAACTTGAGAAATATCCTTTTCTAAGGCTTAGTTTTTGCTTTGGTTTTCCTGCTTTTCTTCTAGGTAAGTCAGTGTTCCCACGGGCATCGGAACAAATGAAAGTAGGAACTCTTATGTTGCGGTGTAGCCTTTGATACCATCAAATGTTTCGCCTAACATGAAGGGCTCTGCATTAATACTTGATGATGTGACATTAATTCTGTTTTCAGAATCCACTAGTCTATTCACTGGACCTATTCACAGGAACTAGTAGTGTATGAACAATTTGAGATGAAACCAAATCTGCATGTCCAGCAGCCATTCTGTGTCTCTCAGTAGTCAGTAACTGCTGCCTTTGAAAAAGCATTTGGAGACTACCGATAGTACTGCCTTGACAATACATTCTTGAAGCTTCTAATGACCTGGCCTCGTGAGCCAGGTGCAGCTTCTTTGTAAATTGGCAGTACATTTCAGTTGAGACCTATCAAGTAGAGTGACATTACCTCTTTTTCCTCTGGACTTTAACGGAGAACTAGGTTCTCTGTGTTTTGCTTTCAACCCTTTAAAACATATTATAGAATATGTGTGAATCTTCTTTGCCCTCTTTATTCATCTCACAAGGCTAGTAAGGCATTCTCCTGCGAGAACGTGAAAATAAAAACTTTGTAACTTTGCAACTTTGCAAAGACAGTAATGTATGTCAAACTGAAGAGTTTATGTTTTATTCTCAAATATGCATCCTGATGTGTTGCATCCACTATATATAGTCTTTTTAATTTTCTCTTTTTCCCTTTACTTCTACTGAGAAACAAAGAGCTGCTGAAGGACTAAATGGTTGTTTGGTAATTTGGCACATACATAAATCCTTATGTAACAAAATTGCTGTGTAAAAGTTGGCTCTTACAGTAAAATCATGTTCTTCTCTTCTTCTATGGTTGAAAAGGTTGGGAAGGAGGAGTTCCTTGGCATGCTGTCAAAGGGCAGAGAGGTATATTGATAACATGGGAATGCCCAGGTCAGTCAGAGCCAGAGTCAGCTCATCCGCTGCCAGCTCCAGCACAGTCAGTGGAAGGTATGTTGGATGAGAGCAAAGAAGTCTGGCCTCTCTTGGTGCTCCATTTCCCTCCTGTTCCTGCAGCATCTACTGCTGTTGCATTGCACTAGGGATGTCTGGAGGATGTCTGTTCTGAGTATCTATGGAGCTGCTGTCCATGAGTTTGTTTAGCCTCTTTTTCCACTGATGATGTTTCTCTGCACGAAGCACCAGAAGTTCACTGTCAGTGTGTGAAGAAGTATTTCATTTTATCTTCTTTAAATTTACGCTATACTAGTTCCATCAAATGTCAGCAGTCCTGATATTGTGGGATTTGATGAATAAGTTATGCTGAAAGTTCAATTGGTGCTGTTCTCACTGAGATGTGATGTGTGGGTAATTAATTAAGCAATACACTGGAATAATTATTTGTATTTGCATTCTGACATGCATGTAACTTTTGAATACTGTATTGTGAGCTTCTTTCATTCTCAGAAAATGCTGACATCTTTAGATTTAGCATTTAGTATTTCACGGTTTTGTATTTGGATTGTCTACTCTTTCCCATTTGTAAATGTGGAGAAAGCCTGTTGTAAACCCAGCTTTTAAAAAGCTGGCCTGCAGCCAAGGTTTGTGCATACCTGCCTTGGGAGGAAAAAGACTGACAAGATTGGAGTTCATGGTTCGGTTCACAGAGCCACAGACTTCCTTGTTGCTTTCAGTAAATGTTTTTGTGGCTGAGCTTTTGATCTGCAAAGTGGAGTTAGTAGTAGCTTTCCTCAAGTCAGGGCTCCTCATAAAATTCAGCATCAGTATGTAGCAGACAAGTTGTGCGGAAATACTGCGTATGGAATTTTAGAAATTAAATTGCAAATTAAAAAAATCATAGATTCACAATAAATGGGTTAAATTACACAAATGTAAAAACTGAACAAAGAATCTTACCAATGCTTCATGGCTTTTCACCTTCTCAGTCTGGTTGAGTTTAACTAATACCATGCCTGTAAAATGAAGTTTTCATGGTATTGATTGAGTGTCAGTGCAAAACAGATGGTATCAACTTTTTGTCTGACAGTTGGGATGTTGAATGTAAGCCCCAATTTGTAGTAGTTTATACCATTCTGATCTTTCTTCTGAGGAGAATGTTTTATGCGTGCCAGGGTAATGGTTTTATGATGTTGGCAAGTATTTGCAAGAGGTAATCAGACTTCTGTTTGCTTGGTCTAATCCAGTTTGAATCTGAGCCGCTCCTGCTGAAAGATGCACTTTGTTCATCTGCACAGCACCTTGAAGGAATTAGTTTGTTAGAATTTTCAGTTTCTCCTTCTGGGCCTAGAGTCAGAAATTGCTTTCTGGCTGCTAGTCAAGGCAGATATCAATGTTGTGACATGTAAGGAGAACTGCTAGAGCCAGAATATTCTGCATTCCTGTCCATCACTGGCTGTGTTGTGGTTAGAGAGCTCACTGAGAAATAAAACGTGAACCACTAAAGCAATGGAGAAAATAGAGCTTCTGTGATCTCTTGTTTCTGTTTTGTGGTGAACTTCAAAGGGGCTCTGTAAATAGGTACGGTGGAAAAGACTGTGATTTCCTTAATTTCTCCAAGAATTTTTGTACTATGCTGGTCCAGTACAGATCCACCTAAGCCAGTACACTGATTTCCCATGGTGTGCAATAAGGAATGTTTCATGAGGATCATAAGAACTTAGGTGAATGTTATAAACTGATTTGGAACACTGGCTTTGTGGACACATCTCCTGTCTTTCAGCATAAACTCCTTTTAATCTCTGCATCCTTACCTCTGACGTCCTTTGCCATGTGCTCCTCTGTCAGTTTTTGTGTTGCTGCTGATAACATTTTGCACAGTCAGACCTCTGGCAGAAGGGCAAGAGAGGGAGATAGTTTTTTGATGCTTGGCACTGAGGGATTCTGCCTGTGGTGTTGGAGCTTTTGGGCAGAGAGGGAAGTTCAGGAGCCCTTAACATGCCGGTGTTCTCCACAGGTTTTGTAACCTGTAGCAGGTTTGGGGTTAAAGTAATTTCAAGTCAAGCAAATGAAAATAGTAGCAAGCCCTGAAAAAAACATCTCCAGAGATTGACAGTGAGTATTACAGGGAGAGAACTGACAGGCAGCTCACTACAAGTCTTTGTGCATCCTCCCATTAAGGCAGTCTTAAAAATATGAATGTTAGTGTGCTGCTTTACTTAGTGATCTTGAAAATCTTTGTACGTAACAAGTTTATTTTCATTCTCTTTCAACATCTTTCTTGGGTTTTTCCCACGCAACTATTTGAGGTGGAAACACCTTCTGTGTAGTCCACTTTCTGCTCTTGGAACAAACCAAGCTGGTGCTTGCTTTGAGCTGCCACTTTTGCATGGGAGCATTTTCTGAATAGTGACAGGTGTATTAATTCCATAGTGAGGCTCTTAGACGTAAAGGTGCTGGGGGTAAGGAGGAGAGCCTCTATTGGAAGCTCCTGAGTTCTTCAGGAACTTCATATTCGTTTAAACAGCCAGGTCAACCAAATTATAATTTTAAGCCCACTTTGTAAGTATTGTTCATACACTTCCCTCAAAAGGGAGAGGGACTACGAGTGATGTGTTCTGCAAACACTCTGAAGTCTGCAGCCCCGACTGGGGGTCACTTGGGCAGGACAGCATTAAAGAAAAAAGACATTATGCTTTAAAAAAATTTTAAAAGCTTTACATAACTGAGAAGATTGATGAAATGTGGTCTGCATTTGCTCCGTTCTGATCATAATCATCATTGTGTCCCATGTATTTTATATTTTGATAAAGTTGAATGTTTATTCACATTTGACATACTCTCTAGGAATCACTTGCTTTAGTTGATCCATTGTGCGGCATTTTGTGAAAGAATAAAAACTGAGATGAGATTTTTTCCATTTTCAACAGAACAGAGAAGAAAAATCTATTTCTTTGTATTTCTGTACAGTAAAATTGTACATAGCTTCTCAGAGGACATGCATGCCCTGAACATAGACTTTTACTACAAACTAGTTTATTTTGGTTTGAAGCATTTACATCTTAGGAAATGTAGTAGAGTAGTACAGTTAGTGTAGGTTCCTGTGCCAAAAATGTGGTGCCTGAAAGAAAATTGTGTTCTTCTATTCATAACCATTTTAATCTTTCTGCAGACCTACAACAGCTGTGCCAGACTGTGCTTAAACCAAGAAACAGTATGTCTAGGAAGCACTGCTATGAAGACTGAAAATTGTGTGGCCAAAGTAAGTAAGAGAACGGCTTTGGTTTTGAGGGATTCTTAGCAAATTGTTCATTGTTAGTCAACAAAAAGTTCTCATTAAATATTAAAGTAAGGAAAAATATTAAATGAAAAAGCAAGTATTTTGGGTAGGCTTTTCTATCCTTTGGTCTAGAGATTTTAGACTTGCTGTTTTTCTCTGCTGGAAATGATTGCTTGTGTCCTGAGCTATGTAGGATTGAAGGGTTCATTCTGCTATACAAGTAATAGGCTTTTCCAGTGGGATGACCTATGCCAGCCATGTAATTAGTTGTGGCAACTTCAAATGATAAATGTCCAGATACATATTAGAAATACTGCATGAGAGCTCTTTCTATCATGGTTCCCTTTCTTAGCTACCAGAAGGGAGGTGCAAAAAGACTTTTCAATTAAAATACAGTGAACGCTATACTTAAAGGAAAGGGACAAGGGAGATATTGCAGACAGAATGGTAAGAAAATGAATTTATTAGCCTGTCACAGAAAAGTAATTTCTTGACAACTGAGGTAGATGTGATTGGAAAAGATGAGGGGCCATTAGCCACCCTCTTTTCTTAGAATTCAGCATAACTGGAGTAAAACAATGTACAGCTTGGTTTGCTTGTGAATGGAGGACATTTGAACCATGATGATATGTGGAAAGGCTGCGTGAAGGATGCGTTTAGCCGTGTGTAAGCTTTGTATTTCCACTGAAAGGAAGTTTGGAATGGGCATGCAGGACAGATCAGTGCATGCAGCCATCTGTTACTGAAACCAGCTGGCATTTTGTTGCTCCTCTGTCACCACACACACAGCCACTCAAAAGCCTGTTTTCTCTTTCACTTATTATTCCTTGATCTTCTTGAAGTCCATTTCCTTCATACTTTGATTGGTTGTTAAAGGTACCTTGTCCCTTCAGGGGCCACTTTCGTGTTGACCTTTAAGATCATTTCCCAGCTACATCTTTGTTGGGGTTTTGCTGGTGAAATTTGGATGTCCCATTGCTTTTGACTCCTGGCAGGGTACTGGCTACCATAGAAGTTTGTGATGGTGCTTGCAGGTGGCTCAGCACTCATAAACTGTGCTTGACATGCCAGTTACCTTCCACTGGAGAAGCACTTCTGAGAGAAGCTACTGGTTTTGGTACAAAGTTTAATACCACCACTTCTTAACATGACTGGTCTTGCACACTGCTTCCTGGGTGCTTTATGATACAGACTAGGTGAAACTTGAGGCAGAGCAGCTCTGGCTGAGTTGTCTCATCATAGAGCATCGTTTTGATGCCATAAAGCAGCTCACAGCAAACTCATGGGAGTAAAACCATTCAAGCCCATCTGCTCTACAGTGTCCTGTTTGACTTGATTGCCTCACTAAGGAGCAAGGGTGTGCAAGAAGTACAGCTAAGTTAAGGGGTGCCTCTTTTAAATAAAATCACATACTTCAACAACTTTATGTCCTAACTAATAAGCTCTCCATAAGTTATGTTTGTGGTGAGAGGTGTGGGTAGGGCTCAAGGCAGGAACAGCTAGATTTGTTTCATGCTATTGAGGATGAATTTGGAACATCATCCTGGAGATAGAAAAGTGCATGTTTTTGTAGTATTGTGTCTCTCTATGCTGTAGGGCTATATATGTGTATACATATTCTTGAACAGTCTGTCATCCTATGTATGTATGGAAAACCATATATAAACACATACATTCATGTGCATACATACATGCACGTACATGGATATGTATATATGAAATATGTATTTCTCAAAAAAAGCATAAGGACTTTTCTGGGGATTTAATTCCTCTAGTACTAGCTTGCCTGGTTGTTGTACTCCTTTGCCTTCCTATCTACAAACCAAATGAAATCAGTTCTAAGAAAGCCTGTCTTTCAAATTCCAGAAGTGTCAAAGCATTTATAAATCCAGCTATCTAAATGAAGATAGTTCAGTGATGGCATAGGGAAATAGCACAACTGTTAAATGTTCCTTAGGTGAAGGGCTTAAATGGGATTTCGGGAGTTCAGAAGCCTTCTCCTACCACATGCACACAGCGTGTTTTATCCTCCATGATTGATATATTTTATAGCCTTGGACTTTAAAGTGTTTTGTCAGGAAGGTGAATATTGGGAAGTGGTGCAGTTTTCATTATCTGCAATACTTTTCCAAACATATTGTAGGGGATTCTACTTATTTTTTTTTTTAACTTGCTGTGATACAGAAAGGGTTACTTTGGAAATCATGATTTACTTTTTCTGATTCTGCAGTGCAGTATTAGCCCTGACTAGGAGCCACTGTCTGCATTATCACCTGCTTGTCAGTTGTGTCAGTAAATCTGCAAGAGACAATGGTTTGTCTGAAATTTCTGATTGTGCGCCTACTTGCAGAAAAGATAATTGTGCTCTGCTAAGACTGTATTAATGATATTTACTGCTTGTAGCTTGACATTTCTAAAAGTTTGTTCAAAGAATCAAATTCAGTTACCCTTGAGGCCACACATACCAGTATTGAGGTATCTTCTCTCAGACTGGAGCACTGTCCATTTGTTGAACTCTTTTGTGAATGAGTGCTTCTGTATAGGACATCCAGTGTAAACTACCAACCTAACAACTGGCATTCTTCCTAAAATAGAGGGAGAGAAAAACATATTCAGGTGTGGAAAGCAGCATAGGGCCACAGTATTTTGATCACTCAAGGAAGTTTGTGTTTGTTAGTAAACCTTGTCTGTTGGGTTTTGTGCACAGTGTCATGCTGCCTCTGCAGCCAGGTGCTTAGTGCCTTTTGCAAACCTATGAATTAACTAGTTTTATTCAGACATTTAAAAACAAAGCTAAAATGTAATATTCTGATGAATCTTTGTGTCTTGTTCTTAGCCCGTCTTTTCTCATATTTGTCCTCTGAAACTTGGATAAAAGCAAATAAGGAGCATTAGAAATTGTTTCAAGTGTGTGCATGTTTTGACTGAAAAGCTGGGATCTTAATTAAAAATTTTACATTGTGATTCACAGATTTCACATATGTGATCTGTAATATCATTTCTCTCCTGTGTGCCAGAGTTTTTCTGTTATTTTTTGGCATCTTTTTGCCCATTACCTTTGAGTGATCAACAAGTCTGATGTATATTCATGTTAGTGTCTTTTAAAAGGAAATGCAGTCTGTGTGTTTTACATTGTATACACACAGAGGCAAATATATAAAAACTCCTTCTTTTTGTTTCTTTAGAAACCAAAAAATCTCTGCAAGAGGGTTTCTTTTAATAGTACTGGTGTGCAACCACAAGTGGACATCTTCCTCAGGAATTGGTGCTAGGTGCTTAAATAAGGTAGAAATATAGCATGGACCTGGGCTCCAAGGACAGGGTGTTTGATTTTAATGAGGCTTATTGAAATCTGGCCAAATGAGCATCTGTTCCTATTGTTTGTTCCATATTTTGTAAGCCAGTATCTTCAGGCAGATAATGGTGTTGGTGTGTGCTTCATCCTCAATTAGAGAGGGACATAGTTAAAAGTCCCCTGGCATCTGGTATGTCACTAGGATTTTTTGATGCTCCTGGGTGTGCAAACAAGTTTCTCTTGTGCTCTGTACAAAGGAAATCTTTCTGTGGTGACCTTCACACTTTATGTTTGATGTGTGATGAGGGATACTCTGGTATGTCTCTTTGGCTGAGTCTTTGCTTGGATGGATTATATACAGTCCTGTTTTTAAACAGAGGTCTTGCCTTTCACCCTTTCATTATGTGGTGTTTTAGGTCTGAGTTTTGCTGTTTGCTTCAAGTTTGTTGGATTTTACATTTTCCTGGATCCTGTAAACACGCTTTTGATTCCAAGTGCTCTTTTCTTTACCAACAAGAAATTGGTGTATAGTATAGAAATTGGTATATTCTCAAGAGTTCTGCAGTCAATACCTGTTTGCTCAATCCATTAGATAGGGCTTACTGTTTATTAACTCCTGCAGTTGGTTCCAGTTCATCTGTATCTCCAGTACAAAGAAGTGTTCTCAGTTTCATTTTGCACATTGAATTCTCTCCTACTTGTGCCAGAGACAGGTACCTATCCCTGGGAGAGACAGCACTGATGAGACACCTTCAAAATGGCAGGCAGCATCCCCATTCTCCTTAGTTCTGAACTCAGCAGCAGCAGTTGGGAGAGGTTCTCTGCCTCTACCTTGATCTAAATAAAACTGGAAGAAGAAAAACATAGTCACTCACATAACCCTTGAAAAATCAGACTTCTGTTTCAGACCACTGCTTGTTACTCTCATTTGATAACTGGTCTTGTTTTTTTAGGGTCCTGGCAAACTAAGGGACTTCTCAGGGTCTTTTGAGTATTTTCAGTCTTTCAGGGAATCTTTGCTGTTCATCATACTTCTAAAGGTGGGATGGAGTTCTGTTGTGCTCAGTTCTGGAAACACAGAGCAGGCCTTGGCACTTCCAGCATGTTATGTGAAATTTCCTTTCAAAGATGCATCTTATTATTTAGCTATAACTACACATTTTACACTCAGGGATGATTCAGCTAAAGCAGGGAATGGTGGAAATAGCTGGTAATTGAAATCTTCTTTCCTTTGTCAGTTCTTTCTGCATCGCTACTTTCGAATTTTTAGAACAAACATAGTCTGCACAATAATAACATTAAGTCTGGAATTTTTATATGAATTTAAAGGAGAAGCCACTAGCACTCTTTAATAAAGAAGCATTTAGGGTTCCAGGCTGGATGTTCCAGTTGGCAGTAGGACAAATTGATCTGAAGATGTCCCTCTTGTACTCTCAAGTCCCTTTATGTCACAGATTGATGGCTCTTTTTTTCCAGAGAGTGTGTCTGCATTTACTTTGCATGAATAGCACAACCAGCTCAGAGTTCTGCTGTGATGTACCACTGAGTCAGTATATCTTCAGATAATGCATAGTTTTCTAGTGCTTGGAAGCCTTTCCAGTCCCTGAGATTGAAATTAGAGCCATTTAACCATGAACACGTATTATTTGACTAGCAACATTCTATTTCCTGGTATTTGTTCTACTGTTTTAATAAGAAAGTAGTGTTAACTTGATTTTTAGTATTAAGCTGCTGTGTAATGATGCAGAGGGACTGTCAGTGGACATGCTTCCAGCCCCAAATCCCTCAATAAAGTATCCTCTACTGTCTTGGATATACCTTTCTCTGGGAGGGACAGCAGTTTCTGAGGTTGTTGCAAATTGGATAAACACTCAGTCACTAGCGGATAGAGATGTAAGAATGTAATATTGCCCTTCTGTTGAATGTACTCTTTCTGTAGTAAGAGGGTTGTGTGAATGGCAGACATTGCAGGGACATTGCTGGGGGTACTTAACATACAAAAGGTGCTTTGAAAGTGAATTCTCAGACAACAAAAGTGGAAAATGGCATCAGAGGTTTACCTGAAAGCTTTGACCTAATGATGATCTTCCTCTCACAAATATGGCTACTTTTATTTTCATTGCTAGTTTGTCTACCTTTTCTTAGGTCAAGACAATCTTTATGCTTTAGCTTCATCTTGGTCTAATAGCCTCTTTGCAAATGACGGAGAAAGAAATGTGATATTCCTGCTCCCCCCACTCCACCCCACCATACACATTCTCCAGATTTTGATAGACTTGTTTTATTTATTTCCAAAATTATATCCGCAGGAAACAAGCTGTTTAAATTCAGATTATGCTGAAGCAAAATGGTCCTGGTATGAGAAGCAACGTGCTGTTTTATGAGCGCAGAGTCCCTTTTCTCATAACTGATTGATAGTAAATATTTTCCTGAAGAATTATTGCCAACCATGAACAGTGCAACTGTTTCACTTTTTTTTCTGTGCTACTTGCTGTACCAGCCATTGTCTGTAATTAAGATCTACAATTCACAATGCAGACGTTTGCACTTCCTCTGGGTCTGAGCTATTTATAAGGCATTTCAGCTGTTCAGAGTTTCTTTTGAGTGTTAAACTATGTGTAAACAGGCTTCTTTAGTCTTCAGTTACACAAACATTGTGGAGTGGTTGTCATTTCTGCTGCTCCTATCGCCCAAAATGACTTTGCATGTCAATGAAACCACAAATTAAAAAAGAATTACACTTGGGTTTTTTTAAAATGCAACAGAGACTTTGAAGAAATAGCAATATAAAAGCTAACTCATACATTGCTTTGTAGCTGAGGGTCTCTTAAGCATATTAGAGAGATCAGTTCTCCATGCTCTGCTGTAGGGATGGTCAGGCATCATAGATAGGCAAAATCTTGATATGAAGAATCATTTTCATTGTTCAGTCAACTTGATGGAGATGTTTCTACTTTATGGACTGCATGGTTTGGAATCTTGATAAAGCAAGTAGCATTACATTTCAGATTGAGTTCAGTAAATACTGGAAGGTCTCCCCACAGATGTTAGAAACTCCATCTCATGTTTGAGTGGTTTCAAGGAAGAGCTTTCTTGTGGTGATGACAGTCAAGCTGGAGCAGGTTGCTTGTGGAGGCTCTGCAGCCCCCATCCATGGAGGTTTTCAAGACCAGGCTAAATGAAGCCATGAGCTACTTGATCTGACCTCATAATGCACTCTGCTTTGAGCAGGGGGCTGAGCTGGAGGTCTCTTCCAGGGCTCTCTTCTAAATGAAATCATCATGGAATCCTCTCAGTGCACAGTGAAGCTGTAATAGAAGTGTTAAAATTTAGAACCTGACCTGGCATCCTTAGTCAAAATTCCCCTGTGACAATATATTGTGTTTAGTATCACGTACCGTAGTTCCTTGCTGTCTGTTTGCTGATTTGGTGATGGATACTGTACATAAAAAATTATGGCCTTGAGGTCTTCATTCAAGATCCATCGCATTAAGCTTGCAAGGAGTGTTTACCAGGCTAAGTGTTACAACCAAACTGGACTTGCATTTCTAAAATACTTTAGGATCCTTTGTGCTAGAAATGTGAAACAGTTTGGAATCCAAAGCTGTCTGTGGCTTTGGCAATAAATGGTGCCAGACATGACGGGAAGCATTGATTTTTAAGAAGTCACCTGCAGTGACAGCACCCTCAGATAGTATGGAATGCATGATATTGGATGTCTTTTTAGTATTTTTTTCAAATACAAGAATAGAAAAAGTTGTTTGAAAATATGTCCAATTCTTGTGCTGAAGCTTATGGTATGAAATGCTGTAATAACAGTTTCCTAGTGTAGTCCACTGCAGGGAAGCCACTCATGTGGCCAAAGTATGACATTTCAGAAGTGAATTGTGAGTTCAGCCTAGCGAGAGAGCACCCAAAAGCGGGTCTGTTGGTGCAGCCTGGTGGGGGTTAGGATGGGGTGTCTCTGGTGGGTTTGCTGTTGGGGCGGGCAGGGGAGGCAGCGCGCAGCGGGTTGATGGCGAGGCGCGCACTGCAGCACTGCCCAGTGGTGCATGCCGGATCACCCGCACGCGGAGATCACATGGCTCCTCCAAAAGTCAAACGATCAATTCGCCTCGTTTTGGCTCTGTACTTAATGCACAAACAGTGCGATCTGCAGGGCTGTAATTGCATTGTTAGGGCCAAGGAACAAGCCTGTGCCTTTTCAGCAGACAGCTGGCAGGGAAAGAGGCATGTTGTTAGGAAAGAGAGAGGCAAGGCAAATAAAATTACTGCTAACGCTCAGAGATCGGCAGGAGTCCTACTTGCCTAATCTTACCGGTGGGAGCAAGCGGCTGTTGTAATCCAATTATAGCAGCATAAGCAATTTGTTAGACACTCCGCATAATGTAACAATTTCCCAATAAACTCTGACTTGTAATAACGTCGGCAAGAGCCCACATAAATCTGCCCGAATGGTGGGGGCTGGAGTGTTCGGCTGGGGGCTTGTAATTTGTGCCATCAGCACGTTTTGTGGAGTGTGGTGTGGTGCAGTCTTTCAGTGCAGGAATTTTAAGAGGAAAAGCATGGCACGCCCCTCCAAGAGAACACCATTAGTGAGGGTCAAAACAGATACCAAACAAAGATAGGAGGTGGATTTTCCAGGAGGGAGGAAAAACCAAGCCCCAAATGCAAAGCTCTAGCTGAAGAGGATTTAAAAATATTAAAAAGCAGTAATGAAAATTGTAGCATTTTAAATTACATCGGAGGAGGAGGAGGAACTACAATTACATCTGGTTTGGAGGGGGAGGGAGGAGAATACGCTTCTTTATATTTAAGCCATTTAAATACTAAAAAAGAAGCTCAAGTCTTGAAAGGGGTGCTCTGTGCTTACAAGACAGCGAAACCACAGATCCTGTCCCAAGCAATTCATAATCTACAAAGGAAAAAATTAAAGCTTTTCCACTATCCAGTTACTCTCCCGTTGTCTTTCTTGCAGCTCCTAGCTGGCTTCATGCATATTGGCACAGCATCTTGATGATGCGTCTGAGAGATAAAACGTAGGTCTAGAACCATTCACTTTGAGCGTACCCCAGTGAATTTAACTTTTTTGGCACAATGATGAATGTCCCCTCTGGTTCATGCAGATCTACAGAAAGAACTAATCTAATTTAGATATTATTTAAAAGTAAAATCAGTCTGCAGTGCTCTGCTTGTCACTCTTGGAGTACATTGCCAGTTAGAGCATCGTAGACACCAGTTAAGGGTTTATGTTTAGAAAGATTTAAGATATCATGTTTCTGTTAATCCTGTTATTTAGCATTTCCCTTTGCTAAGATGCAGATAGGCAGCAGGCAAAATAGGTAGGTCCCTTTATATACAATATAGAAACAATTAGAGGTCCAGAATTTTCAGTATTTTCTAAACACTGCTCTGGTGTAAAAATGTCTGACTTCATACTGCTAACAATACTCTATTCATTTCTTGGCTCTGGGATCCTATGAGGCTTTAGTGTGGAGTGACATTTCTGATCCTGTTCCCAAGTTGTGGCAGCATAATGTCTTTACCTAGGGTAAAAAACAGTTCCCAGCTTTTCTCTTATTTGGACCTTCTGCTCTCAGACCCTGTGTTTTGAGGCTGGGCTATGCAGATTCTTTTGCTTAGCCAAAAATAAACCAAACAGAAAATCAAACCCAGTAGTAAATCACTGACCTTGTACATGCAGCTCCTACAGTCATGCCCGGACCATGCCTGCCTTTATGGTAGTACTGTATTTTGTGTGGTTATGGGTTGTATTTGCATATTCACCTGCCATGCTAGTCCTGAGATGATTTTTATTTAAACTGTAGAAGAGTAGCTGAGACGTGCATGCAGGCTGCCATGCGGATAATGCTGCATATTTTGCCCTTCTTTATGTGGAAGTCAAGCTTCCATTGTTCTTAATCTTTGTTGTCTGCCAGCGTATCAAAATAACAGGCTGAGACAGCAAGCATTTCTAAAAGTATCCTAATAAATATTTTCTTGCTACTTAAGTGCACCTTAAACAGTGTGTTTAAAGAGGACAGGTATTATCTTAGTTTACCGAAGCTGAATCAATAAACTGCAGTGCTTCTAATAAAGCCACTCAGTGTCTGGGTTTAACTAATGGCTGATTTTCACGGCTTTGACAGTGAGCTGTGTGCGTTATTTTCTCCTGATATTGTAAAAATAATGAGAGCAAATTAGAACAATCAGTTTACCCCGATAGCTGCTGATTGGAGGTGATGGGCAATATGGCAGCAGGTAATCCATCTTCGGGCTCCTGTCACATTAACTTCAGCAGTGTGGAAAAGATCAGGCGGAGCAAGTGGGAATCCTGCCCAATCAGAAAGCTGAAATTAATGAGAAGAGCATTGTTCTGTGATCAACCTTTTAATTAGCGAGAGTGGAGATGGAGGGAGTGATGAAGCTGGCAGCACAGCTGCACAATGTTGGGCATGTTTTCGGTGAGGGGGAGGAAAAACATGGGTTTTAAATTACCCCTTCTGTGCTCCCTGTACACCGGCAGTGTGTCTTCATTCTAACCCCCTTAAAAGATCTTAATAAACAGCCACATCCAGGTTAATATTGCAAACGTGGCTGTTACTAATGAGTAGTTTCAAAGTAGGTCGTTTCGGGGGTCATTTAGGAAAATGTTGATCACTGTTTACAAAAAAGAGAGAGAGAGACAGTTTGCGGTTTGGTGTTAAAGTTTCACTGCATCAAGGAAAGAAGAGGAGGGAGATGGATAAAATTAGAGTAAGGGACTGCTTGTTTTAATACTCCTCTCCTTATTTAGTATATGTTTGAAATAAGATTCCTCAGCATATATTTGAAACAAGACTCCTCAGTTAAAAATACTGTGTGTGCCATGTGGCTTTCAGCAGCAAAAAAAGAGGAGATGTCAAGTACTGCATTGATTTCCTAATGCTCCTTTTTTGTTGCTTTTTTCCCCAATGTGGTTTTTTGCCCCAATATTTTTTGTTTATTCATTTAACAACAAGAAATGGTAATTAAAAATATCTGACTGCTGAAATTGCAAAGATTGACTTGATTTTTTTTATCTGGTGGTTTGGGAAAATTACGGTTTTCTCAAGTACATTCTGAAAACAGACACTGTATTTAATGGCTGTCAGTTCTGCATACCAGTCCTAGGAAAATCTTTATTTTTATAAAGGGAGAAAGATAATGGGGGGGGCGGGGGGGGCGGTGGGGAGGGGGAAGTGATATTACAGAGCAGTTTCTGGAAAGGAAAATAAGAAATGTTAAAAAATAATGTTTGCAGCTGGAACACAGCTACTTCTGATTACCATGGTTCCTGTTCGTTCTTCCTTCCTTGCTCTCTGTATTGTTTGCAGGCAATCCTTTTCTCCTTCCCTGTAATTCCCAAAGAAGTTGTAGTGGTAGAAGAGTGAAGCTTTGTCACTCTGGGCGCAGCAGCTGTGCTGCTTCCCTTTCATTTTTCCAGTCAGGACACAGGCTCTCTTTACTTTTAGGTATTCCACTTCCTGCTGCTGAAAAGCGAATAAACTCTTGTCAGTTTGCAAGAGAAGGCAAAAGTCAGTGCCCTGCACCCAGCAAGCCGCGCAGGCTGTTAGTGTGAGCGCCGTGGTGCTTGCTCTAGGTGGGCAGCAGTGTGCTGGGGAGGAACCCTGCTGTGGCTTAGGTTGGCTCCTTTGGGGTTTAGTTCCAGGCAGATCTCACCTGCTTTGCTTACTGTAGTATTTGCAGCGTTTCTGGTTTTGTGAGAGTGATGTAATCCCTTTGATTCTCACCCCTCTTTGAAAAATGAGAGCTTTGTATGAGTTTGGTTGTGTTTTTATAGGCTTCACCAAAGAAGTTAACCTTGTGAAACATGGACTTTTTGTACTATCTAACCAGTTGTATTTCTGATATAATGAGTGGGACTTGTAAAGGTTGTCTTAATATTTTCATTTGTTAGAAACAGTTCCAATTTTTTATAACTTTATCACTATTTAACCCTTCAAAGTAGCATTTTATTTCAGCCTCCCACTTCCTGCAGCCTAAGGCAGAAATATAATTTGGTGTGGGGGATGAACAGTATTCACTTAACAAACAACTGTTCAATATTTTATTTTATTCGTATTGCTTGTTCTGTGCCCCAGGCTGTATTTATTGCATACCTTTCAAGTCCCGGTCAGAATATGGAAATACAGACTTCTTCCTGGGGGTTTCCTCTGCACTTTCAGTGCTTCACAAACCTTAATTAATCCTTCCAGTGTTTCTTGGGGTGAGTGTTTGACTCACTGCATCCCTTTTTTGCAGAGAAGTTCAAAAGTTATTTTAACGACTGAAATTTAGGGAGGAAATAGTTTATTTATATTATAGTAAGCAATGAGATCTCACAGGAGGAATATTAGATTAGGAATTATGACCCCAAATTTTGAGATAACTTTTGTCTTTACCATATTCTGCTTTTCTATCTCAGTTCTTTCATCTGTAAAAGGATAATGCTGCTCAACATTTCCTCATTAGACTTTTGGGAATCTATAAACAGGGTATGAGTTGAAGCATCTTTTGTATTTAAACATTCTTTTTCTTCATATACATTTAATGTTGATTTGGGTTCAGTTGTTGTGGCATCTTCTGTCTTCCCAGGACCATGTACAGTAATTTCACACTTATAAGCCGCACCTGATTACAAGCCGCACCTTTATTTTTTTTTTTTTTTTAAGCTAGTATCCATGTGTAACAAAGTAACAAATTAGTAACAGAATCATACCTAGGAGGGGTTTGGTGTCAGGTGCTCAAGTTGCAACAGATTTCATAGACCAGAGAAGCCTTTAAAGGCAGCCCCAGGCACCCTCCCCTGCCGGCTCTCACTTCTAGGTTGACATTTCACTGGGATTTGTCCATAGATAAGCCACACTACTGGGGTAGGCTGGATTCTTCAGTGAAAAAGGTGTGGCTTATAATCGTGAAATTACTGTACATTTATGGAGGATTGTGTTAGACATGCATCTTGGGAAAGATGCACTTACCAATGGTTACATTCAAATGACATTCAAATATGATCCTTGTGGGAGGCAAGAGGAAACTCTTAAGAGAAAGTGGACAGTTACTAAGCCAAACATTCTTCTTGTTGTGGCATAAAACAACAAAAGCTCTCAAAGCCTTTTATTCTCCTTTAATAAAACTCAAGACCCAGTAAATTATTCCACAGCTGTTTAAATTAGTTTGTCATGTTGCAAAGAGATTCCCCTGTGGGTGGAAACCAAGTGGTAAATTCTTGCCCCAAAGTAATCATACTGTAGGAGAATAACTGGAAAGATGCAATGTGTTGCAGAATCCACCTTAAGTATGGAGCTTACCACCGTGACTCTGTAATGGGATGTCCCAATATGGGGTATAATATCATAAACACTGTAAATTTGCCATTTGAGAATTAATAGGCAACCTTGGGATTGGTATTATTTACATATATGTTAAAATTAACATAGAGCCAATATTCATTCTTTTTCAACCTAATAAAATAATTTCATTCTAGCTCCTGTCTGGATTTTGCAAGTGTATGTTTTTATCAGTGTATGTTGAATATCTTGATTGGGTCTATATTTTACTTAATCCAATTATCATTTCTTTCTTTGCTCTCTGAGGGCTACCAGACTGTCTACTAGCTGTTGACAGAATATCAGCAACATTTTTTTAAAATTCCTTTTTTTTTTTTTTATTTTCTTTAAAAACTATGTTTAACAGAGTTACAATTTTCAGACTCAATTTAGCCTGACTTTTGCATGTTGAAAAGTTAATAGCAAATTTCATACATCAAAAGATTTTTGTTTATTTTTTTATAGCTGTATTCGTAACACTCTTCCTTATACTCTTTTACATATAGTATTACTCTTCCACAGAAATCCTTCTTTTCTTAATGCAGTAGTACTTATAGACGAAACACTTTAAAATTTGAGATGCAAAGATTTTAACTGTTGTTTTTCATAGAAGCATGAGTCAACATGTGATACATAGTAATTTTGTTTCTTGGATAATGAAACAGTATCTGTTTTATAAGTGTAAGTACCTTAAACTCCTTAAAACACAAGATAACATTTATTTTAAGGGAAATAATTTTGTGTGTTTACTTGTTATGACTTTTTTGTTAGCTAAACAGTTCCAGAATGTAATTTGTCTTCAAAGAGATTATAAAACCTTGGCTATTGTAATGAAATTAATGCATATTTTAAAGTAGTGTTTCCTGAAATATATCTTGTAGTTCCCATGAAGGTGGGGTCAGAGGAATGTGAATTTATACATTGCATGGATAAGTTATCAGTTGGGAAATGGAAGCAGCACTGAGTCTGCAGTCTCATATCCTACAGTAATGCTTAATAGAGTAAAGCAGTTCTCATAGCACAACCTGATGTCTTGCCCTCAGTTTACTACCAAATATGTAATTACCTTTATTTTTGGGCACTTATTACCGTAGTAACTTCTTTGGATCAAGAACTGACAGGTAGAATCCCTTCTAATATGAAAAACCAGATCAACATGCTTCAAATTGTCCTCAAGTGTAGACACATTTTCTTTCAGAGTTTCCTGATACTGCAATAAAGAACTTTTCATCTTATGTGGGCCCTCAAATAATTCAATGTAGGTAGTCTGTGTGGAGGTCAGACACTTATCTCCATCTCCTTTCTCTCAAAGTAAATCACTATCAACTGGCAGGACAAGTTTTGATGGTTGTAAGAGTTGATTTGGAATCATACTGGGATCCAACTGGCATCAGTCTGAGTTTTTGCTCTTTGCAATTCCAGGAGTTTTCAGATAGCCACTGCAGTCTGTACCCACATAACTGATCAGTTAAAGGCACAAGAGGGCAACAGTATTGAAACCAACCATGTCACTTTTCTTCTAATTGTGGAAACAATAGACAATTGGCCCTGGAGAAAATGGAGTTCATAGTTACAACATCTTGCTGCCCAACAGATCTCGGCCTGATCTTCCCAGTAAGTCACCTGAAGGCAACTCCTCCAGCAAAAGTGCCTCCATATCAGGGACTCTAAGGTCACTTGCATTACTCAGATCTAGGTCTTCATCTGACATCCAGACGTCACATGAATGAAGAACTTAAAAGTTTGTCCCAGATCCTGTGGGAGTTTAGCTGGAGGCAGTGAAGGCATGAAAAGAGATATTCTCTGTTCCCATGTAATACATTTATTATAAATGCATCAGACACAGGGTTACCCTGTGAAACCAGTGACAGTGAATATGGCCTCAGGGCAATCTGAAGTTACCTGGGAGTTTCCTGGAGGCAAGATCAAAGGATAAAGCCTCACCAGAATAAGTGGTGTTCCTGTGTGTCATGTGCAACTCAGCATTTCAGCACGTGGAGGAAAGTGTAGGTTGTACATTTCATAAATCATGGATAGGCTCAAGCTCACTGGGCACATGGCAGACTGTGAATTGACAGCTCTTCCAGTCATCCATGAGAGAGGAATGAAGCCCAGTCTTTGTGTATTAACGAAGTGGAGTCCACAGTCCTATCAATGTTCTCTACTCATTCAAAGTCAATTTGCTTAGTTAACAATCAGCAAGTTAGCATCTGTGCCTTTTCAGGTATGCTCTGAGCTATGAAGTGATGAATGCCTCTTGCAGAACAAGACATTACCAGCCTTGTTACACAAAAAGGACTGGAAGGAAGATCCAGGGAACTACAGGCACATCAGTCTGACCTTGGTGCTGGAGAAGGTCACAAAACAGATCAACTTCAGTACCATCACAGGACACATATGGGACAAACAGGTGGTCAGGCCCAGTCAGCACAGCTTATGAGAGGCAAGTCCTGCTTGTCCAACCTGATCTGTGACAAGGCTGTGAATTTGTCTACCTAGACTTCAGTAAAGCCTTTGACATTATGTCCCACAGCATTCTGGAGAAACTGGCCAAGCCCAAAGAGTGGTGGTGAATGGAGTTAAATGCAACTGGTCATCAGTTACCAGTGGTGCTTTCCAGGGCTCAGTATTGAGGTCAGTTCTCTTTAGTATCTTTATTGACAATATGGACAAAGAAATGAAGTGTGCCTTCAGTAAATTTGCAGACTACACTAAATTGGGTGGAAGTGTTGGTCTTCTTGAAGGTTGGAAGGCTCTGTAGAGGGAGATGGACAGTCTGGATTGGTATATCAAGGGCTGTATGAGATATGTACCAAAACTGCACAACAACCCCACACAGTGCTACAGGCTGGGGCAGCAGAAAACTGCCCAGCAGAAAAGAACTGAGGGGTACTGGTCAACAACAGCTGATCATGAGCCAGCAGTTGCCCAAGTCATCAAGGAGGCCGGTGGCATCCTGGCTTGAATCAGAAGTAGTGTGGCCAGCAGAACCAGGACACTGATCATCCCCCTATACTCGGCACTGACAAGGTTGCACCTCAAATTCCGTGTTCAGTTTTTGATCCCCTTACTACAAGAAAAATATTGAGGTGCTGGAGCACGTCCAGAGAAGGGCAACAGAACCAGATTACAAGTCCTGTGAGGAGTGGCTGCGGGAGCTGGCAGTGTGTAGTCTGGAGAAAAGGAGTCTCAGGGGAACCTTATTGCTCTCTACAGTTGCCTGAGAGGAGGGTGTCACAAAGTGAGGGTCAGCCTCTTCTCCCAAGTAACAAGATCAAGAGGAAATGGCCTCAGGTTGTGCAGGGAAGGTTTAGATTGGTTATTATGAAAACTTTTTTTACTGATACATTTATGGAGTATTTGAACAAACTGTCCAGGAAAGCTGAGTCACAGACCCAGAAGTGTTTAAAAGACTTGTATGTGTGTCACTTAGTTTAGTGATGGACTTGGCAGTGTTAACAGATAGGTTTGGTGATCTTGGAGGTATTTTCCAACCTCCACGATTCCACCTTTTGGGACCTAGCAGGACTTGATTCCAGCCTCTTGTCTTGTAGATACTGCTTTGTCCCTTTTGTGGATTTACAAAGTTTCATCTTGCGATCAGTTAAGGCCTGGTCTGCAGTCTTTTTTTCTGCTGTTTGCATCAGAAGATTTTTCCAGAACTCAGTTGTTCTAATGACTGGAAATCCCTGGCTAGAGTTTCCAAGTTAGCTTATTCGTGGAGAGATTGTACCACTGGTTCTTCATTTCTTCCTTTTGTTTTAATAGTTCCTGTTCCATTTTTTTAATCCATGTTTAGAGAGTTGTCATACCCACTTTGTTTTATTAGGACAAATTGAATGGTCCTTAGAGAGTGGTGTGATTTAAGAAATGGAAGACAAATGTTTGGGCACTTGTGGTTGAGGACTTTGTTTCCTAGGAAGAATTTGTTTACTTTTCTCATCATTCTCTCTTAGGCAAAAGTTGTCAAATTATTGCCCTGTATTTCAGGTATTGACAGTCTTACATACATGTAAAGATTTAATCCTTCTGGCTGATGCAGTGACACAGCCTGCATCCTTCTAAAAGGGAGAAAGCTTGGACAAATCACTGCATCCTCCATCTTATAGCCAGGTATCATGGTCCCTTGATTTTCCTGGAGTATGGTTCTGCCCTGTGCAGTACTCAGCAAATACTACTGCTTGACTGGAATACAGAATCACCAGTAGTCACTGCCACTAATTGGCAGATTCTAAAATTTATCGTTTTCTCGGAGGGAACTTGTAATGGGAAATAAGTCATGTTGTGCAGTAAAAGCAACTGTTCCATATTTTCCTTCATGTATATTTAACACAATCTGTAATTTACAAAAATAGATTTGAATTAGTCTGCCTGTGGAAGCTCATACCTAAGATAACATCAGCAAGGCAGGCAGTCCCTTGTTGCTTGTAACCGATGGCTTAGTTGAGGCTGCAGCTTGGAGGGAGGCAGCAGTAGTCACTGTATACATTACTGAACCTTACAGCTGAGGAAAATTAAAAATGAGCAGCAAAGCAGTTGTGCTCACAGTCCTGAAAATAGTATTCTTACTGGCTGCAGTCACTTGTTTTACCATAATAATGAATCTTGTCCTTACCTGCTCTACTCCTGTAACCAGGCTGTTTGGGTCCTGTGCTCAGCAGGCAAATTTGCCTCCATGGTGCCCTGAATTTGTGAAATACAGCAGGTCCATCCTAAATGTGTGTGCGCAGGTTCAGATTCAACTGTCTTCTCATAATATTAAAGTCTGAAAAACTGTTGTTTCTCAACACACAATGAAACCTTTGTAACAGTGATGACAAACTGAGAATTCAGTTAAAACACAACTAATATTTCAGCATTATTTTTTCTGACCTCACTTCTCTCACTTTAAACAACTGCTTTGTGTTTAGACTAACATTAATTTAGAAGAAAATAAAAGTAAAAACCACTTAACAACTATACTACAAAAAATTAGATGGTTAATTAACTAAGACTTGTAATTTCTCAGCAAAGAAAGCTCCCTCTTTGACAAGTAAACCTTCCTTATAGGTCTTTGATTGTAGGTAATAAAAATGTTCTTAATTAGTGCAAATTATGTGCATTTGTTGTTTTCTTTCAAGTCACTGTATTTTACAAAATTGTGTGAACTGAGCTGAATCAGGTTGTTCTCCTGCCATGTTGATTTAGATATGTCAGCCCCATTCTGGATCATAATTTGTAATCCCAAATACTTCTGAGGTGGGTTGTAATGGGAGTATTTCCAGGTTTGATTTAGTAGACTGCTGATGATTAGACTTCACAGGTAGTTAATTAATTGTAAAACCTGAGTTTTGAGACTGGTTCAATTCATAAGTGAAGATATGTTTGGAATTTAATAATTTGTGGAGAGTATCAGCTGGAATTCCTAGAGAACACACACATAATAAAAAAATCGACAGTTTTTGAAAAATTTTTAATAGTTGGATGGATGTAATTGAAAGTCAGTTTTGGATGTCTGAAGAGATGAATACTGCCTGCTCTGAACTTATAAAGCCAGAGGACAGTACTCTTGAAGAACCTGGTCTTCAATGGCTGCAAAAAATGGACAACAAAGGCTTGCAAACCTTAAAGTTGGAAAGTCTTATTAAAAAATAATTCTCTATTCAGCATCTGTTAAAAAGAGTTCCAGATTTTGCTTATGATAAATTAAATGCATCAACATCAGACAATTGTAACTATCCAAAACCAAAACCAAAAAAGTGTATGAACTTTGATAGTGAGGTTAGGAATACAGAGTCAGTTAGTTTGGAAGAGACTTCAGGAGGTCCAACCTGCTGCTCACAGCGGAGTCAATATTGAATTCATTACCCCCAGATAAGCTCCACTGCCAGATATCTGCTTCTCCTGGGTTTTACATGTACAGAACATCTACCTACAATGCGAGGTCTCAGACTGCACTGAGAAATGAAGCCAGCATTTGCTTTGCATAAGAAGGGCTAAATTTTGCCTTAGCTGTTGCTTGCCTTTATCTCCTAAGGCAGCACCAAGGACCACATCAAGTTTTGTAGTCTCAAAGTAACAAAGACACAGTATCAGCTGCAAGTTGTTTTCCAAAAAGGAAGGGAGAGATATTGCTGCGAATATACAGAAGTGATCACAGATCTCCTAAGTTTCTGTACTTGTCGTGTATGTGGGGGGAAGTGCTGCTGCTGTCTTCCTGCAGTGTGGTCAGCACCACCTTCTACCTGCCCCATTCACACCTAAGCTACAGCTCTGTGGAGGTGGGGGGAGAACAGATGGATTGTGGTGTCAGCCAGAGAGATACCCAACTGAATGTCAGCATCCCAACCAACAGATCTGCAACTGCAGAGATCTTGCTTTCACTTGAGATGTCCTTTCCCTGCTGCTGGACAGGTCAGATGTCACACTGTAATCCTCTCCTGCCACATGCAAGAGGTGTGGGGAGAGAGAAGTTGTTGCCAGTGCTTTTCTCCCAGTCCTCTTAAGGGGATAAGAGGAATGGCCTTGAATGCCATGTAGTGCAGAAGGAAGGTCTGTGTGTCGGGATTTGGGTGCAGCAGCAGGACTGTGTACAGAGTTCGGGCCCAAAATGGCAAGGACAGCTGTCCGGTGGGACTGAGGGACATCAGCAGGCGATGTTGGGAAGTTTTGGTCAGGTGCTTCTGTCATCTACTGGGGTCTAGTTACTTCTAGTCTTTCTTATTGGACTTGTCAGCGGCATAAAAACGTAACCGTGGATAGCCTAGCACATCCTACTGTATTTCCTCATCTCTGTCACATACAAATATTAAAATCACAAACTTCTAAACCCAGGCGATGTTCTGAAGTCCCCCGCTGGTTACACGTCAGAATTGCTGTGATGAGTAAAGAAACTTACCTAAAGCATATCCTCCCTAGGGCACTTACCTTCAGGAAGTGAGTTGTTGCCATGTCTGTATTGATTTTGGAGAGGTATCTGGGTGTCTCAGTTTGAGAAAACTCAATGTGAAACTTTTTCATAAGACACTCGACTTTTTGGTTCTGCTTTGGAAGGCTGTGGAAACAATTAGTACTGCTGCATTTTTTTTTCTAACTGGCGAAGTGAGACGTGCCTTTGCTAACAAGTCTCTTTTGTTTAGCTTTTACATGACAGATCTGTTTGCTGATACTAAAGTTTTCACTTGTGTGGAGTGATGTCACTTGGTGTCATTGCCCTTACCAGCACCTTTGGTGCAGAGCCTTCATTCCCAGCATTAAGCAGTGCTTTGTCTTTGAGTGAAATGTGTTGGGACACATCTGTTAAACTGATAGACTTGTGAAATGGAGTGACTTGCCCATGGCAGCACAGGAAGGAAGTGGGAGAATTAGGAGCAGTACTCAAAGGACTTGGCTCCCATTTCCCTGTCTCATTTTTACATTTGTAATGCCAGCTTTCAAAAACTTCAATGCCAGTTTATCAAGAATTAATAAGTAATAACCTATGACTGAAAATACCTGACACTCTTCCTGTTGTGAGACGTTTCTCTGTCTTCAGCATTGTGCAGAACTCAGCAGTGTTGCACCTTTTTAGTTTTACTTAAGCGGCACTGCTCAATATTTAATGTGAAATAGAAACATGTAATTCACAACTGCAGTCAGCTGCATTGGATGTTTGTCAGCCAAAAGAGGAGTGAGGTAGAAATACTTTTTTATGCCATGAAAATTACAAATTTTCAACAACTTTTTCATTTAGTTTCTTGCTACATTTCACATTGTACACACAGCTGACATGATAATCCTTCAGCTTGTCCTAAATTACATTTTAAAATAGAGATCAGTGAATTACAGCAATCTGAGTATTTTTAATAGAGAGAATTTCTTATGATACTTGTTTTTCTTGAATTTCAGATAAACTAACGGAAGTGTTCTTAATCAAGTAAAGATTACAGACAACACCCAAGACTGCTTTCAGTGAGATCAGATAGTCACAGCTTAGCATCTATGGCTCTTCTGTGTGGAGAGTGCTAGAGGGAGCTCTAACCCCTCGATCGAGGAGCAGGCTGACAATGGTGCATCTCAGTTTGGGCTGTGGTAGGAAACACTGACTTTTTTTTGATGTTTTAATTTTATTTTGTAGCAGGAGGTTGCATATGGTTTTTCCAGGCATGAGCCCAAATTGCTCTTCCTAGATGAGAAGATGCAAATAGTATGTTTGTGAGTGTACTATTATTAGATTTAATACAGGCTATTGTGAGCTACCTGAAAATACAGAAAACAAGTGAGAGGTATCACAGAGGTGTTTAGCAAATAGTGAGTGCTAAAATCTAATAGCCTTTTCCTTTCACAAAGGAGAAAAATTCTCACCATTGAAGACCTAATGCTATTTAAAAGAGAATGCATTTTAAACTGTTGGAAGTAGAAGCTACTTTACTCAGCATATAATAGGTTCTTAGATGTTTAGCTAATTATTATAGTAGAAGTTATAGAAAGTGTTAGTGGTTGTTAGATAAATTTACAAATGGGATTCATCAGTGCATGAGAATGGGAGAGATTTCTGACATCATATGCTCCACAGTGATAACATTCTTGATATGACAGGAAAGTAATTCTCAGAAATAGGATGAAAAAAACAAAAGTTGGGTTTTATTTGTAGAAAGGGAAATAAAGTTGAATATAAGCTATTTTCATTGTTTATTAGCAAACTCACTAAAAGGAATAGGAGAATCATGGCTTTGGGTAAAGGAATGTTATATGGAAAACACAGTTTGTTTAAGGACCTAGTGAGGCTAACAGTTCTTTTTTGCCACAATTTACTGGGGCATTTATATTGTTTATATGCTACATTCAAACACGTTCACTTTGAGTCTACTATAGGGAGAAGAATTATGGAAAGCTCCCTCCTTTTGTTTGAGGTATTCTTCTGAATGATTATTGGCAGCTGAACACTGAGCCAAGGAGGAATCCCTGGTGGAACAGTCTGTGACTTGGGCTTCTGAGTTACGCAGTTTGAGTGTCAGCTGACAGAGGATAAAGTCTGCTCAGCTGTGGAGCTGCAAATGCCTTCCTGAAATGTTGTTATGGTTAGACCTGGTCACTTGCTGTAGCAGAGGGTGCTGGTTTCTGCCTTTCTTCTGTCATTGCTTTCATGTATCAGCAGCAATTGGTCTAACCCAGCTTAATACAATTTCTGAAGATACAGAATTTATTGTCCTTAGCAGGTATTTTTGGAGTCTGTTCCTCAGGTCATGAATCTCTTGCCAGGTACCAATTTGTCCGCTCATATCTTGAATCTCTTCCTTTTAATGTCCAGAGCTTTGCTTGCTACAGCCTGTTGCTGGGTAGTGGGAGGCTTGTGGATAACCCCCAGTCTTCTCCAGCCTTCTCCACATCCATCTTCCTTAACAATCCTAGGGGTCCTCCACGGGAGTCACCCTTGTTTGCCAGGAAGGTAATATTTGACTGAAAGTTGAGCAGAGCAGCTCATCTTCAGAAGATGCTCATTAGCGAGTGAGGGTTATTGGATGACCTTGTAGGGGTTACAGAAGGCTACAAGCCAAAATCTTAAGATTTTGACTGCAGACCACTGACCACCTTTAACTTAGCACCATACAAGAATATTTCATAGATCTGTCCTCTCACAGCTGGCTCTGTGGTTGCTGCTAACAGCAGTAGTATTGGTGTCAGCCAGTGTGAGTTGCTGAGATGTCCTCTTCTAGATGTGACTGTACTGGTGGAAAAGAATACCATGCAGCTTTCGCCTGGCTGCTGCAGGTTGCTGCCCTCCAGGATCTGTCAGCAAAACTGCGAACCTGCTCTCAGTTACAATGAGGTGTTTTAGCATGGACAGTTTAAATAGCATGTCTCTGCTAACAAGCTTATTTTGACTGAAATAGGTTAGTGAATGCTCGTGTAGCCAACTCCTCCAGCAGATCCAAGGAGTACATTTGCAATGGGAGCAGAGCACATACTTGAATCTGGTGCTTCTTCAGAATGCTGTGGGGTTTTTGTTTGTTATGTCTCTCCAGTATGCCTGGTAATATGTAGTACTCCTGTAGCTGGGAAATATTATCTGATACCCAGCGTGTATATTCCTGACTTCTATTCTGAACCTCTCACATTGCCTTGGCCAGGTGGTTTGGTGCACATGTGCCCTCTTTGTTATTGGTAACAAAATAAAGGAAAAAACTCATGAAAAATACTACTGAGTTAGCCATCTTGGAGGGCTTGTGTTTCTTGGTTCTGAAAGCTTTACATAGACGGAAGCAAGTGGTTTGAAAATCTCAGTAGTGTTACTGAGAGCAGATAACAGGCTTTTACGATCATTTTCTCTCTCTCTCTCCACGTTGTTCACAGTGGTATCAGTCTTCACTGTTCCTTCAACCATGTTTTGAATCACTTGAGTCCATCTACTTGTTCTTGGTTGACTTTCTCTCTCAGTTAAGGGAGCACTTGAAGCAAGAAGGAAATCAAGAGTAACACCCATAAAGAGTAACTTCACTCAGGCAGCAGATCATGTTTGAGTATTTTAAAAACAGAAGCAACTGTTCCAGAAAACTATGAAACTGCTGCTTAGAGCATTGTTTACTTCTGCCTCTCCTTGACATAAATGAGCGCTTTGCTGCTGCTGGCCATTACCTGATGACTTTAGTAGACTGGTTCTCCAAGTGATAATGTGCATATTCCTTCCCTCCATTAACAGTAATAACACATAATGGTCCCAGCAGTTCAGCTATGGTTCTGGTAGCCATGCCAAGGAAGAAAGCGTTTCCTTTGGTGGTTTCCACTAGAAGAGATTTGTTGTTACTGGAATGTCTGCTTTGAAATTTGTGTATGATCACCCTATAGCTAGTAAAAGTTACGCTCTGAAATCTATCTCTTTAAGAGTGATGGTGCCTGCCCTCCCCCACATATGTCTAGATATGCATTTGGTCAGGGTTCATAGTTTGGGAAAGTAACATATGCCAGTGCTGTGCTGATGCAAGCAGATTTCTCATCAGTGCTTGTTATTTGCAAAGACAACTTGGAGATGAGGAGGAGGAGAGGGACTCCCAATTCACATCCATTGCTGGCATCAGAGAAATTTTATTTTGGAGGATTTTGTCAACACTTAAAATCTAGGTGGGAGACCTAGATCGAAGGAAAGTTTACAATAAGAGCTATGAGATTCCAGACAATTAAACTTTATTAGCCTGTCTGAAACATTAAGTATTAGCTTAAAATAATAGTTTTTTAATCTCCTCTCCCTGTTGCTGTTTACTGTGTAGCAGTGTGGGAGGGGAGCATCTTGTCCAGCAAGGTATTACTGCTGCTCCTTGTATAGCCCATGTGCAAGTGCCCATGGCTCAGTCCTGTCTCCCCAGTCCCTAGAGAGACTCCCCACGTTACCTCTCAGCTGCTTCTCAGGTGTCTGCAGCTTTTACTGGCCCTGAACAAAATCAGCCTTTCCCCTTTCTTCTGTGTCTGAGGTAATATCCTTAGCCAGGTGCCCTCTAGGCTGACACTGTATCACAGGTACCCAGATGGTACCTCTGAAAACTATTGCCCTCCCAGGATTTCAGAAAGTGCAGCAAGTTGGGCTGCTGTGTCCAGCGTAATTCCAGTGATCTTTCATCTAGATGTATCCATTCTTACAAAGCTTTTCTGCAGTGTGGTTGGAAACCAGATGTGGACAAGCAGCCTAAAGCTCCAGAGAAGCAAAATTTCTAGTTCCTTGGGTGCTGTTAATTTCAGTATGTGTGTTTTGAATTTTCTCTTGAAAATAAACAGTAGAAATGCTGTGGTTTCTTTCATGGTGCTTTCTTTTTGACTCTCAGATGTGATTGATGATCGTCTACTTCTGGGTTATGTTCGTTTTTCAGAATGTTTCAGTGAGCTTTGCAGCGTGGAAAGTAATTCAGTACTGAGCGAGTAAGTCCATATATGAGCTAAACCCATGGTTAACCTCACAGAGGCTGTTATGTGAGATGGAGGCAGGCAGAAATGAGTAGATTCTAAACTGAGCTTTTAAAATAAAAGTAAATGGAGTGAGTTGTTTAATGACCTAGCATTGTAGCCTTGCTGTCAACTCAAACACTGGAAAAGCAGGTTCATCCTGCAGAGGAGAAAAATGAGGATCTGGCTGCCCTACTCATGTCTCTCAGGTGCTATGGCTCATGAGATCGTGTTTTTTATGGAGAGACAACCCCCTCACCACACCCCAATTGTCAAAGCAAAGAAGTTCTTTTGTAGGAAGCTGCCAGTGAGGAGCTGCGAAGGAACTTCTTTCCTCTTTGCTTAGCCTTGGCAATCTGGGAATCAGTTGTGCAGCTTTTGGTAATTGCAAGCTAAAAAAGAAGAAGCCAGCTATAGAAATTGAACCTGTATCCTCTTAATTAAGGTGTTACTGCCTTTAGTCCGTACAAAACACCCTTTGAACTGGATTCTCAAATAACTATCTTCACCTTTGCCAGGGAAGGCTGGCATTCCTCAGCTCCGTTTCACCATTTTTGTTACATTGCTGTGGTTACATTATTGGGGCATTGACTGCTGCATCATTTTGGGCATTAGCGAGCAATTCCATGGCCGCACAAGTAACTTTGGGAAAGCCAGCTGGGCTGAGGTTCTCTGGCTAAGAGCACCTTTTTCAGGCATCAAACTAGAGCATCCCATGACCATGCTGGTACTTTTTAATCCCTCTGCTTTTCCCACATGCTTCTAACTTGGTCCAGAATTTCTGAGCTTTTGTTGCTGGTGAAAATAGTTTCATGTTTGGATTCACAGTTGTGGACATTTTTAATGTGGTCAATCTTGAAGAATATTCAGGATATAGAGGCAAGCATGGCTTTACTTTCATTGTGAAGTTCTGGTCTTTCCCCACCTTCCTTGGCTCCTGGACATACACCTCTGTGGTTCCTTTCTTTGTCATTCCATTGCTTGTGTTTTTTTTCCCCACTGTCTTTTATCTTGTGAGTAAAGTTTGAACAGTACGCAGAAAGTTAACTGCCTGGAGTCTTTTAAATATAAGTAACACGCACCCAGTAATAAGCTGTCGGTTGTTTTTTTCGCTGCCTGCAAAGAAACATAAACACAGCGCTCATTTCTGGCAGGTTTTTACTGTCAGAGTTTCTCCTATTATATTTATCTTACAATTTGCCAGGGGGTGAAGTTATTAAGTTTTAGCAGCAGCCATCGATCAAGTTCACAAGTTAACACGATAAAGGCTCTGTGCCGCTCCGATCCGGGAAAATGATGATCCTCACTCGGTAATTAACTAAATGAGAAAGTTAAATCTTACTTGAGAGCTGGGAGAGATGAAAGAGAGGTGTTTGTCAGTTTCTCAGTGGAAATTAGAAGCAGTTTTCTGCAATTCCCTAAGCTGCTGCTCTGTCATATTTTACATAAGCACTGGGAAAACGTCTTGTAATTAGTGCTGTCATGGAGGATTTTTTTTGCTGAAGGATGTTGGAATAATTCATTAGATTATCAAGAAAGGCTTGTGTCCTGAAATGATTAGCACAGTGAAATTTAAACCATTAACGATAACAAGTTTAGAGCTTGCTGCAGTGCAGAGGCACCCGGGGTATGTCTGTGCCTATTTCAATCATTTCTTATAATTAAACATTATGTCCTCTTTTTTCCTCCCCTTCACTAAGACCCATCCAAAATTCCTGTTAAGGTGGCTCTGTCTAGATCAGTGACTTAACCACAACGGGTGGTGCAAGCAAGTGGAGGTGAAATGCTGCAGTTGCAGAGAAGCAGTGAAGGACATTTGTCTGTGTCAGAGCCTGTAGTCCCAGTGAGTCCAGGAAGGAGGGGAAAAGCCCAGTATGACCTGCTGGTACTGGAACATGGAAGAGAAGACCTTTCCTTTTATCTAGGGAGAAGCTAGAATTTGAAGCAGTGCTCTAAGCGCTCAGAATTTTCAGAGCTTCAGCATGAAGATGTCTTCAAGGTTCAGAAGGTTCCAAACCTTGCTGGGATCATTTAAGCTATTCTTAATATTCCAGGAGACAGTTTCTCTTTGACTTGAAGAGATGTCTTCTTGCTTTGAGAAGCACAAAACCTGAATTCATCTACCCTGTGGAAGGTACCTGAACAAAGTTTTCTGCAATGACTAGAGAATGTAATTTAAAAAAAAAAAAAAGTAAAAGTTGTGAGCACTCATATTGGTGGGTATACACTATTGTCAGGGAAGTTGCTTGGTTTTGTTTTTTTTCTGTGCTTTAGGAGGCTCCTTGGTCTCCCATACTGAACTAAACCAAAAGTAACCTTGGTTGTCATATACGGGTTACAGCTGGTTTGTTTTATATGCAAAGCAGTAGATTTATCCAGTCTTTATTTATCTGTGTTGAAATATTGCACCTTCCTACAGTTGCAAGCCATTATTTAGACTAAAGTCCTTTCATATATTAGTCCTCTTCTACTTCATTGGGCATACAAATGTGCTTTGTGTTAAATGTAGCCATTTGGAGAAATGGTCTTCTAATTATGGGCTGCAGTGGAGCATAGTACGTAGATCCCTGAGCTAGTACCAACCTGAGGCACTCAATCCCCTGGGTTTCCTGGCACAACTTATGAGCTCAGGCTCAGCATTGTCAGAGGACACCTCTGCTATTCCTGCAGGAGTCATGGTGCCCAGAGCCAGCTGGGGCACCTCTCAGCCCTCACATACAGGGCTTTGTGAAAAGGGAGTTGGTAAAGATTCATCTATTCCAACTTAGTAGTTTGCTCCATTAAGCCAAATTTCCTCCCAGATTATGAACTACCAGTGCTTATTGTTCTTTACCATTTTTGGAAGTGAAGCTTATGAAAAATGTAATTGTATACAGTGCATTTGGATGGATATTTACCCTAGCAGTGTGGATGGCAAGTGGAACAGATTTTTCTTTTTCAGGTGAGGCTTGATTATTGTATGTAGAGAGGGAAGAAGCTATAGATTATTCAGTAATACAGGGGCTTGATGAAGTTGTTTTGTTGATGCTTTTTTTTTTTTGTAATAGGCCTTTTTCACTGAACTGCCAGTGGGTTTTCAGGAATCTTTAAATTCAAATTCTGGAACTTTTGTTCTAAACTGTAGTTTGAAGGCTTATGCTTTAGTTTCTGGGCTTATGCTCACTCCTTTTGGTGGGAAACCAGAGCAGGCAAGGGTGAAAACCAAGTCTCGAGCTGACATTATAAGAGTGCAGCTGAATTATGAACCTAAAAAATCTGATGTTCTCATGTCTGCTAATTTGAGCATAAACACTGTAACATGCTTTTCTTAGCAGAATCACTTTATAAATCTGGAGTTTCACTTCCAGAGCTGTTAATAGTGCTGGTAAATGGATTCTTTAATTTACTCATTATTCCTATCCAGGAAGCCTGTGTTCAGGCATAATGAATTGTTTTGTCCCATCTAAGCCATCTATTTGTACACACATAAGCCATGACTTGTATTTCACATGTTGCTACTCCTCTTTGATACCACAAACCAATGTTTAGAAGTAATTGGGGAGCTGAAGGCTACTGGGGGAGAAGGGTGTTCAGAAGGCAAGGAAAGGCCAGAACATGGTGCCATTCTGTGAAAGGAGCTGCACTTTTGTGTCCTTTGTACATCAGCTGTACACTCTGCTCAGGCTCAGCATATTAGACAGATTTCACAGTCTCTCAAATTAAAAGACAAATGTATAGATATTTTTTAAAATGCTCTGTAGAGACAACCTGCTTTGTGAGATGCACAGCAAACAAAATGAGAAATTAAATGAGATCAAGCTTGTAGGTTACAACATCTCCCCACTGTCTAATCCAGCATTTTTACTGGGATGCCTGTTTTGCAGGCAGTTAACTGCAGCAAAAACTACCAGAATTCCTTAACACAGGTGTTCAGTCCACTCTGCTGGTAATCATCTTTTGCCAGGTCTTTAAGTGCTATTGGACTTTCACACACAGGATGCCCACAGTCTCTTTAGGGATTTCTCTTGGACCAAGAGCATTTTTCTTTCCTGCTGCCCAGTACTGGCCCTGTGACTTGCTTGCAGTCAGTGATGTCCATGTGAGGATTGAATGAAATCGGAACTCACTGTCTTTGTCTTGCGTGATCTTGCTGGACACAGCCACACACAGAGAAGGGGTAAACCTGAAAACATTGAGCTGCAGAATGGAGTACTGATGGCAGATCACCATGTTCTGTGTTCTCAAAGAAACTTAAGTCAAGCTATAATCTAGAAACAGAAAAAGCTGCTTGTTAGAAATCACAGCTATTTGCCATCTTTTTCTACCAAAGGAAGGTCTGGCTCTCCAGAAATGCTGAAAAGAGTATTTAGGTGCATTATCTCTAAGACCATGAAATGTGTATGGTGGTCAGTTAAGTAGGCTTTCAAGTTATGAGATTTTGATGTTCCAAAGTCAGGGTTGCTGTTGGGATTGGGAGGTATTGTAGTTCAGGGGTTATTTACTCCCAAAAAATGAGAAACTTGTGCATTTCAAATCTACTACTGGCAACTGAATTTTGTGGTCTCTAAATAGCCTGCTGTTTTGGCTCTTGCTGAAAAGAGGCTTTTTGTTGTTTCTCCTTTGCCTGTAAAATTGGTTAATCGTTGCATTTCTTTTAGTTTATTAGATATCTTTGCAGAGAGATTTAGGGACTCATTTTTTTCCCTTAAATAATAATAAGGTCCCCTGGCACGGTTGATGCTTGGAATTATCATCACAGAAAAAAATATGGCATCCCTACCTCAGTGTTTTATGTGTTCTTATATCTGTAAGTTATTTTTAATTATTTTATAATTAATCTCTGCCTGTATTTTGACAATAAAAATGATGTAATAATATTGACTGTTATTATAATGCTGTCTGGTGTTAAAATGTTGCAATGAAAGAGAGAAAATCACATGTTTTCAGCAGGAAATAGAAACTGTTTGACCAGCATAAGGAAAAATAATTTCCCAGCAAACTGTTAATCTTACTTAGACAAAGTATACTCTTGCAATGCAAAATGGGAATTTTTTTTCCAGTTAAATCATTTAGAAACCAGAATTTATATCATACTATCAAGTAGTAAATTGAAATGTCAGTGTTCTGTTTTGTCCCTGAAACTCTTCTTTGAGCTGACTCCTTCTGACAAGATATTAACAGTGCTCAGAAAGTTGAAAATATTTTATTCTGTGAAAGAAGTATTTACCAAATTGCCAGGGTGTATTTTATCTGGCTTTGCTCTCGAGGTATAATTCAATTTTTTTTCATTCATTTCATGCATTCCCTATGAATTTTAGCAGCAATCCATTCTTAGGAAGAAAAAAAACAGAGTACAAATGCAGTTTGCTGCTGTTGCATTGAAGTAACTGGTATACGTACATTAGGAATCTTAAAAGCGTTTTACTGTCTGGATGTTAAATAAAGTTGTGTTTATGTTAAATTTTATGCTAAACTGCCACTGAAGGTTTCCCATCTGACCAGAGTCCTTTGTGCACAGCTCTGGCACGAGGCAGTGCATTGTCCTGCAGGCTGCACTCGGGCTGACAGCACCAGCCAGGATTTGTGGTCTCAGACAGCTTCCATTGTGTCAGAGTGCTTTTTGCCTTCTATTGTCTGCCCCCTAAAAGAAATTGGACAGCTGCTTGTGTTTCTTCTCATATGTGTTATATGGGTTTTTCCTTTCCTTCCTGTTTACAGACAAAACTTGCCAATGGCACTTCCAGTATGATTGTGCCCAAGCAAAGAAAACTGTCTGCAAGCTATGAGAAGGAGAAGGAGCTCTGCGTCAAGTACTTTGAGCAGTGGTCCGAGTCTGACCAGGTGGAGTTTGTGGAGCACCTCATCTCCCAGATGTGTCACTACCAGCATGGACACATAAACTCATACCTCAAACCCATGTTACAGCGGGACTTCATCACTGCACTGCCAGGTATTTCTGCAGGCAGAGGGAGCTTGCTCCCTGTCTTTCAAAAAGCTATTCTGTTCCACCCAACCCTCCTGGAGAGGTCTCTTGGAGGGTCAGTTTGCAAAGCAGATAATAGCTTTCGAATAAAAAGCTCTATACCAGTATGAAATATTGTAATTATTTAATTTGTGTTCCTACTGTGTGTCAAGGCATGATCTAACACCGTCATGATTTGTCTAGGAGTAAATGATAGCTAATCTGTATATTGTAAGGGTACTTATCCCAAGCCACAGGGCAGGTAGTTGTGCTCTTAATGCCCACAACCATGCATGAATAACGAAAATTTTTAAAATTAAAACTACTACTCTTTCTGGTTGCTCAGCTGAGGTTTTCCCTTTTCTTATTTAGATATTTGTCTCTCTTTCCTACTGAAATAACTTCCTGAAGCCATTGCTTTGATTATGTGCTTATTGCTAATAGAAAACAGAGGGCATAAGAGCAAAAGATGGAAGTGTTCTGTTTTTTACACCTTTGCAGTGCTTTCAATTAAAATATTATCCCGGCTATTCTCAGATGTGGCATTGGGTGGATCTCACAGAATGCACACATAAAGTAGTGTACATGCAGTTTTATATCAGTCCTGTCTTACAGATGGGAAAACTAAGGTGGTGGAAGATCAGATATGTACAGCAATAGAGTTTCAGAACCAAACAGAAATTCCTGGCTCTTTTGCTCATATTTTTTCAGACCATTAGATCATACCTCTGTAGATAGATAAATAGATAAATAAAATAGATAAACAGATTAGCATTCCCATGCCATAGGTCCTTAGTTTGAGAGGGACCTGAGCAAGAAGTGGTACAGGTGTTGCCTCTAAACAGCCAGCTGAAGTGAGGTATTTCTTGCCAGATACCTTTGGAGAAGTGCAGAACTTTTGGCAATTTGATCAGTCATGTCATTTGATCATTCTTCAGAAGGGAGTCTCAACATGAGCCTTAAAAGATGGAAAAATGTATGTTTAACCGTAAATTGTATTAAAAAAGTATGTTTAACTGTGAATTGTATAAAGCATAAAGGCACTGCAGGAGTTTTGCTAGGATGTTAAATTGATAGACTCATTGGATTTTAAGCACATTGTGCCCAGTAATCAAATGGCTGTTGTAGCATTAAAAAAAAATCTTAGTTATGCTAAGTACCTGCTTTATGTTAGTTTTTAGTAGTCCAATGGCAATAATCTCGTGTACTTAGAGCAGCATTATAACTTGTGGAGCTGCTCTGTTCCAGAAAAATAAGAACTGTTTGGAAAGTGCATTGGTTTCCCCACTTTTAAAGTGGAAGTATACATGTAGTTACATACACAATTTTTCCAGGTGTTTCTCCACAGAACCCCATGAAATCAACACATCTCACTGCACTTGGGTAATTTCTTCCTACAGGGCTTTTTCTGAGAATTTTGGGCAGATGCTGTAAATGCTTCTAGAGACATTCCAAATTTCCTAGCCACACCATATTTGTTACTGGTCTATTCACAGTTGCCCAGGAAGCAGCTGATTTTACTCTATCAGAATGCAGAATAAATAGGAATCAAGCAGCTAATATGTGAGTATTTTAACAGTTGGGGAAAATGTGTGTGTAAATAATATATGGGCATCAATTTGCACATTTGCAAAGTGCAAATGTCCTAGTGAATATAGCTCTAAGGGAGAAAATTAATGGCAAGGAATTACTCTGCCACAGACTTTCTGCAGTCTCCCAGGATGTCCTGAGTATAAGCAGGTTCTAATGAGGGGAATGGGAAGGGAGGAAGGTGAGAAACTGCCTCGGAAAGAGCGATGAACCTAAAATTCTAAATTAAGTCATATAATGAAAAAAACCCCTAAACTTTGTAAGTATTTTTTATATTTCTGAAATTCTCAAGTGTTCAGTACTCTGGTTTCATTTTTACTACTTCATTCTGTCTCCTGCTCTCCCCCTTGAGTGAATAAAACAATAAAGCTACTTCAAAATCATGAGGCATCTTATCTCTGTCCTCCTAGCACGGTCCCAAAGAATGATCAGAATTAAAGGTAGTTCTGGATCATGGGAATGTTTTACTAATACAGAGTAAAGTTGGTGCAGATTATTTTCCCAGTGCTTTGAACTAATTAAAGTTGTTTGAAAAATACAGCTTAGCTGTGTACTTAACAAAGTTTGTTCAGTTTCTGAAAAATAAGGCTTCTGCTTAGCATTTTTAAGCTGTTTAACATTTTTTATGAGGAAAGTCATTTTGATAAGGATTTCATGTGTGAAATAACTGAAACATTCTTGTTGGTTCAGAGGGCTGAAGGGCTAATCATGTTTCACATCCATTTAGCAAAATCTTTTGTGAGCAGAGTTTTCCCTTTCTAAGGAAGCAGTGCTGTTTTAGATGCATGCCTCAGTGAGTTGTGCTGTTCCTAAGAAACAAAATAATAAAATTGAGTTTGCAGCCAGGCTAAAATAGCTCTGCACATCCACTTATCATGAATGTGAGGAGAAGAGGCCAAAACATTACTATTCTTTCACTGCAAAGGGTCTAGTGTCAGTGGCAAAGGATGACTTAAGGACATGGCAATAGGTACAGCACCTCATTGCAGCCAAGAGCTAAAGTGCAACTCCTGATGAAGTAGTGAGGATGCATGAGTGAAGATTACTGTACCCAGGTGCTGCAGTGTAGCCCTGCTTCCTAAAGCCACCAGTTGTTCCCCATATATAAAATCATTTCATCCTGTGACACTGCTGACTTAAAGCCACCTGTAAGGATGCTATGGAGGCAGGCATTTGTAAGTGTCCTGGTGGGTCTGTAAATGTCTGTGAGCCCACTGGAAGCAACACAGACTGGGAAATCTGCCATTTCCACACAAAGCTTCCGGAGCAGGGCAACAGGATGTCCATGGCTACCCTGCCAGTGGAATTCCTGCAAATTCCAGTTCACATTCACTAAACCATTGTCTCCCTCTTTTCACAGTCAGCTGTGGAGTCAATGTAAATTCACAAATTCTTTTTTTTTAACAGTGATTGTACATGTCTTTTCAGATTAAATACATAATAAAGGCTGGTGATGCTTTTATTTTGCATCTCTAAAGATAAGAAATGTCAGACCTCTTTCTCCACTCTCTGGTTGTGCCTGGTATCATTCACATTTCTACATAAAGATTGAAGCATAAAGTGCTGAGCAGAGTGTCTGACCCAAAGTGTATTCTAAGTTTAGTATATTTGAAAGCAGCAGAAGGGGGCATGCTAAATTGTCTCATTTTCATGCAGCGAGAGATACTTTTGAGATCTTTTTGTTAAGGAAAAAAAGGTTGGGCCATTTGTGTGTCATGAACTCTGGTCAGCTGGTTTCACCCAATTGGGGTTTGCAGAAGTCCAGACATGTGACTGTGAAAATGTACTTACTGCCTTTTCTTTCCCTCACAAGGAGGGCCTGGTCTTGAGGCTGTTGTTTTAAAAGCAAGAAAACATGTATTTAGCTTTGTCCCAAATGTGAACCAGAGGGAAGATGCTTGTAATACCAATCTGCCTGTTTCATTTTTGGTTGGACTGAACATTATGCTTGAGGGATGATGTGATCTAAACATTCACAAAGCGTATGAAAATTAACCTGTGAAGTGAGAAAATCTCCTGATGGTGCGCCTCACTTGTGAATTAAGCAGCCTTCAAGAGAAGCTATATTTGCACAACTTCTCATTTAAAAGATATCTTGTTTTCCTGAAGTCTTGATTTTGATCAAGTTTGAGTTGGTAAGGGCACATTTTTACTGACTACATCCATCCAGTTAAGAAACATAGCATAAACTTCCCTATATAGACGTTACATTGAGCTGCTCGGTGCTAACCAGGCAATTGTTCTACATTTCACTCCAGTTATGCTGAAGCAAAGCCAGTCCTGGTATTCACACTGGGAAATACTTGCAAATGATATTATTTTGGTGCATATTTTTCCTTCACCAACTAAAATAAATGAAACTAGCAAACCTGCTTCACTTTCTCCTTACACAGCCTCTCCTTCCCTCTTGACAGCCCTGTGCATCTGCATATCCTTCCCTCCCCTGTCGAAAGGTACCAGTACCCTTCAGGGCACACATTGGGAATATATATTTTTTTCTTCATTACATTTAAAAGCTACTGCTTTAGCAAAAACAGCTTTTGAGCCGTTGCAACATGAGAACAGCTGTAGCAGTGAGATGAGAAATGGTCCTAATATAGAGAGATTTTGGGGGCTGCGTTGCTGAGTTGGAAATGCCATCCATAGAATATCCCCCTAGTGCTAAAACCCATCGAAATAGATTGGAATGACTTCTTGGATTCTTTATTATTTTTAATGACTTGTTGTGCTATATCCAAAGGAAGTTGGAGAACACTGCTCACTCCTGAACTTAGCCTCAAATGCTCTTCTGTGCATTTGGTCCAGCTCTACAGGCAGAAGAGGAGATGGAAGGAGAGTGTATCTTTGTACTAGCAGGGGGAGTTGTTTTAAATCCATGTCTGTCCAGCAAATAATCTTTTTCTGTTGTTGTTGTTCTTCCCCAGCTCGGGGATTGGATCACATTGCTGAGAACATTCTGTCCTACCTGGATGCCAAATCTTTGTGTGCTGCTGAGCTGGTGTGCAAGGAGTGGTACCGGGTGACGTCGGATGGGATGCTGTGGAAGAAGCTCATTGAGAGAATGGTCAGGACAGACTCCCTGTGGAGGGGTTTGTCAGAGAGGAGAGGATGGTAAGGAAACTGAATCTTCACCTCTTTTGCCCCCATTCAGGAACAAAAGGGGTTGTGTGTTTCGAACCATATTTGAAGAGGGTTATTCATGCTTCAGTGCTGAAGGTTGGTTCCAAACCTGACAGTTGCTTATACCAAAAATCGGGTTGGGGAGTTAGGGCATTGTTTTGGTATGTGGCAATGTGGGGGATTTTTTCCTCAACTTCCTCATCTGATCATGCTCTTACCCCACTGTGACAAGTGAGATATACAGACTGAGATTTTTACACCCAGCCTGTCTTTTCAGTTCAAATTAAGAAGCTGTGTGGGCCTCAGGGGAACCCTAAACCGGTCAGCAGTTCAGAGCAGAAGAGCTTTTTTCAGGAGTGGCAGTGAGGGAGCATGTGCTATGAATTAGTTCTTTTCTGATAGGTCTGTTTGTTTTCCTCAGCAGATTTTCACTATTAGATATCTGTTTAATTTTCAAACTGGAAGCTGAGGGTAGGTACCATGGAGAATAGGGGACTTTAGAAATGCAGATAGATTAGTTAATAATCATCTGGAATAGCCTTACTACAATGTAGGTCTCACTCAAGTTTGAAGCTGCTCTGCTAACATTTCATTAGAACTTTCTCTCTCAGGGGTACATCCTTTAATACATAATTTTCTTTTCCAAGGGTGTCCCTAGGATGTTGGCAGAAGGGAAACTGGGTATGAATATTTCATAAACAAGATAAAAGTGACAGCTCAGGCATTTTGGTTGCTATTAAAAAGAAAAAGATACAGAGTTGCAAACAAAGACTCCTGGTTTATGGTTAATTTTGTTATACTGTTTGTCTCAGGAAGTAAAGGCAAGTAAATCAGGATTATGAGACATTCTTTAAAAATAAATACTACTTTGATTGGCTTCCAATAGTGCAGTGTTTCTGAAGAGTGTAAAGTAAACACGAGCATGGCAGTGGTAAGTTTTGCATTTCTTTTAGTGCCTTATTCTCTCCAGCACTTCCATTTTTTCTCCCTACTGTTGAGGTCATAGTAAATCCCAAGTGGATCTTGAGAGGTCATTTAATCCTTTTTGTTTCTCACAGGCAGAGACAAGTTTTTCTCAAGTCATCCCAAATCTTTGTCTTAACTTATTCTTAAAATCCCCTACTGATGGAGATTCCCCAGGCAGCCCCTGGAAAAGGAAATTGATGGTTTCACTTTTTTGCTCTTTCTAGCTATAGTGTTTGAGAGGTTTTCCTGATATCGAGGCTGTCTTCGTAGCTACAGTTTGACTTGTTAGGTTTAACCTGCACAGATAAGCAGGACAGTTTCTCTCTCCTTCTTGCAGTAATCTTTTCCATGTTGAAAACTGTTGGAAGCTGATGTTTCCTATGTTTTGGCTGCAGTAGCTAAGGATAACAATGTGTTTGTCTTGTCCTCTTACTATTTTCGGTTTTCTCTGTTTAGACCCTTCCCAATTACTCTGCTCCGTTCTTGGAGTATAGTGTAATCAGCTGAGTGTCTTCTGCCAAGGCACTACTGGGGTTTGCTCCCTCCACACTTTAGAAATAACATCAGTGCCAAATACTAGTCATTCAGACACATCTCTAAAAGACAGGTGCAAGATTTTTCTTCTCTTCTCAAGGACAGTCACCCTGTTACTGCACCTCTTCTTCAGGTTTTTGCTATGTGCTGGAGGTTGCATTAACACAAAAGCAAGTAGTGCCCAAGTGTTTCAGGTTGCCGTCTGGTTATCTCTGTGAGGAGCAGATAGAACTGTGTGGTTAAGAGAAGCAGACAGGAAATATCCAGTGCAACTGCAACTCTGCCATGTAGAGTGTTATAGCTTTAATCAGTGCTAGCTCTGTGCATGGCACAAGGAGATGACTAACTGGACAGTTCAGAATGATGGATGACTGGTGTTATTTGGTTACAGCTCCTCAATTTGCACATAAGCTGCCTGATTTCAGCATTTGCAGCTTGTGCTGCAAATGAACCCACCCCCCAATTCTGCAGCATAGCAGCCTTCATTGGCAGATTGTCAGGGAGCAGTAAGGGTTACACAGATTTAGAGAAATATAAAACAGAAGCCCAAAATCTGGGCACGCTTGTGTCCATCTGATTGAATTGGCTGGTCATCAAAACCTGCAAACAATAGTTCCTTTTATCCCAGAGCCACAGCACAACAACTACTGGGATGCCATGGAAATTCCAAGCAATCCTTCAGCTGAGCAGTAAACAACTGACTACATGCAGCAGGGCACGACTTCAGGTAGCAACCAGACTTTGTGTGATTATAGCTGGTAAGGTGAGAAAGAATAAAAAGGTTTTTAGGCACATAGGCTTGGACACAGGTTTTTCTAGACCTTCCCCAAGTCTCCCAGGATGTCTCTGAGGTATTCTGTGCATCTCTAAGGAGGTTTTCATCTTCCTTGGCCAATAATATTCATTTTCATGAATGCAATTCCAGGCTGGATCACAGTAAACAGGCATCTGTCTAGTTAATAGTTTGTCTGCATCCGTGTGTGCCATCCTCATGTGTTTGTTCCCGTATCTGCTGGTCATTGTGTTTGAAGAAACAGGTGATTCCTCTGTCCAAATATGAAAGCACCTTTCTCTCGAGCTGTACTTAGAATACTTGATTTAAAGAAGTATCATTAATTCTATGCCTGAGCATTTATCATTTTCTTTGTCCACTTCTAGAGTTTGGTACTGCCTTACAACTGAAAGATTTCAGTTTGTTGTTGTGATCTCTCTAGTTCAAGTGCATCAGGGCAGCTAATGTACAGTTTCTGACATTAGTTTTGAGCTATACTGTATAGAAAGGACAGGAAGGGAATGCATGAGGAAGTATTGAACAATTAATTATGCTGTAATGGAGCAAGGGAGGGAGAAGTGGAGAGCTGGCCCGGTGTAAATTCTGTGCCTCTGATGCCAGGATTACACTCGGAGGCATTTGTGCCTCTCTCCATTTTGTGAGGCATGTTGCCAGGCAGAGCAGCAGTTAGTACGCCCATGGTGGGGTTTACTAGCTTCCACACCGTGTTTGGTGGCTTCTTAACTTCAGGATGAGGAATTAAAGTTTTTTACACAGCAGGCAGTGATTGCCGTTTACAGATTTTTTTGGTAACAAAACTCTAGCTTGGGATATGAGTATTCCAAATTAGTGTTGAGATGAGGGAGGCACCGCAAAAGAGGTGTTGCTTACCAAAACAGAGTAGTAGCAGTAAAATGTCCATGTACCCAAACTGTTCCTGCTAATGCAGATAAAAGCTAGCCTTGAATGCATAGTGAATTTGAGGGTTCCTTGGCTTCTTTTGTTAACTTTGCGTGCTGTATTTTAAAGGTGGCCTCTGATAATGTATGTGACTATTGCAAGCATGAACCAGTGTCAACCCTTACCCATGTCCATAACAAAGAATTTCTTTTCCTTCCCCAAGTTACTAGACACAGATTTTTCTTGGATATTTCAGTGTTAAAATGCAACACTGACACATTTCAGGGCAAACAAACAAGGAACCATCCCATCTTAGTAAATTAAGTTTGACTATGAATCTGTCAGCAGTGGTTGCCCACTTGTAAAATGCCAGTAGAACTTTCTCCAAAATGCTGAAACATGATTTGTGTTCAATGGAAATGTTCTTTGTCTTCCAGGGGACAATACCTATTTAAAAATAAACCTCCTGATGGAACTGCGCCACCCAACTCCTTCTACAGAGCACTTTACCCCAAAATTATACAGGACATAGAGGTAAGAAACAGCTGCCAGATGTGGTGGTGTTTTACCAGTTGTTTTTTTAGTTTTGCTTTCTTCAAATGTTCCTGATTTATTCATGATGCTGAAATTCTGGGGATATTCCATTGCAGTGTAATATTTCATTAATCTGACATGTCTGTATTTTTCTGGAGTTTGTAGATCGGGGATAGTTATAAAAGATCCTTTAGACAGAGGATGAGTTGGATTGTTCAGTGGGCTGTTTGCAGGTGAAGTCTCCACACTTGGCACATCAAATATCACAGCAGCACTGTAACATCTTGGTTTTCTCTGTTCCATAGTACGTTGCTCCTCCTGGTGCAATGACACCCAATAGGCTGTTACAGGAGGATATCAAGAACTGAGGCAGGGAGAAAATGCATTTCTAAAGTCTGCAATCCTAAGACTCAGGGAAACAGGAAGCAGCTGAGCATGTTTGCCTTGCATTTAGTGTGAGCAAAGTGGCGTGTTATGGTTGTTTCCTAATGACAAAAGCACTGCTTGGGCACTGTTGTGACAAGTTTGCAAAAGACTTAGAGTTCAACTGAGACTTTCTTTTCAATTTTTTAGCTATAGAGTCACAAGGGGCTAAATGTTGGAGATAGAAAAAGGCTTTCAGGTCACTTCTTCGTCACCATTCCCAACAACACAGACCAGTTCAGCCACAATATGTTTTGCAAGCATTTGTCTGTTTAATTGGTTTTATTGCATGTATTTTAGAAAGCAGTTATGTCATTGTATGGGCCTGACTGCAAGAAAAAGCGTAGAGAAAAGTGTCTACTGCCTTCTCACAAACAAAAAAGGGGAGATAGTTCTGTGGTTTTTTTTTGCTTACATCTCATTTGTCTCCTGTCTCTCCTCAAGACAATAGAGTCGAACTGGCGGTGTGGAAGGCACAGTTTACAGAGGATCCATTGCCGGAGTGAGACAAGCAAGGGGGTTTATTGTTTACAGTATGATGATCAGAAGATAGTAAGCGGCCTACGAGACAATACTATTAAGGTGAGAATGTTCCATCATGGCATACTAATGGCTTGGAGTGCCTGTGCCATAAATAATAATGTCCTAATTTCAGTGACACCTACCCAGTCTCTTCTTGGTAACCTAGCCTTCTCCTTGCCCTTCCCCCATCTCCCACCTGCACAGCAGCTATATACAGGCTGTGTAATTACTGGGCCCTGTACCCTAATGAGAAGGGTAAAACCAATATTCATAGTAAAGCCAGTAATATGAAAGATGGCAATGTATTGCACCAAAGAGCCTGTAGAAAACTCTGCAGATGCTACTAAAGGTGTTCTAAGTGCCCTATGGAAGATGTGCTGTAGTGAAAAACAGTCTAGTCAAACCAATAAGTGCTGAAAGATTAAAACCTTACTGAACTGTTCAGTTTTGAATGTTTGCTGTCTTAGATCTGGGATAAGAATACATTGGAATGCAAGCGAATTCTCACCGGACACACGGGTTCTGTCCTGTGCCTCCAGTATGATGAACGGGTGATCATTACTGGATCTTCAGACTCAACAGTCAGGTGTGTGCTCATGATTTGTACCTTTCTGTTTGCCTCTTAAGATTTTAGCTTTGCAAGCTGCTGAAATGATCTCTTCTTAAATGTGTGCTGTTCAGTCAGTTTCATGAAGTAGTTCAGCGTATTTGTTCAGCATTGTGCTGTCCTTGTTTATCAGATGTCCATGCAAATCGCTGTCAAGGAGAAATGAGAATCTAAGCCAAGGCCAGTCAAGGTCAAGATGACTTAGGAAGGCCACCTGGCATTTCACCAAGGTTTTGCATGTTTTGAGAATGTTACAAATTCTCTTTGAGAATAACTTTTAAAAAGTTGAAGTTTTCAAAGCAAGTTTGAAGGTTTAGTCATCCATTATCACTTAATTTTAACAAAATATGTATGATATGTAGATATTCTATGACTTTAAATTAAATTTCAGCATTATGTTTTTTTTCATTCAGTCTTTCTAACCTTGCTTTCATTCAAGTCTGCAGTAAAAGGCTGGATACCTCAAGGTAGCACTTGTGGTGCATGTTGTGCATTTGTGAAGTCCACTAGTCATATTAGAGGATACCAGAGCGTGTAAGACCTGTAGTGTAAATAGAGGTGCATATGAGTTAATGAATTGCAATATAAACTTGGATGTCAGGGGCAGATCTGACTTCTCCATGTTGTTACATACTCCCTCCTTGTCAGAGTGCAAGCAATGCTCATGCAGTGAAGTTAGCAAAGAGCTGTATGGGGGGCCTTTCCTGGAGCTGTTAGCATGCATTCCTACGGCTGCAAGCTCCTCTGTGCTTGTGTAAACTACTATTAAATTGAATTCTTGACATGTGGTACATGCAGTCTTGCAGTTCTGCTAGTTTTGGGGTCCTGTCATTCATAGGAGTCCAGAATTTCAGCAACACCACCTGCCTGGAGGTGATGTGGGAACTGCACTGGGCTAAACAGATCACAAAAGGAGAGGCTGATTTCTGTAACAAGCACAGTCATTTTCCATACCAGGCCAGGCAGGCCAAATTGCAGACTGGCTACTTGCCCAGGAATGCTTTGTCTCCCACTGTATCTATAAATGTTTGTGCAGACCCCAGAGGCATATAGGATGCATCACTTTTATCCTTGGGTCTCCTCAGGAAGAGAGGCTTCATCCAGTAGACAGTACAGATGGGCTCTTAATGCTTCTGAGATCTCAGGGATGCACTTGTCCAAAGAAGTCAGTGGGTCTCCAGCTCCTGTTCAGTTTGGCAGCCCTGTCTGCAAACTGTTCGTATGTTAATGGCTCAGGTCTTTAGTTTTTTCTCCTTTGCATTTTCTAATTGGAATGTGGTTTTCTTTCTCATTTAGAGTTTATAAGTTGATGCACTTTAGTTAGAAAATAAGGCATTAGAAGTTTTTCTCACATCTTGCCTTTTCTTACTGCTTGCCTTATTGGCAGCAGGAAGTTTTAACTTCTGCAGGGTCTGATGTGCCTGATGATACAGCCATTTTCTGATTTCATTTAGTGTGTCCAAGACACAGGTGTGATAGTGCCAAAAGATATCTCTTTATGGAGGGCAAAAGAAGTTTGCCAACAGAACAGCCCAAAAGAAATATTTTTAAGACTTAAAATCTTCATTTCAAGTACTAGAAGTTCTGTATGAAGCTTTGTCTAACTTGCATCTTAAATTATCTTTCAGTTGAAACAGTTGGTTCCAATAACATTAAATTGACATAAATGCTATGCCTTAATTTGGGTATTCAGCACATTCCTGGAATGTAGCTGTGTAGCAGATGCACTGCAGGGTAAATGCAAATCATGGTGCAACTTGTGGCAATTAGTTGTATTTGTTTGAAAAGAATTGTCTTGTCTTCTGCTTCTGTATAAATTACTACTTGAACTGATAGTCCTGTGAGAGAGGTCAGAAATTAAGCCTGTCAGGGAACTTACTTCCCCACATTGACTAGAAATTAAGTGTATAATAGGCTGGCACAACCAGGAAACACCAGTTTTTAAGGCCATTAGTCTTCTACCTTTCCTTAACATTAAATTCCCTTAATTAAAGAATGCTGGGTGGGTTATTTTTATGGTGTTAACTGCATTGCAGGGTTTTTGGCTGCTGGATGTCTCAATGTACACATAATCAACAGGTTTATCTAATACATTTTTTAATGAACTATTTAATAGATGTGGATATAACTTGTGGTGTTTGCTTCTCTAATATCACTGGAGACTCAATTACCTCTCCCTGTCCCTCTCTCGCTCTGCAGAAAATTCACAGTGCAGGTTGTTAACTCTCTTCTCCCTGGTTTGAAATCTGAATGTGCAGGTTATTAACTCTCTGCTCTCTGGTTTGAAATCTGAACGTGCAGAGTGTGGGACGTGAATGCAGGCGAGATGCTGAATACCCTGATCCACCACTGCGAAGCCGTGCTGCACCTCCGCTTCAACAACGGCATGATGGTGACGTGTTCCAAGGACCGCTCCATCGCCGTGTGGGACATGGCCTCCCCCACGGACATCACCCTGAGGAGGGTGCTCGTAGGCCACCGAGCCGCCGTCAACGTCGTGGACTTTGATGACAAGTACATTGTATCAGCGTCAGGTGACAGGACTATAAAGGTGAGGTGTTTCAGAGGCTTTTTATTTGCACCACTGGGGTATTTATTAACAAAGAACAATGACCAGACAGGGAAAATGGCCCCTGGCAGGATCTTCCTTTAGAAGCAGTGTTCTTCCTCCTGCTCATGTCCCTCCTCTGTTGAGCTGGTACAGCTCATTTACAGAGCTCATGGCAAAGCAATTCCAGGTACAGATGCAGTTGAAGAATTTTTTTTTCTGTGTTCTTTTTTGACTTGACCACTTCCATATCCTGTTCAGTCATTTAAACAGTTAGTGGGCAGCATGGGTACAAAAGGGAAGGTGAGTGGATAGGAGACACTTAGGCGTTACTGCTATGATCCCAGTCTGCAGAATTAAACCTCAGGAGAATCTGTGTCGTTTGCAAACTAAATCATAGTCCAAGAATGCTAAATCTGGAAGCTAATTTGATCTATGTGGCAAAAATGTTCTGTGTACAGTGACCCAACTTGCTGTCAGTTGCAGACTATAATCACAGGTCATCAGAGGGGTGATTTTCCTAGTCTTGCTAGCATCTTCATTAAGAGCATTCTGGATGCATCTGTATATCATACAGACACCATCTTTGTTAGTCTCTTCATAATAATTTTGTCTCTGTGTGGTTCCCTCCCCCCTTCCTGTCACAGGTATGGAACACTAGTACCTGCGAATTTGTGCGCACCTTAAATGGCCACAAACGAGGCATTGCATGTCTGCAGTACAGAGACAGGCTAGTAGTGAGCGGCTCTTCAGATAATACCATCAGGTGAGAGACAAACTCCCCATCACAGGGTTCTGTGCAAGCACACTGTCTCTGCTGCCCTGGGATGTGCAGAGCTTAGGCAACTGAAGTGCTCTGTACCCTTGTCAACTTTGAAATATGCTTTCTTTGGTGTAGAACATTGGGAACTACTGGGAAGAGATATTAGAAGTCTGTTTTACTGTGTTGTCTTTCATCCTCTACATCTCAAGAGTCCCATACTAATCAACAAGTTGCATTGCTCTGACAGTTCTGGTGTATGAAAGAGCTGGCAAGTACCACTTTCTATGGTGTCCTCTTGTGATATTTTAATTGGACTATGTGTCTAGTTAAAGGGGTCAGATTTGCAGTAAGAGGCATTTAATCCTCGGCAGAAATCCTCCTGGGCTCTTGCCAAACTCCTCTTGTGGTACTTGGCACCTGGTTAAGTTTGGAACAGCTGGTTTAGAGCATGAAGTTCAGTTTGCTGCCTTTTGCACTTCTCCAGCTGCCCTGGTTGCAGTCTGAGATTTAACTCTTTCTGGTATCACAATGAGAATTTCTTCCTACATCCTGCAGCTGCTGGCAGAGGGATGTCCCACTAATTTCAAGATGTATGGAACAAGCTTGAATATTAGTTTACATGATGTAGAAAAATGCCTCTGTCGTGACAATGGAAGTAACAGCAGCCTCCCTTTTCCCTTAGTAATTTTTTAAGTAATTGTCTGCCTTTTAATAAAACTTAGAAGCTGGACAGTGTAAGCAGGAACCCTTCCTTTCATCTCAGTAATAATTTTTCCTCAGAACGATCCATGCTATTGTTTGCCTGTGGTTTGCAGCATGCTGCCTCTCCCTGCTCTGCATTCCGTAGGAAAACAGTGACCTTTGGTTGACATCATCAGGTCACTGTTCCAGGTTTTAGTACAAGGTTGTCTGAGAGCATGACCAGGAGAGCTAAAACTTCTGTCTCTTAATCAAGCGAAGAGGTATTACAGGCATTGTGTAAGAGCAGCACCACTTGGTGAGAACTTCTGCCCTTCAAATAGAAAAACTAAGCCTCTGCAGTTGTACTGTGAAACTTGGCCTCAGAAGTAGAGCAAGAAATAGTTAAATACTATAGCAGTTAGGGAAGGATCTAAAATATGCAATGCTAATAAAAATAAATGTCAAGATAGTGATAATGCTAAAAAGGAATACAGTTACTTTTATGCTTGCATTGGACAAAATCCCTACTTGACAGATAAATTGTGCTAGAATTTCAGGAGCGTTGACAGTGCATCTTAATGGAAGTCAAGTTTATCAGCAGTGTGAGCAAGGCAAAAGTCTTACCCAATGCTGAAAGACATTTTAGCATTTTACCCAATGCCCAGGCATTAGCAGAGGAGACAAGTCAGTGGAAGGATGATTAAGAAAAAGGTTCCTAAATCATCTTTGTGGATGACTTGGTTTTAATGCACCACCAGATGCTGTGTGCTGGACATCAGTAGAGGCTGATACAGCTTAAAAGTCCATTGTTCCTCAGTTGCAGGGTAACTTTTTTCCAGAAGATGACTTTGTGATTTCTGGTTTTGCAACTGCGAATGTTAGACATTTGAAGTAGCTGAGACTTCTGTAGGGAGATTCCACATAGAAAAATAATTTAGGTTTTAATTTAGGCCAGAAATTTCACCTTTGTGAGAGGATACAGATACACAGACATCGCTGTCATTGTGCTAATTTCCATCTATCAGAAAGTGGTCCATCGAGTTTATTCCAACCACTTCAATATCTTAGATTCTAGGTCCAAAGTTCATAATTGCTACAGACAAACATGGTGTAGAAAGAAAAGGAAGCAGAGAATTTAGGGCAAGAAAATAAAATTAGACTGTATCATTTTGGGTTGTTTTTAGTGAGCGGTTGGTCTTCTAGTGTGTGCGCACTTAAGGATCTGATAACCAATCTGTTTAGACAACAGCATTCTCTCTAAGAGGAGGGGATTCAGACTCACCTGTCTTCTGTATATCTCCCTGCTCTGCTTTCAAGTGAATTAAAGGCTGAGATAATTGCAGACCTCCCTCTACTTCCAGAAGTTCTTGCAAAGTTATAGGAAGGAGCAGTGGTAGTGTTTTTGACTGCATACACATTGTAGTGATTTTTTTTTGTTAGTTCTTAAGCCTTAAGCTTAGTTCTTTTACTGTTTGTTCCTTTGAATATTTAAAGAAGTAGAAGTTAGAAAAACTTATCAAATCTGAGAAGAACCCTTGGCACCAACTCTGCTAAGAGACCCTACTCTTAATAGCAGTTGTCCCCTTTGTACACGAAAGCCCGTTTGCCATGTGACAGGGGACATGATCACCTCTCGTAATCCCGTTCAGATTCAGGTAAAACCTCAGACTGCGACCTGAAGATACAGGCCTGAGTCAGTGTGATGCAGCCTCCCAGAGCTGCTGGCAATTGCAGGACCAATGGCAAGGAATGGAAACACATGGCACAAAAGTTCCTGGCACAAGACTGCTCTTCAAACCTTTCTGCACCAGTTAATCTCTGGCATTGTCCATCCTGTTTACAGTCCTTGAGAGACATGATGCTCTCTGACCAGCCAGAGTACCTTTGGCTGACCTTTGCCATGGAGTTGCTTGCTCTGACCTTGACTGGTGTGCTGTACTCAAGTGAAAACTGTGGGGCCCTTCACAGATTCCTGAAAGATGAACTTCACAGACTGAAGAATGACTTCGTGCTCCTTGTTGGCTTCAAACATGTGCATAGACATATCCTTTCGCAGTTCTACAGTGACAAAAGCGTTCTGTTCATTCCTCTGTTGTCCAAAGTGAGAGCAACTTATTGTGTCAAGACAGCTGCAATCATTATCCACCAGCCTTGGGCACACATCAACTGGATCTGGATTATTCCCTGAGGAACCTCAGGAATAAAATATATAGGGATGGTTTATCTCTTTCTTTGTCTCTCAAGCAAAAGTGACCTGACCTCTCAGCAGCTGTGCTGCTTCAAGATGTGTCACCCAGAGACATTCCACAAACCCCCCATATTTCTCACTACTGTGAAGTTCATGCCAGTCAGAGCACTTATTGAATGAGCATTTGAGAACATTTGTGATTGCTTTCTTTCTGCTGTATGTCAGGGAGTCCGAGCAGATACTGCTATTGCAAGACTGCTGTATGAGCAGAGCATGTCTCAGCCTAAGATGGAACACAGTACATGTCAAAGAACTTCAGTTCTTGTAGGCAAATAATCTTCCTTTATCCATGGTAGTTGGGAGTCATGTCAAAGAGATGGCAAAAGTATGGAAAACAAATAGACTTAATTCATTACTGTTTGAAGTGTTTAACTATTTTTCAAGGTAGTGTGCAAGTGCAAAATTATGTATTTTAATTTATTTTCCATGCTGAAAATATTGAGTGCCAGAACTTTTTAAAAATACTGTATTATTAGAAACAGTTCACATAAAGCCACAGGAGGAGAGCAAGAGAGCAAGAAAAAAATGCATTTCAAAATAATAAACACAGAGTATCCATTTTAATTTATGCGTAAGGTGCCTGGATTACAGGTTAAACATACCAGCAGAAATGACAACGGAAAAGGTCTTGATAATTCTTGTACTTCTCACCGCTATATTGATAACTTAATTTGTCTGATGGTAGTCTCCAAATCGGAAATGAGCATGTAGGGTAACAGAAGGGGGCTCATGCCCTGTTAAGGTGATCATATCAATTGAAACAAGCTGGCAAGAGGATTGGTAAGTGTCCCTCTCTTAATATCTTAAAACCAAGGCACAACACTTTTATGAACAATGAACCTTAGCAAAATAATGTGAGGCTCACTGTGAAGATAACTGGGAGGTATCCTGTGTTACTAGAGCAGTAGATAACAGGCACAACTGGTTTATGTCTCATCTCCCATGTGTTACATCATAGGGTCATGTGGAAAATCATGTGTCCATGTAACTGTGGGAAAAGGAGTGATGAGTGTAATTTGTTTATTCTTTGTTGTTCCATCATAATCTTTATTTCCAAGTTTTCATTAACTACAAGCAAAGACCAAATGTTTCATTGCAATGCTAAGGTATTAAAAAATTCTTAATGCTTCTTTGTACTCTCTTCCAGGCTGTGGGATATCGAATGTGGGGCATGTTTACGAGTGCTGGAAGGCCATGAAGAGTTGGTGAGATGCATACGCTTTGATAACAAGAGGATAGTCAGTGGGGCATATGATGGGTGAGGTTATCAGTGCAGTCAATGCTTTGCATCTTCTGTCTGTCTCAGTGTCTCCTATCCCAATTTGTGCATCTCCTCTATAAATATCACCTTTCTGTCTGCCATACTAAGAGGACCTGTTCATGGCTGGTAAATGAACACCATGCTACAGAGCATAGCTTTCATTCTTTTTAAATAAGTCCATGTGATTTGATGTGTGTGGTCCAGTTCTTGTGCTTGTAAGAATATCTGACTGACTCAACCTGAAACTTTTTCCAGCCCAACTGCTTGTAAGAACAATCTTTCCCATCTGTGGCTGTCTGCAGGACCATTTGCCATTACAGACTAGTTGTCTGCACTCCCATGTGTTTCTGTTAGTTATTAACACCTGCTTTTTATGTGTTTTACTTACAGCTTATTTTAACCTCCCATTAAGTTATATAACCTTTACAAAAGGGGAAATGCAAGAACCACATCTCAAGAGCAGAAGGATTGCTGTAATTTTCCTTTAACTGGTCTATTAGCTAAGTTGTACTAACAGTTTTTGGGGTTTTTTTCCTTGAGTACTTGCTCTTTTCTCTTTAACAGAGCTATGTAATTTGTCTATTTTTTCACCACTAGGAAAATTAAAGTGTGGGATCTTGTGGCTGCTTTGGATCCCCGTGCTCCAGCAGGGACTCTCTGCTTGCGAACCCTTGTGGTAAGAGCTTTAGATAGAGGTGTTGAAGAAAGTGTGCTTGTTCAGAACTATCTTGAGCTGTGAAAACTCAAGTCAGTTTAGCCCTGGTCTGCAGGATCTTGAAATAATTTTTAGAGGTCTGGCTTTTTTGGGTGTCCAACCTCTTTTAATTTTGCAAGCTATTAATTGCAAGCATTAGAAGTTAGTCTCTGAGCTTTTCACTCTACTCTGAACTTTTCAATAGTTTTATTCTGTAATTTGAAGTTAATAACTGAATCCATTTTTTAACTCATCCTTGGAGTCCATATGCTAGTGGGTTTACATTAATCCGTGTGTACCTGATGATGTAGAAGGAAGTTCTCTGAATTGCTGGCATAAAATTTCTTGAAAATACCACATTCCAAATTTGAGGAATAGCAACAAAAACACTCTTGGGATTGCTTTTAACTACCTTTTGGGTGTTCAAAGACAAAGCAGGTAAGGACTGAAACAGACAGTGAAATTGCCTTTTATGCTGAAGCAGCAGTACTCTTTTCATGCTGTCCACTGGTTTCTAGTGCAGGTCAATGATGGTATGGTTAGAATGTCATTATGTGAGTGCTAACAACAGTCACAATCATGTTAAACAAGGCTCTTAAAATAATGTGGGAAAGTTGTGAGAAAAATACTGGGTCCTTGGGGTGGTTCCTGTAAGTGTTCCTCCAGCGCAAAAAGCCAGCACTGTTGCTGGGGATAAAGCACTATTTCAACCAGTACCAAAATCTCATTGCAAAATAAGTACTATCTGTTTTTATTTCTTAGGTTGAAAGTGTTTGGGCAGTGTTTTGATTGGTGTATGTTACACCTTTTCCTGCTGTGGCATGTGACTGTAGTCTGTGCTTTAAACAGGAGTGTACCAAGGCTGTCTGATTCTCTAAAAGTGTGGTTACTTCTCACCAGCTGAGCTGTGCTGGCTGACCTTCTGCACACTCATCAACCACCTGAATTGCTCCTGTTGTAGATTTCACTGATGTACTTTACATCACATTTGGTGCAGGCTGTGAGGTTACTGGGACTCAGCTGACAGGTAGTAAAATCATTAAGTCTTTTCCAATCATGTATTTGGACTATCAGCTACAGGATTAGAGTCCATGAGAGCTTTGCATGCCCGCAGGTGCTATGTTGAAAAACCTTCTTGTTAGCCAAATAGAGGTGCAAATAGTTTCATGGCTGAAATCCAGAAAAACCCTTTGTCATTGGTCACCCAGCTCCAAGCTATGGTACAACTCTGCCCATGAGCTCATATCCTGGGAGTCTAAGACTTAAGCTTGGTATTAGTAGTGTTTCTGCTCCAGTCTGAGACAAATGTGTGCCTAGTAACCTGTAGACTTAATTTAACTGGTGTGATTCCTCTGCATTTTCCAGCAGTGGACAGCCAAAGTGCCCCAGCTAATTATATTATAAATCAGAAGCAGTGGGATGGAAACACTGTAGGAATCTCAACACATGGATACTCATAAATCCCTGTTTGATAGCAATGGAGGGGGCCAAAAGCAGGGTGGGAAGCAGAGGAAGCTGTTGTGGTGCTTTTAGGACTTTTGTGACAACAGGGTGTCCTTATACCCGCTTACCCATGCTTTGGTGATTTTTTCTTCTTCCCTCGTCCTCCAAAATTAAACCTGGCTGCACAATGAACATCATGAGTCTCCTGCTGCTTGTGTTCAATTTTCAAACAGTAGGAGGAAAGTGCACAGATAACAAATGTTCGCTGCATGCCAGGTCCCTTCCAGTTTTGTCTTCGTTAGCTGGAACAGTGGCCACATGAATTTGACAGAAGCTTTCCATGAACAGAATAAGCTCACAGTTCAGCTTTCCTTATCACATTAACAGTCCAGGTAGGGCAGCCTTACTTAGCCCACAGTGACTGGAATCAAAAAGAGAGTTTTGAACTGAACTTTTGAAAGTATCTCTCTCTCATTCCCTCCCTCCTTTCCCCATCTCTGTGAGTAATCCGTCAGTGGATCTGACTGTTGCAATGATACTTTTTTGAAGAACTTCTTTACTGCTATAACATAAAACCTGGAAAAACACTTCCCTTAAGAATGGGGTGGGAAGACAGAAATTCATAAGGTGTTCATAAGATAAACTGAAGTTACAGTTGGAAGATCTAAAAGGTTCCATTGATTAGAAATTCTAAAACATTTCTCTTAGAATCTGGCTTATATGTGCATTTATTTTTAGATCATTTTGATTTAAAGATCCGTAAATTCACTTTAAAGCAACTGTTGTTCTCCGTAAACTGAGCTCTATTTTTATATTTTTCTAGTCTTTTGAAGATGAAGACTTCCCCTTTAGTAACTAGCAATTGTCTTTTGCCTAAATGTTTGATAAACCTGGAGTTTCAGTATTAAATTATTTTAAGACATATCTTTTTCCTGACTCTCAGAAGCCCCTTATGATGTGTGAGCACTAAAGAGAAATGTGTGTTCATGGAAGAGATAGGGCTCACCATCACTGTTCAGTTTCTGTTCCCTGATGACCAAGGAGGAGGCCACTGCTCTTGGAGTATCATGAGCACCAAGAGAAAATAGGCAACACACAAGGAAAGCAGAGTGGATTTGCTCTGTGATATCCAGGATCTTGCCATTGCCTCCTGTTAATTATGGTCTGAACTCTTGCCAAATCGTCATGCCATTTCCACTCAGCCTCAGAGCAGAATGCAAACTGCCTGTAAAGAATGCCCTTTCTAGATCATATTTTTAGAACTGTTTAGGAGGAATTACTGCTGTGTCACTGGACTTTACAACAGGCTCAGCAGTGGCAATGATGCCAAGTCTTGAATGCAAGTTCTTATTTCTTACCCTGTTACCTGCTGTACCTGGAAATGCTGCAATTTCAGGAAAGAGTTTTGCCATGGAATAAGGAAGACAGTGCACGTATCAGCCTCACCAGATGGAATTATGTGGGGAGGGAGTTAGGTTTGTTTTGCACAGTGTGTGTCTAATATTGGGATTTAAGGAGTAGTGGGACAACTGTAATATGAACTTCCTGCAAGTCAAGTACTCAGATATGGCAAATCCTTTTCCTTGAGAGAGGGTGTAATTTATACTCTGAGATGGTGATGCACAGTGTGTCATGTGGAGTTTACTGACAAATTAATGTAACACTAAAATCAAGCCCAAGTTCATCTTCCCTGCTCCATTCCAGGTGCCAGTTAGTTTGCAAAGTAACATGCTGTGTCTCCCACTGGCATTTCAGGAGCATTCTGGAAGAGTCTTTCGACTTCAGTTTGATGAGTTCCAGATCGTCAGCAGCTCACATGATGACACCATCCTCATCTGGGATTTTCTGAATGACCCAGCTGCCCAGGCAGAATCCACTCGTTCCCCGTCCAGAACATACACCTACATCTCCAGATAAATAACACTACACTGTACCTCACACTCGCACAGGTAAAAAAAAGAATAAAAAAAAACTTTAAAAAATAAGGTGAGGTTCAAAGGTGACACTGGATGTAGTGTGAGCCTGCTGCTTGCATAACTGGCTGGGTCTATCAGTATTTGTCATCTTGGTTACACAGTAATTACAGTGTCCTGTAAAAGGACAGCAATAGTTCTGGTACCTTAGATAGGGACTTTATTTTAGGATTTGTAACATGTGGTGCCTGTGACTCCCCATGAAGAACTCTCCTCCTCTGTCCATCATCATCAATAATTAAATCAGTTATACTGCTATCCAGAAGGAAGAAGAGTTTCTGCAGAGCGAGTAGAGCAGCTGCTGCCTAACAAGAGGATGCAGATGGCCTGACCCTGGGCAGTTGTCACCAGGCAGGAGGGTTTTGCCAAGAACCTCCCTCTGAAGTGATGACCATTCTCCTCACTCTGCAGCAGGCTGATTCAAGATTACAGTTTGGCTAGGGGAGGAGACACTGAGGCACATGCACGAGCCCAGGCAAATTAAATCAAGATGCATCAATGTGCAAAATAATTTATTGATAGGGCCCAGCCCTTGTTCTCTCTCGCATAGCATGGATGTTAAATTATTCATATCAGAGCCTGATTGGTTTGCTCATCACCTTTTGTCTTGGCCAGGACAGTGTGGAGAGGACAAAATGTTTCATATGTTTGGGTCAGTTGTAGAGTGAATTTAATGCATATGAGTGAAGTGGATAACATGATTGCCTGCATGGGTGGATACATGCACAATTACTGTTAATAGCAGTATAAGAGTGAAGAATGGCAGAAGAGCTGACAGGCTTCTGCAAAGGGGTGTCCACAGTGGCATTTTCCCATGAAAGTGCTCTGTCATGGGCCACATCCTGTATCCTGTTTGGTAACTGTACAGTGATGCTCTGGACCTGTCAGATCTTGATTTCTCAAACACTCTGGTCAATCAGATGTTATTTTAAATCATTAAAAGGCTTAGTATGAATGGGGTTTGTTTGGTTTGTTCTGTTTCTTTTTCCCCCCAGGACTCATTTAAGCTGCAGTATTTAAATGCCAGGACAAAAGAACTATCCACGTAACCAATACTTGCTGAAGAGAGAGGCTCTCAGACTTGTTTCTGGAACAAAGTTGGCATGCGGTTGATCTCAGACAGGGTCTACTCAGCGCGGCTGACTGCTAAAGTGCTGCTATATCAGAAGATGACTTTTATCTTTCATGAACAGTTAACATTTTTAAACCTTCCCATCCCTTTCTTCCCTCATTCCCCTCTTCATGTTCACTCTTCCCTTCACCCCATTTGGTTCCCCTCCAAGCCCAGTCACCAATGTCCTATGAATATATTTAAGATGTCGCCAGAATGTGTTGCTTTGCTGTTAAGCAGAAGACTTACAGCCACAGTGCATCCTGCTGAGAGTCACTTCAGGATGGGTGGGAGGGTGGATGGGGGAGGAGGCTGCTGCTCTCAGGCTGAAATCAATATCCATTGCTAGGCCTTTGAAAAAGCATTCAGCTCTGAAGAGCAGCAGAAACACTTATAACAGCCAGACCATCATCCCCCCAACCCCAGCTTCCCTGTGGCTTTTGGCTGTTCTGACTGCAGACTTATTTTTTATGGAGAGAGGACCCTTGAAATTGGACTATTAGGAGCCAAATCCATCTCTTTCCTCTCCTGCCTGCTATGCTAACCCTTTGGAAGCTGGATGTGTATTGTAGTCTCCCCTTAACATCTGCTTGGCTGGGGAATGCTAGTCAATAAAAAGTTAAACTCTGTCCTGCCAAAGTCCCAAGCATGATGGACTGGGGCTGAGATCCTGTCCACCCCCATCCCAGGTGAACTGTTGGCCCAGGACAGTATTTCACTAGCAAAGGGATTGTCTGTACCACCTTTCTACTGCTGTTCTCCCTGAAGACAGTATGTTGCCGATGGCTTATGAATCATTCTGTGAATTGGAAAAAGTTTGAGGCTGGGCTGAGAAGGAAAGCTGGACATTGCTCCTATCTTTCCATTCCTTCTCCCCTCAGAGAGGCTGTAGCTGGGTATTAGAAGAGGGAGCTGTTAAAAACTTTGTGGTGGGGAGCTCTCAAGAGCCACCCTAGAGTGGAGACACTACACAAAAATTCTGGCCCTGTAAGACTTTGCCTCACTTGAATAAGCAAATGCACACCCTGGAGATGGTAGCTGAGTAAAATGAGTGTGGCCATGAGGACAGTCATTGCATTTAGCAATGACTCCAGGCCAGTTTTGCAGCATTTCTGGGACTGGCTTTGCTAGAAGGGATTGAGGAGTTTTTGATCCACTTCTCTAACATATGTACTGCATTGCAGTTTGGGGACACAGGCTGATTAGTCCTTTTGCTGATAGCTGAGATGGATCTTTGCTTTCTGTCTGAGAATTCTCCAAATTGTCATTGTTTAGAAGACAAAAATAGCCCTGAAGAGTAGGTACATGAGAAACAATTCTGCATGTCTCTGAACTAGACAGAGGTCTGGGGGTAAACAGCTCTCTTCACAGAGCTGGAACAAATTGCAGCTGGCCTGCATTTAGATCAGAAATTACTTTGTAAATCAGCCCCTGGCCATTCCAGGTTTAGGCCTAGATCTTCTGCTCTAGGTTTGGAAAAATCTCCACTGTTTTAGTGGGGAGTTGCTCCAATCCCACAGTAGGAAATCATGGTCCTTTGTCTCTGGGCTGGAGGGGTTTAAACTGGCTTTGTTAACACCCTCTGAACTTGGCAGATGGGATTTTTTAATAAGCTTTTCTCATCAACTTCACTTTGCTGGGGAAGCTGTTGGCATTGTTTCTAATTGCTTGGGATGTGCTTTTTCCACCAGGGAAATCTAGCAAGGAGCTGGTCCAAGAGTTCCCAAAGAGCAATGCAGAGGGCTTGAATAATTTAGGTGACAGCTAAGACAGACAAGAAGGCAGTGGAGTTAGGGAGGAGAACAAAGCTGGTTCCTGGGAAGTACCTAGTGCATTTCCTGAAGCATGTGAGCAGCAGTGTCGAGCATCTCAGAACATGTGATGACACTCTTTTCTGTTTGAACTATTACTGTAAAAGAGTCAAACAGGTTAACAACTCTGTTCAGGTAACGGTGACAGAGTGACTTACTGCTGCAGAGTCATAAGTTCTGAGTCACAATGTTTAGCCACAACTAATTTTGGCACTACTTTTTAAGTCCAAGTAGGCTGTTTTCAGGCAGCTCTACATATCATGAATACTGCAGTCCCAAAGCCTAAGAGGCAAGGGAGCAGAGAGAATCAAAACTCACATCTCAAACTTTGCTGAATTCAAGTTCTAAATCTTAATACTATTTTAACACTGCCCCTCTAAGTTCAGGTGTTAAAAGGTCTGCATAGCTGCATATCAGCAGGGGTTTATATGACCTTGAGTGAAGATTTAGTAATTATTTTCCTCAGTTTGGTCATCCTCTGTCTTCCATTTCGGTTACTGTAGAAAACAATGATCTGTTACTCCAGCTGCTGAAGGCTGCAGAACTTCCTAAGATCTTAATTGCATCTTTGTGATCAACACCTACAAGGATGTGTTGTGTTTTTGCTGGTTGAGCAAATCTGGGAGAACTGGCAGACTGGCTGGGCAAACACAAGCGAACCACCATTGCAACTTGTCCTTGGTTGTCATAGCCCTGCTGCTCTATGCTGCTCTGCTGCTATTCTGTTGGGTCTTCAAGTGGTACCATTCTTTGTACTCTGCTGTATAGAGCTCTTTAAGGTACATTTAGCAAGCAACTGCTGGAATCCATTTTTGGCACATGGTAAGAAAAGTGTGTCACCCTCAGGAAGGGACTGTGTGTACGTACTTCAGACAGGACTGCATAATGGTGAGGATTCCTACCCCACTCCCCGAGTTGTACAAATTTTCTGATAGGTAAGAAGGAAACTGAAGTTAACTGATCTAACTTGAACTTGAAACTGCCACAGCCTGACATTTGGTGGTGTTTACTGTGCACCCAGGGAGGAGCAATCTGCTAAGTAGATCTCCCCATGTCAGAAGCAAGTGGCTTTTTCAAACTCCCTTCCCTTAGGATATGTGTGCATGGTGTGTGTGAGTGTGCAAGAGTGCATGTGAAAGAGAGGTTTCAGCATGAACAGGATGCATAATCCCTCAACCAGATTGGAATAATTGCAGAGTTTATTATGACAATAACTAGAACATGCCTGCTGAAAGGAGATAAAAAAGGGCTGGAAGTGTCTGTGGGCTTTAAGTGTTGCACATTGCTTTGAAATGAAATACCTCTGCTGCTTAGAGATCATCACTTCTCCCACAAATAGGAAGCTCATTCTAACCTTCCACCTTGGATTATGGGATGGAAAGTACTGGAGGTGTGGGACAATATCTGTTGTGGCCACACCATCTACTGCGTGTGACTCCTTGGCAATAGGGCACAGTTTGGCTGCAAATATTTCTCGTCCTCAGAGGAACACATCTTGCTTTCAAATATGCAAATAGAAAATGGCATGAAGGAGTTTGCAGTGAGATAACTTCTACAGATGTCTCCTGGAGCAGCTCCCTCTGCTCCCTGTTAACATTCAAGGACAGACACATCCACTGTTGGAACAAAAGGATTCAGATGACAAGCTGAGACGTCTGTGATCATGAGAAATACGGAAATGCTTTACACTTGTTTCTAAACTGGAAGCTGACTTGGACCACCATGCTCTACCTACCCACCTCCTGCTCCAAAGGATCCTTTTTTCTTTTTCTTAATTTTTTTTGAACACTGAAAAAGCTGGAGAGTATCATGCACATTTCTCCACTTCCAGGTATGTGTATCTGCCCCTTCCACATGTCCCTTCCTCAGTCTGAGCAGAGCTCCAGGCTTGGTTCTGAGTTATTTTGGCATCCCAGCTCCAATGGGAAGCACCTCTCTAGGTTGGGCTCTTGCCTAACTTTGTTAGCTTCCTTTAATTTGATTTTAGATCTGCCTTTTGTGGCTTATTATTCCTTAATTCACTAGGAAAGGACAGTGTTTCCATTTAATAAACCACAAATACTAGTAGCTCTCCTTTGCTAGAGAAGAGAATGAGATGGAACGTCCAGCCTTCCTACTGCAGGCTTGCTCTTAACTGTGGAAGGAAAAGGAGGAGATGATCTGAATGCTTGAAAACTAGGGGTATGTGGGGATGGAGATGGATCTCTACAGAAGTGGGGACAGTGCTGAAAACAGATCTTTTAGCTTGTGCAGTTGGCTGGGAAAAAATGAGGTTTTCCATGATCACAAGTCATCAGGAGGTGATCAACTAAGGCCTCCAACTGTTGAACTTGTCAGCTGATGCCCCTTTTAGGATGCAGTGGAGACATGAGGAGAAAGGGATGGTCTAAAGTGCATTTGCCAAGAGAAGAATGAGCTTTGCCAGGGTCTCCAAGTGGCATGCATGATGCATTTGACATGCTGAGCTTTGCCCTACTGTTCCCCCCAAAGTGATTAGTAGTAGCTTCCCAGAAGGAGGGGGGAAGCAGCAAGTGACCCAGCTGTCCTCAAAGGAGGTCTCCATGTGAAATTCCTCTATCCTGCTGGAAAATACCTACTGGATTGACTGGCATGAGAGGGTTACAGTCTTTCTGCCCCTACTTTTAATTCAGAGATGGGAGCAGCAGGTCCCTTGGGTGTGTTCCTTCTCCAAAATCCCAGTAGTGGGTTGAGAGGAATGGCTGCCTGCCAAGACTGAGCATTTGGCTTCCCCCTTGCCCCATTTTTTTTAAAGATGAGGTATAGCCAAACTACTGGGCAAAATCCCCAGAGCAAATTGCCAGGGATAGCCTTGGCACACTGGCAGGATAGATAATCCTTTGACTGGTCAGAAGATTCTTCCCATGACTTTGTACCCAATCTTTGTTCCCAAAGATTGCTGGGCTTCCACGTACCTTGTCCAGCAGATAACCCATGTGAGTTGACAACACAAGTTGATCCTTAGGGATGTTAAGTTGATACTCTCAGAATCAGAGGGATTCTGATGTACATGGATGTGCAGCAAGCCCTTTAGATACTATAGACAACTCCTAAATAAGTCCCTTTTTTTAATAGCCTATCACCCTAAGAAATACCTTGATTTCTGCTCAAGCAGGAGCCAAGTGCAGCTGTGGCCAGAAAATCAGCATGAAACGCAGGTCTTCATCACAGAGCAGCTGTGCTCATACCTGCACAATGAACAGTTTTTTGCCTTCACAGGCAAAGTGTTTTAACCTCCTGGCACTGGAACACTGGTTTACATCTGAGCAAAACTCTATGTGCAGGAGGCACAGCAGTGGGCTGTTTGCAGTGGCTTTTACAAGGAGCTACCTATGAAAAATTTTGGGTAATTCAGTGTGAAAATCTGGAGCTGTTTTTGAGTATAAAACTTTGCTTTGACTACTGTGTCTTTATCATGCAAGGCACTTCAGGGCTTAGTCTGGCCCCAGTTTTAGCATGGCAGAACAATAGTGTGGACCTCAGCAAAGTGTATTGTCCCGTTTTCTTCCCATCATTTTCCATCACTGCATTTAGGAGAGCTGCATGCCTGCCAGGCCAGCCTGTGCTGCATCACTCCAGCCTGCTCAGGCTGGGGTGGCTGTGGAAGTGGGAGAGGTGAGAAGGAACATGGTTTCTCCAGAGTTTTCTGTTTGTTACTCTGCTATATTTGTTATCTGGATTCTTAAGTAATGAGTGCTTTGAATTTTGTGATTATGTTACGGTGATGTGTAGTTAATGTACTAATGTTCACTTGAGCTAGGATCATGGTAACAGTGTGGTTTGTTTTGTTTTGTTTTTTTTTTAACTGTTCAGAAAATAACTTAAATACAAAGATTAAGCTGTGAATCTCTCCTGTTTTCCTTTCGGGGGGAAAGACACTGTCAAATTATCAATCCTGTATCTTCCTCGAGCCCCATGTGTGTGAGTCACACTTCTGCTGCACATACACTGAACACAACATCTACAGTGTCAACACCTGGAAGTGTCCACCACAAAAGGTGAATGGCTTTGCCCTGAGCCTGAGGTGGGTGCAGCTTCACAGAACACACAGAATCTGCAGTAGCCAGTCTCACCTCAGAGCTGCTGCTCATCGATGAATGCAGCATAAAAAACTGCCCTGGCAGTCAGAAAAAAACACTTATTCCTAAAACCACAGCATACTTTTTAATTAACACTGTCTCCATTCATAGTTAATTGCCTCTGGCTGGGGCAGATGAGTCTGCCCTGTAAGCCAGAGTGGATGTGACTGATAGAGAAGAGTTGAAGCCATCCTGCCCATTTAAAAAGTGTGGGGGGAAACCTATAAAGACTTTGTGTTTTTCTGGGTACTGTTGCAAGATCCTGGTAGGAGAAGCACAAATTTGTTTTATAAGCTAATCAGAATCCTGCTGTTCAATAATGAGTGAGTAATTGACATATCACAGCACCACAAGGCAGTTCCATGGCTGGGGATGCTGCCATGCTCACTGCTCGCCCGAATCAGAACACAAGCACCCTTGCCCTCAGAATACCGTCCTCATAAAAGTGCTCCTTGGATCTTTCCATTTTACTTAACAGCCCCTTTTAAAACAAAGGCCACTGCAGTTTTAAGATGCTGACTCCAGGGGTGGTCAGAAAACAAACAAACTCCCGCACTCCTGACATCTCTTTCCCTGCTGGCTCCATTCTTGGGAGCCGGCGGGGGACTGGAGATTGTGAAGGCTCCTGCTTTTCTGAAGTGCTGGGAGCAGGATTCTTGTCACTCCTAATCTCCATCTCCCCTTGTGACAGGGTTCCCAGCAGCCCCGTGCTTTATTTGGCAATGCTTTGGTGTTAATATGTATATGTGTGTGTGCACACATATATATTTTGCATACATATTTATATATAATATGTAAAATGTATATATATTTACACCACTTTAACCTTTTCTGTTCTCTCTGCTATTTCCTCCCATCCAACAACAGATTTGGAAGAGAAGTTGCAGTTACAGGCTTCTTCCATTGTTTTGGATTGGTCTGTAACACAGAATGCAGCTTGATTTTAACAACCTGTGAGTGCCGGCACACAAAAATGAGACCCCTTCCATACCCACAGTCCCCAGACTACACACATACCACCCACTGCCATGAGAAACAGGTTCTCCTTGTGGGTTATTTCTAAATGTTCCTTAGATAGTCCTTCCCCTTCTTCTTGATGTTTAAAGAAGAGAATCAGGGTCTTTATTTCAGATTTCTGGGATGAGGACAGTGCTGTCCTGAGGGCATGAGCTGGAATACTACTAGGAAATCTGGACTGGAATCCAAAAAGTCAAGTACTAAAGAGAGTCTTTGAGAAAGAAAAGCAATCTCAATTGTAAATTTCCACTGGAAAAGAATGAAGAGCTTATCTTAAATAGATTCAGTGGTTAATTACCCTTTCTGTTTAAAAATGTGTGCCTTATTTCCACTTCAAATGAAGGAGGAAAGTAATGTTTGCCATAGCTTCAAATTAACAGCGTTTGATCAACCCACAGCTTTAAAATGAAATCTCTTGTTTGGTGATTTTTTATTGTTGTCTTATATACAAGCTTTCAAGAGTATAGTAAGGTACTTTTTGGAAAGGGAGAATTGGCCAGTTTAGATTAGCTAGGCTAGAAAGAATGTAATTCTTACAATACTATTTAGGATGAGTTTAGCAGTTGGTGGTTTGAAGAGGATGATGAGCTCTCAGGAGAGAAGGCAGTGTGGCCAAGGAAACAAAAGGCCCTGAGCAGGCAGATATGCTGTGATGCTGCCGTGGATTTCTGTGGGTGAGATGTCTGTCTGTCTGTCTGTCCTGGGAGTAAGGGCTGTGCCTGGTTCCACCAGTGTCCTGGCCTCTTTTGTTCCAAGGCAGTGTGTGACACAGCTTCCTGTGCAATGGCACACGTGTCAGTGCCCAGGATATGGAAATGATTCAATGTTTTCTGGAAATAAGATGCCATTCCTAGTCTTGAGAGCTCTGGATAGCCGTGTTTTTCCAGGTGCTCGAGTTGCTCCACAGCCAGCCCATATACACTGCCCATGACCCTGTCCCAGGAAGGGCTGCTGCAGGACAAGATGAGAGGAAGAATAAGCTGCTGCTTGCACTCTTCCATGCAGGGGGCTGTAGCCATCAGAGATCTCAATCTGATCCCTTTGCTAGCTGATCCATGCCCAACTGCATGTCAGTAGCAGCCACTTTGCTTTACCCCAAAAGAGCTCACACACACCTTTAGTTATATCCCAACAGAGATACTCTTTGTTTCACATCCATGTTACCTTCCCATCCTGAGCTTTTTCTCCAACATTATGTAGTGACATGCACCTGGCTGGTAGGAGCAGCTAGAAATCTCCAAGGCAGCAGAGAGTTGCTGAGCTGTGGGGCTGATCAGCTGGGGACCACTGAAGTTAGATAAGAAATATGACCAGGGAAACCTGGGCTGGACAGGTCTCACCTTTACAGGTAAATTGCCTGCCTGCAGATGGAGAACAGTCAGGTGAGCTTTCCAGTGCAACAAGGCATGACAGCAGCCTGAGCTGTCACTGAGGAAAGTGACTGGAAGACACTTCATTCAGTATGGAGGCCACTGTGGTTTGAAGGAACTGTTGCCCCTGGTTAACATCACACAGCTGATGTGTCCAAAACTCCCATGCCCCAAGCACCCTGCTGGCATTTACAAAGGCAGATCAAGGAAGGCTTCTTGCCCAAGGGGCAGAAAGGGAGGGAGGCTGCCAGACCATCTCGGTTTCTGCAGTGTCAATTCTGAAGGGGCAGCCCTGGCAAACTGCTCTGACCTTCGGAGCAGCGCCAGTGTTTGTGAGCAGCTCTGCCCACCCTGCCTGTGCTGCCGAGTTCCCTCTCCTCCAGCACAAGGAAAGGGGTCAGTGGCTCCTAAGGAATGCATTTTTTTGCCTTTGCATGAGCTGCTTATTGCTTCCTTGTGGAATTTATCCACTTTGGACTAGATGGTACTGGGCAAACCCCAAGAACTAGCACTGGAGCCACACCCTTTCCAAGGGATTTCTGTCTCATCTTGGAAAAGTGGACAGACCTCCCAGAGCAGAGCTGTCAGTGGTGTCCCAGCTGCTTCTGCATCCCTCTGGCCTCAGCAAATGCCATCATTCTGTGCAGGATGTGTGCTGCAGGATGTGTGCTGGGACCAGCTACACCTGCTGCTCTGCCTCTCCCGGTTCTCATGGGTGTCTGTGTGCCTCCGGCACTGTGACAGATGCCTTGAGGAAAGGAGATGCGTGAGCCTCCCATGGCACAGAGTGCTGGGACAGGGACAGCCCCTGTCTGGAGTCGGGGCTGCAGCGAGGCAAGAGTGGAACAGGAGCTCTGGGAGTGACGATGGGTGGGGATGGGGGTGGTTTATGGGCTCACAGCCACTTTCCCAGCCACGGGGAACATTTTAACCAGGGATACCTTGCATGGAGGCAGGGGAGGAATGCCTGTAAAATGTGGAGACAAGCTCCCTTGCAGCTTAGAGCAGTGGCTGTCTCTCACCAGCCCTGTCTGTCGTGTGCCACTGTCATCGGGTCAGGTCACAGGAGTGTCTCCAATTAACCCGGCCCCCTGGTGATCCTTAATTGGTACTCCAGGCTTTCCTCCTACCCCTTCTTGCCCCACCACGAGTTTCTCACCTCTACATCTGCTGCTAAGCTTCTGCTCCCAGCATCTCAGCCACTGCTGGGAACCAGTGACCATAACCCATATTTACTCCCTAAATCAAGGCAGCAGCCAGCCCCTGGCTTGGAGCTATGTCCAGAGAATGTCCCTGCCTGGTCTCCAGCATCAGGCTGTGTGGCAGGAGGAGGGGCTGTGGCTGCGAGCACGGGGCTTGGGGATGGGTATGGCTCTCAGTGCAGAGGAGCTGGGAAGTTCCAGGAGGGTTTTTTGGTAGGTACTTGCCAGGAGAGTCCCAGGGTGGGGGAGAGATGGCTGCTGCTGTTTCCTCTTTCCAGAGACCACTGGACACATTTAACCCTCTATGTGCTGCTCCCAGAGATGAGCCATGTACATGAATGACCAGAGTTGGAGCATGACTGCTGGACACAGCATGACCTGGCTCATCATCCTGTCCCAGGTTTGCTGCTGTGCCCTGTCTTAGTAAGGGCTTGGGGCAAATCCTGGGCATGTTTAGGGCTGCCCTGCAGCACTACAGGAGCTTTGGGCATGGCTGGGACCCTCAGGCTGCACATTGTCTTGCTCAGTCTTCTCACCCATTAAAATGGATCTTCATCCTGCTGCTCTGGGGATGAACCAGCACCATCCCCAGTGGCTCCTGCAGGTCTCCCCCTTGTCACCAAGGTCTCTGCAGCCACCCAGCACACCCACACAAAGGTAAAGGTGATGCCCTGATCCAGATGTGAAGAAACAGAATCTGGGCGAGACATAGGAACCCTTGAGCAGGGACCAGCATGGGGAAAACTTGAGCACTGGCACGGGCTGGTGGCTGCGGGAGAGGGCCTGATGCCTTCAGGAAGAGCTGGAGGCTCATGTGCAGGGAGGAGTTCAGAGCTGGAACATCCTCCGTGGGAGAATGTGGTGCCCGGACTCTCCCACAGCCCAGAGAGCCCGGTTGGGGCTGGCAGAGCAGGCCTGGGTGTGCCCATGCAGCTCTCCCAGCTCTGCTCCACTTTCCTGGCCCCGCAGGACCGTGCTGAGTGGGGCCAGCCTGTCGGGACCTGTCCCTTTTAAGCCCTTGGAACTGTTGCCAGCCGTGGCTTAGTGGCGTCCCCATCCTTTCAACTGGCTGTTCGGCAAATTAAGAGTTTGCTATTAGGCTGCTAATTAAAGGCACTTCATTAGCAGCAGGGGAGGCAGCTCCTGGCCGCAGCAAAATTGGATTCCTCTGAGCAGCCATGAGCTGATTCTCTCCTCTCCGGGGCTGGGGGCTGCGTCCCTCCGTGTCCGGGAAAGGCAGCTGCCTCGAGCCACGGCCGTGGGCTACCAGGCTTTCCGGAGTGCAGGGGATGGAGCACATCTACCCCACGGTGGCAGAGAGGCCGGAGGTGCAAGGGGTGCTGGCTGATGCCGCCAGCTCGGGGATGGGGCAGTGATGGTGCCCCACTCACGGTTCCCGGGGTCACTCCCGTTTAGAGGGGACATGCGAGAGCCCTCGGTGGCGGCAGAGCATCACGTCACTGGTTCAGCTGCCCCCAGGCTGGGCTGTGGCCCCTGATGGGGCTGAGCAGCCCGGAGGTGCTGCCCCTGCCCCCAGCGAGGGGAGAGGCTCCCGGACTCCTCCTCCGGCCGCCCTGGAGCCTCCAATGAGCCCCGGGGGCGCCCGGGCTGCCCTGCCCTGCCTTCCCTTCCCTCACCTCCTCCTTCTTCTGTCTAAAAATGGGAGAGACCAGCCGGGCCGCCGGACCGGGGCTGCCTTCCTCCCCCTCTCCTCCTCCTCCGTCCCCGCGCTCCGCCTGCAGCCCCGCGCCGCCGCTCGGGAAAGGGCCCGGCGGGGACATCACCGGGGTGAGCTCCTTGCGGCCCGGGGGGCTGCCCCATCCCTGCTCCCTGTCTGCCTGACGGTGTCCCTGTCCCCCTCTAGCCCTGGCCTGACATCCCCTTCCCCTTTCTCCCGGCTTGGGATTCCTGATGGGATTAGGGGGGATTTGCTGTGCGTGAGCCGGGAGCTGCTGGGTGCTACGAATCCGGCTACCGTGTTGCGAGGAGGGTCGGGCTGTGGCTGCTGGGGAGCGGGGCTGCTCCTGAGAGGCGCAGGCTGGCCCCGTGTCCGCACCCGTCGCTCCGGGGACATTGGCCGCTCCGGGGTGCGGCACGCAGGGCTGTCCCTGCAGCTGGGGGGGCTCTGAATGTTCCTGAGCACCCCGATGCCGCGGTCAGAGCTGCAGGGTGGCTGTTCCCCCAGCAGCTGGAGCGGGACACAAAGGTGTTGGAGCGGGCGAGGGTTTAGGAAGTGGGGCCATGTGGTGTTTTGGGGTGGGCTGGCACCTTCCACGGGAACCTTTCAATGGTGTTGGGCCAGCACCACTCAGCTGCTCCGTTTAGGGTAGGGGCATGGGTGTCCCTCCTTTCTCCAGCTGCCCCTCCCAGCTGGGGGCAGAGGTGCCAGGTTACCCAGGCCAGGTCATTGCCACGGTAAAAAACCTCCCACCACGGCCACAAGACCAGCCACGAGGAAGCTGGATCAGCTGGACTGGGTGCTGAGCACTGGCAGGGAGCGGTGCTCGACACAGGATTCCATTGCTCTGGGCCAGGATCATCCCTACTGGAAAAGGGGCAGTTCATGACTCTGCTGGCCAGGGCTGTGCTCATCCTTCCTCCTCTTTCCCAGCATCTCACCTTCCCCCTGCTATCCGTCACCCTTCTGGTATCCTTTGGCTCTTCCATGCTCTATGGCTACAACCTTGCTGTGGTGAACTCACCGGCAGAGGTAAGGCATGTGCAGCCTCTCTGGGAGCAGGGAAAACAGCTCTGGATTCCTCACTTGGAGGGTGGAGGGACAGCTGTCCATAAGCCCCACATCAAAACACTGGCATTTTCCTTGAGCAGTCACCCAGAGAGGAATGGCATGGGAGGGACATCAGTCCATGTTCATGTACACCAAACTGGTCCCCTGAGAAAGGAGGGCCTGTAAAGCTGGCCACAACCTCCCTGCTCCAGCTTGAGCTGTCTGTAATACCTGTAAGTCATCCTCAGGTGCTGAGACTTGCTGAGCAACCAGACCAGCACATTCCAAACATGCCCTGCCCTGCATCTCCTTTAAATGCTGTTAAACCCATGATATTGTCCCTACAGACCCTGTCTTCCCTTGTCTCTCCCTTTCTGCCAACACATCCTGTGTGTCTCTGCCCTGCAGCACATAAAGGCTTTCTACAATGCCACGTGGTCCCAGCGGTACGGACACGGGCTGGCCCCTGGCCCCCTGACCCTTCTCTACGCCCTGACTGTCTCCATCTTCGCCCTGGGCGGGCTGGTGGGCTCCTTGCTGGTGGGGGTGCTGGTGGAGCAGTACGGCAGGTAAGGGTGTCATCCCATGGGCCAGGGGGGCTGAGAGCTGGGATGGGACTGGGGGAGCTGCCCTGCTGCTTGTGCCCGCCAGGAATGGTGCTCTGAGCCGCAGTGCTCTCCTCGTCCTCCTGGCCGGCGGCTTCATGGGCATCAGCCGGGAGCTGGGATCCCCCGAGATGGTGATCATCGGCCGCTCCATCACGGGGCTGCACTCAGGTGGGTGCTCCCTGGGCTGTGCACAGCCCTCTCCTCATGGCTCAGTCCCCTAGCCATTCCTAGAGGGATGGAGAAGGCTTTGTATTCCCCACAAGCTCTGTGGAATGGTTCTTGGTACAGCCAGGGCCACCGCCAAGACCATGGGGTCCCCACTGGGGATGATGCTGGGCATGGGTGGAGATGAACCAAGGGTCTGGCTGGGGATCCTTCTCCCTACTGCCTCTGCCATTCCAGTCCCTTCTGTGCCCCCCAGGTATCTGTCTCAGTGTGGTGCCCCTCTACCTGGGAGAAATTGCTCCCAAGAACCTGCGGGGATTCCTGGGCCTCATGCCCAGCATCTTCATCTGCCTGGGGGTTTTCTCTGCCCAGGTCCTGGGCCTGCCGGAGCTGCTGGGCAAGGTGAGCACAGTACCCCAGCCCACACATGCTGGGCACTGCTCTGCCCTCCCCTTGACAATCCCATTTCAACTCCTCTCAGGACAGGTTCTGGCCCCTTTTCCTGTCAGTGGTGGTTGTTCCTGCCTCCCTCCAGCTCCTGCTGCTGCACTGCTTCCCTGAGAGCCCTCGGTACCTGCTGATAGAGAGAAATGATGTCTGTGGGGCCACTAAAGGTGAGAGGATATCCTGGGGGAGACTGGCTCCAGAAGCTGCTGGATGCTTCTCCAAGGTCTTCCAAGACCAAGGTGCATCCTCATGGCATTCTTCCATACCCATACCTGACATCCCACCACAGTCCTGATGGTTCAGCCCTTCTGTCCCACCTGGCTGTGCCACAGCATTTCCATGGTGCTCAGCAGTGTGGTGTGGCTTTTCCCCATGTCCCATGGATGCTGAGCCCCATAGGGAGGCTGCTAGGGAGGATGGGCCAGGGTAGAACCAGAATACAACTGTGCTATACGTGTGAGCATCCACCCTGTGCTGGGGACACGTGTTCATGACCCCACTCTCTCCACAGCACTGCATCGGTTCCTGGGGACCCCCAGTGTGCAGGATGTGATTGAGGAGATGAAGGAGGAGCAGCGGTCACTCTCCTCCATGGAGATGGTGTCTGTCTGGCAGCTGCTGCGGGACCGCTCGGTGCGCTGGCAGACGCTCTCGGTGGTGGTGGTGAACGCCGGCATGCAGCTCTCAGGGATTGATGCCGTAAGCCCTGCATGGTCCTGGCCCCGGGACACGGCTCTGCAGACACTGAGCTAAGACTTGGCAGCTCATTTCATCGAGTGCACCATGGCTCCATCCCCCAGCTCATGCTGTGTCCCTTCCTCGGCAGATCTGGTTTTACACCAACACCATCTTTGAGAACGCCGGGATCCCCGTGTCCCAGATCCCCTACACCACCATGGGCACCGGTGCCATCGAGGTCGTTGCCGGGCTGATCGGAGTAAGTGAGGGACAGACAGATGGACACAGCCCCTCCACGCCAGAGCCCTCTTGCCAGCTCCCATCAAATGGGGGGACAGAGTGGACCCTAAAATATCATCTCTGCCACAGCACAGCTCCTTCTTCTGGGGGCAGAGCATTTGGCATGGAAATGATGGGATGGGAGATGGGATGAGATGCATTCAATTTAGGAGTCACATCTAGGAGTGGTGGGATAATTTTAGGGTAGCAGGGAGGCTGGGTAGAGGTGGCAGGCAAAGAGCAGGTTGGAGATGATGGAGGGGACTAGAAGTTCGTTCTGTCTCTTGCTTTCATTGTCCCTCTGTTAGCAGAGCCACATGTCCCCATTTCCCCCTGCCCCCAGCCAAGCACTGGCCTGGCCCCAGGCTAGCAGCCCTGCCCCCCCAGCCAGCCCTCATTTAGCTGGAGAGTTAGCACTGGGCCAGGCAGATTTATGGCCCTTGTCCCATCTGCAAGTGTCACCCAGGGCCAGCCCGAGCCACCCGGCACTAAATCCGCTCTCTGACAATTACAGAGATGGATGGGGATGCCTGCTCCCAGAAAACAGGGAATGAGTGGGGGGCTGCTCCCCTCTCCCATAGGCCAGTCCAGATGAGAGTGGGGTCCCCTGCCTCTCTGAAGGGTACCCCCTTCTCCCCTCCCCTGTCTGTGCAGGTGTCCCAGCCCCCCGGCAGTCGCCCAGCATAGAGCCAGATTGCTTGGGAGCAGCCCCACAAATGGCCCCCGATGGACATGCTGAGATTGGTTATAAAATTACAGGCATTTGTTCTGCTGTCAATACCCTGCCTGCTCCTGCTGCCGCTATGCTGCCTGCCCACACCCTGCTTTGCCCACTGCCCCACAAACGCCCCATGCCCCAGCACCTCCACCTGGCACTGATGCCAGTGTGGCTTCCAGGTCACCCCAGCCAGCCCCAGCCCTGCACCCTAACCCCTGCTCTGTGGGACCCATCTCCTGACCCACGCATGCTCACCCCGGCACTTTCCATGCCCCAGCTCCAACCCTGGAACTCTGAGCTGGGCCTCGATGCCTAGGTGCCACCAGGAGCTTCCTCCTACCTTCAGTTGGATCTGAGGTTCAGGGGTGGTCCCATGCACCTTGGAGCTCCCCAGCACTGTGTCAGTCTCTGCTCTCTCCTGGCAGTGCTTCACAATTGAGAGGGTGGGCCGGCGGCCCCTCATCATCACTGGCTTCTGTGCCATGGGCGTCTGTTCGGCTGGCATCACCATCTCCCTGCTGCTGCAGGTAGGGCCTGGCCACTGCCACCCCCAGGACATTTCCTGGGGCTCGGTGGTGGAGGGATGGGGAGAATCCTGGGGGAAGGAATCTGCATGGAAGTGACAGGTGAGCTGGCTCTTCCAAGTCATGTTTTCCCTTCAAAGTTAAAGAGAAAGTAAATTTAGCACTAAGAAAAACAACAACAAAAAACCCACAAATCCATATGAGGAAAATCCTGCTGCTTCTGGTAGCTTTTTTTTTTGAGAAAAAGTTGTTCCCAGGGAGGTAACTGTGAAATGCCAGGGCAGGTGGAGGGTCCTTCTGCTGTCTGCTTCCTGAGGATGTTCCCGTGGCTCTGGGGATACTGCAACATATGAGCTGCGGGGCTTGGCTGAGGCTGACCCTCACCAGCTTTACCCCAAACCACCCTTGCTTGTCTGCATCTCACCAATGTGTCCTGCGTGGCCACTGTCCCCAAGAGCCACCACCAAGCCAAGGGCAGGTGTTCCAGGGGTGCTGGGTGTGAAGCTCAGGACCAGGCCCAGCAGCATCCCCAGCCCGGTGTCCCCTCACAGGCCGCCCTGCCCTGGATGCGCTACGTCAGCGTCGCCTGCGTGGTCGGCATCATCGCTGGCTTCTGCATGGGACCAGGTGGGTCTGGGGGACTGGGGAGCAATGGGAATGGGGGCTCCAGGAGACCCCTGGGGTTTGCAGGCAGCAGACAGGACCTGAGCCTTGGCCCTGTCGCCATGGTCAGGCCCTGGTTTGTGATGCTGTACCTCCAAGTGAAACCCCACCACAAGCCCCACACATCCCCAGGGCACACTCTACCTCCTCCTCCTGGGCCATGCTCCAGGAGGAAGCAGAGTGAAAGCCCTGGCAACCTTTCCAGGCCTCTGTGGAGGTGTCACCACTCCTATCACCGTGCAGCTGGTGAGAATCATCCTGCCCCTGAGTACAGGCTCCAAGAGCCAGGAGTGAAACCTGGACTGGTTTACCCAGTTGATGTATTAGCAGAGCTCTTAACAGATCTATAATTCATTCTCAGCCCAGACTTTATTCACTGTAATTACATCTTTAATTAGGATTTTAATGGCTCATTGTTCACAAACAATGATGAATAGGAGTTTTAAAACAAAAAAAAATACATATCTCTGTTCTGGCCAAACTGTGAGTAAGAGTCCCTCAGGGGCTCCACTCCTCCCTCACTTCTTACACTTGTGTTTTGGTTCATCTTTTCCCTGCATTTATAAAGAGGTCCAGCCAGCCCTGTTCCAGGTAGTTGGGACCCAAGGCATGTCACCACATCATCACATCAAATAACAATCCCTTTGTTAGATTTCTGTGTGTCTTGGAGTGTACTCTGGACCTGAGATCCTGCCCCCCAATACAGGGACAATCCTGGCACCCAGGACTTCTGGCTCAGTGACACTTGGCTGGAGAAACTAGGTCCTTCTAGAAGAAATAGCCGCAATCTATGTCCAGTTTTCAGACCACTTACAAGTTGGCTTGGGAAGCCATTTCCATACATTCTGAGTTTTTCACTATACATGGGAAAAGCAGGTTGGGAAATGGCATTTCTGTGTCCTATGGGAGATTCTGATGCTCAGAAAAGTGATTGCTTCTTTCCTCCCTGAATCAGCCACAGTGGCAACAGAAGCTGATTGACAGAAGGAAGTTTTCTAAAATGTTTTGATCAAGGGAATCTGGAAAGGGCATTATGGAGGGTGTCAGGAAGATGTTTCTCTATGCCTGTGATCTCTATGAGATTTAATATATCAGCATTTAGAAACATTTTTAGAAAACAAGGACCCATGTGAAATGTTTTACCTTTATTTTGACTCAGTCTGAAAGTTTCCAGTCATGAAACGGGGAATTGGCCTGAGCACCCAGCATGTGCCAGTGTGGTTATGTCAGGGGGACATCACCCATCCCCCAAGACATATCCCAAGGGAGACCAAGGGTAGGACACTGTTCCACCACACTCCCTGTCTCCTCCAGCTCTCCCAGCACCACCAGTTTGAACCATGAGTCTCACTGGGCTCCTGCCCACAGGACTGAGGTGGGCAGAACCAGGGGTACTTGGGTCAGCCTGTCCCCCCACCCTTGATCTGTCCCCTCCCTCTGCAGCCGGTGTCCCCTTCCTGATGACAGCTGAGCTCTTCATGCAGTCACACCGCCCGGCTGCCTACATTGTGGGGGGCTCTCTCAACTGGCTCTGCAACTTCACCATCGGCTTCATCTTCCCCTTCCTGCAGGTACTAGAGGGGCCCTGGGAGATGGAGGGAGCAGACACAGCCCTGCTGCTCTCCCAACATGCCCATGCTCTCGGCTCAGCTGTGTGCTGGACAGAGCCAGCCCAGGGCAGGGTGATGGGAGGGGACACTGCCTCATGCCATGCCCAGTTTGGGAGTGCCTGGCTCTCTGCTTCATCCTGTTCTTGTCCCCAGATGTCAGCTGGTGCCTTTTGCTACCTGGTTTTCTGTGGTGTCTGCCTGCTGGTGGCCCTGTACGTCTACCTTGTCATCCCTGAGACCAAGAACAAAACCTTCATGGAGATCAGCCACATCTTTGCCACACGCCGCTCCATCCTCTCCGTCCCAGCCCATCTCATTGGCATGATGAAGCTCGATGGCTATGGGACTTTGGAGAACAGCTCCCTGGAGGGCTCAGGCTCCAGCCTGCCCTGATCTGACTGGGCTGGGCTGGATGGGGATGGTGGAGGAGGGGCTGGGGAAGGATGTGGGAGCCCATTTGTTCCAACCTGGTCATCTCTGGGTCTCCCAGGTCTCTCCATGGCACAATCTGCGCCCAAGGTTGCACTGACTTCTGGGCATGACCCCCATGCTGGAGGAGATGTCCCCACAGAGACAAGGAGACTCCTTAGGCAGGGGGTTCTCATTGCTCCTGGGTGTGGGGCCTTGGCAAGAGCTGCTAAATAAAGAACATTGCCACCAGAGCCATTGTTTGGCAAGTTTAGCCTGAAATGGCAGCGAGCAGGAATGTGCTGGAATGGGTGGGTGCTTCTGCAGTAGCAGGGAAGAGCAGAATGGAAAGAGGGGCTTGTCCTCCTCCTCACTGTGACTGGCTAGAAAGGTCAAAGTTACCCCAAATTTTCTGAAGGGTGGTCAGGATGGCTCCCAGGTTCTTGCATCTCACCTCAAGTTGGTCATGCAAAGCTGGAGGCTGTTGCAGAAGGGACATAGAGCACCTCTGAGCTGGGGGTGGCTGTCCAGCCACTGTGCCCCTCCACAGGCTGCTGGAAGCCCTTTGTGCCTGGCCTCGTCTGCTGGCCCCACAGAGTGCTCCCACAGGAGCCCTGCACACTCCCAAATGTCTAGAAGAGAAAGGGATCCAGGATATACCCTCATCCCTACTGCACCCCATGAATTGCTGTGACCCCAAGGTGCTCTCCAAGCATGACCTTTCCCATGTCTCTGCCCTGAATTCTGGGGGCTGTGTTTGGAGGGAGAGGCTGTCCTTTGTCCCAAGATCCTCCCACAGCAACTCCCACAAATACCATGTAGACCATGGGGTTCCCAGACCCTCTGGGAGCTGTCATTTGCAGGAAAACTACCACATTTTGTTCTGGTGAGAGGTCAACCCAGGTGGTGCGGAGGGCTGTGTGGCCAAAACACTCTCATGCCAACACAAACATCATTTTGTTGCAAATAATTCAGCCTTTTTTTTCCCCAGTTTCCCTCTGCATGACAGGTCTACAGCTTGGTGCTTGGTGTTTGTGGTCACTGAGTGAGGAGCCCACCCTTTCTCATCCCTTGGCACAGCCTCAGGGCACCTCTGGGTGCTGGGTTGTACTGGGTCCCCAGTGCCTGGTCCTGTCCCATCCATCCTCAGCCACCAGCTCTCGTGCACCTTGGGCTGTTTGAAGGACTCTATCAAGGCAGGGTCAGGGCTCTGCAGCTCAACCACTTCCCACTCCCCTCCCTCCCGCCCGGCTGCTCTCGGCAGCAGAACAGAGCGGTAAATATGTGCAGCATTACATATGTATAATGGAGTGTAAATAACCCCAAAAAGTGCATTGTAAATAGACTCCAAGTTTATCCTTTATTAATGAGGCACTGAGTGCCCTGCTGTTTTAGAGCAGCGAGACTTTGATAATATCAAAACCTAAATTACACTTGTGTCTCTCATTCCCAGCAAACGACAGCATCATTTCAGGCCTCTTTGCCACTTGTATTTATTTAATCTGGTATTTATCTATCTCTCCCACCCAGCATGTGGGGCAGCTTGGAGGATGCCCCCTGCCCTCCATGCGGGAGGTAATGGCCCCCCTGGGACCAGCCCCCCCATTCCAAGGGTTCCTGGATTCGGAATCTTGCCCTATGGCCAAGGACTGCTCTGAGTGGCCAGTGAGATGGGGCAAACCTGGAAAATGTGGAGTCTGGACCCCTTTCTGTCAGGTTTTTGGATGCCACCAGAGCCAGAAATGCCCTCTTTCCAAAGACTGGGGGTCACTAGCAAAATTCTGTGATGCCTTTTGGATGCATTTGTTCCTGGGGACTTGTTTGAGGATACCATGTCGAAGGACATGTCCTTCCATTGTCCATGTTCCTCTTTTCCATCAGGGCATGGAAACTGTCAACTCATCGTTTTTTTCTGAGGCTATTCGGTTAAGAGACTTTTTTGGGGTTGTAGTTCAAACTGCCCCATGCCACTGACCTGGTACTCTTGCAAAAGAGGAATTTGGGCTTCCTCTCTGCTTGTCTTGCCAGGAAGGCATTCCCAGCTGCTCCACTGTAGGCTTCTCAGGAAGGATATGGCTGGGTGAGCTCTGAGCTGCTTTTCCATGTCCAAAGCTGCTTCCCCACATGGAAATCCAGTTCCCTGGGCTGAGGTCTCCAAAAGCACTGGTATTGTCTGGTGAGCATGAGGCTGTATTCTCTAGCAGTGTCGAAGCAGACCTGGAAAAATTGGAGAAGGTGCAAAGAAGAGTCTGAGAAATTGCTTGGACACCTGGAAATGCTGCTGATCCTCTTAAGGTTTGCAGAAACAAAGGTGAAGGTGGCTTTCTCCACGTGCACAAGTGCCTTCTCCTAGTGTTCCCAGTGCTAAAGGGTGGGTGGCTGCTGAGGTATTCATGTAGGGGGCTGGGGCTCAGCCCAGGACAATGTGGAATGGGAGAGAAGACCCTGGTTTGAGCTCTCCACACGCTTTGAATGGGGGCCCTCAAGACAAAGGTCATGGCCCATCACTGGATATCTGCAGATCCTTCATGGAAGTTCTCTAGAACAATACCTGGCTCCAAGTGAATGGCCACATCCCAATTGGAAAGCTGATTAAGGCTTGCTGGACACACCTTGGTGTCCCTGTGCCATCACTGGGGATTGGTGAGGCCGCAAGTGGCTGCAGACCATGGTCAGAAAGCCACAGAGCATTCATACCCTGCCAGTGCCCTCAGTCCCTGTGGCTGCAGCAAGAGATGGGCTCCAGGAGGGAGGATCCTGTGGGTTCACCAAGCCTTTGAGGCTGAACCGTTCTTGCACTGTTTTTACCAGGTATTCTAACAGCAAACTGTCCCTGTCACCACATCAGCGATGCCTTCACTCCCCACAAATCTCACCTGACTAAAGAGGCTGCACCAGTTCTGACTAAAGTAGGTTCCTGTGTGCTCCTCTCTTATTCCATGTGGGGAAAGTGGCACAGGGGCAGCACCCTGTTGCCCCACAGACGTTGGTGCACAATTGTCCCTGCTTATTGTCTCACTAAGGTTGTCCATGTTTCCAGTTTAGCAGCCATGGGAGAAGGGTGCTGGACACAGGGAGCATAGTCTGGGGTTCATGAATAGATCCTGTGTTTGCAGCCTGGGCCATGGATGTGTTTGAGGGGTTTGGGGACTGATTCAGGGACTTGGAGGTGGATGAGAGGTTTGACATGACCCTGCAGTCCATGCCTGCAGCCCAGGAAGCCAATCATATCCTGGGCTGCATCACAAGAGGTGTGACCAACAGGTCAAGGCATTCTGTCCCTCCAGTACAGTCCAGTGACTCCCAGCTGGAATACTGCATCCACCTCTGGGGTCCTCAGCACAGGAGGGACATGGACCTGCTGGAACAAGTCCAGAGAGGCCGTAGAGATGCTCAGTTCTGGAGCATCTCTCCTAGGAAGACAGGCTGAGATGGCTGAGGTTGTTCAGCTTGGAGAAGAGAAGGCTTTGAGGAGGTTTCACTGGATGAAGGGGCTGCAAAAACTTGGGAAGGGACTTGGTACAAAGGCATGTAGTGATAGGACAAGGGAGAGTTGTTTAAACAGACAGAAAGCAGGTTTAGAGCAGATATTAGGGAGAGATTTACTGTGAGGGTGGTGAAGCACTGGCACAGGTTGCCCAGATAAGTTGTGGATCCCTGGAAGTGTTTAAGGGCAAGTTGGCCAAGTGGCTGCCCTGGACCCATGAGCACTGCTCACGGTAATAACTGCCAGGATACAAGTCACCCAGAGGGAAAAGATGGCATGCCCAAAATTAGGTCACCCCCCTACCATCCCCCAACCCCAAGTGTGAAAATTCCTCTTTTCCTCTCCTGTTTTGACATAGCAGAGGAATCTTTCAGCACCATGCCAGGACATCTTCTGCCTGGGAAGGGTGATTTCCTTAAGGAATGGGTCCTCTTGGTGCCTTCTTTTGTTTTTCCTTTGCCTGGTGGTGTCAGGAGTTTCCCAGGGGATGGAACAAGGACACAGAGGCAGTGTAGATGTGCCCATTCCAGGTGTCACAGCCTCATAGACACTTTTGTGCTACGATAAACCTGGCTCCCTCCTGGCTGAAAATCAGACCACAGGTCTCATCTCCTTCAAGTGCAGGTCCAGCCTGCAGTTCTCATAGACTCTGATCAACACTCTTTCTGCAGGTAAAAATCTACAATGGGTGGGTTTCTTCACTGTCTTCTGGGTAAAAAGCAGTCAGCTGAAACCCAGCACTTCAGATGGGTGCAAAACATGATTTGCATCTTTTAAAAGCCTAAAACATTTCCCCAGAATCAACAATACCCATTCAACCTCAGGAAAAAAAATATATATTATGAAAAATATTTACAATTGGGTGGAGAAAAGTATTTCTTACCCCATGAGAAATATAATAATTCTGCATGGATGCCAGCAGGCCTGTGGCTGGTGCTCTGCAGGTCTCTGCAGCAATTGTGGGATGCTGGGAGCAGTCCGGGCCGGGTGGCCGGAGCAAGGGTGCCCGGCGGAGGGTGCACACCAGCAGATGGCACTCCCAGAATTTATTGCTACAGCAAGCTGCCTCTCAGAGAGCAGTCATGTAGGAGATGTCCTATTATATGGGCAGTTGACTTTAATAGTCATTGTGTGCTTAAAGCACAGCAAAACAACAGTGGGAAAAAAAAACAAATCCCCACTCCACTTGGATGGCCCTTTTCCCCCCAGCCCTGCTAGTCTATTTGTACAGTAAATTAAAAATATGAATCACTTCTCTCTACTGCCTCCCCAAACACTCATCCTGTCAGGCTCTGTGTTGTCTTCATTTGTATTACCTTAATTTAATGTTAATTATGTTCTTCATTTACAAAGAACAAGCATTTACACTCCCTGTCTGGGGATTTTCCACACCCGCGGTCTCCACAGACAGGGAGGAAGGGAAGCAGCGGTGCCAGGGAGGGGCTGGTCCGGGGCCGTGGGAACGGGGGGAGCAGGGGTGTCCCCCCCGAGCCCACCGGTAACCATCAGCGCTATTGCCTTTCGATTTATGAAACCGTATCGCTGCCTGCGCTGAAATCCCCCCTAATAAATCCTTTTTAAAAGGTCCTCGGCCAATGCAGGGCAGTGATTTACAGCAGGGAGATGGACTGGAGGGAGGTTTGGTGGCAGGGTTTGTTGGGGATGTCACGGGATTGGGAGCCTGCCCACTGCTGGGCAGTCCTAAGAAAATTTCCTGCACACCTTTTTCCTGATGTCTGCAGCCTTGTTGGATGCTGCCGGTGATGGGATGACATGTTTGATGTGGATGACCCACAGCATGGATGAGGGCTGCAAATCCTTGCTCCATGCCTCAATTTCCCCATCAGCACCTGAAGAAAACCACCCATCCCAGCTCTACCAATCCTCAGCACTCACCAGTGAGCCAAAGTTTGGGGTGCACTCACAGAAATTACTTATGGGGAGGTGTGTGCTGGAGTGTGTGTTTGTGTGCACACACATAAAGGACACAGATCTCCAAAAACACCCCACACCACATCCCAGACCTCACTTTCCCATGCACAGAGCCTATGACTGGAAGGACAGAAGAGCAGAAAAAGAACAAAAACAACAGAAGAGTCGTGAGCTTTCCTGGACTATGGGATGTGTTCCTCTTCACAGGCTGCCCTTGACCATGCCTGGGATGGGGGACATGGGGGTGAAGGCTCTGTGCAGCCACATTTTCAAACTCTGAGCCTCAGTCTGCACTCGGCAGGGTTTCAGTGCTGCCCACACCTGCCTGCACCCTGCCATGGCCTGCTCTTCTAGCACAGCCATGGGAACATCAGAGCCTTTTCCCAGGGAACCTGAGGGGGATGGGATTTGAGCAGAGGAAGCAGCATCTTTGGTCTCATTTGTGTAAGAGCTCCTCGAGTCATATTTTGCAGTGCAAATTGGGGTTGTACCAGTACATCATGGGAGCTGGGCATATCTGACTGAGAGGCCCAAATCCTAAAAACCCCACAAGATAATATTTTTTTAAAAAATTTTTTAAAAATTAAAAATCAGTCCACCAAGACTTCCTGCTCTGTATGACACAGGAACCCCAGAAAATACAGAAAACAAACTCCCAGTGCCAGGAAAACCCAAGATACACACACCTGCTCCTCCCAGTCACCACCACCCACTTCCATGACAACAGCCACACATTCTGGGCTGGGGACTTGAGTCCCCTTGTCACTGAATGACCCCAGGAGCAGAGCAGGTCTCGCTGGTTGCTTAGGGGGCACATCTCAGGTTTGACCCGCTAGACCTCTGCCACAAGCCCATTTTGCAGCTGCAGAGCCCTGTCCCAAACCCTGTTTGCAAGGGGCATGGCCCCACAGCCCACCCCACACCCCACTCCTGCCCTTGGCCAGCCGTGGAACAGCCCCACTGCAGGGTTTCCTTTGAGGCCACTCACTCCATGACAGAAGTGGCTCAACTGCTCCCGGTGGGACAAACGCTCCCCGCTCCAGGGGGATGACAATCTCCTCCATCCTCGGCTGGCCATGCCTGCGCCCTCCCCGCGTGCTCCCATGCGCTCTCCCTTATTAACAATGACCTTTCCACCGTGCTCACCGCTGATTCCCCAGTCCCAAATATCTTTTAAATGTGTTTCAGGAGCTGATGCGGGCTCTGTTAAAAGGGCACGGCGCCGCACCCGCCTGCCCCGCGCCCCCCGTGCCCACGCAGCGCCGCCGCACGCCGCTCACACCCTCACACTCCGCACTAACGTTTTAATTAATGACAACCCTTTTCGGGTTTGTTTTTTTTTTTTCCTTTTCCCCTCCCCTCATAAGCGCTTTAATGTGTGTTCGCAGCCCGGCTGATCCCCACAGCCATGGAAATATTAGGTTGACGGATGTGGTCTGTCGCCAGCGCTCCCTCAACGGGTCTGCCTGTCAGCTCGCCGATGATGACATTAACACGGGAAGAAAGTGATGACAAATGCCCGTTATCAGGGAACGAGGCCTGTGACAAATCGCACGGCGCCTCGCGAGCAGCCCCATTACGCTGTAATAAAAAAAGATGGATGGCTCAGCGCACCGGGGCCCCGCGCTAATGCGATTTCGCCTGGTCTCTCCGGGTTCTAATTAAGGCAGAAAACGGAGAATGAACAGCAGTCCCTGGTGCCCGGCTCCCACCTAGTCCCCCCTTCAAACGCCCCGCGGTGATGGGCACTCGCCCTCAGGGACGATGTCCCGCAGCTGCCCGGGTGTCCCCGAGCCTCGGGAGAGGGATGGGGATGCAGATGGGCACGAAGTGCAGATGTCTGGGGTGTGCAGGAGGGCTGGGGGCTGCGACACCCCTCGGCCTGTGCCTGCCCATCTTCCCTGTGCCAGGTGGGCTCAAGGTTCCCCCATCCAGGGCGAAGGGAGGAGGGGGGACACGGCCACCGTGAGATGCGTCATTCGGAGACAAATGTCACCTCCACCATCTGCTGCAGCGTGTGAAGTGCGGGGGGAGCGCTGCGCGCACAGAGGGGACGGCGGGACAGTGTCACCCTGGCAAGAGCCGCTGTGGAGCAGGGACACCAATACTGACCGCGGGTCCTGTGGGGACAGAGAGGGGTGGTCAGCAGGGTCCATGGGATGCTCATGGGAAGCAGAGACTTGCTTTTGGACAGGAGAGGGAGAGGGCAGCTGTGGGGGTTCAGTCCCTCCAGGAATTCTGTGTGTCTATACCCATTGAGCACGCCAAGGACACGACCACAACTGTCAGCGAGGTGGGAGCACCTGCTGGGGGTAAGGAGGAGTCAGCCCCTGCCACAGGTACACAGTGGGGATAAACACCCCAAACCCGGATGGGGTGCCCAGACGGGGCAGGCAGTCACTTTCCCCGTTGTCCCCACACCTCCCCACTGCCACCCAGCTGCCTGCACACTCCTCACCCCAGCAAGGAGTAGGTCTGGTCTCCACCTCTGCCTACCACACATCCCCAGCCTCCTTGGGTATTTTCAATGGCAGAAAGAGATGTGTAAGTGACAAGTCATTCCTGTCCTCTCCCCAGAGATCTGAAGGGCACTCACAGATGCGAATCAGATTTGTGGGGTGTCTCAGTGGGCTGTGCAAATACCCAACAGTGCCTGCAGTCCAGCTCCTGAGAGAGGAGCAGTGGCACTGACACCAGGGCCCTTCTGTGTGGCAGGATCTACCCCTGACTGCACCATGCAGATGTGCTGAGGGGTCACACCGATGGAGTTTTCCCATCTTTTTGATATGCAGGGAAGGTCTGGGCAACCTCCAGCCCTCACCAGACCTGATGAGGGTGGTGCCAAGGGGATGCAGCCCTACACACCACAGGATAGCACAGGATAGCACAGGATAGCACAGAGCAGCATCTCCTGCTGCAGGTCCTGGCCACATCCAGCGTGTATTTACCTCATGCCAGGCAGTCCATAGGCTCAGGTTCTAAATTTATTTGGCTTTGTGCCATACACCTTAATAATTCCTGGCAGAACACATCGAGGTATGGGGAGCAAGTGGCACAGGGACCTGTCAGGAAATATCACTATCCTTGGGTGATGGAGAAGGAGGCTTGGACACAGGTTACTCCCTGCCTGGGAACCACACTGTGCTGCTCTGAACATGCTCTTGAAAGTATTTTTCCTTTTCAATGGAGAGCTAGGTTTCTTCAGGATGGATCCCTGATCGCTTCCTGTCATTCCTGGGGGATTTATTGGTCATTTCAGGAAGTTTTTTTAAGGCTCACACTTATTTACAGCTCCCCATGCTCCTTTCACCTGCCCAGGCCTTCAAAGGGGTTTTGACAAACTTGAAATACTGCTGAAGCAAAACTGATCCCAAATGGCAACCATTGTCAGTGGGAGCATCTCAGCTCTGTTGTAAAAGCTGCTAATCTGAAGTCAGACTCACGTATCTGTTGCTCATCAACTTTTGTATCCCAGATCTAATTTTAGACCTATTCAGAGTGAGAGCTGAGCAGAGTCTTCCAAAAGCTTCTGCTGGATGAAACTCAGCCTCTGGTGCTGCCTAGCAGCCTAGATTAAACCTGCTCTCCTGGATCCAGCAGCAAAAATAAGTGCAGAGGCCGTGAAAATTATTTTAAACAAATCATGTTTGCTGAGAGCCAGCTGGGAATGCACCAAGTTCCTGTTTTTGCAGCAGGTTCAACCAGGGGACTTGCTTCCCCAGCTGGGATGAGCTTTGGATGCTGCACCTGGATCTGTCAGAGGCCAATGCTCAAGGGTGCTGCTTAAGCGTTGGCCTCAAGCTGCTGCTGTCTGAACCAGCTTACCTCTAAGAAGGACCCTAAAAAAGATAAATCACCCCCGTAATATTGCAAATACAACCTGCAATGGGGTCATGTGGAGGACGTGACAAACTTGCTGGGGAAGGGTTGCTTGGAAGGATGGGAGCTCTGGCTGCAGCCTTGCGAAGTTAGTAACATTCCTCGGCTGAGAAACGGGAGCAGAAATGTGTGCTACCAGTTGGAGAGCACAAGTGTCAGTCTGGACACCAGCACATCCTCCAGTTTGTGACCAGCAGCAAGAGCCTGGCAGGACTGTGACAGATCCACCTGTGGGATGGCCAGGCAGTGCCAGGAGCGGCTCACAGAGACCTGCTTGCCCACCCAGGGGTTGGCAGCCTGCACACCCCAGCCCTTGGCTGTACTGTTCACCAAAAATGAGCCTGTCCCAGCACAGACAGGCAGGCAGATAAAGTTTATCCCTGGGAAAGTCCTAATGCCTTACTCAGATATGTTTGCTGTTCTTCTGCTTTCCAAGCAGAGAGCAAAGGCAGGGCGTCAGCAAAAATGTTCTCCCTTACTGCTGAACAGAGGTGAGCTCAGTGTGTGGTCAGGAGTGGCATTGGGTGTGTTTTATTGCACCCCCAAGGGCTCCCCTCAACCGAGACCACCTAGGCTGGAAGGTTGGGCTGGCATCATCCCAGGATGTGGAGCAGCTGCCTGGTGGGTACATGAATATCCAGGTTTACAGCCATGTTCAGGTCTCACCTCAGCAGCTGGTGCAGGCAGGGATTGGGGTGGCAGCTGATATAGCTGTCCTCAAAGCTCAGCTCCCATAGCCTGGCTGGATGCTGGGCTGGTTATCCACTCCAGCTGGGAAAACAAGCAGGGTTTATTGCCAAACACACAGGGAGTATGCTTTGATGGGGCTGAGTGACACAGGGCCCATGTGCACTGCGGGTAAACCTGTCACAAGGGAACAGGAGGGGTGTACCCCTCACAGGACATTTCTGCACCCTGAGGCTCATGGATCTAGCAGAAGGTGAGAGCCACAGACCAAAGGGGACATTTCAGGCCCCCAGCTGTGGCACTGCCTTCTGCTGTACCTGCATCAGGTCCTCCTGGTTCCTCACCCCAAGTCCTGGGCAGGAGCTGGGCTCAGGTATCTGGTGCCTCCCTGGCTCTGCTGTGATTTTCATGAAACCATCAGTCCATGTGTGCCTCAGTTTCCCTTCAACAAGAAGCCACCTCTCTAGGCTTGATACCAGAACATCCTGTGGTTAAAACAGAAGGAGATTATGGTCAAAAAGAGAGCTCAGGAGCAGGGGATAGGGTGGAGGGGTTATGCTGGGAGCTACACCTGCTTCACCCGTGCTGTTCACTGCTCTGGGTAGCTGTGCCATTGGAACTGGGAACCTCAGCACCCCTGTTCTGCAACCCTCCTCCCTGACCCATACCAGACACTTCACTTTAGCTGTAGCTCCACTGACCTGCCATTAGTTATAATGCCTGAGCCCAAGCAAGAGGTCAGTGCAGGCTGACCCAGACATAAATCAGCTCCCTATGGGCAAGGAGACTTGGGGATGGCAGTGACAAGTGCCCACCACATGCTGTAGGACCCTACCACCTTGGCCCTGGGATGTTTCCCTGGGATGGAGGTCTTACCCCCATCACATCCAGCCAGGCTTCCTGGAGACCTTGCTGTCCCACCAGAGTTCTCACCAGAGTGATGAGAAGCACTGTGTCACAGAGAGAGGCTCCCCAGAACGAAACACTGGGGCTGAGACCCTAAAAGCCCAGAGAGGGCATTGAGGGCCAGCTCAGGAGGTGTCCATCACAGAGCTGGGTGCCCACAGGGCTGAGAGGCAACACCACGGGGCTGAGGGACAGTCCGCAGGCTGGGGCACCTCCTGCTGCCCTGCTAGGGGAGGGTCTGGGGGAAGTGGGGTCTCTCTCCGGCCAGGGGGCTCCCTGAGCTGCCCAGCCCAGCCCAGCCCGGCCCAGCCCGTGATGCCATCCCCGGTCCTCCAGCTCCCTCTGCTGCCGGCGAGGACGGCAGCTGCCCGAGCAGCATCTCAGCCGCCCTAGGTCCCCAGCAAGCTCTACAACTACGGACGACAGGGCACCTGCCCCAGCATCTCCCACACGCCCCCCGATCCGCTCACCTGGAGAAGGGGTGCGGGCAGAGGATGCTCCCAGCACGCTGCAGGAGACATGGGACACCCAGCCCCGAGCAGCCCCTGGTGCAGGAGGGAAACCTTGCCAGAACCAGTAGGTGGCTGCAGACCCTGGAGACCCCATGGAGGGATGGACTGTGGCAAGATCTCAGCCTCAGTACTGGACACCAGGGACTCCACGCCGAGACTGCAGCTCCAAAGTGCAGGCATTTGCAAACAGGTCCTTTCAGCTTAGGTGATTTCTTTTCTCTGGGTAGACATGTGTTCATGCCATTCACACTGCGAGTGTCAGGAGCTGCTCAGCAGCCAGTCTGTTTCTTTTAAAAACTTGACATAAGCAGGTAAATTATCCCCAAGTAACACATTTACCACGAGAGGAAAAATGTTGGTGCTGCTGCTGCCACCAAAGCAGGAGCTCCTGCCTCCCATTCCCCACGGTGACGGGGAGCCTGAGTTATGGCCCTGTTGGAGAGACAGCGGGTTTGTAAATGCCTCTGTTTGTGCTGTTTTCCAGCCCAACCAGAGCCATTGATCACCGGGACAGGAGTGAAGCCAGCAAAGAGAAGCAGGAGCTGGAATGGTGGAGACGCACAGCCAGAACCATGCCAGGAGCTGGAAAAAATGTGCAGGGATGCTTGGATCTGGCCCTCTGAGTTCTTTTGCCTCTGTGAGATCCCTGGTCTCAGGACACAGGCTGTTTCTTTCACCCCTTGAACAAGCTCATTTGCTTGGCCAACAACTGCAAAAGGATTTAAGTCAGGAGTCCGTGGCACTACGGAGGAAGGTCTCTATGGCAGCATGGTGCAAGCACAGAGAATTATGGCACATGTATTTGGTGTAAAAAAGGCTGGCTTGGGGGTGAGGACTGACCCTTTACTTGGTCACAACTCACAGCAATTAAACGCTACCAAGGATGCCCAGGAACTGGGATGTTATTTGCACCCAGACAAATACAGACCCTGCTCAAAGAAAAAACAGCCTCAGGGAACGCAAGGAGGGAAACTGAGGCACAGAGTGCCCATGTGGCATGCAGAGACATCCTGGGTTTCAGCCAGGGCCTCAGTATGAGGGAATCCTTTTACAACTTCAAGCATTTGCTGTAGCCCAGCCAGTGCAGAGATTTAACCTGGGCAACTCAAACTGCTCTGAGTGAACTTGCCCCAGGCAGGCAAAGGGGGAACCCTGTGCCCAGTGTCTGACCTGGACCTGAGCAACCTGGGGACTCATAACCCCCATGCTGCAGCAGCCCTGCAGTGAGAGAACCATGGGATGAGCCAGGTAGGGGGTCATGCTGGAGACAGTCCCCCCCAAAACACATAACACCGACACAGCCAGGCACATGAGGGCTGGTGTGATCTAGGCACACGGCTGCTGCCCCATGGCAAAGGCACTCACTGGCACCCTGAGCCCTGCACGGAGTTGGGCAGCTTCACACAGAGGTTAGGGATGGCCAAGGTATAAAATCAGGACATTCTGCTCATGAGATCCTCCTAGGCAGGCTGTTTCCTATAGCCCAGGCAGGGAAACTGAGGCAGGAAGGGCTGTGGGACACGGGGTGCTAGGAAAGGTGGCAGTAGGTCTGTCCCAGCTGCACCATCACTGCTGAGCCATAGGGGAATCACTTGTCTACCAAGCATGAAGCCCCTGTGCAGATCAATCCCGTGGGATTAGGGTCAGAAACTCTTCACCAGATGTGGAGAATGATTCTGAGAGGGCACTGATTCCTGGCTTTGCTGCTGCACACACAGGCTCCTGCAGACCACAAGACACTACCATGGTATCCTCTACACAACATGGCCCAGCATCCTGCCATGTACCCATGCCATGCTCCCATCAGGGCAGCTCTGCCATCATCCAGCTGGATCTTATTCCAGACAGAGGAAGCTGCTGGAAACAGGGACTGCAGTACAAACCATCACACCAGGACCTGATGCATGCCCTACTACGTTCCTTGCTCCTGCTGCCCACTGGCTGCACAGGCAGGGCTCTCACTCTGCACCCACTGGCCCTGAGGATGCCCTGCAGGGAGCTCTGCCCTCCAGGCCTTCTCCTGCCAGGTTTCCTGAGCTGCACCCCAGCAGCCCATCCCTCACGCTGCACACTGCGCTGTCGTCACCCTGGCCATCAATAGCGCTTGGTTAATTAATTTGATGGGAACAGCAGGGACCACACTTTGCATTTAGTGAACTTCTGAGAACTTCCAACCTCATCTTCATAATTGGCCTCATAAATTCGAGGAAAGAGAGAAATCAGCAAAGCCAGAGAAGCGCGGGAGGCAGGAGAGGCCCTGCAAGCAGGAGGGCGGGCGAGTGCGTGAGAAGTGACTCTATTTGGTGCCCTTATTTAATTTTATTGCACAGATCCATCTTCACCCGCCCCCTCCCTGCCTAGCTCTCTCTCTCCCGCTCTCCCTGCTGAGTTCACCTAATCATGATAAATTCATATTCATTTCCCTGCCTGCTCCGACGGGGGGAGCAGCAGCTTCCCTACATTTGCCCAGCCATGCTACCATTAGCAAATATTTACTCATGACTACAAAGTGCCAGAGTTAGAGGCCAAACTACCCTTCCTGCACCCCTCTCCCCTAGCCCCCTGCCATCCCTGCACAGGACAGCTAAGGATGGGTGTCCTTCTCACAGGGTAGGGACCAGGGTGGGAAGGGCTGCCTAATACCCAGAGCTTTTCTTTCGTCCAGAACTTTTCTTCCTTTTCAATGAGGGAGGTAGAGAGATGCTTGTTGTGGGGACAGGAATGGCCTGAGACCCCAGTCTAGACTCACCTTCAGGATACAGGGATGGCAGGGTAGGAGCAAGGGGCTCTGCAGCAGAACTGAGGGCCTGTCCCAGCTCCATGACTTTCTGCTCATTCTCTAAGTGCTGCTGCATTTTGTTTTACTTTTAATTTTCAGGATGATCAGACTCACAGCCAGGGAGAGTGAAAGGGGGCATGGTGGGGAGGGGGGAATAGCTGCAACCCCTTCCTGGGAAGCAGAAACCAGGCAAAACCTTGTTAGAAGTGCCTAAAACCAGGTTTGCTCTCCTTGCCTGAACTGATCCCAGCTCAGCACCCATCTCTTCCCAGACACCCCAGGAGCCCCATCCCTTGTACCTTCTTCCCAAGTGTGGCATGCTGTGGCTTAGAAGAGGCAGGAGGTGTGATAGATAAGGCATGCTGTGACAGGTAAGGGGGGTCAGGCCCTACCCTGCTGCAAGGGCAGGGATCAGAGTTATAGAGAGGAGCATGTCTGGGGCAGCTCTGTCCTCTGTGCCCAGGGCAGGGCTGATGCACAGTGGGAAGCACAGCCCAGTCTCTCCTGTGTCTCCCCTTGCACCAGGATAAGGGAGAAGCAACATCCAGAAATGTCGCCCTCCAGCTGCTCTGGACAAGCTCCTTGTGCTCCGTCACCTTCTACCCCTTTCAACCCCCACACACAGGAGAAATGGTCTTTATCCATCTGTGGCCCACCTGGCTGCAGTCAGCCACATGAGGGCCCTCTGCCCCCTCCAAAGCTCCTGGCCAGGGATTTGTGGGGCAGGAGGGGACAGACAGACATCAGGTTCATTCCCTCACAGAGCAAGGGACTGCTGGGATTTCTGCCCCAGTGGCCTCCACATGACACGTGCAGCATGGCCACCCTCCCTAGCATTTGCCAAGGGGTTGGGCACAGTCGTGCTCCTATGGAGCCCTGGCCCCACACATCCCCATGGCCAGCCTCTCCCTAAATAAATGCAGCACAAACAGCAGGCTCAGGTGCTGTTGCAGCACCCCTTTGCTGCCTGGGTGTGAACTGTAGCCCTGGAGGAAGGGTGACAAAGGGAAAGGAGCTGGGGGCTAGCAGCGACGTATTTCCCATATCACTACTGATGTCTTCGGCACATGGCCCCACTGGGAAAAGCAGCCTCAGCCCTCTAGGAACAGCTTGCCCTGGCATCCAGAGCTGGAGGCAAGCCTGGCACAAAGTTGAGCAGCCCTGCACTGTGCTCCCTGCCTCAGCCCAGGCAGAAAAAGGCCCGTGGCCTGTCAGACATAAGGCAGCCTCTCCCTGTAAACTCCCTGTGGACAAAGCCAGATGTGGTGCTGCCCAGATGGCTGACAGTCAGGATGGGGACTCCTTCCCCTGGGCTGCACAGCCCTCCTGGGGTCAAAGTGTTCTCCCTGGAGCTGATAGGCCCTGGTCTGAGGCTGCCTCCCCTCTGCTCCTGGATAGCCCAGCTCAGTTCTTGCTGCCTCTGCCTCACCAGCCCTCATCCTTCTCCAGCTTCCCTATCGAGCCAATCATTCCTGCTGCTCATCTCCATGTGCACCCTTGGCTTCCAGGATGTTCAGATTCCCCTTGGAAAACCAAAGCATTTCCATGCTCAAGACTCTGAGCTGTGTTCCAGGCAGAGAAGAGGAGACAGAATAGCAGCCAACTCCCACATGCCCTACTGTTTGATGCACGAGGAAAAGCTGACAGCAATTCTTCCCTGACTCCACACCTGAAAAGAGAGCTCAACCCAGGCTCAGAGCTCAAGAATCACTTCTTTCTCTGGGAACAGCCAATCCCAGCTCAGCCACATGGATGGATGCCTGGATAGAGGATGATATGGGAGGATAGTGGCCAGCAACTCCTGAGAGACACAGTGTGATGATGAACACTGTGTGTTCTCCATCTCCACTGAAACCAGGGAAATGGGCCAGCACAGGAGGAGCTCCTGGTAAGCCACAGGAGAAAGTCCCAACAGTAGCAGCGCAGAGAGCAAAAAGACAGCAATACCAAGGGAAAAGAGAGACGGGATTTATTTATTACACTTCAAATTTCAAAGCACCAAAAGACATTCATTTCCCTCAGGTGTCCAGCAGAAAGTCTGGGCTGACAAATGCCACTGCTGGGGTTGGGCCACCCCAGCAAAGCCCCAGCCCTGCTGGTGGCCAGCAGCCAGAGGAACTGTGCAAACCCACCCAGTTTGTGCCTGCCCTAGCAGCAAACATGCAGCTTTGTCACTGTTCATGATGGGGCCAGATTCCCCGCAAGAGAGCAAGAGCCCTGGGGTCTTGGTACAGAAATGCCCACCATGGCACCTCTGCCAGGAGCAACCACTGCAATACCTGCAAGAGACAGAGCACTCAATGTCTCTGGGAAATTCATCCCCACAATATAAAATAGTCGAGGTTTCCTGAGAAATAAAATTCACTCCCATGGAACTGGTGGGACCAGCTCCATGCACATGTATACACAAACATACACTTTCCCTGATCAAAAACCAGATGACCATGGCTTCCACACAAAAAAAAAGGGAAAGAGCTTTGCTTTGACCCAATTAGAACTTTACTATCTCCTTGTGTTTCTCTCTGTCTCCAGGCCTCCTACAGACAGACACACGGACCTGCTGGGTTACACTCAGTGCCATTACATTCAAATCCTTCCTGAGCATAGCTCTTCAAGAAGAGCTGTGCAACAAGAAGAAAAGAGCTCTTGGGCCAGACCAGGGCTCTCAGGAAATCTGGAGGATCCCCAGAACACAAGGCTGGTAAGCAAGCAGGCACAGCACCTCAGGTCCCTACATCTCTTTCAAGGCTTAGCTAGCACCAGGGAAAGCTGGTGGTGGTCACAGCAGCCTGGCCCTGTGCAATGGGTCCCATCAAAGGACACATCAGCTGAGACAGAAAGACACAGCAGCAGCACAGGTTAACCCCTTGAGACTCTTGCAGTAGCAGCTGCCAGCAGTAGTGAGGAGGAAGGCCTGCCACAGAACCAAGCAAGACCTCCGCTATCTTCATTCACAGCTCAGAACAGAAATTTTGAAGCATCAGTGCTCAGATACAAAGGAAGATGTGTCCCACTTCCCTTGTTCCCAAGCACTGTCAGGGACTGGATCAGAAGACTGCAGCCCAATCTTCCAAAGCTGGGGAGAGAGGGACAGGGTAGCTGACGGGCAGTGAGCCCTTTTGGTAGCCACACCAAGACAGCACTTCCAGTGTGGTTCCAGCCCACAGCCTATTCTGAGGAAGCCACAGAGTTTCGCCCAGCAGCTGCGCCTCAACACTTGCAAAGGAGCCTCAGTTGCTGGGATATGTTCCTCAGCCTACAGGCACCACAGAGCTTTCCACCACTGGGGGAATCAGATCCTTCAAAACAGCAGCACAGCAGCAAGCCCAGGGTGACCACCAGGCATCACCAGTCCCGTTCAGAGGGCTCCCGGTAAGGCAGCCCCAGTTGAATGAAGACATCTCTCTCGGTGGGAGTGGGCAGAATATGGCCAGATGAGACCTTGGCACCCCCAGGGCCTTGCACCACGGCCGAGCTGAGCGCGTGCTCCGACAGGCTCATGCCCTTGGTCTTGGCCAGGGCGCGCATGGAGCGGTTGAAGTGAGCCGAGCCCGTGAAGTAGAGCAGGGCACAGGCGAACTCCTGGTACGGCACCACAATGATGTCGAGCCGGCGGTGACGCTGCGCTGGCCCGGGCAGGCGGCACACGCCCAGGTACTTCTGCTGATCACCATTGTCCTCCTGACTCACCAGGTCATCTGTAAGGAAGCCTGGGGAGAGAGAACAGGCCAAGAGGAGCTGAACAGTAGGTGGACACCTTCATGCTGAATTGCCCACTGTCCAGAGAGCAGCAGAGATGTCTCGTAACATGCTGTGGGAGCCCAGGGACAACAGGCTGAGCTGCAGCAATATTCCCTCCTTAACACTACAGCTGAGCCAGGTCCAGGGGCAGTAATTTTAAGGAGTAACAAGATGTCCCATCCTTGGGAGAAGTGATCACCTATCCTTAAATGAATGCCATTCACCTCATTGCCTCTTTGCCTTTTAAGAGCAGCTTCCCCGCCCTCTTACCACTCCTGCGGAGGTTGTCAAGCAGCTTGCTGAACACCCCACGGTGAGACTGCCCATCAGGGTGAGTGACCAGCACATCCACATCTCCACAGGTGGCCTTCCCTCGACGGTAGGAGCCACAGGCAACACACACCAGGCCAGGCTTCAGGGCCAGGGCAGCTTGTCTGACCTTTGAGAAAGAGGGATGAGGAGTCAGAGACAGCCTCTTCACGTCCTTTCCATCAAGGCAGCAAAGGATCTCATGTCTGCCTTGAGACCTGTCCTGCACCTCCAGAGTCTCCATACACTTGGTAGATGTGGCACACTGCTCCACCAAGAAGGGTGGCCTGCTGTCAGGGGAGGAGTGAGCCAGAGTTGTGCAAATATCCTGCACAATGCCACACCATACAGTCACTGACCATCAGCTCTAGGGAGCACTGGGTTGGGACAAGCAGGAAAATGAAGGGGCAAAGTACAGAACAAGCTTTCAGAGTCTTCTGTTTCTGAGACAGCAAGAGATAAGAGGTTTCTTAGGTGCCCTATAAGCACAAGGCTCACAAGCTCTGCCCACAAAGGGGATCAGTTCAACAGGTGATGGTCACAGGCCTTGTTTCAAAAAGAAGGAAGTCTCTCCAGCAGGACCCAACACAGCAGAAATCTGTCAGTAGCCTTTGGAGTTCACTTCTGCACGGAGCTCTGCCTCTGCAGGAAAGTTTGGCTTCCTGGACCCAGAAAAAGCACATTTGTCCCAGAATTTTAGACCAAAGTGATGCCAACATGCTGCTGCCAGCAATCAAACACATAATCAGAACCTCCCCTATTACAGTATTCTCCAGGCTGGACCCTAGCTCCTGGTTTTGTGCAGACAGTGCTAATGCTGATGGCTTAATTCATTACATGTTTAAGAAAGGCTCCCAAGTCCTGACAGGCATAAAGTATTCTTGGTCTGATTGTGCCAATCACCCTGCTGGCAGCAAATAATGAGGGGCTCAGCAATTCCCAGTGATGGGGCCATCACAGAGGCTGGGGTTCAGCAAGGCAGTGTCTGTGCCCACAGCCCCTTGTCACTCTTGGGGATCATCCTTCATTAGCAAGAGATAAACCCATTAACCTTTGCCCCAAAGGTGCTCCAAGAAGCCACAAGCCTTTCTCATGCGAAGCAAGCCCTCCTCTGGTGTTTTTGCCCCCTTCTGGCTTTAAATGAAGATTTCTAGAAGACTCCCAGCCCCACCCGAGAGCCTAAAAGCTCCTCAGATCTCACAGTGACAGGCAGCACAGACAGTGACTAATCCCTCATTCTCTCTCCTGGGCCTGGATCAGAGGTGTGTGCGTGTGTATGGAGGGCAGCACAGTAATCCCATCAAGATAACAATAGACCCACTCCCAAGAGCCAGCTCCTCAGCCCAGCCTGCCTGGGAAAGGGACCACTCACCACCAAAATGGCTAATCCGGTACACAGGACTGACACCCCAGCAGGAGCCTGGCAGGAGGGTATTCTTCATGGCCAGGCCCTGTGGCCGAGTGACAGGGTCACACTGGCTGCTGCTTCCATGGTGATTGGAGAGCACAGGAGTAGCAATGACAGTGTGTGCCCCAAGCTCTCTGCTCACATTAGGGTACACTGGCTTAGCACCCCATAGTCATGGAGTGCCACAGCATCCTAGAGCACTCGTTTGCAACCTAGATTCCCTTTGTTTCTACCAAGGATATCCACCCTCTGTCCTCTAACTGACAACTAGATCACAAGATGCTCACAGCTTGAAGAAGCAGCACCAGGGACACCTCGGCTGAAAGCAGGCATTCCAAACATGATGGATGCAAGAAAGCAGAGCTGGGAACCTGCTTATCCCACCATGCCATATGCAACCTTCTTCAAAGAAGCGTGTACAACTGACTCCTGTGAAGTATCCTCCTCCTTGCCAGACTCTCAGACCGAACTTTCTGATGGGGCAAGGTAGGGGCCTTGTATGGCCATGCCTAAAAAGAGTCCCCCAAGCACTGACCCTACCCAGAGAAGCTGAAGAGCTCAGCTATAAAACAAGGGCCATTTTCACAGCATGTACCTTCCTGTCATGTACCCTGAGGGCCTGAGGCCAAGCTACTCACAGTCTGCTCTATTTCTGCAGCTTCCTCCCGAGGCATGCGCTCCAGGAAATCTGTGTAGTGCTTCAGCCCCACAGCCTGCTGGCTGGTCAGAGTGGCCTTGGTGCGAATGTCATCCAGCGTCCGGAAACCCTAGCGCAAACCAGGTGCTGATATTCAAACATCTACCAAGACTTTGCTCTTCACATACTTTCCACCAGGATTTGGGGAGATTGTAGTTAGCCTGTCTCAAGTTAAGGCCAAGTCACAGCTTCACATGTAGAGAACACTTTGGGGCCTGGTTCCTAAAAGAAGGGATTTAAGCAATCCCACTAGCCATGCATACCTCTTATCTCCACCCCTCCTCTGACAGAAGGCTATTTCTCTTAATGCATGGTGTCTCTACACCCTGAAGGAAAATATGTAAAGCAAGTAAAGGAACAATACCCACAACATCCCAATGAGGGAAAGCCGACAGCATGAACACAAACATGTTTTTAAAACAGTCACAAACCAAACACTACAGGAAACCAGGCCCCATTAGCTCAGGAGACGAACTGCTTTTAAAGAAGGAACCCATCCAGTGGGCTGGGCTGCTCCTGTAGGCACAATTATTTCAACCTCATTTTTATAACTTCCAGACAAGATGGATGGCTGTTCTGACCGCTGCAGGCCAACAGCCAGCGATTGCATCAGGAGCTTTCACGGACAAGATGCCCTGATTCAAGGCTGGCTCTTAGCAACATCATTGCCATGACCAGTGTGACATGAGCTCCAAGAAGTGATGCTAGAGAAGAGGCAGCGTGTCTCCCATTCCTCTTCTCCACATCTTTGCTCTTCACCCACCCCACCTCAGCTGGGTGCTGAGACATAATGGTATCCAACCTCACAGTTCCTCCCAAACACAGATTTAAATCCTACCTGTAGATACACGAAATTAAAAACTATTTGTGAAAGTAACTCTCCTATACTCGGCAGCAGTCTTGCAACCATAACCTGAGAGCCTCTTGTGTAAGGTATTGAACTTACCTGCTTGTACCACATCTGAGCTGTCTTGACTCCTGCTCCCCAGATGTTGGAAAATAACTCCAGCACAGGCACACTCTCACTGATGTGATCCAGCTTGCGCAGGTGCCCACTCTCCAAGATCTCCAGGATCTTCTCTGCCATCCGCTTCCCAATCCCAGGGATTTTACAGGCTTCCTAGAAAGAAACCAGGGCTGCTACTGGAAAAGCAAAGATCATAGAGAAGCTGGGGAGCTGCTACTGACTCAGAGCCTGGTTAGTCGTTTGATGGGTAAAGGGTGAGGGGCAGGACTAGTTCTGCCTGATCTCCTCTCTAGCCCAGGTTTACCTTGGCTAATCAATTCAAGTGGAAAAGGACAAGCCTGCAGAATGGGACTGAAACATGAACACACTGAACTGCTTGACTGCCACAGCCCCCAAGACTCATACCCAGCTCATTTTACACGTTATTGCTATTGGTGTCCAGCTGCTGCTGATGAAGAGGAAGGTGAAAATATCCCTGCATTGTGTCTAAGGAAGGCATTTATCTTGTGAGTGTTCAGATCTGGCACTAATAGGCTCAGATTCCAATTTTCTTCTCTTCTGCAAAAAGTGTCTGGTCAATAAATCTCAACTTGCACTTTCTATACAACTTCCATCGAAGGTCTATCTCCCTGCTGCACCCCCCTGGAGAAGTGTTTTACCTGGTAGGAGGTAACTGGTTTGTGGTAGCTCTTGAGTGCATTAATTGCTTTGGAGTAGCCCAGAGCTCTCCACTTGTCCCCCTGGACAGAGTAAGCCTTTGCCAGCACTTCCAGCTTCTCTGTGATGCATTGGTTGTGATTTTCCTTCTTAGTATTGGAAGACTGGGCACAAACCCATTTGCTGGGAGGCTGGGCCACTGTGCAAGAACTGTCACTGTTCTCCTCTGATGATTTCTCAGGGTAACGGCCAGAAATCAATGCTTCCAAGTCTCCCTGAGTGACACCAGCATCTTCTCCTTCACTGTCTTCATCATCAGAGAATGTCTTTAGGAAAAGAGCAGAAAGCAGCCATGTGAGATTAAGTGCATGCCTCCTACATCCCCTTGGCACAGGCTGTTTCTGAGATTAGGAAGCAGAGCACCAACCACCCTCCCTCCCAGGCATGCTATGCTCCAATTGCCACCTCTAGAAGTGGCTGGTTATATGCACACCACAGTTCCCCACACCTCAAACTACACATGCACATCTCACACTGCACAGGAGACTGTACTGCTACCTGTGATTCAAGCACACAGCCCCCTCCTATAGTCAAGTCCCTAACTGAGATAAGAGACTGAGTAAATGAGCAACTGCTGCCAGCAGCAAGATATGACAATGCCAAAATCCCTGGCTGGCAAGGATTCTGACTCCCTACTCCCACTGAGAAACCTTCAGCTCGTGTGGTGGCAGCATAGGCACATCTCTCACATTCAGACTCAGCAACTTCTACCCCATGATGCAGATGACAGGAGATAGGCACTGAACTTTGTTTTCAGTTTACAGACACAAAATCTTAACAGAGTAGTAAATTAAAACCCTCTCATTTTCCCCATGGCTATCTGCAAGAGAAAAGGCGGAGGAAGGAATGACACAAAGGACTCCACATTCCTCAGTGACAGAAGAAAGAACCAATGTATGCATTTGCTGATACCCTCAGCATTAGGATGCCTCTGTGTAGACTTAAGAAACAATGAGGCTCGGCTTCAGGTAATGAACAAAAGGGGATAGAAGTGGAAAGCCGCACAGAGGCTTTGTAGACTGCTTTGCTCACTGGGGTCCCCATCTCCCCTGATGTACAAACACAGCAGTCTATGAAGATCCAAGAGCTTCTGTGCTGTGGAAGTAACTCTGAGTGATGCAGGGTTGTTTGGGATCAGTCCAGCAATTACATGCAGCACACCATGTTCTGAGTTTCTGCAGTGTCAGCCTAAGTCAGAGCCACATCCTTACAACCTCTGGTTCTTCTGGCTGAGGAGGTAGGAGGTCTGGAGACACACAGATGGGATGTGTTTTGCAGTCTTGTTTTATAACTCCGAAAACTGTGTCAGATAGTTAAACAGTTTAATTTGTCTTAAAGTCAACTCTCTTAAGATGCTGCTCTCTCTAAGGACAGCAAAGCCTCAGAAAGCTCAGATAAGCCAGCAAGCCTCTTAAAAGTATATAAAAGAGCACATTATCCAATCACAATGCAGAGAACTCTGCAGCTGGAGCTGGAAGCAATTCCCATCCTCCTGGCCAGCAGTGTCACAGGTGGAACAGCCCTTAAAACCTCCCACTCTCGACACTTTGTCAGCAAACCTGATGGATTCTTCACAATCACAAGTGCAAAAACAACTAGTAGCAATAGGCTACTTGAGAGGGAGGCAGGCAGCCTGGGTTGACAGCTCTGGGTTCACTGAGAGTAACTGGCACTGCTTACAGAGGCTGCCTTGCAGAGAACTAATGCACCTGGATGCTGTGGTTGCTAGTCTGACTGGTAACAGGACTTCCTCACAGGAGCTGACATCCAAAGGCAGAACTCCCCCATCAGTCTCTGTTTAGTATGAAACACTGGCACACCCATCATCTCCTACAGAAAAAACATCCACCCAAGCTAGAAAAGACTCTTGAGTTTAAAAGATACTTCTAAACAAAGTTTTAGCTTTATTGTTGTAGGTGGGTCTCAAGTGGGTGGTATTGTCTTTAAAGCATATCCCTCTCTTCCCCAAGTCACACAAACCTGAACTTGGGACAAGAGATTTTACTGAAATGTCTACAAATGTGGCTTCTGAACCCTCAGTGAGCTGCCAAGTAGAGAGTAATTGCAGAGTTCGGGCAAAAAAATTTTGAAGTGTGTTGCAAAACAGATATCAGCAATATAAGGCAGTTGCTGGGGATGTTAGAGGTAACTTTGCTACACATAGATTTGAAGATTGACACCAATGCCCAAGAAGAATTCAGCAAATCTGAGCAAAAATACAGAGAAAGGAAGGAAAGCTAAGAGCAGGCCAGAGAAGCTGACTCACAGCAGAAGCCACTAATAACCCAACAGAGATATTTTAAGAACACCTCCATGATCCTTCTGGTAGCAACTTGATCCACTGTATAAACATGGGTCTGAACAGGATGTTTGCCAAGGAGTGGAGAACTGGTCCACATAGCTCAGGCAGGAACATGGGATGAAATACCAGAGACAGCTTCCTGAAAAGGAGATATTCTCAGACAGGGAATATTCCTCAAAAGGACCTAAGTGAATTTCACCACAGTGAGCCTTGGCCTGATCAGAGCACCAGGACTGCTTCAACTGGAAACGTTCTGATGGGAGTAGCAATTTGGGGGTATTGTTTCTATTCTTAACACCTAAAAAGGACAAAGAGAAGCAATAACCACGTCCACAGCCTGAGTCTGGCTCACTGAAACATCCAAGCACCTTCCCTTCCCTGAGAAAATATCACATTGTATCCCTGCAGGGATGCTCTTAGCCAGGAAAAGCAGCATGCAGGATCTGTTCACAAGGAGATGGATCTGTGCAGGAAAGCCTCACCTCAGCCAGTCGCTGCTGTCCAAAGGTGCCCAAGTCTCGCTGTGAGGAATCCTCCCTCTGTGATGCAGCATTCGGTTTCACTGCTCCCTCCTCTGCTGGGGGCTGGATTTTTTCTCTGTCCAGGATCTGTTGCTGCTCTTTCTGGAACTCTTCCTCCTCCAGGTACCTGCCATGGATCAGATGACTCAGTATAGGAGGACTTCTCAGCCTCCAGAAGTTTGACCAAGAAATCCTTCTGAACAACCCATATGAATTGTACTCAATAGATCACAGATTAATCACTCTGGGTTTAGCTCAACTCCCCAGTGAACATGTACCTTGCTGACTGAAACTTCCACTCCTACCTACCTCACACTTAGACTCTCTCTCCAAAACTTTGCCAAAACATTTTGATCCCAACCTGTGCCTGCTGCTCCACTCTTAATTTCCTCTTGTGCCTAGTTGCCAACTCTCTCTCTACCTTTCATCTGCAATAAGCAAGAAACAGAATTTAATCCTCAGTATTTTTAAGAGACATCTTGTTATCACTGATGGATCAGGAAGAGGTGCCCTTAGCATCTGCAGCAAGTGGCAGGACTTCCGGTAGTACTTCTGGACCCTATTACATGTTTTGCTAGCACACAGAACTTTGAGACATGCTCACAGGAGCTGCAAGGAGTTGCAGTCCAAGATTTTGAGCAGAGGTCAAATTTTAGTGCTGTTCAGTTTAGGATAGAGGAAATGCAGGGAGGAATGGCAGTGTGGCATTTGCATACCTGTGAGGGATTGAGACACCATAGCCAGCAGTACTTAGCAGTTTCTGGTCTCTAAGGCAAGCACTAAGCCAGGATGCCTTCACCAGCTGCAGCCCCGGGCGTAGCTTGGTCAATCTGAGGAGCCGGAAGGCGCGGTCACAGTCCATGTCCTCAGCCACAATGACGTGTGTCACCTCCGAGGAGAGCTGGCTGTGGACAGCTCCCCCGTTCAGCACAATCTGCCTGTGGAAGATCTCAGCCCTGGCCTGGCCAATGCCAGCTTGCAACACGTAGGCGATGACAGGTTTCAACCACTCTGCTGAGGAAAGCACAGGAGCAGGGACACAGTGACAAGAGAAAGTGCCCCAGCCCAGCAGGGCCACATCTCTCACATGGGAATTGATGGCACCAGCACTGGCAGGCACTCTCTGGGGGGCTCCAGCTGGACACACCAAACCAAGCTGGCCATGACCTCTACAGAAAACACTGAGGGTCAGAAAAAGCCTTTGGGGAACAGTACTTGCAGCTAACATGCTAGGTGTAAGTATTATATCCTGCATCACAGGGACACAGGACTTACCCTCAGGTATCTCTGTTCCTTCCTCTTTGGGGATCTTTGGAGGGATGCTTTTCCCCGAGTCATCCCTCACCTTCTTCCTCTTGGGAAAGGCTTTGACAATCCCTTGTGGCTCCATAGGCCTAGTGGAAAGGTTAGCAGAAATTGTTACATATAGATAAGAAAGAGCAAGGTTGCTTAGATCTTACCTAATCCCAACTCAAGATTCACTCATGCTGCTCACTGTCTTTGTTGTTCTAAAGCTTTTTGTTGTTGCCTTCCAAAAATGCTCAGCCTGAGGGAGGCAACCAGAATCAAGAATTGCAGCCCATATGGTCAGAAAAACCAAAATCATAATGTCATTTAAGCCAACCCTGCCTGAATATCTTAGAAACTTCTACAGCTGTGTTCTTACAATGAAAAGCATTCTAAACTTTAATGTTTTAGAGCTCCTATCTACTCAGCCTAAATAGGCAACTTTATTTCTCAGGTATTTCTTAAGCATAGTCCCAAGAGGGAAACACTTCTCCTGCCAGGGCTGAAATGAGATAAAACACTGATGGACACCAAATGTTTCACACAGTCACAAGAGGAAAACTCCCAACTTGGTTTCATCTGAAAACAGCGAATTACTAAAGATTATTTAGCTAAATTCAATCTGGGTATAACCATAGCTTTACCATGACAAGCCTTGCAAATGCAAATTTAGGAGCTTCAATTACCAGGATACAAGGCAGCTCAGTTTTCTGTAGTCCAAACAAGCCCTGAATCAATGTACATCCCAACAGCCCCGTCCATGTGGCTGCAGTGCTGAGTAAACACCAACCTGGCTTCCTCTCTGTGCAGCACTCGCTGCTGCTCTTGGAGCTCTCCCATACAGCACAGCACATCCCAGGAAACCTGGAAAAGCTGAAAATGGTCCCATCTGGCCCTGGCTTCCTGCTATGGTCAACTCATCTGAGCACTAAACATAATCCTCTGAAGACCAACCCAGAGCTCAACTGAAGCCCTTGCTTCTGCGAGGAAGAGTTCAGCTCTATAGAAGCAGAAACCCTGCTACACTTCTAAAACTCACCTTCGCTGAAACGTTTCTGAAAACAGTAATCCTTTCGCTTAAAGCCCACACCAAAAGCCCGCCAAGGTTCTGGGTGCCCAAGTGCGTTCCAGGACTCGGAAGTGTGTTTCTGCAGGCTGTATTTTAACTCCTATAAACCACAACACACGCGCCGGGCACCAAACCTGCCTTAGCAGCCTCCTCAGGCCGTGAAGGTTTCAAGGCCACCAACCCGGAGCCGGCAGCATACACAACCTCGAGGGCAACAAGACCCCCAGACCTCGCGGCTGTGCCCAGGGCAGCCAAAGGAAGGCGGGAGCCGAGGGGGGCGCAGCCGGAGAGGGGAAGGCCCCGTAGGAGAGCGGGGCCGGGGCCGGGTCCGCGCGCGCTCGGCCGAGCCGGAAGCGCTTTCGGCAGAAGAGCGGAAGTTTCCGCGTTGCCGCGCGACGGCGCGGCCGCCATGGCGGTGCCGAGCTGGCTGGAGCGGCTGCGGGCGGCGGGCAAGACGGCGCTGGTGCAGGACGGTAACCGCGAGGCGAGGGTCGGGACAGCTCCGCCTGCTAGTGCCGTGGAGTGTGGGTGGTCCTGCAGCGAGCGGGCGCGGAGGGGAGCGTTCCTGGGTACAGCCCTGCACCCGGGCAAGGCCCCAGGGGAGGACACAAGGCCATCAACGCGGGCAGTGGGATGGGGTCTCCGACAATGGGAAAGGGCCCCAGACAGAGGGACAGAGCACTACACCCAGGGGTGGATTTATCCCGTTTCCTCTCACCACCTGCCTTGCCTCTAGGGAAGCGGAAGATCCACTACTTGTTCGAGGATGGGAAGGAGATGGCCGAAGAGTACGACATTAAGACTGGCCAGTTAATAAGTAAGTGGTGCTCTCAGCTGGCCCCCAGCAGACTGGGTCGGGGCAGAACTGCGGGGCAGTTCTCAGGGCTGAGGTGTTGAGAGGAGCCACCTGGTCAGAACAGCCATGTCTGCAGCAGAATTTTGTAGGGACAGAAGTAGAGTTGCAGCCAGGGTTCTCTGATTTTCAGAGCATAGCAGACCTTGCTTTAGCCCAGGATTTCCCCCAAACATCCCATCTGTTGCAACAGACTTGGATGGACTAGATGGAATTGCCATCGTAGTTGACAGGCACCAAGTCTGTACCACATGAAGGGCTGAAATATGCTTTTTGGTGGTTTCTGCTACCACAAACAAGGTGGCATTTATGGCTTTTATGTCCAAAACCACATCAGCTGCAGCACAGCAGCTATCACAACCCCACCATGGCTTCAGCACCAAGTTACAAAAAAGAGAGGCATTCAGCAGAGAATTTCTCACCTAGGAATAGGCCAACTACCAGATCAACTCACACCAAAGTCAAAAGTACTGGAATTAAGATACTTACATTCATATAATCTCAGTGTGCTGGGCAGCTTTGGCAGTCAGTTGCTGAAGTTCTTACAGAGCAGAAGAATAAAAACCTTTCTTCTCTCTTGCCCAGGTAGAAAGTGGCGAGAGAAGAACACCCTTGGGGGCACCGGCAAGTGGCAGGTGGAGGTGGGAGAGCCGACCTCGCCGCTCTTGGGAGCACTGGAGTCAGATCTTATAACAGAGAGCAGCTCAAATGTATGTAAGGGTCTGCAGGTACCACTGCACCTACAACTACCTTGTCTTGTGCTTACAGCAGTAGTTGGTAGAGTACAGATCACCAAGAGACAGCCTTAATGCACCCAGCTACAAATCACCCCAACACGGTAGGGCTGAGTAAAAGGAAGGCACAGCTTAGGTTCTTTAGAAGTGTAAGAGATTTGTAGTTTCCTTAAGTAAAGAAACTGTACTGGTGTGTTGGCCAGCTACTATCCTGTCTTGAAAGAGCAGGGTGACAGGAAGGCTAGTGCCAGGACAAGTCAGGGGCTAGAAAACAGAGGTGATAGCAATGAAAGGCACAGGCTTAGCAGGCTGCTCCCTAACAGCTTGTTTCATCTTCACACCCCTCAGCTGAGGGCATCGCTGTTTTAGTCTCATCATTTTTCCTACAGACCTGAAACACAAGCACAGCTCTGCACTGGAAACTGGGGCAGAGCTAGGATTAAATCTGGCAGGTTCCTAGAGCAGGCAGAGCTCAGTATTTGGTTGCCTGTGAGGAAGAGGCCCCTGCTTCCTTACTGAACACTTTCAGTACTGCAAGCAATGCCCTGGGCAAAGGCAGAGCAGCCCTAGCTTTAGGAAAGTGGTGCTCAGGCAGCTTCTTGAGTTAGTCCCTAATGCGCCAGTGTGAAAGAACAGCTATTCCCACAAGGTAGTGCAGGAAGGAGACAGGGAGGAGAGGACACAGCTGGAGGAGCCTTGCTAAAGGTACTTGTTTGCTGTAGCCTATCTTCATGAGGAAGGATACCCTGAGCAGCTTCCAGTGGCGGATCCGTAACCTTCCCTACCCCAAGGAGGTCTACAGTGTCTCCGTGGAGGAGGAGCAGCGCTGCTGTGTCATCCGGACCACCAACAAGAAGTCAGTAAGGACAGCACTGCCAGTGCTGACAGTGCCTTGGGGTGGGCTGGCACAGAGGGCAGGCTAGTGTTTGCACAGGGGGCTGTCCCCTCTTCTGTCCCTAGTGTGCAAGGCTGAGGGGTCTTGCCTTACAGCACATCTCCTTCTGCCTGATTTCCACCCCCAGCTGCCTCAGACACATTTACAAGTAGAGCCCCTCAAGCTCTGCACTGGCCATTGCAAACTCATCTTGGCTCCAGTAGGGTGGTGCTTGTGCTATTCTTGCCCTGTCAGATGTCACATTCTTAGAAACATAAAGTAAGAGCCTTGCAGACCTCTTGAAGCTAGAACACTTCATTTTCTCCCTCTGATTTAGTCACTGGATCTCAGAATGCTGCAGGATTCAACATGGACAGCAAAGTTGTGGGCAACTAGACAGGTCTCCCTGCTAAACATGTCCTATAGTCACAATGCTAGTGAGATGATCTGAAGGTAACAAGCAAAAAAGACTGAATCTGGGAAGGAAGCACCACAGTATTCTGCCTAGAGAGATTTGAGATTGGAGGAAGAAAATGGGAAAATTCTTTTAAAGCTGTATCTTGTAGTGTGTCAACACATGGCATCTCACATGGAATGAAACACACAGTGTCCCAAAGCATCTATAGCCTCAGATAAGCCAAGATGAGCTATAGTATTGGGAAGTGACACGGAACAAGCCTTGGGAGAACAAGGGAAGGTGATGGAAGTGGCTGTAGGTGGTGCTATCGGCACAGAACTGCGGCCCCTCGGCTGCCGAGGGCTTCGCGATGCAGCACCAGTGAATCTCCCAGCAAAGGGCTGCTGGAGTTCTGCACATCAGCATACCTGGGAGCTCAAAGCCAGAAGGCTGGGAAGAGGGAAGTTAACCCATAGAAACAGCAAGCAATTACAGCTCTAATACAGAAAGGTGTAGGCCTAAATGCATACAGAGGGATTCACAGAAAAGTGGTGCTTCAGTAGGGAGATCTATGTAGCAAAAGATGAATGAGGTTCCCATCAGCCACACATGGATATGCATAGAGCTAGGACAGGAATGGAATACTTGATCCTAAATCCAACCACATACTGTCATGGATGGTCTTATCTACTTCCAGTCCTACTGATAGTGGTGTCTGTGTGGGAAATTCCTTGCCTGTGTATGTGGGAACTTCCTGCATAGGTGCCATAAAGCTTATAATGTAGCACTGAGATCTTACCTACACCCTACCTGACTTCGGGCTTTTTTGTACTGCTCTCAGGAGGGTCTTCCATGAGCAGCTGACACTTGTTCTCTCACAGACTAGTGTTAAGATGACCCAGTACAACTCATGGCCTATGTCTGACAGTTAAGGACTTTAAGAATTAAAGCTGAAAGCCACCTCACCGAGGACAAGAATGACGTTGCTGTCAGTACAGAGCAGGGACAGACACCAGCACTAGCACAATTAGTACAGGCTCCAGGATATCTTAGATCATTTCTCCTGGGTCTCAGCCAGGGAAAGGCACTACTCAGCAACTAATTCCAAGATAGCAACAGCATGGAATCCACGGAGAGAGTGCACATCACTACGGGAGAGAAAGGAAACCTCTCCAACCCTTGGAAGTCAGCCACGCTGCTTGAGCAACAGAGCTGTGCTGACCGCCAGCCAGAGGGACAAGTAACAGGAGGGGCTGCCAAGTCACTACTGAGTAGCTCAGCTCTAAATTCTCAGCATACCAGTAGCAGTTTTCCCTATGGGCTGACAAAAAGTGGATTTCCAGTAGGAAAATAAGAGAGATGATTTCACATACTTACTGTGGATCTCAGGCCAGGACTCAGGCTCAGAGTGTAATACTGCCCTTGGCCATGGGGTGAGAGGAGAGGGCAGAGAATCAGCCTGCATCGGGATAACCGCCCATCAGCCACCTCCCCAGCCCAGACAGGAGCTCTTCACTTCCACCAGTCACTCTGTTCCCTCTGGCCACGGCAAGGGCTGCTCAAGTGGGATTTGCTTAAAACCTCTTGCTGTAAAATAAATCCATTAAACTGAACTCTAAAAACAAACCTAGAAAGCCACCTCCCCAAACACCAAACCTGATTCAATTATTGTAGTGAGAGGCAGTGGTAATGTTAGGAGGAGGAGGGGTTGGCAAGGCAGATCTGGTTTCCTTTGATCTTGTCACAGATTTTAGTTTGAGGCCAGCCAAAGCCATTCTTCTCCTCTTCTCCTTAGTCCTGGGGCAGCAGAATGCTGCTGTTTCATTGATGACTCCCAAGGCCCTTTGAAACAGTGGTTTTTTTTCTGTGTACTGCTTTTTTTTTTGTCTAATCGGTAAGAAGTTAACACTTCCTTAACATGTCTTTGTGTTCATCTAATCTCTGCTGTTTAACCTTTGACATCTCCCTTATTATCCATGTCTGCCACCTTTTCCAAATACCGACAGCAGTGACAACACTGAACGGTTTGAGCCCTGCGGTAACAAGCCGTGTACATTCCTCCCACTGCACCGGGAAAGCCATTTGCCCTTTGTAGCTGTTTTCACCGAGACTTGGAAAATAAACCGCAGTTTGGGCAGAGGTAGCTAGAGAGGCCAAGCCTGACACACAGCCAGCTGAATTGAAACTGCTCCTCATGGTAGCAGTCACTGCCTATTCCCACTCTGCTCCAGGCACCTCAGTACCAGCTACAGGTGAATTCCTTGGAGAGGATTGCCCACAAGAGTGCTGGAAGAGAGTAAGAATCCAGCCATGCCTCTGGGTGGGCATAGGAGCACGAGCCAGTGTATTTGGTGCAGCCTCAGAGAGAAGCAGTAGATGCAGGGCAAGCCATGCTAAGCACAGATCATCTCAGGCAAACACAGACACAGGTCTAAAAGGTTCTGGCACCAAAGTCTTAGTAAATCTCTTAGCTGGCAAAAACCTCTCTGTTCTCTGTTTGGATGTGAGAGGTTATTGGAAGATGGGGATAGAAACCAGGGAAGAAACAATTAGGAGAGCTGTAAGTGCCCAGGATCACCACAGCCACCATGCAGGCTGCATGGAGATGCTGCAGAGCAGAGGCTCAGGTGATTGTGGGCAGTTACACCTGGAGATCTGTACCCAGGAGTTTTGCACGAGCACCACCGTGCCACCAAAGCAAAAAGTTAAAAACAAGGGTTTAGGAAGGATAACACCACAAAATGGTGCATCACAGAAGAAAGTAAAGTCATATGGCACGAGAGCTTTGACTGCTATTTTGACAAACGCTAAAGGAAGCTGCTACTTAGAGGGACTGAAAGGCCATGAGCAGGGAAAAAGACAGGGAGCACCTTGGTAGGGCTGAGTAATCTATCTTTAACCATAGCTGGCACTACACATACAGGCAAGCTGGAGGAACTAAGCCTGCCATCACACACCAAAGCTCTTCAGGACTTTGCCAGCTCTGGTTTCCAGTTTGGAGGTCTGTTTCTAGCTCCTGCTAACCTGGAGGCACCGGCAGGCACACAACATGGCACAAGGACCTCCTGCCAACCCTGAGAGGTCTGTTGTCCTCATCTACACTTTGTACACCAGCAAGCAGTCTGTGTCGCAGCACTCCTAGTGGCAGAATAGAATCCCCACCTTCCTTATTTCTGTCTCCTCTCTCATTTGTAGGTACTATAAAAAGTTCACTATTCCTGATCTGGACCGATACCACCTCCCCTTGGATGCAGCTGCCCTGAGCTTCACCCATGCCAACAACACCCTGATCATCACGGTGAGGTTTTAACCACTCAGAAAAGCACTCTGCCCTTCTCTTTATGCCCACGAAGAAGCTGAAGTTCTTATACGTGGGGAAATGAGGCAGAGCTGAGGGTCACCCATGCAGTCCCTTCTCTGTCACAGTCAGGTAGTCAGGTGGGAGTTTCAGATTACACTGGGCGTGCTGACACTCGCCAAGAGATCCCAGGTGGCAGGAGGGGCCCTGCTTGTTTCTCAAGGTGACATGCAGGTGGAAGAGTGTCTGTCGTGCCCTATTTTCCATGTATTCCCTCCCTCAGGCCTGAGCAAGCCTCCATTCTCAGTGACACTAGGTTTCTCTTGTCTCAGAGCATAAGAGTCCAAGGACCTACTACACATCAAGGCCTCAGAGTCTTAAAAAAGATTAATAAAAAATAATCACCTGCTGCTTTGTGTCAGAGAGGTAACACTTCCATAAACATGGTGGAAGCAAAAGACTAGCAACATGGACACACACTTCTTGTTGCAAGGAGCAGACAGATGCTTTTGAGCAACAAATGTTTGCCTTATTCAGTGCAGAAGTCAGCTTCACAGAGGGCATACCCTCTGTGAGAAACCTGGCAGCAGAGCTGGGCAGAGGAAATGGGCCAAGAGGAACACCTTGAGTCCTCCTGAGCTTCTGTTTGCTACTGGCCAAACCTTGCAAAAAGCATCTGCATTCACCACCAAGCTGCAGCTGGGTGAGAGACCTCTGAGGGAAAGACAGAGGAACTGCAACTCTTACTTCTCTCTGCATTAAAAAAAAAAAAGGTTTATTTTATGTATATGTATATATAAAACACTTGTGAGCATACGGTCAGTGAGCACAGCAAGTATCTGCTTGCCAGGATATTCCAGAGACATTGGTGGGGGCCAGGATTCCACACCTAACTGGAAAGTTTTACTTGCACTGTAAAAGACACTCCAAAACTTTGCAAATGTCTTCAGCTTGACAGCATCACCTCTCTAAATGGGCTTCAGAGGCAGCTGGTAATGGCAAGGCCTCCCTTGGCAGGAGGGCCCTTGCTGGGCCAGTAGCAACAGGCCCCAGTTGGTCTGCTTGGAGCTGAGGATGAACAGGAGTTCAGGAGTGCTAAGGGCATTTCTCTCTGTCCTACAGTACCGGAAGCCAAAGGAGATCCTGGCTGCAGAAGAGCAGTTGCAGAAAGAGCTGAAGAAGATAAAGGCAGCTAACAGTGGGGATGGAGACTGTAAGACCCAGTAGGCAGTGGCTGCTAAGAGGTTGAGGTGAGGGGCAACTCTCTGGCACAGCTTCATGGTATTTATTTTGCCTTATCTAATAAAAATAAGTTCTGTTGTCAATAGAGCCATGTGGAGGAATCTCTGTAAGCCCAGGAAGACAGCAGGGCAGTTGACCGGTCTGCTGCTTGGCCTGCTGATTTAGGCAGACATTTCATAAAACCATAGAATGGTTTGTGTTGAAAAAGACCTTAAAGATCATCTAGTTCTAACCTCCCTGTCATGGGCAGGGACACCTTCCACTAGACCAGACTGTTCAAAGCACCATCCAACCTGGCCTGGAACATTTCCAAGGATAGAATGATCCTTCTATAAACTGAGGGAAGCTGTAGTAGCAAAGGAAGCACACCATCTCCACAACCAGCAGCCCTGTCCCCATCCAGCATGACAGCTTGGGAATTCCCCATCTGCCACCGCTGCTGAAGGCAGTAATGTTTGGAAAACAAGAACTCCCTCCTCACACCCGCTACTTGCCTGGGATGTGCTTGGAAGCAGCTCCCTCCTGTGCAGTTACATAGCTCCTCCATGCAGTCAGAAGGATGCTCTGGTGACTTTGGTATCTCTGCAAACAGCATCAGTGTTTAGACCTGACTGGGCACAGCCTATGAAACAGGGTAAAGAGGAAGACATGCAGCTGCTTCCTTAGTGCCAGTCATCCACAACATGACAGAGCTGTGCAGAGCACAGGAACCAACATGCAGCTGCCTTCATTTGCATGGCATGGAGGGGAAACGGTGGCTGGGCCACTGGCCAGCATAGAAGCAGCAGCTGCCCACCCTTCTATGAGGGGACAAACATGGCCCCCTTGAAAACCTCACTGCACAGGGACAACCCCAACAGTGCTGCTTTACCAACTTCTCTCCAACAGCCATCACCTTGCTTAGATTTCTGAATGTTGTTCCATCCCAGTTCATACTTGAAGCAAACCCTGCCTTCAAATGAGCTCTCATGGGCTCCTAGCATAGCTGCCCCGATGAGGCTGCTTTCAAACAATGACAATTCTTTAGAGTCTAGGGCTCCAGCAAACATTTCTTCTAATTCTGGTGCATCACAAGGGAAATGTCAGTGGAAATGAACATACCAAGTTCTAACAGCACCATGCTGAGTGGCTCACCCTAGAAGTGCTCTCAGTATGTGATAAAAACCTCTCCTTTACCTATCCAGATACCCAAACTCAACCAATTGGGTTCCCACACTTCCTTCCCCAAGGAGGGCCAGACCCTAGATACCACTGTATTCTCTCACAGCACATTATCCACATCCAATCAGACAGTATAGAGCACACTGAAAGCTATGGTTTTTCAGAGACCCACATCAGGTTCAGAAGGATGACACAAAAAGGAGCAGAGCCCACTTGGATGTGCCTACAGGATCCCAGGAAATCACATCCATGTATTCATACTAGTCTGGTTTGCTGCTTCATTATGCAAAGAGTCACAGATCATACTTCATGAATTCTAGTTGTAAGAAGTGACAGGAGATCTAAGCTCCCAGGAACCACCTTCAATGCAGCAGTGTCACAGGGTCTAGCAAGGGAGAAAGATCTATTAGACACAGAGACGGCATGTGAAAATAGGTTCACCCTCTCCCACCCACCCAGGCCCCTGAAATCAATAGGTACCATCACAGCCCCTTCAGAACTTGAGACAAAACAGACAATCTCTTGTTTTCTTTTAGTTTTATTTAGCAAAACACGACCATTTCAGCCCTGCCAAGTGCATAGCCTGACCTGATGGCCAGCTTGGGGAGGCACACTGAAAGCAGGGCTGGCTCTGCCTTTTAGCTCAAATGTTTCTCTTGGCTGTGAAGGACAACACAAGCAGCTGTCAGAACAGCAAGTTAAGGAGAAGGGTGGGCCTCTCTCCAGGCACCTTTCCACCAAATCAGTCCACCCTACACACAGCCTAGTCTTGCTTCACAGGCTTAGAACTTGGCTGATCTCAAACTGACCAGCACACAGCTGTTGGGGCATCCTGGCTCAACTTGCCCCTCAAATGATGTATCCACAGGGAAAAAATAAAAGGAAGGAAAAAGAAAAGGAAAAAAAGGAACACAGTTAATGAAACAGTTCCTGACTTGCACAAAATAAAAAGGGTAAAGGACAATTGGCCTATTATTTTTACTAACAGGCAGGTAAGGTTGAGAAAGTTTGGCCCTTTGTGCACTATTCATTGTAGCTTTCTGGCAGGCACAAAAAAATCCTTTCAGAAGCCTTGTGGGCCTTTCTCACCTCTCCTGCCCTGCAATTCCCTGAGCCAAGTGTCAGCTCTGCTGAGCTGGGGTCACCAGAAGCAGCTGTGGTGCCCTTCACGAGGCCGTGAAGTCCAGGACGTGCAGGGCTGATGCCAGGGCAGCATACAGGTGGGTGGTACTGAAACGGAGGCAGTACACTGGGCTGCTGGTGGGTGAAGACAGGTGAAAGCTCTGCAAGAAACAGGAGAGTCAACCTTTCAGAGACAAGGTCAGCTCAAAGACGCTGGCTGGTATTACAAAGGCAGATCCAAAGGCTGAGATGTCTGAGCAAAGCAGGTTTTCCCTGCATATAGGTTAGGTTTGCCATGGTGGACTAGCACCAAAGGCAGCCAAGCAGTCCGTCTCTTTTCCCCATAAGGCATGCACACTGGGCTACCACAGAACAGCTGAGAAGCTCTGCTGCTGCCCAGTCTCCCACCAGTGCTCACCTGTAGGCACCGAGTCTGCCGCTTGTCCCAGAGGCGCACCACACCATAGTAGGAAGAGCCACTGGCAATCATATGGTTCTTATCACTCCTTATGCAGTACAGGGCACTGTCATGGGGCTCTTCCCACTCCTGGACACACTTCCTGCAAGGGCAACACAAACCAGAGTGGGGATGAGCCTCCACTTTGCCTGAAGGAGGTAATGCAGTGAGAGCTGAGTTCCCAGATGCTGCACAAGGACAGTCCAGAAGCCCTGCATGGGCCCCAGATGCCAGCAGGGCAGGCTCACCTGGTGCTGGTCCGTATATCCCAGTAGCGGATGTAGGTGTCATACCCACAAGAAAGGAGAAGGGAGGGCGTTTCGTAGAACACATCCAGGACTCCAGCTCCATGGTGGAAGTCGGTCCCTAAACAGGTCAACAGCTGACCACTGCAATGAAACATATTAGGGGAAGAGTCATTCAGAGCAAAAAGCCCTTCCAGTTCAGCTGGCCAGAGCAGAGATGGTGTCACAGAAGTCTTCCAGATCTCATTTCTGTGATATAACAGAATACAAAAGTCCGCACAGTTTTCCTCTTCCACCCCCAGTTTCCACTACTGGTTGGGCCACTAACCATGAAGGGTTAGTGACCAGCAGGAGTCCCAGCTGAAAGAAGAGCCAAGGTACAGGCACAGCTGACCTCCAGCAGAATGAGATCCTTTTCCCTGGGAGAAGTGATCAGTATTCTGAATTATATGGCTCCACTTCCATAGGAGACAACTCCCAGTTCAATCAGACTCCAAATAATCTGCAAGAGCCATTTACCTGTTCAATCCCATCCCATACTCTGTTGTTCAAAATACTGTTCACTGGGGTATTTCCCTAGATCTTTGACACACAGCACAGATCCACAGGCAAATCAGACTCTCCCAACATAGTCTGCCATAATGCTCTCTTCAACCCCTTCCAGTTACACCACATTCTACAAACACCATATCTGGGACTGAATGTGGCAGGTCAAAAGCAACCATCCCAATGATGCTCTGGAGATGACCTTCTAAAGGCTAGATTTTTCACCTTTTTTTTGACCCTTCTTTTTAATTCCTTGCTTGCAATGAAAGAGCAAAAGCAAAATCTCCATGAAGCTCTATGCTGGGTGCTTTGTGGTGGTATCACTCTGCTGCTTGTTCATGTGCAGAACCAGCAGCACACCATGTGGTGGTGCCTGGTGAGGTCCTGCCCTGCCAGACTTCAAGAAGAAGCTTCAGTCCATTTCCCTGGGTCATACAGAACTGCATCAGGTGCATGGCACAGCCTGTCCCATGTATCATTCCACCTGCTGCAGCAGCCAGTGATATTCAGTCATTACAGACTCTTGGGAACGGAATGGACAAACTGCCCAGCTGCTTGAAATGGCCACCTATTGCAAACTCTCTTTTTTCCCCTTCTTCTTCTCCTCACACACTTCACATCAAAAATGCTGGACACAATAAAACTTGAAGCACCTGCTTTTCAAACTCTGCTACATGGCCACCCCTCTCCAACAGCCTCCTGGTTCTCAGGACAATGAAGCAGTCCTGAAAGCCAACAGCATGGATCCCGCAGTGGGGTCACTCTCAGCATCTCCCTCCATTATTTTGTTACATTCTGCTCCTTGATCCAGCACCACACAGTTCTGAGGCACATCGCCAAATGCCTTAATTCTGTCTGTAATCTGGGCTAAAGCCCTCGTCGGGGGATAAAGACCACACAAAAGGAGAAATAGAGTCCTGGGAGATGTTAAAACAAGTAAACACCTTTGTGTCAGGAGAGAGAAATCGCTGATAAAGCAGATTAGCGCCTCGAGCCCTGGTGTCCCCAGATCAGAAGGCGAGCCCTGGCCGATCTTTGCAGCCAGCACGCTTCTATGATCACAGAGCTGGCGGCATGCTGGGGCCAGCCTGTTTCCCCACAGTCACTCTCCAAAGAGCAGATTATGTAGAATAACAATTTCTTTGTGGCTGTGTAATTCCCTCCGTGACCGTGGCTGTGGGCAGCTACATTGGACCTTGATGCCAGGGCCCTAGCAACCATTTAGAGAGGCCAACCAGCCCTAGCAATGGCCCCCCCATGCAAACCTCTCGGACAAGCTTTAACATCAAGTGCATGAATTAATCCCCCCCAACACGAGTCCAGGGGTGCTGGCTTATTGGACTTTGTGTTTCTCCAGGCAAGGGATCGAGGGGATTCCAGGCTTCAGCCCTTTGCAACCTTCTCACAATACATTAACCCTTGGAAGGTTACTTGTAAACCAACCCAGCAGCAATTCTGCACCTGTCTGTGGGTTGAGAGGTTGAAGCACTCCTGGTTTGAGCACTGTGAGCAAGAGCAATGGGGTTTAGTTGGCACAGATGGAGGTCCACCATGGAGTGAGACATGGATGGACATGAATGCTCTGGCGTTCCCCTGCCCTTCCAAGCACACAGATCCCCTCCATATGCCATCCTGCAAAGTCAGCCGGACAAATGGACACGTACACAGCCCTTACTAAGGCTTCTGCAAAATCTTCTTCATCCTACAGGATGTATGTGTGGTCCAGAATTATACAACAGAGGTATGAGGAGGAGTCAGCTGCTCTCCCAGACAAGAATCCTTGGACTACCTGTGAGATGCATAAGGGGCCAGACTGCCCAACTGACAGTCTTCTGCCAGTTGCTCAGGCAGGAGCAAGGAGTTACTCCCAAGAGGTGAGCTACCCCAGCAAGCCCTAGGCAGCACCAGCAGCTTGGACCCTGAGCACCACCCAGGTGCTTCACTCCCAGTGTTTCTCCATCCTTTCACACCTCACTGCAATGTTACCCAAGCACTTCAACAGAGTCACACCAGTTTTCCTCCCTCCACTCATCTTTACATCCCAGGCAACAAAAATGAAAGAAAAGGCAACGAAAAAAGGGAGGAGAAAAGGACTGGCTTTTCTCTGTAGGCATAAAATAAGCACAGATACTTGCAAGTTACTGCAGCAAAGTAAACCTTGCTTTGCTGGTTTGTTAATCAGTTTGGTTCTCCTGGCCCAAGAACAGGTCAGCCAAAGCATCTCTCAGGTGGGAGCTGCAGTCTCTGGAAACAGGAGCAGCTCTTTGGCAATTTACAGAGGCAATGTGGTAGTTGCTACAATGAAGCATTTAACCATCTGGCACCAGGGGAAAATTTACTGTGCTCCACACTGGGCACACAAACAAAACAACCATGTGTTCTGGCATGGGCACACTTAAGGTGAAAAAGATGCAGAACATGATGTATCTCCCCTTTATTCAACAGATTAAGGTGTCTCTAGACAGCTATCACCATGCCAGACTAGCTCTATGTGCCTGCAGCATACACAGCCATGCTGAGCCCATGCTGGGAAGGGAATTCTGCCACCACAACTCTTCCAGTCTCGGGATCACAAGTTAGTGCCACAAATTGTCCACTCTTGTACTTCCTTCCCTCAAACCTCATACCTGAACAGCTTCCCCTTTCTTGGAAGCAAAACCCACAGCTAATCCTTAATAACCCGGAAAGGATGAAGATAACCCATAAACGGGGAGCAGAATAGCAGGAGCTACACCAGCTTATTACCAATGGTTACTAACAACTTAGAGGGACAGAAGATAGCCTCTCCATGAGGGACAGAAAGAGATGGCATAGCTATCTTGAACCCTTATCATCAGTATCATCCAAACAGCAGGAAATAGCCACCTTCTTTCCTTTGTGATTCCTTTTTTACCTAAACACCTTCTAAATCCCAAGTAAGCTGATCCTCAGTCCTTCTGAGGCCCTCTCCTTGTTACAGGCTTGAAGGTTAGTCAGGAAGTGTCTGTGAAGACCAAGTGAGACCAAACATGGAAGGGCCATGCTATCTCCCCACCCTGCCATGGCCCTCCAGCAGCAGCAAGTAGCTGCTTCACTCCCACGTATTCCTCAGGCAAGCCAGGTAGTTATCTGTGCAGATGGTTGGAGCTTTGCTGGCCTTTGTACTGAACAGCCTGAGTAGATAGTGCCTGTGTTCAGTCGCAGTGCTGGGTGGCACCAACAGAAACAACTCTGCACCACTGGAGCTCTGTGAGACAGAATCGCAAATGTGACAGTGCAAGTTTTCTGGAAAGACCAGTCTAGAGCAAGAGTTCTCAATTTCAGCACTTTAACCACAAACCACCCGGGCCAGTGTGGCACCTACAAACACACAGTTAATTCCTCCGTGAGGAATCTCGTAATATTTCTAATTTTTCATCCTTCCTGTGAAGCATCTAGACAGACTGAATAATATTGGCAGTAATCCAGTACCAGTGCACAAGGAACAGAGCCAGAGCAAATCCAGCATCCTATTCCATCCCAAGCACAGGAAAGGTGTGTTAGCACTACACTCCAGACTTCTTGGAGATAGAACAAGATGTTTAAACCAAGTCCATGTGCCTGATAAATGTATCCAACTGATGAGTCCAACAATGAAAGGCATTTTGTTCAGACACTATAGAGAATCCTTTGATTCATCTTGATCAATTACCAAGCTCTTCAAGACTTTTTAAAATTACTTTTAAAATCAGGTATTTGTACAGGATTTCCACATTTCACTCTTTCCTTTCCGTGCAAGAAATCTAGCCATGAGCATAGCTTTCCTGAAACCTCCAGAAGACAGGCAGTCTGGAAGCAAAGTGAAGGGAAGAAACAGTCTGGTTGCTCTTGTTCTTCTTTTTAAAAACAGCTTCAAGTTCTATTCCTTCTCAATCACTAATATGAAGACAAAATAAGATCAGTCATGATAGAGCTCAGATGGTTACTTTCCATGGGATGTTGCTTCACCAAGTTAAAGTTATACAGCTTCCCAAGCCACTGCAACTATTTGTGTGGCCCTAAAAGATCAGGATCTCCCTGAGATCTTTCTGATAGTCAGAGTCCAAAAGAAGTCTGCATCTACCTCCCTGGAAGCTGCCCATTTGCTGAGGCTCTTGCCCAGCTCTCTCCAGTACACAAGAACTACATTCCAAAAGCTGGGATGAAACATTTTTCTCCCTACCCTCAACTTCGGTGATCCCAATTCACTAGAATTCTAGGAAACTGCTGAATTTTGAACATCTGTTGAAAACAGAGATGTGTAAAACTGAGGACAATTCATTTGCTCTGGAATCCTCATCTGAAAACAGTGATCATCAAAGAGGAGAATCTATTGCATATAAGCAGATGACTATTCAGAAACCAAACAGAGCTCTAAACCATCATTTCAGCCCCAGTAACTATTTGAAACAAGACAGGTGGGAAGCATATACTTAAAAAAAAAAGTTATAAAGAGCCCTGCTCAGTTCCAAACACTGGGATATTTGATCTGAGTATCAAACAGAGAAAGGAAAATAAATCCATTTTAAAATAATTATCCCAAGTGGAGCATTTGCACAATTTCTGTCAACCAATAAGGAGACTGCACCAAAACCAAAGGGAAGAGCTGAGCTGCTGTCTCTTCCAGGTGCTTTGCAATAGCAGCTGAGGCACTGAGGGAATACAACAACTTATGCTAAGAAAGGAAAGGCTTGATCAAACATCATCTATATTGTACATAGGGAGAAATGCAGATCCTCAGCAAAGTAATTCTTCTATCCTACCCCAAAGTTGCTCCTGCATTTAGACCGGGCACTAATTCCTGCAGGGAGGTGTGGGATTGGCTTGGGGAATTTTGAGGGAGAACCTCCAAGTGCAATGGCTCAGAGATGCTGTTTGAAATAATTTTCAGGGCAAATGCCTCTCTCTGATTCCTCAGTGCAGCTGAAGGGACTCGAGGCAGTGGGGGGGAAAGACACCAACGACGGTCTGAGATTGTGTTGAGGGGACAGACAGAAGAGGGAGTTTTGCCTTCTTTTCTTCTGCTTTCTCTGAATTGGCCCACACACGTTCTAAATGGTCCAATAAAAAGATACAATTTCTTTACCTTTCCAGCTCTGGGACCCTGTGAGTTTTTGTTGTTCGGGTTCCCCTAAGGTTAAGTTCAGAGGATAAACTGACACACTGGGCTATGGGAAAAAGCCAGTTTCTTCAAATAAAGCCACAACGGTGCAAAAGAGACCCTGCTGGGGCTTTTATTTGGGAAAACAAACAGAAATGGCACCAAGCCCTTCTGCTTTACGAACCAATTTAACTATAAAACCAATGTTCTCCCTCTCGGGGGTGAGGAGGGGAGAGAGAAAGAACATGACAATAGTCCAAAACCTGGAGGTGGGGGGGGCGGGAAAGATAGGACAAAAAAGGTTGTCTATCCCCTTTTCTTTCTTGTCCATGGCTCCTTTTCTTAGCACACGTGTGTTCTTGTAAAAACGATTAGATTGCAATTTGTATAACATGGTGACCCCCAAATTCAGACATTTAACCCCTTTTCTCTGCAAAGAATGTCAAGAATGTCTTCTCTGTCTTTCTTTCCAACGGGAGGAGTAGGGGGGAATTCTCAAACTGTGATTTCTTGGAGGAAGAGAAAAAGAGGGAGGCGAGGAAAAGGAGCAGGGAATTCTGAAAGCCTCTCGCCTTTCGCCCCACTTGTGTGGGAACCGGCGGCTGTATTGCTCCCTTTCTGGACTGAGCTCTGCAGGTCTCCTTTAGTGGGGAGACAAAAAATAGAGAGTCCAAATCAAAACAAAGCCATCTGTTTAAATGAGCTACCACTAGCCAGTGACAGAGGGGGTTCCTCATTCACTCCTTCCCATTCTTCTCTCATGCCTCTGTTGATTCTCTCTCAACCCAGGGAAAAATAAAGATTACTTTTGCTTTGGCTCAGAGGGATGAAACTGATTGATGTGCTTGGAGTGTCCAGCCCCCACCCATGCTCTCTGATTGTTCAGGGCCTTGTAAAGTTGTCATAAATATGCCTGAACAAGAGTTCAAAGGCTGCAGCATGCCTTGAACATGCACACATCCAAAAGGCAGGAGCTGGCCTCGTGGTTCTTTCTAGTGAGACAGGGCCAAGACTGCCATGGGGAAGAAAGGATTTAGGATAAACACCTGTATGTTCTTCTTCTTACAATGATTTTACATTTGGGTTAAGATGGACCCGAGGGACCAGAGCCCTCTTAACAAAAAGAAGGCAGAAGACACCCAGCTTATGTGACAGAGTTCAGAAACACAGTATTAAAAAAAACAAAACCCAACCAGAAATCAGTAAAGAACAAGGCCTTCACCCAACAGCTCCTTTGGTGATTAAACTAGACGGTCCCAAACTTGCATAAACCTTGGAGTTCAAAGCTGTGGAGAGAATGCTCTTCTACAGAAATTATTTTAGAACACAACACTAAGAAGCCTTGAGCCAAGCTTCTACATCAAAAACTTGTATTGAAAACATTCAACAATATAACCAAGAACTAGAACTACATATTCTCATTTCACTCATCTACTTATACACAATTAAAAAACCAGAGCACAACAGGAGACAAAGTCAAGAAAGACTGAATTTAACCAGAAAATCATCAGTAGTAATCAGCTGACCAAGGTGTTCAGTGCTATATGCTTCAACTCTCAAATTACATTTGCTGTTTAAGACCAGTACATGGAGCACAAAATTTAATTCCGTGGGCTCTGAAGAGCCACCAAAATGGATGCAGATAAATATAAGCCAAAAGCCGAAAAGCCAGCAACTCATTCTTGCCCCTCCGCGGCCCAGACAGTTATAATCTAGCAAGGGACCCATGGAAACACACACTAGAGATACAGCAGCAGCACATTAGCAAACTTCAGCCCGCTGCTAAGGATGGTAACACTCATGCTGACTCTTGGAAAGAAAGAGCACAGCGCAATAGCACTATAGGCAGAACAGATTACTAACCTGCTCAGCAGCTGCCTGGCTACCTGAGACTCCACCCCAACCCTCTGCTGAGAGCACCATCCATACACCTGAATCTTTCTTCCCCTCCACTCCCAAGTCACTCTCAGGTATCCTCTACCTCCCACCTCCCCAAAACCTGCAGACATCAAAGGTACCTGCCTTGAACACCTGAAGAGTAGGGGGGCCTGATGGTCAAGAAATGCAACTCTGTATCTTCCCCTTCCATGCACTCTCTATTTTTTTTCTCCACCTCTTTGAAAAGGTGGCAGAGATAAATGGAGAACAAAGAAACAAGAAAAAGCCACAGCTCTGGCCCACACCCTGCCTATTACTTAAGGGGGAAGGAACTCTTCCGAAAGAGGAGGAAAAAAATGTGCTCCGACACAATGGCTCAAAAGGCCAGGCAGCAAACCGGGCCACTTTGTACTGCTAACAAGGGAAACCTAATTACAGGAAGAGGGCAAAGAGGAACAGATAAAAGGGATACAAAATTTCAACATCTGTTGCCATAAAGGGATAAGAAGTGGGGAAACGCAAAGTGTCAGTTTGGTGTCAGTGACGGCATAAAGCTACTTTCAAAGGGCTCACGAGCAGGAGAAAAACTGAACAAGAAATTAGAGGGTTCTTAAAAAAAAAAACAAAACCAAAATAACAAAAAACCAGAAAACAAACAAACAGAATCCCCACTCTGCCAAAAATACCTTCAAAAGAGGGGAGGACTTGGACCAAGACTGGATATTTAAAAGGTAGAGGATCTGTGTGGCTTGCAGGGCACAGCTAACTTTGGTTCAGTTTTCACAGCTCTCATGCCCTGCAACATGTCCTGTCATGTCACAAAAACACTGTAGGATTTGTGCACTCAAAGTGTTTATAGCATGAAGACTACTATGTGAGACAGATCACTGGTCCCTTTCAAGTGTCAGGCTTTGCAGAATAGCTCCAAGAGTTGCTGCAAAGAGACCTCTGGAGTATTGTTATCTTATGGAAAAGCATCCTTGAGACGGGGCATTTGTCCCCTAATGACATGCAATATCACCCCAATAACATGGGAAGCAACAGTTCTCTGCAGGCAAATAACAAATGCTGGACTTGGAGCTGTCAGTGGTGCATGACCCTCATCTTCCAAGGAGTTTAAACTCCCAAAGGCAATAGAAAGAAAAAGAAAGAGGAGGAGGATCTGAATAAGGTTTCCTTTTCTCTTGCTTGCCATTAAGTGGCTGTTGTGTTGAGCCACACACTTGCACTGGCAAACAAGGCAGGATGGTCTGAATGAAGAAAGGCAAAAGTGAGCAGAAGAACGTGACCTGCAAGAGGGGCAGCTGCCATCATATCCTTCACTAAAGGAAGGACAAGGGGACTTGGAAGAGGACAAAGAGTCAGCAAGCCCTGATATTTGATGTAAGGACACAGGTTAGTATCATGTGGCCCATACTGCTCACAGTTCTCCTTGCAGGCCTCTAATCACCGAACTTACTCACAGCTGCCTTCCACACACACACCTTGATCCAGAGCGGGAGTAAGTGCACAGCAACTTCCCCACATCTAAAAGCAATCAGTTGGCACAATGCAGCATGTGTGGGGTGAGAGATGTCCTCCAGAAGTGCAGCTAGCCAGCTTCAAAAGCATAAGAAAAAAGTTCAAATCCTCCTTGATTACAGGAGACAGGGCCAGGTGTAGTAGCAACTGGAATTTCAGCCATCAGAGACAGTGTCTTGGCATTATGCAGTCATTCCCCTGCTTTAGACTCCCTTGACAATTGCTTGTTGCTGCCTGTTGTGGCTTTGATCCAATGCCATCATCTCAGCAGAGTCAGAAATGAAAGACAGTTGTGGGAGTGGGATGCAGCAAAAGGTGTTTCCTTTCCTCACTAAAAATTTCCTCCACACCAAAACCAACCAAGCCCTTTTCAAAGCACAGGACATATTTACAGGTGAAGATATCATCCCCTTCTTCCTCTTGGAGGGATGAGAATGGCTGTCCCAGGGTCAGGGAACAGCGAAGGTCATAAATACAAAACATACCATGACCAACGTGACAAGCACCAGCCAAGGACTTATCTGGCCTGGAACTAAGATGATCAGTACACAAAAGGTTATTTAAGCTTTAAATCCTTTTGTAGCATGTTTCAGCTCTCAGCTCTTGGGTAAAAAGACCACCTACCCCAATGGAATAGCACAGAAACTGTTGTACTGTTACTTACCCTCCGATGCAAAGAAAACTCCTCTAACTGAACCAACTGATCCTGGACAGCACTAAACACCTCAGTGGTGCTAAGGATTCTGTAGTTTTCAAGAACACACCTTATGCATCATTCTACCCTGCCTAATTTTTCTTTTTGATAGGAGTTACCTGGATTCTGTTCTTAGACATAATACCCTTGCCATGTTCAGCCTCTGCGGGTCAGCCTCTGGGCCCTTTTGTGGCCACAAGAAAAGGATAAGCAGCAAACTCAGAGGCCCTGGATCTGTCTGCCAGATGTTATCAGGAGACACTGAGCACACTGAGTCCTGGGTGGCTCTAAGATTTTAAGTTTTCACACTCTCACTGCTGGAGTCTGACCAGGGAGACAACATTCAAAAGCCTCAAAGGAACAGACAGTATTCCGTAAAGGATCACTTCTGGCAATCACTGGATTTGGAAGATGGATCCAAACCTGTGCTGGGAAGATAAACAGTTTATGGAGAGTCAAGACCTGGAGGGATAGCTCCCTTTCTATGAATGATGTCATCAAGTTTCCTATGCAAGAGTCTCAGCCATGCTTCCTATTCATCCTCCAACACTGCACATGTTGATGAGTCTACCAGCTCGCACACAGGTCCCTGCAGAGGAAAAGACCCAGTGGCATGGTGCATTCCAGCTGTGACAGGTGAAGAGGGAAGAATAAGTTTGACACTCTAGCCATTTCAACAGAGGCCCAGTGGCCTAGGTTGCCTTGGCTTTTTTATTTGCCTGTCACTCAGGCTTTTACGTTATTGAAAGATCAAACTCCGCTGTGCTTGTTCATTACCTTAATCCTATTTTCTACACAGCTTTATTATCTCTTCAGGCTTCCTTGGGAAAGGCTGTCAGAAAGACTGGGGCAGGGGGGAGAGGGCTGCCCATCTCCTCACCCCTGTCAGATGCCTCTATTCAGGAACAGCCAGAAGACTTGATGGGCAGGGGTATCACAGCCCAGCCTGCATCCTTCTGGGGTACTCCAAAGGCACCATTGGGTGAGTCACTAAGAAACATGCACCATAACTAAAAGCGCTGGTGCTCTTTCCTGCTCCAGCTTGTCCTTTGTAAGATGCATTGGTGCAAAGTATTTTTGTTACTTAAGAGAAAAAGCAGCTGGTTTAAATTTGTATTTGATACAGTTGACTTAAACAATCTAAACTATTTAAACTACAGATTAGAAGGCAATTGGTCTCAGACTACCCTGTGTCCACACCAATCCTCCTCCAACCCCTTTCCCCAGATAGAGCTCTACTGACATCCCTCAGGCCCTTTCTGCCACTGCTCACCTCAATCCTGACAGTACTGCTTTGAATAATCTGGGCCATGCCACTCCTACCCAGAGAACCCTGGTCCTGGAAGGCAGGACTGACATTCTAATAAACCTGTGAAATATTTGCTATCTGTCCATCACTATACTAAGACCCTCAGGCTGAGAGCTTCAAATTTGTCAGCAGTTGAGTCTCACATCAAGATATGTGAACAACATTTCGCCAGTTGCTAAGGTCAGCACCTTCACCAAATAGGAACTACTCAAAGACCCCAAATCAGAGGCCACAGCAATTAACCTCCTCAGTGCTCATAAGGACAAAGAGAAGACAAGGTGCCTTAGTCACTTCCATAGATAATCTGTTGCCACACCTCACTTCTCTGAGCTACTGGAATTGCCAGCCATGACAAGGTGATCTCAGAGACTGTGTTTGCCTCTGGCTTCCCAGCACCACAGAGAAGTAGGTGAATGGGAGGATAAGGATCACCTTCCTTACCTCCTCTGGCTGAGGAATCAACAGAGATGGATGAAAAGAAGGGTGTAATGGGCATATTTTGACTGTATACAGGTAATGAGAAGAAGCCTGGATGGCTGTGCCATCAACTGGAAAAGCTGAGAAGAAAAGCCGAGTTATTGAACCAGAACCACCCCCCACATATGCCTTTTCACACCAGTTTGCTTTGTCCCCCATTCCACAACACATGTCATCTTCTATCATCCCTTGCCTATATTGACAAAAGGAATAATACCCTTTTGCAGCATTTCCAATATAGCATTGTTATTCACTTTTCTTGTCAAGTCCCTCCCTGTAACCTGGAAGCTCACTCACCTCTCAAGGTCCCAGATTCTCAGAGGTGAGGTATGTCCACAGCAGGCTGTCCCCGTCACAAATGAGCTGTTTAAAAAACAGAAACAAATAACACTTACTAATCCTCATGTTCTGAAGAAAGTGCATGAGCAAGACAGAGAAAACACGTTATAAAACAGACTTTGAATTCTGGTTCAAGATGATTTCAGTATGTCCCACCACATTTCATAAGGGACAGGAAGCAGCAAAGGGAGAGCTGCTGCAACTCTCACTAGCTGAGCTTCCTAGATGCAGCAGGTCACAACTGCAGAGAATTGGCAGGACAAAGACGTATTTGTAAATACAAAGGGAAAACCTAGACATTTTCAAATTAGTCAGTGCAGTACTCAGCATGTTCCATACACAGTCAGTGCTGTAAGCTGCAGAAAGAAAAAGAAAGAAAGCTCCATTAAAAATGTACTGTTATTTCGTACTCCATGTCTCACTTCTGTTTGTTGGCAACTTCTGAGTGCAATCATGAACTGGGCTGCAGCATCACAGGCCTAAAGAATCACAGAATAGAGGTCTCTGGTCTAGCCTGCTCAAAGCAGGGCCAATTTCAAAACTGGATCAGGCTGCCCTCCCCAGTGCTTAGGCACTCTCTGCTAGAGGCAGCACAGCTCTCCTAGAGCAATATTTGGCTCAGTTTACTCCCTCCAACAGAGTTCATTCCAAAGTCCTCTTGGCAATGCTGTGTCCCTGCTGCATGTGCTGGCTCCAGAAGTCACCTGACACCCACTGGCCTCACACTAGTTCATAAGACAGAACAAATCCTTAAAATCAAGCATCAGCAACATGGGTGCTGTGCTCTCCAAACCACACTTGTTTTGTGCCAGCTTCCCAGCCTTAGTCCAAATAAGAGGAAGCAGCTCACGCAAGGATTTCTAAGTAAGTTACAAATGGCCTCTCACAAAGCCATATTTATTGCAGCTACCCAAAATAAAATGCCAATAATATGTTTAAGTCAATGCAACAAGGGTAGCATGAACACAGGAAATGGAACCTGCTTTAAATAAAAGCCATCTGTATGCTCTGCCTAGAGAACTTTTCCAATATGACACAGGGATGGCAGCCAAAAGATGTAAGCAAAATAAGAAAACAGTGTCATGTCTGTAAAAACAGCAGATAGAGCAGTTTTTAAACATTTTTTTTGATCCTCTACAGCATTCTTTCTTTGGAAGTCAAGGTGTGTGCAAGCCTCTAATGCACCAGGAATAGATTCTTCCAGCATCCTTGACTTCTGTGAGAAGCACTACTGCTTCTGTAAGAAGGCACTCAGCAGCCAAATGGTAAACACAGGCTCAACTCAATCAAAGCCAGAGAAAGATCAGATGGAAACAAGACTGGAACTCAGGACTCCTTCTACTCCTATCTCCATGGTTTAGCTGAGCAATTGGTTATTCCAAAGCATAAGGCCAAGGCAGCACTGCCAAAACACTCCGCAAAAGAGGCAAGCAGATAACATCAAACCATTTCAAGGAGCTACAAGAACCTAGGAAGGGCTTCAGCTACCAAGACTCTCTTTTGTGCTGACTCTGTCCTTCCACCCACACTCACATATCTAGAGCTGTCCGCAAGTTCTGTGACCCTTAGCTGCCCTTTAGGCTAGAAAAGGCCTGCAGAACTACAGCTGTTTCAAAGTGTCTCCAACCAAGATGTCTTATATGTAAAATTCCAGGTTCACTGGCAGTGCACATGCGATCAGCCAAAGCACCTGTAGCACTGGGCTGTCCCTGCAGGTGCTGCAGGGAGCTCACGTTATTCTTCTCCATGTAAGTCTCTGACCAAAGTCTGAGAGTCTATGGAAAATCCAATTCCTGTTGTGCAGCAGCCACCAGAATCAATTAAAAAACGTGCAGCATTTCATCTTTGGAAACACAGTTTCTGCTCAGTGCCTGCCTTCTTTCCAGCATAGTTCCCCAGTAGGGAACATTTCCCTTTTGCCAATGTCACTCATTTCAGAGGAAAACAAGCAAAAGACACCCATTTTGACAGATTGTCGGTCAAGCCCCATGTCTGGAAAGCAACACTTTGGTCAAGAGGTCCCTCTGCTACAAAGCTAGGTGTTGGATTTTGTCCCTCCTCCCCAGTCATAATCCATTAATAACTACTAAAGTCAATTACTGTGGTTAGAAACATAATAGCAGTCAGGGAGTCAGTCAAGCAGGCAATTGGGTGCTTAAGATTTTTCTTTTGGGGGACAAACTGACTCTGTCCCAGCAGAGAACACCCTCACGTGGGAGACAGACCCCTTTGTGCAGAAGGTATGCACAAGGCTTTGATGGTTGCCACAGGTCTAAATTACCATGGAGGCACACCAACAGGGAGAAAAAGGTGGGAGGAACAGCTAGGTCTAATCCTCCCTCATGCTGTCAGTTCTGGACTTCAGATTTCCCTCCTTGGTCTTTACCCCTCACCCCTCAGAGAAAAAAAATTTAAAAGGGGGAAAAAAAAAAAAAAGAGAGACAGAAAAGCATTAGATAAAGAGATTTTTCTCCGTCAAATACAGGCCTCAGGGCCACAAACAAGTCTCTTCTGGGTAAAGCTGACTCCATTCAGTCAACAGGAATTTTGTCTCATACTTCAGCAGGATCAGGTTTGCAGGCCTTATCTTTAACAGCCTGAGCCCATTAGCAAGCAAAGATAAGACTTCTCCCACAAGAGCAGGCCACCTTCACTGCAGCGTTAGAATGCAGCATTCACAAGACAACATGCACAAGAAGTGGTGCCAATGAGAAATTCTCAAAGTCTGAGAGTGAACTGACCTTAAAGTTTGGATTCCAGGGCATAATACAGGGCCTCTCACCTTGAGTCCAATCTGCAGGCACACACCTTGAAGCCCTAGGTGTCTCATAACTGGGAGCCTCTCAGAGGTGACAGTTTTACATCAGGCAAAAGAGCAACAAAAGTCACCTTTCATATGTCTAAAACAACATGCAGATTGGAGGAAAGCATGTAAAGCTTGGCTCCAAAACTTCTGAAACTTCAGCAGAGCTGAAGCTTTCTATCGGGCTTGCTTCTTTCAGTCTATCTTCAACAACGCTCTTTTGCCTTAGAGAGCACAGAGCACACATAAGAAAACCCTTCAACTTAGAGAAGTGCAGCTTTTTCGCAACTGTTGTTGCCAGCTGCCCAAGAAGAACAAGCTGTTACTAGCTTAGAGAGTGTCATTCATTTTATCCACACTGCTTTCTACAGCCAGACCGAAGAGAGACTAGATAGGGAAGAAGATAGTACAGGATACCAAATATATTAAGGCAGGCATGACTCATCTACCTGGAGTATGCACATCTGATCTACACTGATGAGGTGCATCTACATCGACCATAAAAATTGCTATGGCCAGTCTCCAGATGGCCTTGGAGATGTAAAGACCCTTTCTCACTAAGCTTCCCTCTGTCCTTTGAAAGCTGCTGGCTACCAAGAGCAGCTACTACAAGCTCCCTCTAATAGGTCCTTCTAAGGGGAAGAAAAGCACTACTGTAGGGCTTCTATAACAGGGCATGCTGTCTTCACAGGGATCTCCTAGGAATGAAAAGCCAAAAACCAAACCAGGAAGGCAAGAATTTTGCACAGCATTGAGACACACATACTTCATAAACAGCATATTTTTGTTGTTCAACATAATCCAACTCATCTGATACTTTGATGTCTCCTTTTTTATTTGAAACTCTCTACTGACAGAGAAGAGAGGAATAAACAGGAGGGGGGAAAAAACGCCAACAAAACAACCAAGAGCCTGCTTCTCCAGAACCCAGACCTTCTCTATGTTGCAGAGGAGACATTTCATTAGACATCATCCCCCCACAACAGAAGCTGGGCCAGGAAATGAAAGAGAACACACACCCTGGCAGTGCTGTTGGAAGAAACAAAAGAACTCTCCATCTGAGAGATGGAGATCCCATGGCATTTCTGGCAACAGCAGTAATGCTCTGGCTACACTCCAGATGCAATAATCCCATGGCTGCTCTCAAGGTGCCAACTACAGTTTGATTCCTGTAGCATCCCTATTTACCCCATCCTGCACAGACCATTGCCAGATGTGAACAAACCAGAGGGACAGAGGTAGATGCACATTAGTCCTTTTGGAAACATACTATTTATCCTAAGGCCTGGAAACAGTCTCAGCTCCAGAAATACAAGTCACATTGAAGAACACTTTCCTTTCCCCACTATCAACCCAGCCTCCAGAGTGGGTCCTGGGAATCCTGCAATGCAAAGTCATTGAAGGAACCTGGGTAAAACAGGTCCTTTAACACCTCTTCTCATTCTATGTCCCCTGTGCCCCAGCCATGTGCCCTTCCCCTGTACTGTAAACAGATTGCTTCTCTAGTTCTATTCCGCTTTTCAGGGATTTCAAATCCAGAATCTGCCTGACACGTGCAACAGCCTGTTCCTTCCTCCTGGCGCGCTCCCCCGACCCCTGGAATTGGACATAGTTGTTCCATTTTGGAAACTATTATATATGGAGACTCACTGGACTGGGAAACAAAGAAGTTATTACTTGACAGAGCCCTGCAGCTGGGAATGTGGAAGGTGGGGGGAGAGAAGGGGGAGAACCAAGGGAGACAGGATGGGGGGGTTGGTAGCAGTGTTATGAAAGCGATCAACAGAAAGGACAGCTCAAAGATGGGAAACATCTATTTTAAAAAGTCTCAAGTGAGATGGGAAAAGAAGGAGAAGAGAAAGCAAGTCCAAAAGGGAGATAGGAGAAGAGAGAGAGCAGTTGGTGCCGACGGTGCCGCGGGTTAAACACACGGGTCCGTGGGTTTGTGTAGCCTTTGATTCAGCACTGACACGCTTTGGCAAGGGAGGCCACCGGAGCTGTCAAATCCTTCACCAACGTGCCCATCAATTGTATTCAGCTCTCCCCGACCCGCACTGGCATTTTAATTACTGTTGGGTAAACTAATTTGTACAAATGAAGGCAACTCTGCCTAATAGAATATGCAAGCTCTCTGACCTCTGACAGGCGATGACACAAGATACAAAGGAGGCAGAGGAAGGCTTTTTATCAGAGCCTTATTACTCTCTATTACTCCAATTAGTTAAGCTCCAGTGCTCCTAATTGGGGGAAAAAATTGCAATTAAATCAATTTTTGATGGGCTGAAAGTGGGTTACCGAACCGCCCTGCCTGTGAAACACTGATATTATAGCAGCAAAGGTCAAAGTCTTTGTCGGCACCTGTGGGGCCCCCACCTCCCCTCTCCAAGCCCCTCTGTGCCCCCCCAACACACACACACAGCTCGCTAAGGCGAATCATTAGAACATGTCATGTCTTATCGCGGCCGCCACCATCCTGCCAGCCTCATCAGTTGACATCATTATGGAAGGTAACTCCTCCGGCATGAATACAGTGCTAAGGTCACACAAACTTGATGGAGCCCCTGCTGAAGAGCAGATGCAACAGTAACAACATTGTGAAGGGGAGAGGAGGGGGTCAGAAACCCAGCACAGGGAGTTTCGCCACCTCCAGCATGAGACTTCTCCAACAGACCAGATAAACACAAAGGGAGAGAGACAGAGTGCAGGGAAGCAAGTGCTCCTTCCCCAGGAGCATTTAATTCGCAAGGGAACAAAAAAAAAACAGCACAGCATCAGTTTAGCATTTTCTTCTATATGAGCAAGCAGGCACCACAAACATACAAGAAATGCCACCTGCCTTAGATGCATGGACAAACCCAGGACTGGGTGGTCATGCAAGGCTGGTGTTGCCCCTTCACTGTCCCTGACCAGTTCCTTTAGTTATACTTCATACTTCTTGCAGGATGACCAGAGAACTGGACCAAGTATCTTCAGTATCTCAGAAGACAAGACAGCTGGGTTATATGTTAGCATTCTGTACCCACAAATTCAACAAAAATCAGCAGGTAAGACAGCTGGACCTAAAGCTCACCTGAGCAAGCAGAAGAATCCCACTGCAGCAGAGTCTCACCTTTGTTGAACAACCTCTCTGAAAAGACCCAGCAGCTGAAGGCAAATAGTCAGGCTTGTTCCAGAAACAGACTGGAAAGCTCTGGCAGGTTTGTTGCTGCTTCTTTGAGCTTGTGTGCCTGCTTGTGTGCATCCCCCAAGGCACCAGTCAACTCAGAGTTAAATTGTGCTCCTGATAAACCTCATAAATGTCACACAGATAAGGTAGAGAAGAGCTCTGCCATATCCCACCATGGACTCAGCACAGAAAGACAGCAAAATGCATAGAGAAGACCATGAACCCTGCAACGCTGACAACCACTACTGCTCCAAGAAGAAATGCTATGCTCTTGGCAAGGAGCACCAGTGACACATGCATGAACAGATGGACTAATAACTCATTCATATTCCACCTCAAGTGGACCACTAAAAAGTGATGTCTAAAAAGAAGGCATTTACATTTTGTACTGAAGGGCACTGTAGAGATGCCAGTTGAAACATGAAGTCACATTTGAGGCAGAACTTCAGCTCATAAGATAGAAGAAATGCTCGTGTTTTTGCCTCCTAGGTCATTTACTTCATGCCTCATGGTAGAGGGAACATCAGCTTCACCTCTCCAGCCTTCCTCCTTGGCCTCTAATTTCATGTCTTCCTCAGAGACACTCAGGCTGAAGAACACAAAAAGCTTTTAATATCCCCAAAAGCCCAATTCCTGGCATGGTGAACAGATCACCCCTACTTTAGCAGGCTGCTTAGCAGATGTCCAACCTAGACACCTCCATCTTGCCTTCAATGCTCTGCAGTTTCACCCCATACTCTGTGCCCAAGTCACCTGCAATCTTCACTGTCCCTTCAGCAGCCCTGCAGCAGGTAACTTCTGTGAAAACAAGCTACCTCATACCAAGCACAATCCTCATTTCTGGAGAAAAGCTGAGCTCAATGACATCAAGACAAAGATTCCAGACAGGATAAATACATGCACATTCTTCCATGCTACAGTACTGAAAAGGAAAATACTCTTGATTAGAAACTAGTGATTCAATCCACAAAATAGTCCAATGTTCCTAGGGCTGTTCACATGTAAGTATCACTGCTTTCCCCAGTACTCCACATGACACACACTTTTAGGAAGAACCAAATGTCCGGAAGACGACCACATTCAGATTAGCTCTATAAAAGCTGATTGAGGATCCTAAGAGTTCCTGTACAAGAGGAATATTGGAACAGTGCTTTTCACAGCGCTGCTCTCATTTTTCAGAGCTTCAAATACAATTGCTTTTGTAGCTACAAAAGTATTTGACATCAATCCTGCTCCTTTATCAAAGGAGAAGTCTTGATAACCCATTTTTTACAGTGTAAAATATATATTTACATGGTATGTCCAACAATCTTTAGCTTTCTTCACTCCCCAAACCTCTGGGCTTGCCAGGCATGGAGTTCATGCAGAGGTGTTTGTACAAGAACTCTTTGTCTCTCTTGAGACCAAATTTAAACCCCAAATGATGCTCAAGTTATTACTGTTACTACAGGAAAAAAGAGACTCCTTAACCATAACAGAAATTTAAACCAGAACCTAATTCAGGCACTGATCTGAATAACTTGTACCAAAAATCAATGCCCGTGCTCAAACTGATTTGTCTGTGAATGCCAACGAGGCTCTTCTGTGAACAGAGCTCTCTTTGCAGGCAACTACTGGTCTTAGAAGTTGAATAATAAAGAAACATGACTCAACTGAGAAATCATTTCTGAGTCTAAAATCTGGGTTGTGAAAGAGATACAGCTCTCTATTCTTACAACAGAGAGCCTTCTGCAGAAAAAGAGAAGGGGGGGAAAAAAGATGCACAAAATGAAATCTAGGGACTTTCAGGTTAGTTCTTGACTAGGTGGTTAAACATCACTACAGCACAGTTACATCAGCTTATAAGTAACCAGAACAAAATCTCAAAGAACACTGTTAGTGCTCAGAAGCTATAACATTAGAAATTCAAAGAAAGTGGCTACTAAGGTTACATTTGTGTTTTGAGGAGTTAAGGGTTTATTTGGGGCTTTTGTTTCTCTTTCAAGTGCAGGTGAAATAACCACAGCTGGTGTCTCAACTTCTCTACTCACACAATGCATTCTCCCTTCTAATCTTACTACACAAATCTCAGCCATCTGTAACAACTTCATCCTATGCTCTACTCCCTAGAACAGCCTTTCAAACACCAAGACTCCTGTGAGGTACCCATCAGACAGCATGCTCTACCTCCAACTGCTACACGTGCCATCTGCAATACAGTACATGGAAGCTGCAAGATAACTTAATAAAATCTCTACCTTGAGAAAATTTCCTGGGCTTTTGGAATGAACTGAAGGGAAGGAACAGGTGAAGCCACTGACTGAGCAGCAGAAAAATGTGATCCCTGGATGAGATGCACGCACAGTATTAGACACCGGACACCATTTGCATGTACAGACTATCATGCATCTCTGAGGGCCTGGCATTCGGTTGTCACCAACCTGCACACACACTTCCAGCCTTCATACCCATCATGTTTCCCCTCTCTACTCTGCTCACTGCCACTATCCTTCCCCTTACCCCCATGGGGAAGACACCCCAAGCTCGATCTTTGCCCGCTTCCTCAGACCCAGCAGCCTCCTTGAGCTCGGTGCTCTGGGCCCACACACAGCCTTACAAGAAGCTCTGAACTCCAGCCCTCGCTTTCTCAAAGCCTGCCCAGGTGTAAAGCTCCAGCGATTCCTTTTTCTTTGCCATTTTCCCTCCCTCCTCCCTCTCCTCCTAGCCCCACCAACACTTTCAGGCCACACAGTGAGCAGGGAGGTTGGAGTACATGAGGACCATAGCAGCAGTCGTGCTGTTTCAGGCCCCCCCAACTCAAGACAATTTCTAAGAGCCATTTCTTATCCTCCCCTCCGTGAAATGATTTCTGTTAATTGCCTGGTGGGAATCAGTTATAGGTGGGGGAGACGCTCCCCACACACACACCCTGGCCCCTAATTGGCTTATTGAAGTTTTAACGGGGCTTTCACCTGGAGAAGCTGATAATTATTCCCTTCATTCCCCTCTTGCTTGTACCTGTAGCTTCACACTTGGGGCCTGCCTGGCTCCACGGGGGGGGACTTTGTTCCCTCTAACTACAGGCCCCACACAAATGGGCCCAGCAGCAGGACAACACGGAAAGTGGTAATTTTCAGCCCGACGTAATTAGCCAAGGTTCTTTCAGCCCAAACTGCTGAATGGGGAGAGGGCTGCTGGGGAGGGTGCGCCATATGGGAATGGAGGAACCGGGACTGCTCTCAACAGGCGGACAAAGACCTCTCGGGGGCTCCAATCTGGGGCCAACAAGAGGGGGTGGGAGTGGGACAGTTTGCCTGGCATAGCTGGGGCATGGTCAGCGGTGGGACACACACTGAGGAAGTCAGCCCATGCCATCCTTTCCCCAGCCTGTGGAACAGGGCAGTGCAGGATGTAAAGGAGAAAAGAGATCCAGTGAGGCACAACAGAAGCATGTGAAGGGGTGTGATGCATGACCGATTCTTGAAGGCCTGGTGTAGCCTATGCTCCCAGGACAGAATTTCTAGTCTAGTACCTTCACCCTGAGATTTAGAAAGGCAACAGACTTGGGGAGAATAAGATAGACAGTGCAGGTCCCAAACAGGATAGCAAGAACTGTACCAAGGACAGAGTGATAACTCTTACTGCTGAGAAAAGTCATTGAAAAGTAAATAAATTCCTCCAGCATCTGGTCCAAAAGTCAGGCAACAACTATAACCATGACAGCCACACGGGCTCCCGGTTCTCTTTTAGCTGAGGCATCTCCCATTAACAAACCAAAACGATTTTTCATAGTGGGACCTCATGTTCTGTCTCCCTTTCTACCACAAGACTTTGGTCTTGCAAAACTACCAAGAAACCTGCTGCATGTGGGTTGAAAAACTTGGCCACCAGTGCATTGCTCCTCTGTTAAATCAGACTGATAACACGTCTCACAAGCCAGAAACTGGCATCCTGTGTGTGGCATGCTGCATCTGCCGATTCTCAGGACTTGCTAGCATCTATGCTTTTTTTGAGTTATCACCATTGCCTTCAGGATAGAAATGCTTGGCCTGACTTGTCAGGTCTTGTAGACAATTTAAAGCTGCTGCTCAGCTGGATTAATGATCACAGCTTCTGTGCAGTGGGGACTGGGGGATTTTTTATTTGTTGGTTTTTAAATGTTAAACCATAGTTTTTAGAGACTCACCTCATGTCTCTTATGACTGCAATATCCTACTAGAAAGCAAGAATTGCCATAATCTAAAAGCTTGGTCTTGATTCTGCAATGAAGATGGGGAGGTAAGCAGGGAAGTGAAAAGATGCCACTATTATGAAAGGACAGGTACACTGGAATGCTGAGCAAGCCCTAGATGATGCAATTACAACAATCTTGCCAACAAGGAAAGGAAATCCTCAGGGACTCCAACTGTAGAAGGGAGCACGCAGGCAGCACAACCCCCAGGGCACAGACTTAATTTCTGTGCTTAATATAACTGTGACACAATGCTGCAGCAGGTTGCAAAGCAGAGAAGCAAATTGCCTGGCTCCATGATTCTGGTTTCTTTTTGGGCCATATCTATTTCTATCACATTTTATGAAAGACTCTCACAGAAAAGATAATTTTTCAATTTCAGTCCTATTTATTTCTGCCTCCCCCAAGCTGCCTTAAGTACTTGTCACAGAGATGAGTACAGCCAGATACTGCGTGTCTTTGAGCCATCAATACTTTTCCTTAGAAGCAACTTTTGACACCTATGGACAAAGTATGCTGTAAAATCCACACCAGCACCTGAGAAGCAGACACAAGAATGAACAAAAGCAGACCCATGTTGACCAGGCCAATTTCAAGCCTGTACAGAGGAACAGAGTGAATGCTCCCTGCACCAGTGGGAAAAGATACGTAATCTGTGCTCACAAACCTTATGTGGTCCAGGGCTGCTTCTTCTTATAACTCCACATCCTACAAGAGGACATGTAGAATTGATTTAAGTACATATTCCAGCTGTCACTGCTTTGGACAAAATTCTAAAGGTTTGTCCATGTATAGAAAATGCTTAAAGAATCACGATGCAAAAGAAGAAAATCTCTTTTACTTATAAAATACCATCTTTCTATTTTTTAAGGTTCACGACTGCCAAGACAAATCGCAGTATTTTTTCAGATGTGACTGGTAAAGTTTTCAGTTAACAAGTATTGTTTTAAAAATGCATGTGTATATGTATATATATAGAATGACATTTTATATAAACTTTTCCATTAGAATCTATGACAGAAAATTACTTTTCAATAAGCAGCAATCCGTGCATGCCAGTGAGGTCAGGGGGAGGGGAGAATCCTTTCAGGTCTGCCAGAACAACTAAAAATCAAGAATGTTTCAGTTTAAAAGTAGAGGTGGAAGGAATCTCTTTTCCTGGTGCCATAAGCCACAAATTATTTTCATCTTTTTCCTTCTGCCATACAGACACACATATAATAAATTCAAACTCTCATATTTTGGAAAATTTTGAAAAAAGTGATCAGGATGGTGAGGAAGAAGAGTTATCAATATATACTTTCCTTATCTTAGCACACAGGGCAGCAGTTCTTTTTTAATACCGTACAGAGGCAGGAGCTGTACTTGTTCATGCTTTTAGGGGAAAGAAGCCAAATAACAGAGTGCTTGATCTTCCTCCTCTGCCCTGTGATATTCAAACAATTTACAAATTAGGCCTAAATGAGTTCTTCATCAGGGGAGAGGGAAATAATGCTCAGACAGTTTTAAGAAGTGAAAGACCATGAAAATGTGAAAGGGGAAAGGCATGTATATGGAGCACATGCTACACACAGAAAGGACCAGGACACTGAGGCATGGAGACACAGGTGCTCTGTGGAGGAGGGAAGCAAAGCCTCATCTGTGTTTAACTCAGCCATGAAATGACTCCTAGAGCTTTCCTGTTCTGATCATTCCAGTCCTGACTTGGACACGCTTGCAGCAACCTTAATCCGCTTGCCCTTAAAGCTCTGGGCAGCTTCCACCTCCCCAGTTCTCCACTCTACACAGCATGATTTGCTTCAGGGTTTTCATGCTATGTGTTAGGGTAGCATGTCAACTCTTCAGCCCTAAGCAACCAAGAGCCTGAATAAAACCCCTCCTCCCCATCTGCAGATTCAGGGCATACTTGGTTGTGAGCAAGCACCAGAATGAGAAATCAAACCTGCCAGTCAGGCCAGAAAGCCCCAGCCCTGCATGCAGAGAAAGGCATAGAAAGTTCCATTAACAGACAATACACATCTAAGGCACGGAGATGTTTAGTGGCCACCTCCCACAAAATCCCAAACCACCAAAAAACTTGCTGAAAAAGTTTTGCAGAAGCCAGAGTTCAAATCATGCTGACATCAATAAGGCACAGTATCACAGCACCTTCAGTATCTGCAACCAGGCTGGGCTTCAAGGCAGGCTAAGAATTATTAAATTTCACTAATAAGTGAGATAAGCCAGATGAAGATAGGAAAGTAACCTGGCAAAATAGATGGCATAGAAGATAGGGAAAAGAGAAGACAAGAAGGTGAGCATTAATTTATTATGATGCTTTATGTCAGTATACTGGGGAAAAATTACACATAAAATGGTATAAGAGGGAAAGGATTGCACTGGGAAAAAAATGGGACCAAGAAAAGACTCTTCAGGCACACACCTCAAGTGTGCAATATAACAGAGGATTCCCTAACATACATTGTCCTTCGATGACAAAAATATCTGATAAAGGGATATTAAGTACCACACTGTCTCCTGCCACTCAGTAAGCTGCTGTCTAGGTGAAGCAGGACAACGTGCTGGCTGTCAGTCCTCCAGCACTTCAAGGACCAGAAGTCTGGAAGCTTTAAATACATAGGCAGCTTTGAGGGTAGGAGTGTGAAACCACAGCTTCCTCCTTTCTTTTCCATGCTTGCCTTATTTCCATGTGCTCTGAGAATTTAGGAAGTCACATCCAAAAACACAGCTATTAAAAGAACAATTTCCCCTTGGTAAGTCAAACACCCACACAAAGAAATGCCAAAACCAACCTCACTCACATGTCCTACACTAAAATGAGCACATTACTTGAGCATCAGTATTTGATTCTGTAGCCTGTTACAGGAGTCCCAGTCGAAACTGCCACTCATCTTTATCATGTGAATACACAAGAACCCATTACATGGCCATAAATTCATGTTGGGCTGTATCTCTGTGGACTCCAGTCAGAGGCTGCACTGCAAGGAAGTGATGAGCTTGAATGCCTGAACTTCACTCCATATGAACTCCACTCCAAATAACAACTGGCCCACAAGCACCTGTAAGTCGTGGCTTGCTACTGCTTCATACAAAGCTATTGATACTACAGTTGGGGTGGCTTGGGGAAAATATTAAAACTTTAAAAAGAGTGAAGGGTATCCAGAGAGAGAAATCATTCACTGTATAACCCCATAAGACAATCAGGCAAAAGGTTTAAAAATGGAACAAGGTGGTTCTTCCTCAGGACACAATACTGAATTTGAAAGGAGCCTATGAAGCCCAGAACATTAACAGGTTCAGAAAGAAGAGATGAGCTGCTCACAGAACTATCTTCTGCAAATATGAAAGAAACATTGGTCCAGGTGAAAACTGTAGCCAGGGAAACCCTAACTTCTCCCCACTGGAAGCTGGGAAGGAATAGGCAGAAAAGGATCTTTTTGCTCTTGTTTCATTTGTCAAATGTCTCCTCCATAGTAATTTACTACTTACCACTGCTGAACACCAAATGCTGGGGTAAAGGTATGCTGGACTGACCCACCATGGCCAGAAGAAGAAGAGAAATGCCCACTTTTGTCAAGCCATAGTCCATTGAGCTCACCGTTTTGTATCCAGTGGTACTGGCAGATGCTGCTCAGGAAGATTGTGTAAGCTTGGCAACCTTCTGCGGTCATTCACCTTGCATCCACCACTGCTGTATTAAAGATTTTAGAGTGTATCCCCACCTAGTTCCCTATTATGAACCTGCTATCCATGAATTTACAAAATCACTTTCAAAACTGGCATCATCCACTTCCACAACCACTGAAGCACTATGTGAAGGGAATACTATCTTTTATTAATTTTAAAACAATCTCCTAGTAACTTCAAATGTGTCTGGTACTATTGCAGGATTTGGTGAATAACAGTTCCACATTCAAGCTTATTCACCATCGTTTTATTCTCCTCTTCTGTATTTTTCAGGCTGGTTTTACCAGGACTAACGGAGGCAATCAAACATCAGCATATCATTAACTTCTGCAGTGTATTACTTGTGACCAAGTACGGGGAAAGACCACAAAAACACGATACAAACCAGTCATGTACCCATCCATTTATTTGGTAGCGAGCAGTTTTCCTCCGCTGTATCACCTCTTCAAAACCTGTTGGTTCATTGCACCTTCTGAGGCAGGTAAATTGCTCCATGTTTTGCGGCTTCAACCAACCTCAGTCACTCTTAAAACTAGCAGGGAACAATATCACCAGCTCTACTGAGAGAACTGGAGAGCCAGCACAGATATCAGGACCTTGAGGGTCTTACCAATGTGGGAAGCAGAGGACTCAGATACTGCATAGTGCCAACAGCATTGCTCACCTGCACACAATTCTATTGAAGTACCTCGTATTTTCCACCATGTACCAGGAGCATGAACTCCTTGCTTTGCCAGGCTCCAAACTCACCCGAAGTGGTCTGCACACCATCCATGTTCCCAGACTGCTCTGAGACCAGAAGACAGAGAAACTAGAGAAACTGCTTTTCTAATATCTGGAAAAGGATCCCTTGCTTTTCCACTGTCAAAGAGGAGAAAATCCAGGGGAAGTATACAGAAAAGAAAAACATGCTCTAGGCCAAAACAGAAAATCAGATGCAAGAGAGAAACTCTTCAATCAGACACTCCTGCTCCATCTCCATCCCTGATTAAATCAGCCTGAACAGCCAAAGCAGGTCACTGAACAAAGCATGGGTGTAAAACTCAGCACAGCTGCACCAGAAGGAAGAGACCAAGCACAGCAATAGTAGCAGCTGCTGCTTGGCCCAGCTTAGTCTGCAATTGCTGCTCCTGATGAGTTCACTTCTCATCTTTCAGTAGTTTCTTTCAGGAGTGGGGAAGAGGTACACACACAGATTTCTTTTTCCCCTGGAAAAAGTCTAAGTTGTTGGGTTCCAGCTTGCAAGACTCTCTTCAGCCCCCACACTAATAAATCTTTGGAACTATAAATCACCTTGGTACAGGTCTCTCTTCTCAAAGGAAATGGGCTCTCTCTTGTCATTAGCTCCCTGTGTCCACCAACCATAGCAGGGCCTCATTCAAGTCCTCTTTGATGGACGGTTAGACTTAAAGGAATATGTGCTTCAATCTCAGAGGAGAGAGAGCAAGAATTTACTAATTAGACAGGGTTATGCACATTAAAAGCTCACTTTAATACCTGGTCCCAAATTAGCCCTGCACCTGCCAAGTGACAGGATGCCTACAAAACAGTAAGAGTACATCCTACACGCAGAGATGGTGAATTGAGTATCATGAACCCACAACACCTATTAAGTGCAAGAAAGTGGTTGCAGCGGTTGTGTTTCATGCAACTGGGAGGGAAGGTACACAAGATCTGACAAATCTAGATAATGAACCATAGAACACAATACACGCAACACTGCATAGAAAGAACAGACATTCCACTCTGCCTTCCAGTCTGTTACAGTCTCATACTGCTCTGAAAAGAAACCAAAGGCAATGGAGCCAAGGAGAGAGTCAGAGCCACACAATTCTGTCCACATTTCTAGTGTCCGATTCAACTCACAACAGAGATTCAGGATGTCAGCAAGCCAAGGAAACTGAAGCTTAGCTACAGGCAAGAGGCACGCTGGCATGCTCCATTTGAAACTGTATTAGCATTCAAGCCAGATGCACACATTGAGGAGAAATTCCCATTCTTCAAAGAAACTGGTTTCCCTTCAAGGGTGACTATCTTCTGTTACTCATTTGCTCCTCTCCAAATTTCAGCCTCTCTAGTCCTGTTCCCCTCTTGCCTTTCTTTAAACAGTCTGCCAAGCATCTTCTGTGAGGACTGAAGTACAAGGAGAATGCTGCAATGGGAAACATCATCATTCTAGTGTGTGCCAGACCTAATAAAGGAGAAGCCCATCTCTCAGCTGTGCTTTCATTTTTATCACTATTTTCTCTAAACCTGAAGATATTTCTGTGGACAGTGCTATGCTGTGCGTCAAAATGCCAAAATGAAGCAGCAAGTGATAAGTCAGAGATTTACATTTATGACTTCTGTAAATTCATCCCATCTGCAACTTCATCCCAAGCACATGGATGACAGAGCCAGCCCAGGATGAAGGCATTGCTGCTGTAAACATCTCCCCCTTTGCCAGGAACCACCTTCTCTGCAGAGAGAACCCTTTCTTCATCAGTTTCCTACAATCCATATTGATATGCTCACGTATTCCCTCTCCTGAGTTGGAACAGAAAAGTTTGTAACTGTAGATTGGAAGAGAAACACACATTGCTTGCTACACACCTGAAGAAAGTATGCTTTTCTCTTCTTCTTCCTCCCCCTTCTCCTCTCCCCCCCAGGCTTTCCTGAGAGTACTGACTGCTAAATAATCCAGTCCATGGTTGGAAACAAGAAACTGCCACCATCTATTTATAACCAGGAAATACAATGCAAAACCTTGTCCATTGAATTCCCTCTAAGTTACTCCTTGCCCTCATTCACACATACAGATGTACATATAAAGCACATCCATGTCCGTCTGTTCCTCAAGTTGGGACAAGCTATTTGGACCACAGAGCTGTACACAAGCCACAAAGCAGCCACCAGACATGGCTGGAAGTTGGCCATTGTCTTCTCAGGGATAAAAGCAAATTTCTGTTGGATACAACAGCTCTAGTTAGAGGTAGAATCAGACAAACACACATTAAATAATGTTTTGTGCAGCATGAATTTGATAAGCAGTATAAAACAGGCTTGAATTGACTCCATTGACCATAATCAAAAACATATCCCTTTGCTTCAAACGAACTAGTGCATTTTAGATAGTCTAGAAATTTGATTCAGCAAGTACTTGAATCAGAAAGTTACCATCACCTGCAGCCTCCTGTATACTTTTTAATTTCCTTCAGGAAAACTAGGACTAGCAACTGCCTTCATGTGTACACAATCATCACCTTCTTGTCTTAATAAATAAAGAACTGGTACTTTACTATAATTCTCCCTCCTGCAGCAGTCTGAAACCTTCACTCTGATAAATTTAGTACTTTGGCAGATCTCTCTCAAATATATTTTTTACTTCTAGAGAAACCAAGGGCAGGGGGGAATCCCCCAAAGAGGCCCAGTGCTTCCCTCCTTGTAATGAAACCCTGTAATGGAATGCCCTGCACTCCAATTAGGAAGAAATGCTAATTTTCTCCAGTTGAGCACCCCCTCTAGATGTATCTAATTTGTTTCACTGCTTTCATCTCTCCCTTCCATCACATTTTCATTTAAAGGTTATGATCTGTTTGTGCCCTCCATGCCGCGCCCTGACAAGACACCCCTATGAGAGGTTGCAGGGGCCAAGTCGCCCTTCCTAACCCCCTTCCCAAACAAAAACCAAAGCTTTTTTCCCTCCACTGCCTCTTTAAGAAATGCAGAAAGATGAAGGGGAGGAGCAGGGAATTGGGAAGACAATAATTAAAAATAAGAAGTAAGCCTTCTTGCAAGTTGGGTTGTTGGTTGTTTCTAACAAAAGGTTAGAGACCTTTGCACCATGACCAACACCAGTATGACCAGTGCGGGCCAGCCAGGAGCAAGAGCATTACAGAGCTTTGCTACTTCTCCAGATCCATTTTAGGAACAGCTGCCATACAAGAATACTCTTTTGCAAAAAGTTTTGAGATGTTTAGCTCCTTGTAGATCTTGGGGAATACATTTTCTCTCATCTGTAACAGCGAGAGTCTGGTCAGAAAAGACAGGAAGAGTTGGCTCAGCTGGGGAGAAATTGTCAATAAAGCTTTCCCACTCCTCTCTAAATGACTTATGCCTTGCTCTGGGGGGCTGTGCTCTGAAAATTCCCTCAGGAAAAAAGTGACTTCAGCTGGGTAGCATGGGCCTTGGAATAGCTCTTCCTGGCATCCACAAATTTGTGCTGCCATGGTTGTGGTTGGACAGACATGTAAATCCTCAGGGCAGAACCCATCTGGACAGGTTATTCACCCAGAAGAGCTCCGTATACACCACAAAGGGAAAAGGCATCCAGATGACCTTGCTGGTGCCCCACCACGTCCAAAGAAATTTCAGAGCTTTTTCAGTCACCAAAAGACTATAACTAAACAAAAATAATTTTAAAATGCAGCCACCATCCTACCTCCAAGCAAAGCCTCTTTGCAGCCTGCCCCAGTATTCTCAAATAAAAGAGTATTCCTGGAGCTGAACCCAGTCTTCCCTACATACAAACAATGCTCCTAAGCCAAGTCATTTATTACTTGTGTTCAGTCTCTCCCTCCCTTCAATTTTCTCCATCAGTTCTTGTCTATTAGAAAGGAAATTATAGATCTACACTCTCTAGATACAAGTTTCACCACACACCTGTCGTCAACATCCTGTAAGAAAATGCCCAAAGAACATCTTTGAAGGAAAGGCAGCTAAGTGGGCCCTGGGAAACTGCTGGGTTCCATTGGTGGCACAGCCTGGAACAATCACTCGCTTGGAAAAAGTAGAAGAACAGCTGGACATGCTGCCCAGACTGAGAATTGAGTAGCCTGTTCTTGACAGTAAGATGAAGCTGGAAAAGTGCTGCAAGAGTGTTTTCTGTTATTAATAGGCACTTTGCTAATACTGCTCAAGATAGTCAGCTCCCTCTCAGTCATTTCCTGCTGCAGCCACTGAATCCCATTGGTCACAGCACTATATGCTCCATTACAAGCTATTTCCTCTCTATGTTTGCAATGCCTCCAAAAGCTTTTGCAGAAAGTCCTGATGATCTCCCTTCCTGCCTCCCTCTGCAGACACAATTCCCTCATAATTTGACTTTCTGGGACCACAAATGGGGAGCGGGTAAGAGGCACACAAAGATTTACTCTTCATAGATAGCAGCCTTGCCCCTTCCTCCCCTTCCAGGCCCCCTCTCTATCTGGTCCATGCAAACAAATCCTGAGTGGGAAAGAGCGTTTGGAAGAGGCCTGTGTCTGGGCCAGCCGCCTTTCATCCAGAAGATGCCTCTTCCCGTTGGAAAATACAAGCATTGTGTGAAAACATTTTAATATATTCATGCACATTCCTATAGCTCGCAGGAGCGAGTGGGTCTCAGCACCCTCCCCTCCCTGCCTTCCAAACGATTTTGATAGGCAACGATGCACTGGGAATACCACTTGTTTTCTCAAATGCCCACGAGTATGTAAATTGTGGGAATATGCAGGCCAAGGGCTGTGGTTTTATTGTGCTGCAGAAAAGATTTTACTAATTACTTGCCTAAACTCCAAAGCAGTACGCCTGCTTTTTTACAAAGCAGGAGAGTGGGGAAGGTGGGGGTGGTGGGAAGAGGAGGAGGGGGACTAAAAAAAAAAAAAAATGCAGGGGGAAGAGAGAGTAAAGGGAAAGAGGGAGAAGGAAAGGGAGCACAAGGGATGCATTTCAAAGTTTCTCCAGCAATTGGATGGGGGGGAGTTGGGCCCAATGTGAAATCATAGAGGTCAAAGGTGGGTCTCCCTCCCTTGTGAGAAAGTGGTGAATCAGGACGGTTTATCAAACGATCATTTTCTTTTGAAACTGGGAGGCAGCGGCTGGGACAATTCTGCAGATGTGCTTGATGAGTTTGGGACAAAAATGGGCCGCCTCCTCCCCCCCTCCCCCCTTTAAGGTCTCCCATCAGGGGTTGCTTCTCCCTCCACTGCTTCCAGGACCCTCCCCTCCCTTCTTCAGTGGTCAGCTGAGACCCCCACCCACTGACCGCCTTTGTATTCCTGGCCTTTGGACACAGTGACAGGGCCCTTTATGAGACCCCAATCAAGACCCCCATGTCACAGGTACCTAGTAGAGATACCAGACCCTTTTCAAATGAGGAACAACAAGGAAAATATGCTGGCCCATTGTCCCAGCACGGCACCAAGGGAGATGAAAGGGACAGGCTGCTCCCTCTCCGCAGACTGCCTGCCAATCAACCCCAGTTATTAAGGTCACGATGTGGAAATTCTTTTGACCTACACCTAATCAAAGATGCACCAGGGACTTTTGAGACAACATGGGGGAAGGTGGGAGAGTAAGCATCCCCCTGTCGTCTCCACCCATAAATACAGTGGAGCTTCTACAGACAATTAGTAGGTGTTACCCCAGCTAGTGCTGCAGCACACTTGCCCCAACTACCACTAGGGCAGCCAAGCAGAGCGCTGTGCTGGCATGCAGCCTCAGGAGAGCTTAAATTAAAAGCATTTCTCACTGAAAAGTTACAGACTGAGCAATACTGGAGATGGCTCAGAAGCCATGAACGAGGACACACATCCTCTTTCTTTATGCTGGTATCTTTGGTTTGCACAGGCTGTGGGTTTCACTAAACATGGTCAGCACCTTGTAACAGTGAGTCCTGAAGAACAAAAACTCGGTGTGAATCTTTGAGTCTCCAAAAGCTGAAGCACTTGGAAGAGCAGATAGATGCCAGTAGTGCAGAGCAGAAAGTCTGACTCCCTCTGTGCATGATACAGGATGAAGAACCAAGATGATGTTGATGGTGGCAGCTTTTAGGACTACACAGAAATATCTCACAGAGGGCAGGTTGGAGCCATGTGCACTGCCAGAACAATGAGATGGACACAAAACAATTAGAGCATGGGTCAGATGGGATCAGAGAAGCACATCCCACCAGACAGCTCCAGAGCACTTGGAATATGGACAAGATCAACTGCCTCTGAAAGGCTGTTCTGCATCACTCACTGTGTCATCACTGTACACTCAGAACAGTCAGACACAATACTTCAACCTGACAAGTGACACAAGAAATGACAGACTACAGTCTGTGATAGTTCACACAAAAAGGAAAGAAAAAAATCTAAACTCCATAACAGGAAAATTATTCAGCATATATAGAGTGCTTCTGCAAGTGCATGACTTTGAATTAGATCCTCCAGAAGAGCCACATGGTATAAGTCATGGCCACCACTGGCACACTTATGATCAGTCTTGAAGAAACAGAAATTTTTGGCATTCTTCTTTATGCACCATATCTACTGACATTCAGGGAATACCCTTCCTGATGCCATGCCAGCTAGCTGCTCTCATCCTCTTGGCATTCTTCAAAGCCCACCTGGATGAAGGTCTTAGCGAAAGGGGTGGTACTATAGTGAAGTTGTAGAAAGTGGAACAGTCACAGCAACCATGCTGCAAGTTTCTTTATGCTAAACACTGCTCATGTGTTGGCTCATTTTCCTCTGTCTTTTAGCTAACAGATACCAGTGCAGTGCTACTGAAACCCCCACAATTCCTGTCAGAGAGCCTGCAGAAGGTAACAGCCTACCAGTAGTGACTAGCTGGGTAAGAGATGAGAAGTGGAAGATTGCAGAAGAGCTCTGGAACAAAGACTCATGTCTTTACACAAAACCTACTACATTGCTTCTCCACTGGAAGTCATTGACATTCCTAAAACTGTCCCTTTGCTCCTTGGCTTTTACAGAACTGTTGAAGCAGGTGGAAAACAGCTTTTTCTTCTTGATGCTGAATGAACTGCTCTTATACCAAAAACTGCTTAGCTATGGCAAGGCATGGTATGGTTTAGGTCAAAGATCCAAACTGACACTTCAGACACTGTAAGCTGCAATGCTCAGAGCAGACATTACTTAAGCTCTGCAGCACAAAAGACACAAACAGCACAAAAATTGCCTTTACTTCAGGGCAATATCCTCCACTATCACCCTCCTTTCAAATGCCAGTGGCAGGCTGAGGACCAGTCTCCTGGTGTCCTCAGAGTGAATCAACACCCCTTTAGAAGGGCCGGGCTGCTATCTTAGGACACTACAGCTTCACTTCCCACCTCAGGGCATGAGCTTGCATCCTCTGAGTGACACATCCGGCCTCATCTGGGAGGAGTAACAGTGGAAGCTGAGCCTGGTTAGAGGCATCTGCACCTGGGGCTCTCACCGTGCAAGAAAGGTCCATCCCTCTGTGTCCCTTCCCACCCCCAAAAGCAGTCATTTGAAAGGCGGGGAGGGAACAGACACCACTGTAATTGTAGGAGTGAAACCTGGCATCCTCCTGCTCATCTACCTTTGCACTCCATTTCTGTTTCTCTTTGAACCTCTGGTACAACTTGTCAGGTCGCTGCCCTCCTGAGAGATCAGAAAAAAAAATAAAACATGATTACTATTGTACACTGATATGCAAGCTGGAAAAAGAGAGAGAAAAGGAGAGAGAGAACGGCCTCCATGTGTCAGACTATGAAAGGGCTTCGACTGAAGCCGCTTGAAAAACAAACCCTTAATTTAAATGTTAATGAAAGCGCTGAAGAGACATCAGAGGCTTTCATTTCTCTACAAGGAACAGAATCACCAGGTCTAGAATTTATGGCCCCCTTCACCTCCCCTCTCCTCTTCTCTGCTCCATCAGCCACAGAAGTAAGGAAAGGAAAAAAAACCCTAATTTTAACATTAACTCCACACTTCCACCCTAGGATGCAATTGCTAAATTATCTGTTGGCAGGACACTGATCAAAGGTGGAAAAATAAAGGCACACTGCACAACCGAGCAAAGGTAAACAGCAGCCAAGGTCTAGTGAAGTTACCTTCTCCCCCTGCGAACTTAAAAAGCAAAGAGAAAACAATCATAAACTGGAAATGGAAACCTCAAACCATAAGGTTTCCAGCCCCCTCAACTAAGTTTCTTCTGTCACATCGATTAAACAGTCATGGATTCTCCTGTGCAAACCATGCAGCACAAGAAAGATGCTTCCTCCAAGCTTTCTGAGACAGACTTTCCCCTCAAACAAGGGGAAAAATGATAAAAAACTGCAGGAGGAGGGGAAAAAAAATTCAATATGCAACACAGCTCAAAACGATTAGAAACAGATGTCTGCATTCCAACTCAGCTACTGCCTCCCAAAACCTGTTCACCTGCCTGCAACCACTAGTGAGCCAATTCACACAGTCACAGAAAATATATACATTAGAGTATTGGCCAAAAGTGACAAAAAGGGAGGAAGTAATCAATCATGTGAGCTTTAGAGGACAAAAGAAAGAAACTGAAGTCAAGAAAGGTAAGCTGCAGTTTCTCAATCTATAGAAATGTTAGCATATGTGTTTATTTCTAGAGGAGAGGGAAAATGGACATGCGTGTTCATATGTTCACCCTCGTGAAGAAGACCAAATAGAGTCATTATCACACAATTAAAGAAGGTAAAACAAAGTCTTCTTCCTCCCAACATCAAGGGAACAGTCAGGGCAAATGGATAAGACACAGGTGTCATTTTAGCTCCAGAGGGGAGAAACTGATACTCATTTCCTGCTCGTCAGTTTTAGGGTGAAAGAGCACCAAGTCAGTTATGACTATTGCATATACCCAGAAACCCACATCCAGATCACCCTCTGGGGTCAGTAAAAGATGGCAGTTAATGCCACCACTAACTCTGCATGTCCACTCTGGGATCTCACAGTTGAGCAGGTTCTTCCTGGCCTGCTTAAGAAACAGCTGCAGGTCAGAGTCCCCTCTCAATTATTCAAACCGACCAGGCTCTACAAAGATCCCCAAGGACAGCAGAGCTATTGCTGCCGGCTGTTTTGCTGGCAATGCACAAACCCAAACAAAACTCAGCTCTTTCTCCCAAGTCCTAGCAGACTCAGAGAGGTTAACTGCACAAAGCAGGTCAAAGCAGAGCACCCTATGGCAAACAGCTCATCTTGATATGCAGTAGGGGAAATCTGCTGATAAAATCGGAGTAAGAAATGAAGGCAGGGGAACATTATCCAACATTTTAACTTCTACATATTAGGGCTTCAATTGCACAGTTAAAACCACTCCAAAGTTGCTCTGATTCAAGTGGGTTGTTTTGCTCTAAGGCAATCTGCAAGATCGGGCTGTTACACTTTCACAAGAAGTTTCTAGAAAACCATTAAAAAGAAACCCTCAAAATTAATCATTTTGATCACTCCCAATGGAAGAGAGGCCCATTCAGTAAAGTTGCCTGTTAAGTAACCTTTCTCTTCCTTCCTTTCCCCAACGAGTTTGGAGTACATTTTACAACTTTCCTGAGGTTGTCCATAGAAGCAGAGATCTCCTCAGATATTACTTCTTTGTAATAATCCATGAGAGAGCTAATTAGGTTAAAATCAGCATGTTCAAATAGAAGAGTTGGGTCTCAAATACAACACTGCATAAACAGGAGAGCCAGCCCAGCTTTTTAAATTCAGCTGCTCATATAAGTACTTATTTTCCTTCAAATTAAGCATCCAGTGCAGACAGTCTTCAGCACAAACTTTCCTTCTCTCTGGAGTTAACCTGTACCTCACCAAGGCAACATCCATGAGGAGAGGTCATCTACTGCAGCAGACTAATGACACAGTCAGCAAAGAAGAGACTGTCTCTTGGGCTAGCACACCCAAAGCACATTTCTGTCACAGTAGGGCACTTTATGACCGCCCCAAAATGTACCAAGGGTCTCCTAGTTCTCTACAGCGTAACTTGGTATCCTGCTGTTCATCTACAGCTGCACATTGGAAACCATTTATGTGTCTCCACCTCTTTGCTTGGTTTAAAATCTGACATACTTTGAGCACAGCATCACATGATAAGCATTAAAATATTTTAAAATGAAAATAGCAAATGCCAGTGGCTGTACCTGGCAGGAGAAGTCAGCCTAGATCTGAGTACTTTTTAAAATTCAACACACAAAAAAAATCTGGATCCAAGATTAATAATGAACTTAACATGAAGGTCCACTTCTTTCCCCTCCAGTTTACACTGTACACTGCCCCTTTCTATTCCCTAGCTACTGCCACCTCAGGGAACAACAAAGCATGAAGGTGCCACTGGTCTACCAGAAACTCCCAAGTTTGCCTCACCTTGCACATTTGAATTGGTCCACTGCACTTAGGCTTGCCCTGGTCCCTGAGCACACATAAGTCACTGCAGTAAGCACCACTAAATGGAAGTTTAACATCTCTGTGATGTAGAGTTCAAAAGGCAAGTGAACTCGGGGCAGAGGAAGAGGATTATGAGCAGCTAAGAAATGGAGTTTAGGGTATGCAGCAGAGTAGCGTTTTATTAACCCATGGAGAAGGATAGCTTTGGAGATCAATCAAACCAGTGTCTGAAGGAAGCTGACGTACTCCTATTTTAAGTATCCTACTTTAAGAACACACCCAGAGTCTTCTCTAGTCACTTACCAGACATGCAATGTGTGACCTGCTATACAAAGCACAGCATAACTTTGCAGACTTGCTGAAAACCCAGAATGAACACAACACCCTCCCATTCCCATTACCCTGCAGGGCACTGCTAGGGATCCCCAAAGCAATGAAGCTTCAACAACACATATGAGTATCAAGACATTTCCATGGCTGAAAAAGCTATGTATAGGACTAAGCACAGCTTTCCCCAGCAGAGTGTGAAGAGATGATCCAATATTCTTGGTACCCTTTTAATACTTTTCCTCTAGTTAATCTCCTGTATAGGAATCATTCTATTTGCAGACCCTAAAAACATCCAGTTAGCACCAATACAAAAAGAACAAGGAAGCCTCCTCCACACATCTACAGGATGATCTCTGTAGTGACACTGGGGAACTATGGACAAATCAAAGCAGAATACCTAAGAAAAATGCCTGAAGCCAGAGGAGCTGTGCTCTAAGAGTACAAGTCTCTAACATTTAGCTTGAGTGTACAGGCACTGTCCTCTAGAGTAGCAGTCCAGCAGTGCAGGACTACAGCAGGCACAGCAGAAAACCCAGATGTGGATCAAAAGAATATGGGATACTTTATCAGAAGCTTCACACAGAGGATCACCGAAAAGACAAGAAGTTTCAGCCCATTAACAGCTGAAGTTCAGTAAGAATACCACCCTGACTACTCTAGAGTCTTAGTCCTGGCAAACTTCCAGGTCAGGAAACTACAGCCTCTCCAAAGCAATTTTGGATGACTAGAGTTGGGAGAGCCTTCCTTGTTCCTACCCCACTGCACACAGCTGCTTTGAGCTCTGGGTGTCCACAGCAGAGACAGCTGCCATTTCTTAGCAGCAATGGGCCAAAATACTTAGGTGGGTGAAGCATGATTCTCCAGCAGTTCTACACCAGTAGAGCCTGCCCTTATGGAGGCAATCTCAGTTTACATCAGCACAATTGAGAAGGGAGAATCAGAAGGTCACGTTAAATGTTTAGGAGGAAGTGGAGGTTATAGGCCACGTTCAGCCTCACTGGGGAACAAATGCATCCAAGCTCTGGCTAGAAGGATGGGGACTGCGAGGGAGGAAAAGCTCAGACACAAAAGCTTGTAGGGAATGCATATGGGTGAAATATGGGCTCTTGCAAATAAAACAGAAACCACAGAGCTCCCCAAAGCAGACTTTCCGAGAAACCAGATATTATCTTTTTGATACTCGCCCTCATTAGACAGCAAGTAATAAAACCTATTAGTGAAAAATTCATCTCCCCTGCCCCTTGCCCTGGCCCACCCCCACCACATGCCCTCCTGCTCTGATCCCCTCTCTCTTCTAGGATGGCTGCGATTTGTTCTGAGAAGCGACAGGTTTATAGGTTAGCCGACACCTTCTCTCTGTGGAATTTTAATTAACTTCTCCCATCGTCAATATGTTAAGGAGCAGAGTTCCCATTATACGAGGTCAGCAGCGTGTTTCAGGCCCTGCTATATCAGCCGTCAAATTGAAGAATTAATGACGTGGCTAATTGGCTCTAATTCTCCACACCCCCCTCCCTAAAATATGGAGGGGTAAAGGGAGGTGCAGTAGGGTGGGCTAGTGGGAGAGGCTGGTACAGTCAACAGTCTCATAAAAAAAATGAGAGCGCACAATTTAGGCCCACTTGTTCGTGGGGTAGCTGTTCCACCGCCTCCAATTTATCACCCTGCAGGGAGGAAAGGGGGGGTGGGGAGACAGAGTAAATATTGTGACAGAGAGTGTGCACAAGCGTGCACACCAGGGAGAGGAACACTGTCCTGACAAGAGGCCACGGCAGTAGGTCATCACTTAGGGTAGGCAGCAGAATGCCACTGGTCTCTAACCAGGTACGGTGCCTCAGCCAGAGCCTGTCTGCCAGAAAAAGGATCATTGCATCACAGAAGACAGCAAAGGTCTTCTACCTTACGTCTTGCAGTGGCACTAACATGAGTGGCACTTCTTCAAAACACTAATTGTCTCAAACACTCGGAGCAAAGGAACAAGGCAACAGCAAAATCATAGCAAGCCTGGAGTATCATTTCCCTGATAAAACCACTAGCTCTGTACTGCTTAGTTTCTGCTGCCTGCAGAACAAGCTTGGAAATCTAACAAGGACAGCAGTTGTCAACAGTATTTCAGTTTTGCACAAGCCTAAAATTCAGTCATTGCAGACATGACATGAGCAGCAACAGCAGCTCTTCCTCCCTCTTCCTTGAGGTATGCTGAGGAAGAACCTCTTTTGAATGTACACCAGTTTAACAAGGAATAAAAGAGACAGATCATTGCTGGTTGGTGTAAGATTTTAACAGTAAGAGTTTCACAGATTTTCACTTCACGAACAGGAGCACTTCGAAGAACACGCTAGAAGACCCTGGTATATGTATTGCCCTTGCCTCCCTCATGCTGAAGTTGAACTTGTAGCATTATGCCTGCACTAGAAGCACAGAGCTACAGGAAACAGAGGCTGGAAAACCACATCCCTGAGCTCCGCTTCATCTTTGCCAGTTCAACATGTTCAAAAAAACCTGAGTTTTAACTACTGCACGCAGCTCTCAAGCAGGGACCTTTTTGCTCTGCATCTCTTCTGCTAGAGAATGAGCATACAAGTTGGCATCTTTTCAGCACGGAAAATCTCAAGAGGATCCAGCTCACTGTTTCTAATTAGCAAGACAGCGTTCCTTCATCAAGAAAGAACAAACAGGTCCCACCTGAGGCACTAAGAGGAACCCAGCACAACCTTCACAGCCTCTTTATGAGGGGATCACTCTGGTGGTATAGGAAATAAAGACCACATGCTCTCCCGAGCTCCTGCTGCAGGCACAAGCACCTGATCAGCCTCCACACAAATCAAGTCCCTGAACTGTCACATTGGTGCCTCAGAAAGATTTGTGGACATGCAGCCTGTCCAACTCTTACTTCTCTCTGCTGTAAATTTGGAACAAAGAGATCTGTTACCTTAATAATGGGCTGAGAGCAATGGACCACACTCGATCCTCTGTCTGCACTGTATGTAGACACTGACCAACTCTGCCCGCAGACAGCGACCAAACCTAAAGAGAGAGATGCACGTTATGCCACATTATCCAAAATTGCAGAAGGTAGGATGCATGCTGCTAATGCTGTGCTGGATGAGCTGCCCAAACTGCCATGGTTACCTTCCCAAAGACCCTCTTCCTGAATTACAATTACTTATTTTGCAGGAGTAGAGCCTCCAATTGCTGGCAGAAACAAGAACTTGAAGTCACACAAATATTCACCCCACTAGTAACTGAGAGAGCACGCCCATCACCACTTGCTCCCTAAGGGCAGCACTAACACAAACTCCTCATCTTCTGTAGTTAAATAAATGACAACTAGGATCTGTTCAAATCTATTCTCTTGAATAGTGAGGGAAGACTTAGTAGCATCCCTGAAAAATTTCCATTAGTATTAACTATAAAGTTAATCATTCACCAACCTGTAAAATAACCTTCTTTTATAAGAACCCCCTCCTTTAAACCAAGTTTTTCAAGTGTACCCCAGGTTGTTTTCAAACTGGTTGCCCTTGCTCACTGACAATGTAAGAAAATTCCTTCCCTCCCACAACAGTGCAAACATGCACATCTCCTTCCACCAGTTTACCCCTTTCTTTTTGGGTCCTAATAAAGGCCCCAAAATTCTTGCTGGGGCCTCTGCTGGGACCTCATTTTCTCCACCTTGCCATCATTCTTGGCTCACAGGACTCAAGCCCCCCAGTTGTCTGTAACCAACCCCCAATGTTTTGCTTCAAGACTTCAAAGCGCAGAGTGCCCTATTTGTTTGTTTGTTGATAATGCCCAGGATTGCAGGCTATTCTTGTCAGCGGGGAATTTAGCACCTAGTGTCAGCAAAAGCAGCAGAAAAGCTTAACTCCTTTAAGGCATCCCTATCTCCTACAGGTTAAAAATATTGCTCAGAGCACACTATCTGCTGCCTATCACACAGGAATGTACATTAACAGCTCTTCAGGGCTTAGTCCTAATCAACACTCAGCAGAGTCCTCAATAGCTTAGACACTTAGAGCCCCTTTAAAAGGTTGGCAGGGATTCCCTTCCACTCTCCAAGAGTCTCATTCATGCAAACAAGTCAGCCTACAAAAGAGATGATAAAAAATAAGAGGTGAACATCCCCAGAGTATATGCTGTGGGGAGCACTGGGTGGGCAAGATCTCACACTAGCTCTAAGAAAAACAGCTTGAAATTCCCCTCTGGGCTTCAGGAATTTGTTCTCAAGGTCGGGGATGTCTGTCCTCCAGCTGTCAGAGAAGTAGCAAGAAGGCACTCTCCCAGAAAAGAGGATCCACAGACCAGAGAGGAGCAGCACCGCTAAAGTGTGAGACAAAGCAGCATCAAGGTCTTGCTCCCAGGAGGCAAACAGCAACTCCAAAATTGCCTTTTGCATCTGAACATTGCTTGCTTTACTTGAAAGTTGACTTTACTCAGGACTACATCTGTACAGAGGGACCAACAAAAAAAAAAAAAATCTGCTCATGCTGCTTCACACACTTCCTATAAAACCTTGAAAGAGAAATGTAAGTCTTTCAGTCTTGAAAAACAGGCCTTAGCTGGTTTTCCTCTTATCTCCATGAATGCTCTATGATATGAACCAGCACTAAGAGTGTCTATCAGCCTACCCAGAGCAAAAACCAACATATAACATTCAACATGCAGCAATCACTTCCAACAATGAAACAAGTGGCTGTGAAGATGCTACAGGTACTGCACCATGCTAGCAGGATAAGGGTGAAACATCTGTGTAAAGCTTCCTAAATTGATCACACAGAGCTGATTACAGCTCAGAGGAATAACTCTCCAGATCCACACAGGCACAAAGCATTGCCAAGCAGATCCAGAAGGACAAAAATCAACACGATTCTGCCCCAAAAAAAAATAGTCAAAAATTATGTGACAGGACACAGTGATGGCAGCTGGAAAAGAAAAATGGGAACCAACAATACTCATAGCCTAACTTCATTCCTTGTTTGTAAACCAAGAATCATTGGAAAAAAAAAAGAAAAACAAAAAAACCCCACACAAATAAATAAAATAAACAAGCCACAAAATTAGTAAATAACAATAGATTTGGAAAAGAGATTCTATCCTTTACTGAGATTGAATATATAACAGAGAGCACATTAAACCACATTGCAATGCTAAATCACAAAACAAGGATGGGTTTGCGATCCATACAGCGAATTTCACACTAACTGGCATCTCCACTACAGTGTAGACAGATGTACAGGGAAAGAAGCAAAATATCTGCTGCTGCCTTCTGTACTTCCAAGTTTAAGCCAGCAGCTAATGCTGTAAATTACTGCCAAATCTCTTTCTAACAAGCCTGGCAGAGCAAGCATCTTTTCAGAGACATGAGCCAAGACAGTCAGCATTCCTCCTGCAAGGAGTACAGTTCTGCTGACACTTAAATATTCATGGCACAAGACCTCTGAAGTCACCTCTACAGCAGCACCTGCAGCTGCTGAAACATTCCCTGCTCACCTTCGCTGTTCGGTCCCGGGAGCCGCTGACAATGAGGCCACCTTGGAAGTCCACACAATTCACCTCCTGTTCATGTGCAGAGAATTTGACACTGTAGGAGCCATGGATCTTGTGAAGGACAATACTGCCATCTCTGAAAAACAAATCCACAGGCAGGGCATTTGTATCCCTCGGACATGCACCTTCCACTAATGCTTTGGAGCGCTACAAAAAGACCAGGACTGGTGTCTGACAGGGGCTGAAATTCATGCAGCATTATTAACTCTCCAGTCTTTACACATCACCTGTTCTCTTGCAATTCCACATCTGGCCAGTTAAAGCCTGATTTGATGCACATGAAAATTTTCCTGGTTATTTTTCCACCCTTCACTTAGTGCTCAGCTGCAGAAACTATAGCAAAGCAGCCATTCCTCCTCCTACTGCTTTGAGCTTGCCAGAATTCTGTCTGTAAGCTGAATGGCTGGAGTAAGAGAACAAGTGAGAGGACACTGTCACCTATGTCCAAGCCTCAGCTTTTCGTTCATTTCAGAGTAGCCGTACAGGGTGCTGTGCTTTGAATTAACTACACAGACATTTAGACCTTTTTCAATCAACACAGTTACTGGAATTTTAAATGCAAGACCTCGTTTTCACTTGAATTTTGGTCTACAGTTCACAGGCAAGAGTCCCACAATAACCAGGGCAGACAGCCATGCTTGTCTCTCCCAATTCTGCGCTTAACTGTTGTGTACATTTTTAAAGTTTTAGCTATTAATGAAACTCCTGCCACTTGCTGTAACTGTAAAAGGCCAGTCAAATGCAAAATTAATTGGAGAAGTGTGTGTGTGTGCTGAAAGGCTTGGCAGTTTTTCCCCCTCTCCACAATTACATCAGTGGGTCTAATAAACACACAGTTGTCTCTAGAAAATTTTCTGCACCACTGCAGTCCCAGCTAACCAGCTATACTGACTATTAGAACAGTCTAGATTCCCTGGTTCTAACAGGGAAAGAAATGAAATTTGCACAGCAGTCAGGTTTGTCTGATCAGTCAATCCTGATTCAACAATCCTGTGGGTGTCAAGACAAGTTTACAAGAGCAAAGGACACTTTTTAAGGTCAACAGCATGAGACACAGCTCTTTCACTGCTTCAGGCCAGAACCAAAATTCTAAGAGAGGAAGGAGCAGCAGCTGACCACAGCCAAGCACGAGGACACTGTGTAGCAAAACTGGCCCCTCTCTCTGGGCTGGAGTTACACAGAATCTTTCCGACTTCAGTGGCAAAACCCTTAGGCCCCTTCATTCACCCAACTTACCCCCCTCCACTGACAATGTGGGAGTTGACCAGAACAAAACGACACACATCCTCCTGGTGGCCAGAGAAGATGGCTTGAGGGTGACGCTGCAGACCTGTTCCCTCTGCACAGAGGTGATAGGCCTGGATGTTCTCTGCTTGAGACAGGTACAGATACTCATCATCCAGCTCCATCCAGGGCATCAAACTGCAAATAGATGGCAGGTTGGGGGCATGCAGGAGTGGGGAGAAGAAAACAAAACAAAACAACCTCAGGCAGAAAACTAAAAAATAATTCCATATGCAAACATATCAACAAAAGCAAATGCTCAAGAAAAGTGAAGTTGGAGCAGCAGGTGACATGCAAAAGCAACGCTTAATATAGCAGCACAGCTACAAGTGTAGCTTCTCCAGCAACATAAAAAGCAGATTACATTGCTGGCATTTTTCTAACAAGAGCTGAGGAAAAGGAAGCATGGAATCTTCAAAAGAGAAGATGGCCAAAAGTCTAGTAAGCACAGATAGGAAATATTTAAGGGCTCCTGAACCTGCACATGAGCTCTGTACTTTCTAAGAAACTAGACCCTAGTGCTGGTGAGCTATGCCAAGCATTTCTAAGAGAGCATTCAATGTTGGTGCAAACAATCACTCTCAATCCTGAACGCTATTTGGTGGTGCCCAAAGACCACAGTGCCATTGTTCCACACACCTGTAAGTGGGGGAGCATGTCACCAAAATACCACAGCTCTTCCTACAGACAGAAAGTCATCCACCTCCTGCCCTCTGAGGTGCCCCAAGAACTTTATGCTCATCATACAGAGGAGTTATTTTTCTACATTCACACCTCTTCCCCTGCGGACCCATAAGCTGTAGAGCAAGCTCTTGATTTCTCTTGCTCATCTTTTAGAAGAGCCCATACACCCTTTCTGCCCCTGCTTTATGCAGGACTGGGGCAGGTTTGTACAGACAGGTTCCAAGCCAAGAGCAGTGGAGCCAAAAAAATTATTCCAAAGCATTTTGAAGATTGATGCCATATATGGAAAATATGCTTTACTTTTTGGGAGACCAAGAAGAGTAGATGACACTCAAGCAATATCTGAATCAAATCTGCCATCTCAAAAAGTTTATTTATTCTTGAAACAAAAAAAAAAAAAAATACAGAAGACAATAGGCTACAATACACACTTAGGCAGTGAGATCTATGCTCAAGATTTTGCTTTTGCGTTGCCAACAGAGAATCAGTAAATAAGATTTCAGATATAGCGAGGCCAGATACAAAGACACATGGGACTCATGTGCTATGGGGCATGTATATGTGAAATGGTCTCTGCTCTGCAGTCATTGCCAAGTGCACCAATGTCCACAGAAACACCGAGCAAATCCAGAGCCTTTCTACAGAGCAGCCTTTCAGTTTTCAAACTCTTCAGGAACAAATGGCTTTGAAAGCAGTGCGGCTTCTCATAAAAACCTGCCTCCCTCTTTTTTTCAGATAATTTGTCCTCAGAGGTCATGATTTTCTGTGTCATCAGAGTCATTACATACAGCCATACCTCATAATATCACAATGAACAACTAGAAACAAGCAAGAGGACAAGACTGCTCATTAGACAGAAGGTTCCTGCTTGCCTGTATTCATCTTCAGTAACAGGCTTTTAATCACATGGACAAAGCAGTTGAGTTTGTAATATTCATCTGGGACTTGATCATATACATGGAAAACGTAAGAGGCATCTTCAGAGCAGGAGCTTTGGGTTTAGGCAGGCTTTGATTTCCCCTTCCTTCCTCCACTCCTACGCAGCCCTCTAAAAGCAAGTGAATATCCAGCTTACCTAGACTACAGCCAACTTCTGTGGCTCTCTTTTTGCAGAAGTTTAGCTTTTTACCTTTTTCTATGGCTTTTTCATAAGGAGAAGTAACAAATCTGAAGCAGGATAAATGAAAATTAGGGGATGCCATTTTGATGGTGGCCTCATTAAATCAGTCCTTGCCTTTTCACTTGGGAAGCTGGTTTAGTAATGATCTCTAATATCCACAGAGCCTGTCTTCACAGATGGTTGCAAGCACTTCAAAGGCAGGTATACAACCTGCACCAAAATCCACTCTGCTCATTACAGCTGTTCCCAGGACTTTAGACAAGAAGTAGCACATTATCCACCACTTCAATCTACACAGCACAAAAAGGCATGAAAGCTCAGTAGAAGTTCCCTGTTCTTTAGCAGCTAACAAACCATAGTCCTTCTCATTTTTCCTTCAGTCTGATGATGTGAAGGCTGAAAATTTAGATGTGCTGCTTAGACAAGAGACCAATCTTATGCTCTGCTTTGAAAGCCAAGTACACCTTTGCAAACAAGAACTGAACAACAAGCTCCTATCATTAATGTCAAATATATATTTTTTTAAGTGAAGGACAGAAGCATGAGAATGAAGAAGCAAAGGATAGATAAATGCCAATTAGCATTTTAGATTTGTACATCCAAATCAGGGTCCAGGATAAATCACTGAAGACAAACAAAGCATTTTGAGGGAACACCTAAGTCCACATCTGGGATGAAGGTGAGCTCACTGTGAAAGCAGGACAAAGGATTGCTCATGGTATACAGCAATAGACATGAATGCAACAGTTTGAAATTTGTGGTAAAGGTTGCTAAATATGACTAGAACTGTACAGACCAGAACAAAGACAAATTCAAATTCCTAAGAAAGAAATACCTGACACTCAGCAGGAATCCCCAGGACAAGGCAGCATCTCTGGTTACCCCACACCTAGCTAGCCAGCAACAGCCAAAATAAGCCAACAATCACTCATAAGGCCCCATGGAGCACAAGGAGCAGGAAATATTTCAGGGCGCAGGCACAAACCTAACAGTTGGCACAAAACACAGCACTCTTCACATAACAAAGAAGAAGAGAAAGAAGCCACTTGCTTGCATTTCCATTTCAGGACTGTCTCCCTCCGGCAGCGTCCGTGCCTCCAGTTCTGAGATACCTTCACCCTTTCCTTCACTGGAATGCCAGCAGCTCTGCAGACAGAGGAGAGATGAGATTAGCAGCTAGGACTGATGCCTTCTGGACAGCAAATGAACTCAAGATGGCCACAGGTAAACTCTCACCCTGTTTCCACAATGATGGTGCCAGAGCCACAATACAGTGAACACATTCATGAGCACTGACAAGAAAGGAATACTGACAAGAGAGAGGGATTACGAGCAAAGAAAGCCACCTCTGATGATCACAAACCTTAAATGTGATCAGAACTTGACCAAGCATACTGAATGCAGCACATTTTCAGACATAAAAAATAATCTAAACAAGATGACACAAAAAGAAACCCACCAGAAGAACCATAGATATAGGACTTCACCTTTTAACAGAGACTGAAAAGAACCATTTAAGACAAGGACAAGACCACACAAGAACAGATGGATGAAACATTAGTCAGAACACTGAAGCCAGAGAGTGCCTATCCAGAAGGACTAGTAAAGAAACTGCTCCAGAGTCTCACCTGTCTGATACTCACATAACCAGATACAATTATCAGAAATCAAGATGTGTCCAAACTAAAGATAAAATACATTCATGTGTATAAACCACCTAATGCGCAGACACACCCTAAGAAAAACTATCTTTTGCAGCAGCTCACCAAAGGATAGAGAATTCCAGCATATCACTGGAAAATTCTCTCTTTACAGTCAAAGCTACTGAAAGAGAGACTATAGTTCATATAGCTGTTGCTGGGTAACAGGTCAACATTATTGGAATGAGCTGAGACAAACCAAGATCAACACTCATCAAGATGTGACAAAAGGTAGGTACCAGAGAGACCTGGGACCAAGGTCTCCTTAAGAGTCTATATGAATATACCCAGTTCAAGCAGCTGTTCAACACCTGTTCTGTTTTCATGATCCAGAGTTGATTAAAGACATAGGGAAAGGCAGCTTTAGCTCCCATCTTTCTCATATCATAAATTTAATTATTCAATATCCTTGTTGGAGCTGCTTAGGTAGAAAGGATTAGAAAACTATAAGCAAGAAGAAACTCTAGAAGTAATCCTTTGTAACTAGGGGTTATGAACCATTTACTAGAGTACAAGAGTTTATCTCACTTTCATTCATTCATGCATTTCTCAACAACTGCATAAGGAAAAGGGAAGATCCTTGAGAGGAGGGAACTATTCCTCATCAGAATCAGTTTCCTCCTCCCATACTGACTGTTCCTCCAATCCACTTCCCAAAAGTAGCATTTTGGGTACTCTGTCATTTTTAAAATAAAGATTAGCTCCCTGTAAATAAACATCTCCTGTGGTTGTTAATGGGTGTAGGAATCTCTAACCTGGCCCTGGGGTCTGGCCAGATTCTTATTTTCCCAGCCTTCCTTCCATAGCCTCAGGCTCCTTTTTTTCTGCTCACCCTTCCCTCCTCTTTTCTATGCTTTCCGGCACTTAGTCACCATTATAATTTGACTGCATTCCTGGGCATGTGACCCATTTTAAACAAAAACAGAAACCACACACAGAAAAGCTTTTCATCCTCTAGAAAGCTTTGCAAGTTTACGTTTATGATCAGTAGAGCCACACCAATTAAAACTGAATTTAGGAAGCTACAGGCCCTTTATTTTTCATAGCCATTTAAAAACAAACAAACAAAACCAAAATAGAGTAGGCTGCAAGAAGAGGAATTCCTTTTTTTTAAAGGGAGCACTTGCAAGAGCCCATGAGGCCTGATAGCGTCTGAGATGAGGAATGCACAGTACTGAAAAGTCAGGTCAGGTCCACTCTCATCATTGCTTATTACTCTCCCAGATTGAGCTCAGGCTCTCTGCCTACATCCAATTCCATTCATTACTCCAAAATACTTCTCCTCCCTACACTCGACCCTCAGTTAAGTTCTCCCCACATACAGATTTTAAGTCACCAACTTGCACAGTGATGGAAAACACACACGTGCCACTTCTCCTCCCAACCAGACATTCTGAGCTCAATGCATAAACCCTACTAAGACTAAATAATTTCCAAGGCTCTGAAAAAGGTGACTCCAAGGTCAAAAAAGCAGCCTCCATCTTACCCTGCTGGTCCCTTTTTTAGCAGGCCTTGACCCTCCTGCTGCTGAAAATGGAAGTTCTGAAGACTCTCCCGTTGGCTGAGCCCAGAGTCCCAGTTCTCTCCTGCAGTTGCTCCTCTAACAGACACCTTGTTCTTTCCCACATATGAACAGTTCCTGTCTGGAGGGGTTGAGGGCTGGGTGAGGAAACTATATGGGTGAGGTCTGATGGGATTTGGGAGGTGGGTGGTGACAGTGTTGTTTTGTGGTTTTTTGTTTTAATAGATAAATTATTCATCCAGCCTTCCTCTTCCCCATAGAAACTCTGGATCCAGCTAATTTAAACATATCTTAGAAGTATCCTACTTTCATATCCCAGACATTTTATTTATTCAAAAGAGACGCAAGAAAAGGAACAGAACATATGGAGAAAGATGAGGTAGAAATTGGACTGATACATCCCTCCCCTTTGCCAATTATGAGGCAGCAAAGATTGAAGTGCAGAGCTGGTCAGAGACATTTGATCTCTTATATCAGAAGTTAAATCAAACCTAGTTATGGAATCAAGTGCTGAGATACAATTTGACCATTTGACTTGTTTCCTCAACAGCACCCCCCCAGAGCAATTCCCAGAATACATAAAAAAATGCGATGAGTATCACTGCAATGCATGAGAACAATTCTCAAATCTTAGTAAGTTAAAAAGGGCATCACCATATAAACTTAACAATTTGATTTAAAAATTCCTTTTCTCCCCTACAAGAGCCTGTTTTGTTTCAGTCATGATCAATACACTTTCTACACTTGCAAACTTTTCAGAATTTTTCCATGATGACCTGAGGCAATCAACAGACATCACACAACTGAGTGGTTGACTTAACTAGGTACCTCTTACTTCAGCAAGTGTGTTGAACATCCAAAGATTCAGGAGACGAAACCAACCTATGAAGTCAAATGCTGTATAAAATGCTACGGAGGGAAGACTATCCACTGGCAAACAAATACCTTGATCTTTCTTAGTATACAATCCATAAAAATATTAAGCCACATGCTTAAAATTCAGTACATGCTTAAGTACTCTGTGAAATCAAGATCTTGGCATTTGTGTTCCCAGAGAAGCCACCCAGCAGTGAACTTCAAGACTGCTGAAGGCCGATTCACTGGGGAAGGACTGCTACTTTTAGCATGATCTACACAGGCCTGCACCAGAAAGCAACTGAGGTACACTCCAGCATCCTAGAAGGATGACAGGAAACACAGTATGAAAGAACCAGTGAACAGTGATTATAAAAACACAATTAAATCCAAGCAAAATGGTCTTAAAGCCCTTTAGAGAACATAATCTTATACCTCTGCGAGGACATCACAATTATCAGTATTTGATAAAGTTGCATTACTCAGGACATGCAGGGCTGTCTTTATTATTACCTAATTACCACCAAAAAGCACTCCATCAGGATGCCAAATCATAGTGCAATACATGATCTGATTCAATGCATGTTCCAATTGCATACACTCCTGATGGAGGCTCCCTTTACAAAGACTTTGTTATACTAAGAGAAGGTGAACATTTCTTACAGCCTGAGAGAGAGCTCCAAGAGTAAAGTCATCCCAAGCAAACCATTATAAAGGCTTTTTCATTTCCCCCTTCCTACCTCTCCCCACCCTACAAAAAAAGCTAAAAGTATTTTGCTCAAATTATGAATTTCCTCTCTTTCTTGGCAGAGTTACCAAAAGAAACGTAATATTCCTTCTGGATCCCACTTCCCAGCTGCTGAAGTAAGAGACTGGAACTGTCCCCACACAGCACCACTGACCCAGCCGACCTCAGATACCAAGGCAGTTGCTGGCCTGGGCCTCAAAAGAAAGCAACGAAAGAATCACTCAGCCAGGACACATCACCTCCTAAAGCTTCACCTCCAACAGATCTTGCCTTCAATGGCTCCCTCCCCATGCAAAGTCCTTTGCCACCAGAAATGGTATTTCTGCAACAGCAAGAGCTTCTGTGCTGTAGTGCATCCCAGGGAGATTTCTGCTGGCTGTTTACTATTTCAGCATGTGCCAAAACACTGGTGCCTGCAACAACACAGACCGTGTTACAGAAGATAACACCAACATGTCATACCGTGTATTTTCCCAGCTGCATGGGGCACCCTAATCCACCAAAGCCCTTTTGCTACATTTTAAGTACTGAGGAGTTCATCTGGAAATGCAAGTCTGCAGAGACCTGCTGAGACTGAATTTCTTCTGTGGACAAAATCTGCTGCCTGCATAAAAGCTGTCACCAGCCTGCCTGAGGCCTGACTGGAAGGGTCATACAGAGAAAAAACAGGTCACAGTGGCTAAGCCCCACTATCAACCTTGGCCCTGTGGCAAGGTTGGCTAACACAAGGACCAACTGCACTTATTTGTATAGTCAGGACACACCTGTTGAGTGGCAGGGCCTCAGTGCAGCTACAAGTCATGGGCCACCAACAGCCAGCCAAGAGGGAAAAGCTATTTATGTCAGGAGCCCCTGTTGCTGTCCTCAACAAGTCTGCTAGCTTTCAAAATGTCTCTTCCAGGACAAAAATTCCAACTGCATTCCTTCAGCATATGACCCTTATTTAGCCTACTGCCATGTTCAGCCTGTCCTCTGTGCTCCCCTCTCCCTATGGGACATGGGTTCAAATAACTCCAAGATGGAAGAGAGCTCTGCTCACTGTTCCTCGCTTCTTCTGCTGGGTCTATGCCATCTCAGATGTTACCAGGCTGTCAACTGCTCCACCAAACAGCTCTTGAGAACAAGTCACCTCACGAGGAAGGCAGAGACTGTCATAATACCCAGAGGTGCAAACAAATTTCTGTGCACACAGCAAGGACACACACTTTCACAAAGGCTTCCCAAAAAACCAACACCACCAAGCAGGCCACTCTGCCATCAGATGGCCTCTCCCTTACAAGTGACTACTATGGGGTATTGGCTAGAAACTCCAGGCAGGATTTGAACTCTCTCAGGGAGTAGACTTTTGGAAATTAAATCTGGGCTTCTTCAAAAAATGCACTGCCCAGGAAAGATTATGAGAAAACCTGAAGCTGCTGAAGAGGTGTCATGTGTACTCTGATTTGAAAGAGTAGATTGGCAGAGTAGTATTCCGACAGAATAAAATAACTCACAGCTAGTCCAACAGGCATAACAGTAACAAACAAAGTACACATATTTTAAGCCCTGAACTACATAAAATTCTTCCTCTTTGAACTTGTGGAGATCTTAAGGGAAGGATAAGCAGGCCTCAAAGAACTCTTAGAAACAACTTCACATTCCCAGAAAAAGCAGCAGTTTCGATGTTGAAGAGCTGTCCTGGCAGATCTGATCTGCTCAGCACAAATAGTTTAAGACACAGTAAGAATAATTGTAACAGCAGTTTAAAAAAAATACTGACTTTTCCAGCACAAAGCAAGAGCTGAATTCCCTCTTCCAAGCTTTTTTTGTTACTGCAATACCCTCCCCAGAGTATTCCCCTCTGCATCATCTGCACCAGTTCATTGCCTTCTTCATTTCTGTCTTAAAGTAATGAAACTTTGTTTTTAAAACAAGTTTTAAAAGATGAAGGAAACTGAAGCAGCTTTACAAGCATTCACACTCCCTCCCCCTCCAGTGGTGAAGGCTGAGGTCTCCTATGATTGCTGCAGTTTGCATTTGGATTTGACTTGCATAGATTGGCCATTTCCTGCTCCTGTAGGTGTATATATTTTTCCAAGATCTGGAGAAAACACAGCTTGCATTAACTCACCAAAATGCTTACACAAGCTCTTAAATGCTCATAGATGATAAATCTGTCCATTAATGAATCTGTTTCTCTGAATTGGAGAATATACCAAGATCCTCGTGGGCAAGGCAGAACAGGAGACAGCAAAAGAGAAAACATGCAGTGGAACATTTCTATATTTTGACATCTATTAATACATTACAAAGAGCAAATTGTCAAACTATTTAGGTTCCAACTTCTAACCTGCCCTCTAAAATTCCTTTGTAACAAAGAGGAAATAAGTTTAGCCCAGCTGCAACTTTATTCCTTTCTTCCATTCCTTAAATAAAGAATCACCTTACAATGGGCTCTTTGCCTCTCCAATTTCTCCAGTCCAAGGTGGTCCAGCAAGCAGGCCCTGGATAAAGGTTTAAAGCACCCTCTGCTATTCCTGGCTCTGACACTGACCTGCTGCACAGAGGGCAGCTTGGCTGACATCTCCCTGCCTCTCCTTCCCCTTCAGCCCTTGTTTACTCTGGCTATTTAGGCAGCAAGCTCATCAGGGCAGAGACTGCTCTTGCTGGGCCTGTGCAACAGCTGGCAAAACAGACACAGACTACAGAACACAACTGTAATATCACTATATCACCAAAACCCCCAAAGGCTTTGTGTTACTACTCAGCGACAGTTTAGCTGCAGAAAGTGTTGTTAAGCCTTAACTTTTCTGTGATATCCTGACATGCGTTTTTGAAATGAAAAATTCTCTTTTCACCTTATACCATGAAGATGTGGCTCAACTTTTACTTTAGCTGCTTCTATGACTGAGTAAGCAAAAATCTTAGCATAGGGACTATTTTTACCATGCTCATGACAAGTTCTTACAGCACTACAGGTCTATACATAAAATTAACTTTTCTGTAGAGAAGAAGTGACAATCTGATTTGCAAAGATTCACAGTTCGAATGCCAAGAAGCACATCCATCTAAAGCCACTCTGTATTTCCATTACAGTGACACAATATTCTATTGAACATTTAGTTACTGCTGATTCAACGAAGAAACAACACATTTTTAACCCTTCCAGGTCACCCCTCACCATCCCTAACATACAGTGACTCAGGTGGATGTGCACCTACTGATTCCCCTCTGCCAAAGGAATAAAGTGTACAGTGAATCCCTCAAAACAAACTTCTTTCTTCTCCTGCAAGCGCACAATTGAATCCAGGCCTTAAATACTTAACTTGTCTTACATCTGTGACTCCCATTTGGCTGAACCTACCAGAAAGGGAAAATATGAGAGATTGTCAATGTTGTGAATATGCCTTTCAGATAACAGCTAGTGTCTGGGCTTAAGTCCACATCTTCCTTTGACATCATTAGCAACTTAATAGCATTTAAGTGCAAGCATGTGTCCACAGATAAATACAGCTGGCAAATTTTAAAAGTATGTAGCCAGGATGGCAATTTTAAAAGTTAGATAAAATTGAATTTTTTTACATATGCTACTATTTTTCTTCCCCATGCTGCTAAAAGTTACGGCTTTACAACCAGTTTCTTATCAATCTTACCTCTTCCCTATTATGGCAGAAAGAAGTTTTATAAGCAAGCTGACTGTGCAAACAGTTTTTTCCACATACAAGATACAGCTTGTTCCTTCTGATCCTTGTTGTTACAATTATCTGAAGATATACCCAACAGAAACAACATTTTAAAGAAATAGTGTCATTTTCAAGTTAATCACCTTTTTAAAAATGGGCAGGTGGGGGCAGGGGTTAAGTTTCACAGCTATCTCCTTTAGGCTCAAATGTATTGCTATTTACCAAGCATTAACAGATGCCTTATCAAAAACCACTTATCAGCAGCAATGATCAAACTATTCTGAGATGGATTTTTGTTTTAAACTATAAATACTCCCTAGACTAGTTTTTAACTTATGCCAGCCTCCCAGGGACCATCAGCTTAAGATCTAATGTGAGAACCATGCACGTTATTTCATTAAGTACATTAACCATAAACGGCTCCAGCCTTTGCTTTCTCAATTGCACACAGTATTGCACAAGAACCTCTCAAAAGTAAAAACTAGTGTTCACCTCATGCAACATTAGCCAAAGCATGCAACAGAATCTTCAGCTTCTGAGTGAGTCAAAGCCCAGCTTGACAAACTCAAGAGTTATTCCATATCGCTAAGAAAGCACAGTTATCAAGAAGGTCCAGCTATCCATCATCTTCATCACCATTCTATTCACACAGTAATATTTTAGCTTAAATACCTACTCAGCTCAAATTTAGCCTTCAATGAGCAATCTACCAGGTTCCAACTTAGAATTGCTATTAAGAAGGATAGCGTGTCCAGAAGCTTGCCTAAACTCCCTCTCCAGCTTGTACTGATTACTCAAAAAAAAAATACAGTGTCTCTGCAAATCTTATTCCCTCAATTGGAAGAGCAGCAATCTGGGAGATTGCTCTTGACCTTTGGGACATGAGGAGCAAGTGCTACAGAAGAGACATGGCTAGTTAAAACCCTTGAGCTGCCACAGAGATTATTAAACTCTTCTTCAGCTAAGTACAGATTTTACAGCTGTACAACTCAACACATGCAGCCATACTGGTTCTTTTGTAGATGTTCAGATATCCAGACCTCCTGATTCTGCAATATGCCCTTGCCTCTTATCTGCTGCCAAACTGTCTACCCTACTGGAGTAAAACTGCTGCAACTCCCTCCAGATGCTGGATCTCCACCCAGGAAAAACAAGTGTTTGTTTTTCAGGTACTCTCCATGGAATTTGGTACACTATTTCAAGGAACTGGAGATTTTCTGAGCCTTCTATGAAGTTAAAAGTAATTTAAGGAATCATTCTCCAGATACATCTAAAGGTTTCTTCATAACCACTTGTAATTTAACTTGATGTGTTACCCACGATTGAACCCCCCAGGACCAAGGAAGTGCTGACCAACGCTAAAAAACGCTCTCAGTACTGGAGTTGTTTGAGGAAAACTTGGAAATAGGACACAGAACAAAAGTACATCCTAGAATTACTAAAAGAAAAAACCCTGTTCATAGCAAATCTAACAGCACTGAAATCCCTGTGAGGTCATGATACTCAAGCAGCCTTCCCTTCTCTGAAACCCTCTGACCTAGCAAATCTCTTCTGTAGCTGTTTATAGACCTGCATTCCTCCACAGGGGGAAGTGGTCCTTACACACACTGCACCTGCTCTGCTGTACACCTGATCCCTCCTGCAACTGAAGGAGCAGAGTATCACCTTATTCTTAATGAAAAATGCAGAACTTCATTTCCTCAGGAGACAAAATCATATATCAAAGTAGACAAGAATCCAACACACAGCCATTCCACAGTCCTTATTTCTGCTGACTTCCAAGGAAACTATGCTTAACTTCCAATCTGTGAACACCAACTGGGTTGAAGTGCTGGCCTGAAAACCCAACACAAGGATTTTCAGCACCACCAAATTTCTGCTCCTGCCACCAGAAGCCATAATAGTTTCTCTAAAGTCTATGCATTGATGAGACAGCAACATCAGACAGCAAAATAGGGGCAAAAACCTGCCATCCCTTCTTTTGAGTCATGTCACCACAGTGTTTATGGAAACAATACTGAGTCACTGAATGACAAACAAGATCCATGCTAGCAGCTAAAGAGAAGCCATAGGAGGGGATTCATCGATCCTAAGAACACAAACTTCTCTTGGGATCCTTAAATAAGGAAGAAAAGCCCACTTTGCGAGGTTGCCTCCAAGTGGCATTTGGTATACAGCCGAATTTGACAGAGGAAAGGCAAACTCTGGATCCTCACAAACCACTGCCAAGGCCCAAACCCCAAAGGTACTTCATCTAGAAAGATGCTGGTATCATACACACTGCAAAGCCTAGAGGGCTTGACCTTATTTTTAACCTATGTTGGGCTGTTGAACTGAGGGAAAAATAAAGACCCCAGGGAAAAAAACCTCAAACAATTCCTACTCACAAAGCTTTAAAACCCAGAAGCCATGAAAAGTCCAGGAGTCACTTTCTCTGTGTCAGCCATCACCACTCATACCAGCAAGCTGCTCTGTGAGAACCTAACATATATGTGCTCCTGAGGGCCCACAAAAGCTCTCTCACCTAAGAATGCACTAAGCCCACTCTCCAGCATTTTCCCAGGATGCCATCCCAGGCCTTGCTCCCTTGCAGCTTTTCCTCTGAGGTGTTTTCAAGACCATGGCAGAGATCACTGCTCAGAGGTGGAGAGGGTGTGTGGGCATACAGGATCCACCCCAGCAGCACAGCAGCTCTGTCCATCTCCTCGTACTCTAACCTCCCCTAGCCTTGAAGGCCCCAAACCTCAATGTTTGGAGGAGTCTGGGAACTGAGAAGATCACAAAATCACAGAATTAATAGGATTGGAAGAGACCTCTGGTTATAATCTAGTCCAACCTCCCTGCCAAGGCAGGTGACCCAGAGCAGGTTACACAGCCATGAGTCCAGCTGAGTTTTGAATGTCTCCAGAGGGATACTCCATGCCCTCCCACGGCAAACTCTTCCAGTGCTTTGCCACCCTCAGCATAAAGTTCTTCCTCTTGCTGAGGTGAAACTTTGTTTTAGTTTATGGACTTTGCTACTCATCCTGTTGCTGGCACATGCCTTTAAGATACTTATACGCATTGAAAAGATCCTTCTCAGTCATCTCTAGACTGAACAGGCCTGGCTCGCACAGTGTCTCCCAACAGGGAAGATGTTCCAAATCCCTTATCATTCTTTGTGGCCTCCGCTGGACCCTCACCCATAGCTCTTTGTCCTTCTTGTGTTGAGGAGGCCAGAACTGGACAGAGTTCTCCAGATGTGGAGGGGGCCTCACGCTCCAGCCCTCCCGCTGGGCCTGCCACTCAGACATCGCGTGTAGCCCCAGCCATCCTCGCCCGCTCCCTCGCGGGGACACGAGGCGCCTCCCCCAACCCCTCTGGGCAGCGCCGGGGCCGGGCCCCGCCACCCTGGGGTGCGCCATCGGCCGCTTCCTCCCAGGGAGGCCCTTCCTGTGCCCTCGCCGCCCCTCCTGGCGCAGGGAAAGGGCGGCGCAACCGCGCTTTGGGAATGGTCCCGCGTCCCCCGCCCCTCGCGGCCCAGCGGCGGCCACGCCAGGAGCGCAGCGCGGCCCTGGCAACCGGCTGGGCCGCGGCATCCCCGGCCTTTCCCGGCCGCCGCGGCCGCCGCCCCCCGCCCTTCCGCCGGGAAGGCCGCGCTTACAAGTCGGTGCCGAGCTGGGTGAAGCCGGAGTTGAGGCAGCCGCGAGCTATGCGCCGCCAGAGGACATCGCGGCTGCTGAGGAAGCGCAGGCGGCGGCAGACCTGGGCCAGGCGGCCCAAGGCCTGCGCGTCCAGGTAGGAGCAGATGAGGAGCAGCAGCTCCTCAGGTAGGGCCCAGAGCGGGGAGGGGGGGGAGGCAGCCCGGGATCCCCCCTCTGCCTGGGGGGATCGAGGGCTGCCCTTCCTCCCCATGGAGCAGCAGCTCCCGCCCCTCCTCCCCGGGAGCCGGAGCTGCTGCTGCCCGGGGGAGGCCAAGCCATGGACGGGGCAGCCGCTCCCCAGTCACATGGGGCAGGAGCCGCTGCCTGTCACTGCCCCCTCCGGGGGAGGAGGCGGCTGCCGGGACCGGAGGGGGCACGGGCCGCCGAGCCCACCCTCGTTAGCGGATTAATTCATTAACGGGAGCCGCTGACTCCCCCTGTGCCACTTGCCCACCCCCTCACCCCTCCACGACCGGCTCACGGGTCTGTATCTTCCGATCTGGGATTAGAAACGTCACCTAATCCGAGTATTCATTAATAAAGTGAACAATTAATGATGGGGATGGTGATCCCAGGTAACCAGAACATCTGCCTCACCACCTGGAGCAGCACCAGCTAGGTACTGCACCCCTGCAAAGGAAGGTGAACAGCAAGGTGATTAATGCTCATTAATTATCCTTGACCAGGGTCAGGAGTGCCTGTCACCCATAAAGTGACAGCAGGGGTCATCTGGTGTTGCACAGAAGTTTTCAACACTCCCAAATTCCTGTGACACATAAAAGAAAGGATCTTCCCCATATAAGAGCAGGCCTTTCTACAATGGATTTAGGGCTTGCTTTTCATCAGCACCCTTCCTGCAGTCCATTCCCACCTCCAGAGCTCCACAGAGTGGGGTCTGAAAAGTGCTCACAGTTCACACGTGTGTGCGTGTACACATCCACAAGGACACCACCTCCAAAGAACTTAATAACTGAGTCATTGTTGCCATCCACAGGAGCCTGGAGTACTGACAACGCAGGATTCTGGTCCAAAATGGCAAAGTAACTCTCCACAGCCAGTGGAGCAGGAAAATATGAGTCTAGTGTTGTGTTATTCTTTCATATAGTACTTTCCACTCTACAAAAGCCTGAAATGCTGGGGAAATTTCTCCCTCAGAATAAAAAAAAAAAAGATAAGTTATAAAAAGTTCATCATCCGCCTAGTGTGCTTTGCACAGGTATCACTTAGCCACCATAATCTACATCTCATTTTGCAGGGTGGAGTAGAATAATAAATTTCAGCATATAATGAGGTTACCATCATATACAGGCCATTTGACAGTACTTGCATCCTATTCCAGAAGGTCATCTTGTCTGTATAAACTCAAAATCTCAAATACTTCTATGAATAAATCACCAGATCTGGAATTCTCGTATTTTAGAGGTTCAAAACTTCCAGATAAGGAGCTCTCCTGGTCCATTTACACTGAGTTTTAATACACCCTGAAAGTCAGGGAAGTTTCAGAAGGCAGCAGATTTTTTATCAGCATTTTTAAGGAGTGATGTCTGACATAATTAAAAATTTCTGAACCTGAATTTGAGCTCAGGTGAAGTAACAGCACATGTAGTACAGGACTTAAGTAGCCAGCTGAAAGGGAGGTAATGCAACAAATTTTGCTCAAGATTATGAAAACTTTGTGTGAATGGAGTTTTATGTCAATTTCATATATTTCTGATGATATAAATCTTAGTTCTTTTTGTAACAGACTACGATTTTGTCTGAAACATTAAAATTATTAAAAGCTGAGTGACTTCTCTGTCTTAAATTGTTATTGTAAAGACATACTTATTATCAAGTTCATCTTTTCTCTATTTTTCCTCAGATACTGCTTGTGCACACTACACTATTTAATATTTTTACTGACAATCTGAAGAAAATCTGAAATCCTTCTTAGCAAAGCTTTGTAGGAGGCACAAAGCATGGGGCAGGAGGCAAAGGATGCTTATGGCTACATACCCCTAAGTTAAGTTTAGGCATAATCACATCATATGTATTTCAATCAAGCCAAATGTAAAGTCTCACATCTTGGAACAAAGAATGTAGGTCACACTGAAAGGATGTAACTCTATCCTGCAAAGCTGCAATTCCGTAAAGACTTCATTAAGATGAATAATCAGCTGAACATGAGCTCCTTCTGCAGTGCTGTGACCAAAGGGCTGGGCTAGTGCTGTCCTGGGAAAATAACAAGAGCTGGGAGTTCTTTTACCTCTGGTTTTGACTCTGTTGTGACTGTTTTGGAAATAATTTGTCCAGACAACACTTCAAGAAGGATGTTTAAAAACTAAAGAGGTTTCAAAGAAGAGTAGTAAAGAATGATTACAGGACTGTCAAACATGTTTTGTAGTAAGAACCCAAAATGCTCCATCTATTTCAGCTTCCTAAAGAGAAGGTTAAGGTGTGAGGTGATCAACCTTATGAGCACTAAAGCAGGAAAAAAAATCTGGATCTTCTGTTTAACAAAGAGATAAGATCTCTTAACAGAAGGTGATGGGAAACAAATTCATGAATAAAGTGTGCTTTTGTAGTGAAAACAAATCAACTGTTGAAACAGTTAACCAAGATTTATGGTAGATTCGCCATTACTGGATTTATAAAAAACAATACCAATTGGGTTTGGTTTCAGGCTTTTTTTTCTTTAGTGAGAGAGATGGAGGGGTTTGACCACAACTGCTAAAACTTAACCAGGAGCTGACCTGGAGTCCTGACTCAGAGTATCAGACCAAGACAGTCCAAGGGGTTTCTTCTAGTCTTAGGCTGTCTTACTCTACAGAAGGTAGCATGTGCATAATGCATGTCTTCCTGCACTGTGTGGCACCCAGATTCCAGTGGATGATGTCCAGCCCATGGCTGTGCTGCTTTATCAAGGAAAACTACTTGGTGCAGACTAGAAGGAGCCTGGGTGCAAAGTAACCCATGTAGTATGATCCTCTGGGATACCAGGTCCAAGGTATGGGCAAGTGCATCTGAAGAAGGAGGGCCTTAGTGCCCTCCAGTTTGTAACCCGATATAAACACCTGTGAAATATTTGGTTAAGATGAAAGGTGTTTACATCCCACAGTAATCTTGGAGAAGGTCAACTATGCTCCAAACAGAGAACACAGAACAGTATAAAGAAAAAAACTACAATACATTGTCTTAAATGTAGTGTTGTTTTCAAGTATGGATAATTGTCTTACAATATAGTAACAATAGGGTTTTTTTTGTCCAAAATGTAGATGCCATCCATTACTTTCTCTGGGTTCTTTTTTTAAGAGAAGTGTACCAGCAACTGCATCCCCTTGCACACACTTTGTCAGGCATGGTTTTGGATAGTGCCTGTTGCAGAGCCGTCAGAGCTGTGCATTGCAGACTAAGAGCCCCATGGCCTTGGTCTTTGCAATAATGCCAAAGTAAGTGCTTATGTAGGTGTCTGCAGGAGCAAGAGCCAAGGAAGGTTCTGAACCATTCCTAAAACTGTATGTGTAGCATGATTATTTCCACTGCATTGTTCACACTAATAAAGGACTCGAAGCAGGTGCTCAGTGCAGTGTAATGATAGTAAGGTATCTTTCCCAAGTCTTACAAAGATCCCAGTCCTTTTCATGGCTCATGACCACTGTGAACCTCTAGATAACGGGGTAGGGTTCTGTGCTGAAGTAGCACACCATTCCAACATCATGGCTTGCAGGGTTTGTAAACTAAAAATCAGGGGGCTTATATCTGTAAAGCCTTAACAGCATAAGTCAATAAAATCCAGCTTGGAGAAACACCATTTGAATACCTGCCTGTCATTTTTTTCTCTCTTCAAGGGGTTTTATTATTTGCAGTGCCCTCAAATACACCTTTCCAGCTAAAGACACATTCATGTGGACAGCTCTTTGTTTTGTTTTTCCTTCCAACCAATGCTTTTGTGTATTTCTGAAACTTAAGACACCTCCTCTGCTACTACAGTACTTATCTGTAACACCATCGCTTTGAGGGATTAAAGCAGGTTACTTGTTACACACTTAGATCAAGAGTTATCTGAGTAGAAAGTCTATCCCGTTAGGGTTGGCGGAATCTGTTTTTGATCTTGAGTTGTTTTGATTTTCTCTAAGAGCAAGTAACATGTTATTTTAACTTCTGAATAAGGTGTGCTACCTGACTGTGTCTCTTCTGTTTGGCAGAAAGGATTAGAAACCTCCACAGAACTTGCACTCTATTAAAGCAGAGTGCTCACCATTGAGAACCAAGGAGCTGAATTGTTTTCAGATTATATGTGTGTGTGTGTGTGTGTCTTTCCCACATCAAAGACTTCGATGGAAGCTGTTCACGCTATTGTCAGGAATGCAGGGATTGGCACAAAGGTGATTAGCAAAATTGCTTTTCTGTAGGAGAAGCACAAAAATTATCAAAGGATTAAAGAGGATAAAATTAAAAGGTTATGCTCAATTTGGGGGCAAATTTTCTGCTTTTAAATTTTCTCCCAAATTATACATATTGATTTGGTTTCACGTATAAAAAATTTGCCAGTAGAATACAGGACTAGAAGCTGTTTCATATGTGTTCTGTTAAAGGGAGATGAAAAAATCTTCACTTAAAAATATTCTCAAGAGACCCTGTTGCAAACCCCATCCACAAGGAGCTTTTTATGAGTACTAAGGGCACAAAGCTAGAAGCCGTCCCTACAATGTTCTTAACAGCCACAGAATTGGGACCTTTAGTCATGACTATGCTGAAAATTACGATAACAAACAATTCCATAAATCAGTTTGTCATCAGTGATGCTGTTTGTTTACTTTTCTCACTGCTCTCTGCTGAGGGGATCACTTTCATTATCCACTTGCTAGGCACATGCAATGCTTTTGTATTTTGATCAAGCATCTGAGCTTCTTGAATGGTTAGGGGAAAAGGGCAATAAAAAGGCATTCTCAAATATTTTAGTCTATCAAAATGAACAGAGCCTTCCACAATCTTTCTTGCTTGGCAAAACTGCCGTGCAATAAAAAATACATATCACCTCCCATAGGCAGCAGTATTGTCTCATCTTGCTGGTTCACACTCCTGTTTATAGTGCATTTTATTTTGAACAGTCCTCTATTGCTAAGTACAAACTATATACCTATTTCTTGTCTTTGCACTTTGACTTTTGTTTGTTTGTTTTACTAGTCTGTTCTTCCCAGGAAGTCACCCGGAATATTTTATTTGTTTTAAACCTCATTTATCAAAGTATTATCTAAAGCATCTGTTCAGAAAATGTTCATTTTAACTGTTTTCCCAACAATGACCTTCTTCCTCCCCCCCAGGCCACATCAAGTTGTCATTCACCAGACAGCTGTGGAATTTGGAATCATTCCTTTTAAACGCTTTACAATTCCAAATGGTAGATTTCTAATGGCACAATATGATTGCCACAAAGATCTTTAAATTTCCCAATCCTCCAGGCTTCAAAGGCTGGACCGTCCTTGATCTCCTGAAGGAATGCTTTTGAATCTTGTTCTTTTATAGGGGCTACCTATGAAGATATTTTAGGGGCTTTTTCCTTTCGTACTTAAAACCTGAGGAACTAAACATTCAAATACCCGCTGGCTTTTTTGGGAGTGAGATCAAGACATACGAAGTTGTTTCTAGGATTCTCAGCTCAGTTTTTATTAATTCCACAGGTAGTTCCAAAGCCTTTTGGAGTATTTATAAAGCAATATAAATATCTTTGGTTTAGCAGTGATACTGTGATACTGTTTTATCCTGCATTTTCCTTCCACCTACATGGCTACATTGTGCAGTTCCCCACCTGCCATAAGCAAGTGTGTCAGTGCCCTGACTCCTCCTGTGCCCATGGGTACAGAGGGGTTCATTGCTCTTAGAGGACTCACTGCTGTCATATCACTTACAAGGTAATAATTTGTTTAAGAAAAGTGAGAAAACATTATCCTACAAATAGTTTTGGGTCTGCCTTGCTCAGGCAACCAAGACAGAGCCTAATTACCTGCAACAACTAAAATATGCAAAATCACTGGAGTCCTAGGCTTGTCTCTCTCTTTTTCTACAGTCAGAGGAAACATTTCACTATTTGTCTTTTCTTGCACAGTAGGATTTCTCAATCAGGAAGCTGACATGTTTTATTTCTTGCTGGTTAGTTCTATTTCTAATTACTGAAATACAGAATTTGTTAATTGGAAATTAAGAGACTTACAATGCAGCAACAGGAATCTAGCTGGTGCTAAAAACAGCCTTTCTTTCTATTCAGTTCAGCTTATGCCAACCCATAAGGCAGGTTTTACCCTCTCCTCTCACAAACGAAGCACACATATATATTAAAAAAACAAGGACAGTATCCTGCTGTCCACACACAGTATGTCCTAGTCCTGCAGCAAAGCACCACACTTATGCACAGTCCCACCATACAGATTCATGATAGATTTGGGGTTTTCACCTTGGGGGAAGCACTATCCTTTCTGTGTTCCTAAAGTACCTCACACGACATGGCCTCTGCTGTGACTGAGCCCCTCAAGTATTGTTATAAAGAGCAATTAATGCTTTGTCACTGCACTAAGTGTATGATTAGATACCCCATATTGGTAGTGCACGTGATTTTTAAATAGTCTACAGCCTAACCTCAGGTTTTGTGATGACAATAACAAACTGCAGCAACCACTGATTACTAACCCAGTTTATGGGTCAGGGAACAGGCCTTAGATCCTCATGTTTCTTATGATCATGTAAGGCCCCGCTCTCCAAGACTATTTTTATTTGTTTGTTTAGATCAGTTAAAAAAAAAAATCCCAGGTCCCAAAATAGAGAATGTTTTCCTTTGGAACTGGAAGCAAACACACTTGATGGCTTTAACATCTGTTGGACAATGCGTGGTTGGGTGGTGGGCACCTCACACAGTTTTGTGACAAACACATGTGCATACAGCGTGTCAGATTATAAATCCAAGAATAAAGAGTCATTAAAACCTCCCTTCTCTAGCCCACCTGCCATGAAAATAGGCTTTTCACTCTATCTATTTAAACTGAAAATTGAGTATTCGGAAGAAAAATGCCGACATTCCAGGGATTCAAGTCAAAATCTCCCCCTCCAGTAAAGGAGGTCTGTCAATTGAACATAGATTGATCCATTGTCTGTCTCCCATCAGGACCCAAAGCCACCCCATGCACATATGCTTCTATTCTGGCTCGAAACAGAGACCTCACAGTCCCAGGCCATCACAGTAACGTTTACATCTGTCATGGACTTGATCTGAAACTGCACAATTCTCAAATACCTTTCTGGTTTTGCAGCCTGCTAGCACATGGTGCAGTTTTTGGGTGCAGATTCCAGTGAGATTATCTTGCTACCCAGCACAGTGTGAGCCCTCTCAGCTCCACCATGAGCACAAACCTTCCTGCTCTTGGAAGGGAGAAAAGGAGAAAGAGATACTTGCACACTGGATCAAGTCTTACCAGAATTCACTTGACTGCTACGAGTGCTAAATTTTGTCCTATCCTTTCTCTTTTCCTCCACTTTGCAGTAGTCTTACCATTGTTGATATGCCTGAATTATTAGTAGCAATACATTGAAATGCATTTCAAGGAAAAAATATCCAGGCTGGGCAAGATGTCTATGCCCCTGCAGAGGAGAAAAGGCTTCTGATTAACAGATAGGTTGTGAATCTTGAAACTGATTTTACTAGTATGGTGAAGCCTGACAAATCACAGTGCTTCTCACAGATTATTCTCCTCACCTATAATTGTGTTTCTTCATCTGTTTAGCCATTGTGAGCCTTTAACATACCCTGAGCCTAGTAACTGCATTAGTAATGCCAGGAAGAAAACAGCTTTCTAAGTCAGGCAGAGCCCACAGCACTTTTTCCCTTTTGGTTATGTCTTTTTCCATGCACACATGTACAAATGTGCCTTTTTTTTCCAACGTGAATCTCAGTACAAGGAACCAGTGAAGCCATCTCCTTGCTTATTTTCTGTTGCCTCTCTGAAGCATAAGACACATTTGCTGTGTAGATGCCTTGGCAGGTGTTTGGATGTGCAGGTGTGTGCGCAGGCAAAGTCCCGAGTGCAAGCACAAAGATTCAAATATCAGGACGTTTCAGCCTGAACCTGACACTGCCACTTTAAAACCAGAGATGTGGACATCAAAGTTTTCCACTCCCCAGAAGGAAAGGACTATTTTACACCCTTCCAAACGATGTCTCTCATCTCTCTGCCTTTCCTACAGCCTTCTCTCTCTCTCTCTCTCACATACACACTTTTTCTAATACCATCCCTCCCTCTCCACTTCAAACCATGGGAAAAATCTAGGAAAAGAAGCTTGCCGACTAAGGGACCGTTTCACTGCATTGTGTTTTCCAGCTAGACCTGAACAGACTGAAATCAATTCAGCTCTCTCTTGCTCGCTCTTTCCCTCCCTCTCCCATGTCTTTTTTTGTTTCTCTTAGATCGTGCTCTCTGCCTTAAGAAAGCCTGGTTTAGTTATATCCATCCCCATAGCAATCAAGTGACCAGTGTTTTTTTTATTGCTTGTAAAAACACAGTATCTTTTTCATGGGAGTCAGGTTCTCTTTTGGTTTGAAATGCCCAGTGAGCAGTGGCAACAACCTGCAGAATCTTTGATCAATTCTCACATATCCATTTGAAGTATCTTTAGTAGACCCATCAAAAGAAAGGGGCTTGGTAATTAATATTTTAATAGAGTGTACCAGCCTCTCACTGTGTTGTTGGCAAGAGGCCTGATTTAACAGGAGCACACAGAAATACCTCTGTCTAATCTGAATTGCTACGTGCTCTAAAAAAATATACGTTATTAAAGCTGAAGTCCAGCTGTTGCTATATTAATATCCTCTGTTTTTTATTTGCTCCTACCTTTTGGAAGGTTTCAGTTTTCATTCTGAAATTTTCCAGGCTTGCTCCCAATACTGAGGTTATAACTGCAGGGTAAGAACCAGAGGAGAATGCAAGAAGGTTCACTGGAAACTTGAACAGGTGAGATTCAGCACAGCAGAGCCAGCAGCCCAAAGAAGACAGAAGTGTCACTTAAATTTTGATTGTACAATCTGTTGACAAAGGGACAAAATTAAGATGTGTGTGCAAGCTGGCTCTTTTGCCTTCCAATCTTTGCAACAGTTAATTCCACAGTGAGTGTTCCCTTAACATATTTTTTTCTTTCCCAGAGTTGTCCAGGGTCTCAGGACCAGATGTGAGGGTGCTGTAAACAAGAGTTTTCACTGTGTTTAACAGAATTATGCTGCTTTATATTGAAACAGGGTGTCGCCTAAAGAAAACACAAAAATTTTCCACCTATTGAAAACTTCCATAATAAAGAAAACCCAGCAACCAAGACTAACCACAAAACAGAAATGTCCAGTGAAAGCCAAACAACACAGTTAAACAAAATAGTTTAAATAAAAATAAAGTTGCTGCGAAGTTGCAGGTTATCACCAAGTGGATATCACACCCAGTGGACCAGAGCCCCAGTCCTTTAGGACATGCATAACATTCTCCCAGCCAAAGTGGACTTGTAAAGTCCAGCCAATGGCATGCCAAGAGCTTCTTCTCATATAGCCCCACTTGATCACAAAATTATGAGGTCTTGGTATGCTTTAATGGCAGCTAGATCAAAACCAGTACTGCAGAAACCTGTTTACCACCTACCAGGTGTTCAGTTCAGTTCAAGTCAGCAGCTGGTACCAGGGCAGGTACATCCCATTTGAGAACCGACTTGTCACCTTCTTTGCTCCCTGTGGTTTCCAGCAACCATAAATACAAGCACTAAAACCTGCCTTTCAGACTGACAAGCTCAAAAGTCATTTGTCTATCACTAGCTCTGAAAGTCAAGCAGAACTGTTGGGTGCTAATGTCCACTGAAAACATTTTATTTAGGTGCCTAAATACTTTTTCCAGTGTCTAGTTTCTGACTCCTAACACTGCATGCGCTGTGTCTCACCTACGTTCTGCGCTGTTTTGCTGTGTTGCAAATTGTAATACTACAATTCTAAATTAATTCCCAAACAGCAAGGCACAGTGTGTCCTGTATTTCCTCTACCACCTCAAATACACTGGTAGTAATAGTCTTGAAACTTAACCTACCCAGAATTTGTAACCTGTACCCTAATTTTGTACCCAGAATGTAGCCTAGTTACTTTCAGCCAGCTTTTCAGACCTTTATTTGGGAGAAGAGGTGATTAATTATGACCTAATTTTATGGTATGCAGACTTTTAGGTAAAGGAATTGAAGAGCTTAGCCATTCAGGTCAGCATCAATTCTGTTTGGTTTACACATGTCAGTGTTACGTGTGTGTTTATAAATATTCCCTGTATTTAATAAACAATATATTCTGTAAATTAAGTTTACCTAGTATTTTTCTTAAAAATGAGCATATGCTGAGTAACATGCATAGGAATATAACAGATTCTGTTATTGCAGAAAGGGGCAAGTAACACTGTGCAACAAAGAAATCCTAGATTATAATAGATATTTGTCTTGGAGATAAAATAAGATGCATGAAGTTATCCCTTCTGCAAGGTACCTCCTGGCTTGTGTGCTGAATCATAGAAACTCTTGGAAGCATTAGCAATGTTTTATGGGTTTTGTTTCTCTTTAGAGAAAATACTGTGGTTAAAAAAAAATAAATAAACAGAACCTAAACATGGGGCAAAGCTTTGGTGTGTTGATATTGCGAATGTATTTTCAGGAACAGTTTCCCAAGAGCTCAGTCTTTTACATGCTATGATTTCTTCTGACTGTTCTGACTTCTTATTTTATATAATACCAGATTAAAATCTAAATACACATTTTTCAAACATTTTTAGGCACTGAAATTGCCTGGCAGCTTTAGTTGCCCACTTCCAGGTCTGCCGAGCTTTTCTGGCTTGCAAATAATTGTAATGATTGTGTGTAAATGCCATCTCTTGGGACTCTGTGACAGATACTGTAGGAATGCAGCTCACTTGCAAGTAGCAGATTCCCTGCACATCTTAAAACATTATTTGGGGAGAAACTCTTTCTGTCCATCCAGAATCTCAATTATGTCCCTGAAGATCCTGGGAAGAGGGTTGAAAACAGGGTACGCACTTCAAGAAAAGAAATATTAAAGTTAACAAGGTAGTAGGGGAGAATAAATACATTTTCCAGCTCACACGAACAGATGGACAAGAATAGCCCTCCGAGCCATCTGAACTTTGTACAGGAGCATAAAGAGAGCAGATGAACATTGTACTAAAAAGGCAGAGGAGTGAACTACAGTGAGAAAGGAGAGAGATGGTGTTGAGACATTTTCGGGGGGGCAGGGAGATGATTCGTTGGGCCAGGCGACCCTTTCCCATCCAGCAATTTCTTCTGTCCCAGTGCAGAATGACAATGGGAACCCAATGGCAGCACAATCTGACATCCACGTCCATACTGAAAGAGATTCAACTCGACCGTGCTGCACTGCTGTGGCTATGGGATGCTGTGAAACAAGCCAGACCTAAGTTTCCAACTTGCCCTCTTTTCTGTTGTTGTTGTTATTGCTGTTTGTTTCCATTCACCCCCTTTTATTCTCCATTTTTTTCTGTCTTGACTCTGATGGGGGCTCTTTTTGTGCAAAACAAGCCCTTCTGATCTCTTTGAAAGGCCAGCTCTTGTCATTCTTCCAGATCATCATTGTATGACATGTTTTTATATCAGACTGACAAAGGAGCTATTTGATCAGGGGGTATGGTGTGTGATTGTAAGAAATTCAGCTAGCCGGTGGCAACCATTGTTCCCCAAAGCGGCTCCCTGACCCCATTCTATTCAAGGAAAAACTCCCTTGGAGTGGCCTCTATTCATTGAGTAACACCAGTCCGCAGTCTCACTCCAGGAGTATGCTCAATTCAGAGGTGTGTCACCGATATTGCCCATCAACCAGCCTTTAACTCTTTCATCAGCATTAGGTTTCCAACACAACAGCTGTTATCATAAGATGAGGTGGGGGGGTCGGGGGTAGCGATGCATTCCAGCGAGCTGGAGCTCTCCTTATCTTGGAGAAATTTAACCTTCCTTTTAAAAGTTGCCTCGGAAAATATCTGCCTGCTGCTTTCTGTAAAGTGCAGCCTGAGTCATTTGTCTTCCCATCTCTGTGTCCTAAAATGTCACAGTTTGTTACTAAGCTTCTAAAACAAGAATCTCTGTGCTTGCTCAGGCTAAGGAGGGGCTTTGCATTGATATTAATGGTTTTTGGATTTGGCCTAAAATTATCTGTGACCTTCCTGCACCCCAATCACACAACTTTTTTTCTCCCAGATAATCTTGTACCCATGTATACATCCACGGTATCAGTGCAATTGCTGGCTGTAAAACAGAACACACAGCCAGAAATCATCTGTCTCCCTGGGAACCACTTCATCTCACATTATCAGCAGAGAAAATTTAGGGCATCCTCATGAGCTCTGAGAATGCACTTGACTAAAACTGCTCCGGCTTCCTTCAACTAAATTCTCTGTGCACTAACACAGAACCTCCAAAACTAAGGGAAACCAGAGCAAAAGCTCATGCTAGGTGGCTCAGGGCCACCGTCCTGTGCTTGAAGGGTTATACAGCATTGCCATACTGCCTGAGTGGGATCAGACTCAGGCACAAGGTGCCAAACAGCTGTGTATTTGGCACCACAGTGATGGATGGCTTTAAACACCGCTGGGAGAACTGTCATGACAGCTGGATGACAGGATTAAAACTGGCCAGCCCAGTGTAAGTGCAGATACACAGGTTACTGGCTGCCTGGAAGTAGCCTCTGAAGTAAATTAAACTCAGTTTATCCATTATCATGTGGATCTGCTGCATCTGTTGATGCAAAATGTTTTCCCCGTGCAATGAGCGTGTCTGCTGGCTGCTGCAGGCCATCCATCTCTTGACATGGTTGCAGTGTGCCAGGAGCAGAGCTCCTTACAAGGCCTCTTGGCTAACCATTCTTTTGCTTCCCTGTTTTCAACATCACTGCTAGACCCCTACTCCTTCTGCTGCCTTCCTCCAGCAGCCAGAATCTTGCCCGGGGTTTGGTACCACCTTGATAGCAGCAATCTCCGGGATCGGGAATTTGTTAATAAACTCGGGCTCCCTCTGCTGGGACAGAGCACAAAATACGGGAGGGGGCTGGGGGGAGGAGGATGTCTGTCTGTCTATCTTGCAGGACAGGGTGATTTCACTGCTGGGTAGTTGGCTTTTCTTTTCCATGACATTTCAGTGGATGTCACAATGAACTCCACATTTTTCTCCACTGGGTATTACAGTGGAATAAACAGCAATGCTTTGCACTGCAACATCCTTCACTGTATGCTGCAAAACCTCTGGGAAACTTGCATTAAACTTCCAGTGACTTGTGGAGTGATTTGGCACCAGCTCAGTTTTACACAGGGGGCAGGAGGAGCTCAGGTGGTCGGCCAGTTGTTCCACGTCGTGAGCTGAAACGTGCGAGGCTCTCCACTGTCCATTGAGGCACGTACTCTCAGTGCACAGTGCTGTATTTTACCCCTCTGGCAACAGTCCTGTAAAATGCTTCTGTCACAGACCTGCTGCCTTCCACAGGAGACTTCCCATCACCTCAGATAACTGCAAAAGTTTCAGCAGACTGGAGAAACCTGCTCCTGCCCTCTCCCAAGAGCACGCTCTGCAGTGAGACCCATCTGAGTGCTTCTTGGAGGCTGTGTTTGCCCAGGCATCTCTGCATCCCAGTCAGCAGACTTCCCTGCTCCACCTGCACCATGCTAAGTGGTCACCCCATGATTTAAAGCATGCAGGAAAGATTCAGGTGCAGCCCTATTAGCCAAGCTATTCCCAGAGTGCACAGATGTCCAGGCAAGAGTGAAAACTGCTGGGAAGGAGAAGCAAACCCAGTTCTTGAGTAGAACAGATAAAGCTGCAGAGAAGACATTTCAGGGAGATTTTCCTAGTGCATCTTGGACTCTTCCCACCTGTGAATTCAGCATGCTACATTATCTCTATGACCTTTAATCCACCTCTAGTTACTGTGCAGAATGTTACTGCATCAACATTTTTTCCAACAGAAACTGCAGTGTAGATCAAATTAAATGCATTTCCTCAGCAAAGTTGCTACCTTCATCGCTCACATCTGAGCTTCCTGCCCAGAGATCACTGCTGAGGGTAAGCAGGCTGCTCTGCATACTCTGGTTTCAAGGAAGGTCAGACATTTCCTAGCAGCTCAATACAGGAAAATAACTCCAGGGACCTGTTGCCTTCCATGACAGCTCCCACCAGTAAATGGTACATCCAGCTTTCAGCTAAGTCCATGCTATGGTCCTGCAGCATCCTGATGTTCACCTGCTGCCTTGGGTCTTATCTAGGGCTGAGCCTTCTCTGTTTCAGCTGTTGGCAGAGGTATGGATTCACTGCTTTGGTAGGAAAAGATTTTTTTCCCCCACCATGTATCTTCCTGAAATAATATACAAAGGTCTTCAGAGCTCCTACCCCCATAGGTTCTCTGTAGGTTTAAAGCAGAGCAAGAAACAACACAGTAAGGTTTCTGGGGATGTGGGTTCTGTGCTATGTTCATGACTCTCCTTCTCCCCATCCTGAGCTCTTCATGCCCCACTGGCCCCCACTCTGCCTTTATCCTTATGACCTTTAGTATTAAGATTGCTTCCCACACAGGCAGCTTCAAGTAACAGCTCCAGACAACAGTAGTGGCAGCATTATTCATCCCATGCAAAAAATCCTGCAAGTTGGCACACTCAGAGCTGAACTGGCACCAACAGGGAAGGCCAGTAAGTACCCACCAGTGCACAGTGCCTGTGATGCTGCCCAGACAGGGAGCAGAGCCTGATCTCAGTGTCCAACATCTCCCTCAGGAAGTCAGTGCAGCTCCTCTGGACCATTCATCAGGAGAGGTTATGGCCAGGCCACCCAGCTTGCCGTGCCACAGGGTGAACCTGGCTCTGGGGTGGAGCGGGCAGCAGAGGAACAGTGAGCAGTGGGTGCTGCCTAGTAAAGTAGCCATGAAATAGCTGTCTGTGTCAGAGTGCCATTTCTCTAAGTGACAGTCCCTTGAAGCAGCCCGTTAGGGGTTCACTTGGTTTCAATAGCAGACTCCACATTTGTCATCTCTTGAGTGACAAGAGGACTAAAAGCCTATGTGCTTCACTAACAGGCTCCAGCTTCCCTCTCCTTCCAACAGATATTCATTCCCAGGATATGTACTTTGTGGAGCATAAGATGGGACCCAAACACCCTCCTTGCCCTTCAACTGGCCAGTGTGGCTGCTTCTACTTTTCCATGTAGGACTCATCCACACTCCTGCCTGTTTTGTCCCCCTTGCTATTTGTCCCTTTGCTCAATCACATCAGCAGTACAGCTTTCCACACCATAGGTAGCAAATACACAAAAGAAATGCCCCATCCACACCACATGTAACATGATCCCATGTCACAGTGCTGAGGATTTGTCCGGAATGCCAGTTCACAGAGTATCACCAGCAGGACAAATATCTCAGCTATAATTTCCTCTTACCTGTAGGGAGGTTTTTCATCCTTACTGATGCTAAAGGCAAACTGGCTCCCCCAGGGAGTCCCAGACTTGATTTGGGAAGCCCCGGCTGGTGACTGGAGTGTCTGGGACCATAGTGGCCTGAAGGCTGCCACATTCACCAGCTGGCAACATGGTCCCTGGGGGTGCCACCTCCACATCACACTGCACCACCCTGGAGCTTTGCCCCATTCTGGAAGCGCCACAACTCTTACAAGCAGGTTGGAGGGGAGCACTGGTGAAGGAGAGGCAGCTGCTGTGGTGGGGACAGTTGTTAGGCACAAGTCATCCCCCTGCACCGGTGTCAAGTGCACACAAACCCACGGCTCTGCAGGGGGAGGTGGTGAAACTCTCAGCTCCTTGCAGTGATCGCTCTGAGAGGGAGTGAAGTGCAGACACCTTCAGGCTCCACAATGGAGGCTGCAAGGGCTCAGCACATGTCAGCAACCACTGCTCTCCACTCTCGATCCCACCAGTCCTTTAGGGGCTGGGGATGCCCCTTTACCAGCCAGCAGCAATTAGTAAGATAGAGCTTTTCTTATAATTAACCAGCTTGTGATAGTGGTGGGATTTGGGTCAGAGCAGCAGGTGCTGCACATACTGCCACAAGCCACAGCCATAGCCTTGGGAATTTGCAGTTTCCACAGCACTTCCTGCCCTATTGTGCCCCTCTACATCTCAGACACTCCTCAAAAAATGCCGTGGGACAGCAGCTGGGGTCAATGACCAGCTCCTGAAGCACAGATTCTGCCAAAACCTTTGAGTATATGAAAACTTGTGTTCTCACTGCTGTCGCTGTGTCGGCTTAATGTGAGAGAATTGCAGACATGGACATGGAGGATAATTAGGTCAAACCACCTTCTGCTCACATGTGAACTTATCCACAGTGGTTCTAGTGAAATAGGATGAGAGACAGTGGCTTTACCCATCACAACCGAGAACAAAAATAGATCAGACATCAATATTTAGATGACGGGAGATGGAGTCCTCCTGGGAAGGCAGAAGATCCAGCATTTCAGATTTCATTATAAAATAAATGCTGCCTTTGCCTTAGAGATGTGCTGTGGCCATTGCAGCTGGATATGAGTGTTAGGAGACTGTAACTGCCTTACCTGTACCTCCTGTCAGGACCATCCATGTCTCTGCTCTTCAAAACAAACTGGAGTTATAGGGGTCCCCTCTGAATGAGGATTACAGCTCCATGGTTGGTTTCAATTGCTCTGCAAGTCCCTGAAAGAACTTCTTGGAAAACACCAGCTCTGAGCAGAGAGACATCACCCCAGTGGGTGGTCGCTGCATCCTTTCTCCTCTCAAGGTCCTGGACACAACCAAGCCAACACCAGATTGTATCGCCAGATGCTGAGGCCAAGACACTTGGCTGCATTTCACAAGAGGTATTGACAGATGGGAATCAGCTTTAAAAATCCCTAGAAGGGCTCAGAGAGACCTGGAAAACCTCCTTGCTCTGCCTGGAGAAACTTGGTCTGGTGGGATGACACTGTAAGCTGCAAGAGGGCAAATGCCATGAGTTGAAGTTGGGCATTTTAGGCCAAAAATGCCAAAGAATATTGAAGTATGGGGTCCCTGCAGAATATCCTTTCTTCTTGTTCCTTAAGTAAGAACTGTGACTTTCACTCAGAAGGCACTGAGCAGCTTTCTCTCATTCAAGTATGGCAAAAGACCGGGACGAACATTCGGAATACTCCCCACAACCTTGAAATCTGCTGATGTACAAATCCAGTCAGCATCCAGGATAGAGTCCAATCTTCAGTCAAAGCTGAGGAATCGGACATGAGGTTTAGAAAAAAATCAGGTTTGTGGTTTTATACCTCATTTATAACTCAGATTATTGCATATATGCATTGCTTCTCCCACTGGACCATTGCCATACCTTTTCTTGGCCTCTTACAGATTGATTCAGCTGATTTGCAGCTCTGCCAGAATTTCTTTCAGATCTTAATTGTTTTGTGCACTGATTTCCCCCACACCTTCTCCAAAGTGGGGCTATGCCACTTGCTTCCAGCTCTGGCTGGGAGCTCCTCTGTGTTCACCCTGTGTCTGTGCAGAGCCCAGAAGAGCATCAGCTGCTGTGGCACAAAGTGTAATGAGGAATGAAGATGTGATTCTTTGGCAGAATAGCTCTGGAAAGTCTGTGCCGCTTCTCTTGCTAAATTCTCTGCTGAGGGTTTGGCTCTGTTTGCATTGGCTGCTGAAAGCTAAGCCAGCCTGGTGATGATGGAGCATTTTTGATGTCTAAAAAGAGCCCTCAACAAAACCAATCATTTCTGTTTATAGCTGACCTTCTCTGATGCACAAAAAGACTGAGCAGACAGAGCTCATCCAGCTCCAGCAGGCAAGAGGCACCCATCAGCATCACCTGGAAGGATGTGCTCAGCAACAGCTCAGGCAGAACGGGACACCCAGAAGATGCACAGAATGGGACTGCTGTAATTCAGCCCAGACAAATGCATAAACTACAAGTAAAACATTTGCTGAGTGACAAAACTGGGTTGTCTGTTTACCCCAAACTCCTCATTTTTACTTTTGTGAGAACCAGTTTCTTGTTGTACAGACTGAAGGTGAAACCCTGACTGATCTCCCGGATGCAGAGACTCGCTGCACACGCACTGCCTGGCACGGGGGAGTTCCAGCTGCAAGCCAGCCTCCCCTGGATGGGTGGCAAGGTAATGCCAATGTGGGAGAGAACACAGCTTCTTTTAGTAGGTATCTGATGAAATAAGCAACTTTTCCCTGTTTGCCCAAGGATCTAATAGCTGATTACAGAAAATATGCTCCATGCAGGGGTATGTACTGGTGGGAATCTGGGATGGCCATACTTGCAGTGAAAGGACAGGAAAAGCTCCAGGGAGAACCAGATCTGCACTTAGAGGAACCCTACAGGAAGGTCTTTGAAACATCTGCACAGGTCTCAGGAGCACATGTCCTGCTGAAAGGCACCAGGTCCCAGCTTCAAAACTGAGCTCAGGCTTCAGAGCTGAGGCCCTGGCAGGACCATAGGCCCTGAGTACCCACAAAAGCACAGCCAGAATAGTGCTGTTCATCCAGGGGCTCACTTCTCATCCTGCATCGTTGGAGCTTACATTTCACAAAGTCAACCTCTGCACTTTCAAAGTCTTTCCTTAACAGGTGGCTGTCTTCCTCCTCCCCAAACATGCTACAGCTTGAATCAGGCACTTTGATCTGGGGGAAAATATCCCCAGGCTAAAAAAGAGTTCTTGATGTAACACCCAGCAATGTGTTTGAACCAGCCTGTCAGGGCACAGTGGAGAATCAGGGCCTGAAACTGTGGAGGGAAACAGATGAAGACCGGACCAGCAGTCTTAAACAAACCCTGCCTGAACCCTGGAACCCCAAGAGTATTTTATAGTTTTTGTAGAGATACTCACCCCTGCAGAGGAGTCTACATTGCCTTCCAGCAAGCACAGTGTCCCAGGCTGCTATGGAGACATCCCAGGCTTGCATACGCTGACAGGAACTGCTGTCCCTGTCCAAGCTCCTGGCTGGTACTGCAGATGGAAACGGTGGTTTGTGGAAACACCTGAACACCCAAACTAGATACCTTAATCTGTGCAAGTTTGCTGGTTGGAACAGTAACTGTTGAAGAGAGCTGAACAATGAGCAGTTCCCATCCACGGGGACCTGGAATGCCATGATGCCCCATGAGTATCAATGGTTGCCCTGCAAAAAGTGATGGCTGCCTTCCTGGAGTGCTGTGTGGTTGGCAGCACTGCTTGGTGGCTGCCAGTTCATCCCAACACATGCCAATGACCCTTACTTTAATCAAAATCGATAAAAATTCTGGTCATCCCCTTGCCTGCTGTACTGGTGTGGGACAACACAAATGTTTGCCTGAGCCAGATGCATTCACAAAATTTTGGCTTTAATGGCATTTTGTGACACAGGTTGGCTCCTCCACTGCAGCCCCAACTGCTGAGAAATCAATCATTACCAGCAGTTAGCTGTTTGATGGTTAACAGCCTGAACCAAAGCCAAACTGGTTGTTAATTGGGCTAACAACTGATTTCAAGGGGTTGTTTTGCAGGGCCCAACACTCCCAGCAATTGACTTGGAGTTGTAACTAGCAGCCAGGCTGCAATTAACAGAGTCCAGAGAAATTCGCAGGCCATTACCAAAGGGCTGGCTCCCAGCTGGGCTTCTGCTTCTCACGGGGAGATAGGGAGCACAGGCACAGCCAGCACTCCAGGTTCCATTTCACATCCTGAGAGCCAAAATTCTATGGATGTACAGCCCAGGTCTCATCCTACACTTCAGGAGGCTCTTATGGGTTTGGTTTTTTTGAATGTTGTGATCAGAGTTTTCCTAATGTTTGCTATGAACTTCCACAGGAACACCTTCCAGCTCTCTTTCAAATCCCTTCTCAGGACTTTCTTTTGTGGTAGCAACTAGACCTGTGCTTATGTCTATCTTGACAGCTTGTGGCACCTGCTACAATTGACCATAGGAAACATGATGTCTTTGGGACAAGGGCTGCTGCTTACTCCGGGAGCAGCTCATAAAAGGGGAGTTTCCAGCCACCAAGATGTACTACTACAGCAAAAAAGTTTGCCAATTATTCACAGAAAGAGAGCAAGGTTGAGATATTTTTCCTTCTCCTACTACTATAAATCTCTGAGAGGAAAAAAATTAGTAAACACTACTGGCCATATTGGCAGGAGAAGCCAGCCAAAGGGCTAAATCCATGGCTGAACAGAAGGCTTGGATGAGCACAGATCAGGCCTTCACCAACTAGGGAGGCTCTGACACCCCTCAGCATCCTATTTCCCGTCCACAACAACAACCAACAGCACAACCTTAGCAAAATGATAATACCTGAACATGGTTGCAGTGGTTCTTCCCAACGCAGCCAAGCCTCCCCCAGCCTCTGATCTAGGACTATGTAGCCACAGATTTTATCTTGGACACCCACAGCCTGGAAGGATGTTCCAGTGTTACAGCTACTATGAACATAGGAGAGATGCTTTAAGTCACATAAAGCCCAAGAATATCCCCTCTGCTCCCAGAACTGCAAATCTGAAGTGCATTTCATTGCACGGTACCTAGGCCATTGGGCAACCTGGAGTAACAACCATAACCTTCAATCAATCCACACACAAGCCCTCTCTCATCCTGCAGCTGATGTGGTGCAGGCACGGTAAGTGGACAAGTTTTGCTGGAGCCTGGCACCAATGTAATGCTGACTTTGACACCTCAAAGGCTGCAGGTTCCTGTTATCCCAGTCCCAAATGTCCCTCCAACATCTCCCAAGAGCTCCTCTGGCGCACTAAACCACAATGGCCATGTCTCCCTGGGCCCATGACTTGTCAACACCAGAGGTCACAGCACATCCTTATCCAGGAGGAAGGCAAACAGCAAACTGAGCCATCAAAGGTCTTCTGCAACAAAGCCACAAGAACTGTTAGGGCAGCCCCATTTCTAAAGGAGAACCGATAGTGCTGTAGGCATGCGTGGGGAGGGGGCAGAAACATTGCAAATGGGAAGCAGAGTGGTAATGAGGAGCATATGTGTAGGTGCTTGCAGCATCCCAGGTGCTACAGAAGTGCTAAGTGTTATTACTATGGCCAGGAAACTGGCTGTGAAAACCAACTTACTCCACATCCCCTCTCCCTGCACCTTCTCCAGGGGCTGGACCGAGACTCCCCCTCAGACTCAGGAATAGAGGAACCAGCCTGGAGGAACTGTGTGGAAAGGGAGAAGGAGAGGAGAGGGACCAAGGCTCAGAAGGAGAGTCAGGTCTGGTCCACCTGTGGCCAAGAAGATTTTGTGCCCTGTCAGAGTATGGTGCTGTCTCTCAACACACGTTGAGTGCTGTTGCAGCATAGAAGGGTGTATCCATATGTGAGACTCATTTTGTGGCCACCCTGCCCAGAGTAATCTGTGTCATGAGCTCCTGGCCCTGGAGGGCCATTCCCCTGTGACAGCACCGAGTTAATTTCTGATTCACCTTGTGTCTCCCTCTGGGCTGCTCCACTTGGTTCCACAGCCAGGCCTTGCTGGTACGGAGCAGGGCATGGAGCTGTGCTGAACCCTCCCCACTGGCAGGATATAGCCCACCCACAAACCAAGTTTGGTTTGGAGAGACCAAAATATGAGATCCCCCACTGAGTCACTGAGCATCCCTGTTTCTGGCTATAAATCCCTTCCAAGGAGGAGTCTTCAGAGAGGGGGGCTGAGATGATCCACAAGCTGCAGCCACCCCCTGCCCCCTCCCCGAGAGGAATTGCTCTCACACAAATGAAATGTGTGTAATTAATGGGCAGGGGGCTGGACAGGTCTGAGATGAAAGCGTTTCCTGGACTTGTCCCTCATTTGCATGGTATCAGAAGCTGTTCAGAAGGTGTGACTTTTCCCACAGAGAGCCCTTAGTTCGGTGGCACAATAAAGCCAGAACTTCTTACCCAGAATTAATTAAAGGAGGGGGAGGGGGATGGCAGGGAAATGTTTGAAAGCTGAGCCTGATGCAATAAACAAACAACCCAGTCGTCCTTCCCAAGCTAGAGCCTGCCTCAGGGAGCCTGGGCAAGCCCTGGCCCTGCCACAGCATCCTACAGCCTACCCAGCTCAGAGGGCACCCACATCCAAGCAGAACTCGTGGAAAAGTTGTAAACTGAGAGAAGGGATGGGAGCAGAGACAGCATGCACCAAAAGGTTTGGGGTTTGGTTAATAAGGCCCTGTTGCAGCCCCTGCTCAGACAGCACATGCCCCTTTAATCTATTGGTGGCTGTCTACTCTGTTCCTCTACCAAAGAATCACTGAATGGTTTGGATTGGAAGGGACTTTAAAGGTCATCTACTTCCAAATGCCCTGCCACAGACAGGGACACCTTCCACTAGATCACATTACTCAAAGCCCCATCCAACCTGGCCTTGAACACTGCCAGGGATGGTGCATCCTCAGCTCCTTTAGGCAACCACAGCAGCATTTAATCAGCTCTTTCTCCTGCCTGTTGTTGCCCTAGTGTGTTCACCTCAAATTTACTTCTGACCCTATGTTAGCTGGCTGGAGCAGATCACTTCCTCATTATCTGGCAAGGCAGAGTCTCTCAAAGGTTGCTCAGTTCCAGCCTGGTCACCGTGCCTGAATGGCACTGCCTGGTGAAGCTCTGTCCAGGCAGGGACATGCACACACCACTGCTTGGAGCTCAGGATGGGGGCACCATCCCTGCTCCAACAGCCAGAGCAGCAAGGCTCCTCTCCTGCTTCCTCTGCCACCTCCCTCCAGTCAGCTGCAGCGAGGGCCTGCAGGGTGACACTGGGAGTGGTGGCATTAGGAACAGGCGTATGCCCATCACAAGGCCAGCTCAAAGCAGGGGTTCCTGCCCAGAACACCCACACTAACAGCATGAGTTAACAAAAGAAAACACCCATCCCCAACCCCATCCATCCCCCTCTCAGCACCCCACAGTCCCCAGGGTCTTTGGATGCCTGTGGTTCTCAGACTTGGTTCACACACCTGCTGATGAAGGAAAAAGGAAAAGTCCCAGATTCCTGGGTTGACGATTGACCCTATGCATTCAAATAGCAGCCAGGGTTCCTGTAACTGCAGAGGAGCAGCAGGTATCACTAGGGACTGTCCCCACCTCCCTGCTCGGGTGGTGGAAGCCACCAGCCCTGGGGACCCTGTGCACAGCACCCTGCAGGGCCCAGGATGAACATGAGCTCCTCCAGACTTACCAAGGACTAGGTGGTATCAGTGCAGAGACAGGATATGAGGAACTGTTAATTAATTCACCTATTCATTAACTTACTAGAATTGGGCTCTTTAATCTTCCAAGAAATGGTGAAACAACCTTTGTTGGCTAGGAGCTGACGTTAGACAAATTCAAACAATAAACACAATCTCAAGCTGTAGTGTTCCAAGGCTACTCAGAAGCCCTTTAATGAAAAGTGGCTGACTAGCCATGGACCAAGGGAGCTGGGGATCCCTTCCCAGAGGCCAGGCCTGGGTCTCTTTCACTGTGGCAGAGCAGACAGCAGCAGGATTTGGGGGTTTGGTACAGAGCCTCAAACTGCAGGGTGCTGGCTGCTCACTGCTCCAGCTCTTGGCTGCATCTCAGGATGGGAGGGATGGGAAACAGCCTTACTGGAGGCTGAGCACCCACACTATGCCCTTCCCTACCATAGCTGGGGCATAGACAGGAGCCAGTCCTGTGCCTCTGCTACCTGGAGCAGGCACCTGGCACCAATTCACTCATGTTCACAAAGCCATTAGGAAAAGCAGTTAGACAAATTAAAGGAAGAAAAGCAACCATTAAGGACTATCAAACACCATCTCTGCCTGGGGAAAGGCCAGGAGCAATTCACTTTTAATTCCTGTCTGTAAACCACAACAAAGTCTGGCCTCAGCTGTCAGCCTTCTGCAGCCCTTGGGTCTCTCCTGGAACAGACAAAAGCCATCCTTGCAGTCCTGTGGTTCAAGCAACATCCCTGATCACCCTGATGCAGCAGTGATGCTCAGGTGCAGCGCACGGCCAAGTGCTCAGCCCCTTCTTTTCCCTCCCTGAAATTATTGGGGAATACTGCCAGCTCAGCCCAGGCTGCTGTGTCAGCCAGGGGAGGCTCAGCCTTGCACCCACAGATAAGTCTCAGCACGAGCACTAGGTGATGTCACAGGCACCCCACGAGCACAGCAACAAACCCAGAGCTGTCACCAGCGATGGTGAGACTCACCTTGCAGGGCTGCTAGACTTAGGCAGTTTAATATATTTCACAGTTCTATTCTGGCATGCTTCCATACCTTAGAACCACTCCATATCTGAATCCCTGATCAGCTCCTGTAAGCAAGACCCAGCACTGCAGCAGGGTTGAGTATTCTCTGAAGGAGGGGATGCAACAGCCCATTTTGCACAGCCCCCAAGCTCTTCTGGGTAAGACAGAAGCAAATACCATCTTTCTCTCAGAAAGTTTCATCCCATCCTTTAAACCAGTGGTCAAAGCTACACTGCACTATGTCCCCATTCAACCTGCAGTGAGCCTTGCTCCCACACATCGAGAAGGTGGTATTTGCACATTAAGCCTGGAATTAGCTGCAAGGAAAAACCATGGTTTCCACAAAACTCATTTGGGTCCAAAATACCGAAGCAGTCTCCCGCTTTCCACAGCTGTTCCCTTGGGAAGAAAATTGTACCAACCAGCAGCCTTAGCCCCATCCTGCACCTCACTACCTTCCTTTCATCCCTCTCCAATATGTCTGTCCAGCCCCAATCCATCCCTGGAAAGCATCAGGCTCAGTTAGACTAATACAAACTTTTAATGCACATATTAAATAAATATTTCAATCATTTCATATTCAATTTGTACACAACCGAAACAAAACGAAAATCCTCAAGGAAACAGGAAAAACCTCAATCAAAAAAGATTGGATGAAAAGTCACCCCTGGTTCTGGCTCCTATCCAGTGTCTTTGTTTGCCCTCCCCATGAAGAATAATTGGTTTAACCCTTTGGAGAGAGTCACAGTCCCAGGGCAGCATGTGCAGAGCAGGGCTGGCTGAGGATGTTCACTCAAGAGATTTAATGTTTCCTTTGTTGTTCTTTTTTTTCCTCTTCTAAATATAAAATTTGGCTTCTGTCAACACAAATTTTGAAAGTAACCTTTTCCTTTCCTAGGAGAACAAGGGCAGCAGTATTTCTTATCAAAGAAGAAACCTGGAAGAGACAGTTGGCAATGGAAGCACCAACTATTATGACAAGATACTGAATATCACAACAAAACAGCCTGAAATGGCTCCACAATAATTTGTAAACTATGTTTAATTTTATGGATGAAAATTTGCATCTCATAAAAAAATATAGACAGAAAAAAAATATCAATTTTTCGTGAGAAGTTCACATTTTCCACATGGGGAAAAAAATAATACCGGTTATCAGCCCGCTCCACAGCAGCTGTACCTTAGTACTTTAAAACAAACCAAATGCCAAAGATGCTCCCATGGGTAAGAGGTACCAAGTCAGTTCAGGACTTTCTTTGGGGAATCCATCACCCCTGTCCCCTCCTGAGAAAAAAAGTAAGTTGAGAGTTGTGAAGCCAGCAGCATTCTCAGAAGGATGTGACTTCCAGCAACCCCTTGCTCAGCCAAAGAAGTAGCACATCCGAGGAAAGAAAGCATCCAGAGGTCCTCACCCCAGGCGTCACAGTCAGGCCCCATTGGCAGTGTCCCCACGTCACCCAGGCTGCCAAAACCACCTAGGAGGCCTCCAACCACCTCCAAAATAAATCCCTTCCTCTTAGCTGTTTTCCAGCCTCTCCATCTTCTCCAGCAAGCATAGCGTTAGTTCAGTTCATTTAAGTAGCACATCGCTTCCAGATTTGGATTTCCATGTTTTTTGCTTTTTTGTTTTAAACACGATTTTTTAACTCTTTTCCCTCTAGAGCTACAAAAAAAAAATTACAAAATAAAGCGCAACCCCAAACAGACTAGAACATTTCTAAGTGAAGGGCTCTTCTCCCTTCACCAGTCTTTGAATGTTTCATTACTTTTAAAGCTGGAGTACAAAAATAGAGCCTCTCTTTTTTTTTTTTCCTCTTTTTTTTTTTTCCTTTTTTTGTAAAAACCCAACACCCCCCCAAAAGTACCAACAACTAGAGCAGGTAATTTTTTTTATCCTCCCCCCTCCCTTTTTTTTTTGTTTAATGCCCATATGGGAAAGTCTCTACATATAGTCCACCAAGCACACAGGAGCATCCTCCAGCAGAGATGCAGGCAGAGGGGTCAGGGGCAGGCACATCATGGGCCCGCTCTGGAGTTTCTAGTCCTTTTACTCCTCCGGTTGAAGGGGTAGTTGAGGAACTCAAAGCGTCTGTGGGGCTCGGTGGTCTGGTGGCCCTTGGGAAGCCTCTTCATGAAATGCACCTCGCGCTGGTGCTGCCGGGTCTTGGAGCCCTTGCGCGGGCGGCCCTTGCGGGTGAAAGCCATGTACCAGCCCTCGTACTTGGCGTTCTGCAGCGCTGTGTAGTTGTTCTCCAGCACGATCTCCGTGAACACGCAGTCCTTGCCCTTGCCGTTGCTCTGAGAAGGGGACAGGAGCACAGATTTAAGCAGCAGGCACTTGCTCAGAGGGCTGCTGTGCACTGCCCCAAGCTGGGCTGACTGCTGGGCAACAGGGCTGCACTGCTTGTGGGCAACAAAAGGCTCACTTCTCCGCAAGTCAGAATTGCCCAAAATGCAAGCCCAAGTGCTTTTCCTTAGCAAGCCACAGGCAGCAGGCACTGTGACACAAACACTGCTCATTGCTGCTTATGTATGAGTGCAGCTGATTCCAGCCTTAGCTTCCACCACATACAAAAGGGAACTTTTGCCTCCATCTAACCTTAAGCAAACTCTCCATCCAAATTCACCCACCCATCCTGTCCCCCTGGGGTCTTTAATGTAGGAGTGGCATCAAGGAGCATTTAGTGGCAGGAGAAGCAACATGAGCTCAGTGGTGACAGAGCCCACAGATGCAGGCGGTGGGGGGAGCTCCCCCATTACGGGCAGTAGCAGGACTAGAGAGGGACACACATTGGGAAGCCCCCAGGAAGTAGATGCCATGGAAAATCCTTGCAGATAATCACTGTTCTGGAGGGATTGTGCACGTCCAGCCCCCGCGCCACGGGAAGGGGCATCAAGGCACAGAAGCTGCATGACAAACCAGCGGGTGGTAGGGTCTGTCCTTGGGGCCGGCCCCATGGAGCATCTTAACATTCCTGGCACTTGTACCATGTAATCGTGGAGAATAGACCAGCAATCCGCCTATTTGTTCGGAGAGATAGAAGGAATGTGCCCCACACGGTACCCCGCCCACCTCTCTTGCTCCCCCCCTCAGGCTGCAGCATGGCTTGTCCCCCTGCCCCCAAAAGGCAGAGCTCTTCCCTGGCAGTCCCCGCTCCGTGTCCCCGGCAGTTCCCTGCCTTGCATCCTACCTTGCCAATCAGCTTCCCCTTCTTGTTCATGCAGATGTAGAAACCTGTGGCTGCCCCCTTGATACGCACACGGCTCCCAAAGGTGTCTGTCTCCACGATGAGCTTGGCTGGGGGAGCAGCAGGGGAGAGAGGGAGGGAGGTCAGAGGGGCTGTGGGATAGGGCTGGCACGGGTACCGGGGAGCCCAGCAATGCACCCTGATGCTGGGCACTGCAGGCACATGATCTTTGGCAACTGAGCAAGAGAGCCCTAAAATCAGCACGAGGTTAAGACACAGCCTGTCCCCACCCCCGCCTTTAACTTGCCCCATGTCCCTGCATGACCTTGGACATGTCCCTTTGCCACCTTAACTTATGCTGGATGGGGAGTAGCTCTGTTTTACCCAGCTCCACAGGGCTCAGTGGTTCAGGTGCCACAGAGGTGCCCAGATGGAGGCAGGACAGTGAGCAGGGCACACACTGGTTGGCAGAGGACAAGGCAGTCACCCTGCAAACTGAGGCTAGTCTGGGTATGCCTGTGGGCCAGAACCAGACAGGCACTTTCTGGACATGCTCAGCATGCTGCCAGCTGTCCCCAGCCCAGGGGACACTGCTCCGAGTCCCTCTGCCAGGCCAGGGCTGCAGGAGGAGCAGTGACTTTGCAGCTGGCAGGGGAGGCGTGAAGGGTACAGCCACCCTTTTAATGCCTTTCACCTTTGCACAAGTCGAGAGGGCGTATTGATTTGGTCTCAGTTTTTTAATGGAGGCATCGATCGACTTCCGAAGGAGCTATGCAAATCGCTGGGTCGATGGGCCGCCTATAAATAGACCTGTCACCTTCCCTCCCTGCCTTCACTCTGGGAACCCAAGCCCCAAAGCCCATGCATCCCCAGGGAAGGGGGAGGATGGGGACAAGACATCTTTCTTCCCAGTCCTGCAGCTGCTGTCCCCAGAGCAAGCCCCGATGGGGATGGTGGCTACCTGTTTGCACCTCCAAAGGTCTGTGCTCTGCCAAGCACCGAGAAATCCCCACGATGCTGAAAAGTCAGCTGTGACTGTCCATCACCTCTTGCCCGGCATCAGCCCACAGCACAGTAAGTGCTATCCAACAAGGCAATTAGAGGACAGGCCACAAAGGTTCCAAGCCTACACTCTTATTACGGGTTTAAATCCGTTGATGCCTTATTTATCCTCTCTGATCCCTGCACAAGGGTTGCTAAGTTTCTCAGGACTGTGGTTCACTGCAGCTTGCACATCTCTAGCCCAGGATGCTCAGCCTCCAGTGAGAGCAGTGATGTGGCTCTGGAGTGGAAGGCTCTGCAGGAGGATTCTTTGAATGGCAGAAGGAGGCTGTAAGTGCACGCACAAGTTAAAGCAAGCCTAAATCACACTCTGGGCTAGGGGCAAATGGCCTTTCTGTCTTTGCAGTGCCTCCACCTCACATCCCTCTTGTGATGGGTGCTGCTGAGGTCAACGGCACCAAGGGTGGGGACAGCAAGCAGGCAGTGCTGGCAGCCACTGAGTTGACCAACGGAAAGGTCATCCCCAAATTTGCTGGGGCCAACTGATTTGGTGCAGTTAGGCAGGCCAAGCTTGATGTGCATGCAGGCACTCCCCGCCGTACCCCCTCCCATCAATATCACCCTGCAGCATCCCTTGTCCCCAGGCTGCCATGCGCTCACATCCCCCTAACCCTAGGCAGGCACAGATTGAACTCAGAGACAAGAAATTTGGGAAGAGCAAACTCCAGGCTGTGCTGATCAATGCCCAGAGCCTGACAAGCACCTAGCATCCCCAAAACCACCCATGGGAGCGATGGCACTCGGCAAACAAAGCATCGAGACAGTGACCCCCTATTTATCTATATTGGGGAAAGGGGTGGAATTGATCTTGGAGACAGTAAAAGGTTTGAGGAGAATTGATTTTTCTGAGAGACAGAAAGAGCTGAGAGGGAGGGAGGGATGAAGAGGGAAAGAGGGAGGGAGTGGGGAGGCCTTGGCCCCAGCAAGCACAAAACCCTGCTTTAAGGATGCATATTGCTTCTCCTTTGGACTTTTTTTCCCCCCCCCCAAAGGGCAGCTGTGATTTACAGCCGCCAGACGGGTTTGCTGCCCTGCATGAGCCCAGCCCATGTGTCACTCCGGCCCCCTTATCCACCGAGGATGAAGACAACCTGGCTCCAGAGACTCACACCCCTAGACCCTTTCAGGCAACTCGTGAGCCCTGCAAACTCCAGCCATGACCAACAGAAAACCCTGAGCACACACAAAAAACAGCAAGTGGGCAGAGATGTGTGCTGGTGTCTCCAACCACTCACGGGGTGGAGTCCAAGCTGCAGCTGGCAGTGGTTTTCTTGGTGGCAGGCACAGCCTGGGAGGGACAAGCTGGGCTGCACCGGCTGCCCGCCTTCCCTTAGAATTAAAAAAAGTCAATCAAATATTGACAATTAAGACAAATAACTGAAAACGCCGGACTCAATGTTAAGTCGGCTGTAAAAATGTCAGCGTGGGGAAAGGGGTCATCTACAAAAATAAATCAACCTCTTTTACACGCCCACCCCCAAAAATGAGACAAAAAAAAAAAAAAAGCAGAAAGAAGGGCTTGGGGAGGGGAGAATCTTTGCTGCAAAAGTGGATTTCTAAATAATGTTTGGGGGAGTCCTTTTTTTCCCTTCTCTCTTTTGGGGAGGGGGGGAGGCTTAACGTTTTCAACTCTATTCTTTCATTTAAGTGACAGATTTATCCCAGTAAAATTATGTTTCATGCTCAAACTTTGAAGGGAAAGTGGCTACGTAAATGCTGAAAAAATGCAGCGAGACACACTTGATCCCCCAACTGGACTGCGAAGAGGAGAAAGTATTCAGGAAATGTTAAAAAAGGTGAAAGTAAGAAGCGTTTTAATAGTTCTTCCAGACATGGGGGCCTCCCTAGAGATTCATACAGAACAATCCTGAACCTCTATTTTAACATTTACAGACTTGCAACTCTTTTAAAACTTTACATCTGAAAAACTGCTTGTTCTCTTTCTGGTTTAGATCAGTCTTCATTTTCCTCCTTAGCTCTTCAAATGCTTAACCTTTTTTTTTATTGCATTTTAATAGAGTTTTTCAAGCCACCACCAGTCCCCTCCTTCTGGCCGTATTTAAACCTGGTTGTTATTTAAATATGCACTAACTGTTTTTTAAAATCCAGGCGTTAGAGGTCTAAAACAAGATGGGATTTTCTTTTTTTGCTTCGGAAATTAGCTACTGCCCTTTCAAGCTAGAGCTGCTCCAGGATGGGAATAATTCATTTGCAAGATTAATTCTGGATGTATGGAACATCACATGGAACCTGCACTGTGCTTGTACTGATAATGTCCAGCATGAAATTTTCAGCCAAAGCAAAATGAAAAAAAAAAAAAGCCCCCAAAAGCCATAAAAGTAAAGAAAAAATTTGTTTCTACTAATCTACCCAAGGAAGAAAGGGAAATAGCAGCTAATACCAAAGAAAAACAGTTGTGATAGCTATGTACAGCACGCAGAACATCTCTGTCCTGGGTGCAGAATCAGGCCTCCCCCAGCAGTGCCGGGACTCCCTGGCCCCACTGACCCCTTTGCCACGTTTGACCATCCCAGTATGTCAGTAGCTCACACAGCCAAAGTATTGGGGCTTCGAGAGACCCCAGCAGAGAGACCAGTCCCCTTGTCCCAGAGAGGGTGGAGGTTTTGTGGGGGGTGCTAGGGTGATGCAGAGGGGCCTTGGCACAGTTCCTGCTCTCACACTTGCAGCGTCCCTGCTTTGTCTCTGGAGATGCCGCAGCATCTTTCCCTCAGCTGACTGCCTCGCTGACCCTCTGCTCGGGATTTGTTTTGAGAAGGAAGGGATGGACAGGAAAATGCCACTTTAGACAGTCCTAGCTCAGGGAAGGCTTCCAATGCAGTCATTCCCCCTTTCTCCTCCCTGCCTCTTCTTTTTCAAATTTTTACTTTCTATTTCAGTTTCAAAAGGAAGTCTCAGGGATTCCCATCCCTACATAGAGCCGGAACAAAATCTCTGATGATGCTCGGGATGCTGCAGCCCCAAGCTCTCTGAGTCAGGTGCAAACCAAGAATTACAAGGAAAGAAGCAGAGTCTATCCTTCAAGAAGTGGTCCCCTCCTTTGGCGCAGGGAACCTGCCCTCACCTTGAATCACACAGCTGCTGACTACTGACCCCTATGTTCTCCTTTTACAAACCCCCACAAGCCGAACGATTTTAATGATTTCTGGCTAACAAACAGGACGGAAATCATCAATCGCCACGCTGGGCTGTGAACACCTCCCCAGCTCCCCCCTCGCCTGCCCACATCGCATGTCCTTACCGTGCACATCCCCATCCTCTGCCATCGCATTGATTTTCTTGTTGTCCAAGATCTGCACATGTTTCCCGCTGGTCCGGCTGTACAGCTGGTAGGTACGGACAAGCCGCCGGCTGAGCTGATCTGTCACCAGGCTCTGCTCCCTCACATGCTGTGTAAAATTAGGTGGGGACTGAACAGTTACCTTTAGGAAATTAAAAAATATACAACACACCATTATAATCTCTACTCCTCAGCGGGGCAAATGGGCTGAGCCGAGATCGCCAGCCTCCAGCTGGGCTTTACGGAAGGCCAAGAGCCAGGACCGCGGCAGTGCCTCCTGGGCCATCAAAGTCTCTCCAGGAGAAGGAGCATTAAGCTCGGGGACACAGTGACCAGAGCCCTGTACAGAGCTGTGCCCTCTCCAGACAAGCCCTAAACAGAGGTGCAGGTAGCTCGGAGCAGAACTGGGCTTGGTGACCCCAGAGGCCCCTCCAGGACTGAGTGGATCCTGACTGGGACTGGGGTACCTTGAGATGGGCATCAGGGCTGGGAGCTGGAGGGGATCAAGGTGGGACATGCAGGATGGCACTATGTTGCCCTCTCAAGGGGCTGATGCTTTTGTCCCACACCTCTCTCACCTCTGCAGGAGCACACTACTGCTCCAGCTGCCCCGGGCACACATCCCAACAGTTTCAACAGCTGCCTGTCCTCTGGGTCTCAGGCTCTTTATTTGCTCCCAAGTTACCCCCTTATTAAGCTCTTCAAACACACAGTCACAGAGATGGTAGAATTATGAGGCATAAGAATTACAAGAAAACCATACCCCAGGGCAGGTATTTAGGGTATAACCACCCAAGGATACCAACATGCTACCCGTGCAAACACAGTCCTCATCGCCAGTTCAGCTGTTTGGTGCCAGCACAGGGTCATCTTCAGCCCCATCACACCAAGCCCTTTAGTCCCGGAGCCACAGCTAAGCCCGTTCTCTCCAGACCTGACACTGCTGCTCCTGGGCTTTAAATGATTTTCATGAGCGGCCAAACCTGCTCCCCCCTCAGCCCCAGCTTGTGAGCTGGCACAGAAGTCTTTTTCCCCCCTCGTCTCAAATCCCTCTTTTAAGTCTGGAAAGTTTCGCTGCTCCCTGACATTTATAAAGATGTATTCTGAGCAAATGTTAGGAGATCGCTCCTTTCAACATCAGAAGGCTGGGGCTACCCCCCACTACCCCCACGTCAAATGGGAAGATTTCCTCCTGTCTTAAACAACAACAGAAAACCACAATAAAAGCAAAAGCCATTGCTCTCCCAAAGCCAGCTTTATAGAGATATCTCCCCTTGACAATGTCACCTCTCTCCCTCTGCCTGTGCATGTGTGTTTCCTATAGACGGGTTTTGGATAATGCAGCAGGATTCTCTCCCCAGCTCTGATGAGGGTACCATGTGGAGGAGAGGTCATTAGCCATGCTGCTATTTGGTCTCCATCTCATACTCCAAAATATTATAGCTATGTTTTTATACAACTGCACAATCCCAGTGCTCTGTTTTCTTCACTTTTCAGCTGGAAACTCCATTTTTTTGCCCCCCCAAGCTTCTAGGAAAATAACAATAATTTTTAAAAGTAGCTTAAAGGGCATTTTAAATAAAGCTTCTGCACCTGTAATCTCAGGGGGAAGGGGGGCTTCACCCCGGTTTGGAGGCGCACCGCTCCGAGCGACGCGTGCCTGCTGGTATGCGGGTGTTGCACAAGCTCTGCCCGGGATGTTTAATCTATTCGTGTCACTTCTGTCTCTGCCGATACAAACCAGCGATGCTAAAGTCTGACACTTCTAAGCTGAATCAAAACCTGCGCTTTTTACTAAGGCTTTTGCAGCGTTTCTTTTTAATTCTGCTTTACTTTTTTGGATGAAACAATATAGGAGGCGGGGGAAAAACGGAGCAAAAGGACGGGGATATCCACACAGGTCAGGGAGACGGGAATTAAAGCTACTTTAAGATAACCCTGCAAATTTGCTTGAAACCCCGGTACTCCCTGCCTCTCAGCCGGAGTTCCCCGTACATTATTTTGCGTGCCGGGAACGGCGGGGTCCCCCTCGGCTCCGGCTTTTTTACAACCAGGCAACTTTTATCTCCTGGGTTTTAAACTGCTCCTCTTCCCCGTGTTCCTCCCTGCCGAGCCGCTCGGCGGCGGCGGGCACCCCCCATCCCCGCGGGGCGAACAAAGCCGGGCAGCCCAGCGGGCACTTACCTGGGCTTGCAGGCAGAGGACGAACAAGTGCATTAACCTGGGAGGGGGAAAAGCGGGAGAGACGTGTGAGCCGGGGGCTGCGGGCGCGGGGCGGGAGGGCTGCGGCTGCCGGTACTCACACGTAGCTGAAGAGCGAAGAGCAGGGGTCCATCGCGGCGCCGATGCGGGGCCGGGGCCCGGCGGCGGCGGGGAGCGCCCGGGGGGCGCGGCGCTGTCTCAGCTCCTCGGTTCCTCTCGCCCTGCCGGCACGTCCTCGCCCCAAAGAAAGGAGGGCACAAGCGGCTACAGAGGGGAAAGGCCCGGCGGCCCCACCGCCCGCCCGGCGGCCCCTGCCGCGGGGAGCCCCCCGCCCCGCTCCACGGCCCCGCTGCCTCCTCGGGAGGTGAAGCCGACCCGCAGCCCCGACGGCGGGGGCGGGCGCGGCCGGGAGCGGCAGCAGCCGCGGGCGAAGCCCGGCCGGACCCCGCTCCCCTCCCGGCCCCGGCGGTACCTGCCGAAACGGAGCGAGCGGCGGGCCAGGTGTGGCCAGGGCTTGGGGCTGCCGCTAAGGGCCGGGCTCCGCGATCAGTCCCCACGGGACTCCCTCCCCACCCCGTGCCTCAGTTTCCCCATCGGTAAAACGGCGTTTAAGGGCTCGGAGGGTGGGTCGGGGACGCGGTTCCCCCCGCTGGGGGTTCGCCGCTCCGCGGGCGCGTTGTGGATTGGGAGCGGGCGGGCGAGCCCTCCCGGGACGTGCCAGACATTAAAAGGATTACCGGAGGAGGGGGATGGAGGGGGCCGGAGTTTCGAGAAGGAGTGAGGCTGGGCAAATTCCGCAAACCGGGGTGTGGAGCGGGACGTCCCCGCTTTCCTCGCGAGCATCCCCGCCGGGCGCTTACCTTGCGGAGCGGACGGGCGCCCTCAGGGCCGCTGCTGCGGGGCCATGGGGCCGGGCGGCGGCGGGACGGGGCTCAGCCCCGCAGCCCGGGCAGGGCCGCCGAGGGCTGCATTGTTCCGGCGAGCCCCGGCCCTCCCGGCCCCGCCACCTGTTGCGCACCGGGGCGGGGGCTGCGCGGGGCTGCGGCGGGCGGCCCCCGGGGCCGGTACCTGGCCGGGGCCGGCGCCGCCTGCTCGGCGCTGAGTGACAGCTGCTAATTTGCCAGCCGTGCCCCGCTGCCGGTCCCCGCGCTCCCCGCGCCCTCCTTTATCTTATCAGAGCCCATAATTACAATTGCTATTTTGCTTCCTCGAATCAGCAATCAGCGCTATCTGCCGCCGCTGGAGAGGCAGCTCCTGTCAGCCGCCCCTGAGTGACAGCGCGGCGGCTGCCCCGCCGCACACACACACACACACACACACACAGAGCCCCGCACACGCCTGTGCAGCCCTCCTGCACACGCACATGCATGCACGCAACCCTCACACACACAGGCTGCACACAGTCCCTTTCACCCACGCAGCTGGCACATGTGTGCAGCCTTTCCCATGAGGTCCCCTTCTTCTCCCTTGCACCCCTCACACACTCTGCACCTCCAGCACGGTTATTCACTCAGTTATTCAGTTATTTGCTTTGCTTGTCCCTACCCACAAAATACAACCCTCTGCCTCACACACAACCACGCCAGCTGCAGGCACAGGACAGTTCTCTCTCACATGCACACTGACACCCAGCTTGTGCGCATTCCCTCTTGCTCAGGCACCCAACAGCCCTAGACACAAGTGCACTGACACCTCTCCCCACCAATGTATCACCCCAAAACTCTGCCTACTTCCACTTCTGGGGATGGATCTCCCAGGATTCTCACCTGATCTTACTGCTCATCCTCACTGCTGAGGGGTGCTGCAGGCAGGCAGGGGAGCCTGGGCACTGCCCCATCACTGGGCTGATCCTAGAGGACCCAAGGAGAAAAGAGTCCCTGCATCAGTATTAACAAACTCAGTACAGCACAGGATGAGCATCTGCCTTGTGCTGACCAAAATTACCCCAAAATTCAGCTCCCTGTTAATTTTCCTTCCCTCTTTTTGGTGCAAAAAGACATTTCTGAGGGGCTTTCCTATGTGTAGGAAGAAGTCTTGGCCCAAGCCTGTGTTTAACTGCAAGCATTCAGGAGAACCATAGAAACAGGCAGGACAGGCACTGAAGGTGCTTGGCAGAAGCAGGAACTGGTTTCCAAGGGCACGACACATTTACATGCTCAGCTCATCAGTACAGCACATGGTCAGGAGCAAAACCCTCCAGACTGAGCTGTGTGAACAGCTGATGCACCACAGCACAGGTGAGGTGGTTCCTCCTATTCACCTCTCTGCACTGCCTAAGGAAAACGAGGCAAAACCAGAACAGGAAACAATACACACTCCTGATGCTCTAAATTCAGACAATCCTTACTTTTTTATATATATAAAAAAAAAATTCAAGGAATTTAGTCCATTTCCCAGATGCTGCTCTCCTTCACGAGTGGCCACCTCCACTTTATCCCCAGTGAGCACAGGATCAGGCAGACACGTTAGCATGCACACCACTGTCTACTCAATAGCACCATTTCCAGAACAGCCCAGACTGCCTTAAATTGGGAGATTTATGGTGTCCCGTACGGGGTCAGAGGCAGCTGCAAGCTGACAGTCCCGTGTGCCCCCTGCCCTCAGCAAACAGGCTCAAGTGCCAGTCATGGCTGTAAAATCAAGCCAGTGTGGGATCACCCAGGGGTGGCCACACTTTGCCTGACAGCAGATGACAGACGATGCTCCTGTCAGCCATCCTCAGACCTACAGCCAAATCCTCCACAGCCCCCATCCTTCCCCATCTTTTGGAAGGGAAAAGAAATGAGCAGGTTGGTGACAGCAGCATCACAGCTGCTGGGCTCACTCCGCCTCTGCTGCTGCCTTGGATCATGGCCACAACCTGCTCCTCACAGGGAAGACGGTGCCTGCACAGAGGCATTTGCTTTCTTCCCTTGGTGCTTCCCAGACCACCTGTGTTTGCATCAAGAGTGACACCCTCCACACCCTTTTGTTTTGAAGTATTAAACCTTTTTGGATAGGCACTCTCCTGTGCCAGCCAGCACAAGGGAAATCTGCCTGCCTGTCAGCTCCTTCACAGGCCATCTGAGATAAGCCCCTGGTCCACAGGGTGAGGGTCCCCTCCATCCCCAGGCACTGAGGATGAATGGCTTGTCTGGCTCTCCTGGGGAGAAGAGAAACTTCAGCCCTGCACTCCTGAGACCAGCTGGGCCTCAGGCCAAACTGCTATAGAGATGGTGGAAGAAAGCCCCTTGTGGCAGGAAGACTCAGGGACCTGCTGTGCCCCAAGCGCTCCAAGCAGCCTTTGGGCTGTGATCCCTGGAAGAGACTTACCAGCATGGTGCCATCAGATCTTGTCCTGCTGCCCGTTTGCTCCATTGCCCTGGTCTGCAGAGCTGGGACCACGTTTAGACTGTTCAGGTACAGAGATGTTTTCCTTCAGAGAAGAACTCGTGTTTTATGTTCATCAGGGATGTTATATGCTACAGATGAAGCATTAGCAGCAAAGATGTGAGCTGCAGCTCTCCCATCCCCTTTCCCGCAAAGCTGAGGCTACCAAGGTGCAGCCACAGGGCTACAAAACCAAGGAGCATGAACTGGGAGAGAACCAGCACATGGAGGCATCTGTCCCAGCCTGGCTGGGGTCTAGGCTTGCTCTCAAACTTTGCCTACCTTATTCACCCCACACAGAGCCTCCTGGCAGCTGGGAAGTGTGGGGGGATCTCCTGGAGCAGCCTAGACTGAGATAAGACAGGAAGCAGATCAGGAGAGGATTTGAGATGGAAGGGGCAGCAGGTGAGGGACTGTGAGACTGGGAGGGGTCTATGCCACTGTACAGCAGAGATTGGAGAGAGCAGCAGCACTGAAGAAAGCTCTTCCCATTCCCCCTGTGGTGCTCAGCACAGCACACCCACAACCCAGGGCCACCCCAGCACCATCCCTTCTCTGTCCCAAGACTCTCTTAGCAAATCTGCAGGACAGAGCCAGGTTCCACCTTCAACTTCCTGCATGCTTCTTTATCATCCCTGTCTAGCACAGCTCATGTCAGAAATGGTCCACATCCATCCCTTTCCTTGCACAGGATGACAAACAGTGATGTCAGCTCCTGCTCCTTACAAGAGACCAAAGGCAGCGAGGAGCATCAGCCTGAAATGTCTCCACTGGCATCCCTTATTTCAGAAAGGCAGAGACAAGGAGAACAACACCAACCCCAGCTTTAGGGGCAAGCAGTCCAAACTGGGCTGAATGGAGACAAGGGCTCCTAGCAGACTGGGAGTTCATATCACAAGAGGAGTCCAGGAGAATTTGGAGTGAGGGGAAGCCAGCCGAACACCCACAGGAGTCTTTCAGAGGGAACTACCAGTGGATAGTTTCGGGGGAAACTATCAGGTGGAGAAGCAGCCAGGACGTTGCTGTCACTCACAGAGAGAGGCCAACAGGCACAGCTCCCTGCTCCTGCCGGGCAGGGACATAGACAGGAGCACAGTGCTAATCCTGACTGATGGAGGAGAGCAGTACCTGCAGCAGCACACAGCAGCACTGAGCTGGTCAGAGGGCGAGGAGAGCTCCTCTTGCAGGTGCTGAGGGCTCAGACAGGCTGCAGAGCAGTTGCCTGGGGACTGTGAAAGAGGACAGACAGTGTAGGCAGCAGGGTTGAGAGTTAGCCAAAAGCTGGGGCACACAAGGTGCGGACACTGAAGTGCTGCCCAATACCTGAGCATCTCTCTCTGCTTCAACATCATATGAAGAAGAGTCAAAATGCACAATACCCAGAATCCTGTAATGTTTTACAGCCGTTCCTGGAGGATGCTTAGCCATAAACCAGCTTTTTCCACCTCGAAATAAAGACATGGAGGCTTCCCAGCAAAGCCAGAGGGATACTAACCCACTCCACCCTCTCCCTTCCCAGCCCCACAGCCCAGTGCCCCCAGCCCTGCCTGCTGATCCTTCACTGCGGCTTTAATGGGGCGTTTCAGTGGCAACAGCAGCTCCTCCATGGCTGAGCAGCACGGAGCAGCCTGGGGCAATCCCTCTCTCACCATTAACCTGCCCCCACCCTCCAAAGGGAAGGAACTTGGAGAAACCCCATTGGGATGTGTTACATGGGAATGACCTTGTCTTCACTACCCACAGCACCAAGGCAGCCCCAGGGCAAACGAGGAGCGGGGAGGGGAGACACAGCCCACTCACAATTAATTCTTCTCTCTATTCAATTACTAGCAGCAAAACTGAGGCATGTTTTGTGGGTGGTGGGAACACCAGGCCAGGAGACTGTCCCTGTGTTCTGGTCACAGCCCTCTGGAGCTGTGCCCACCCCTGCACAGGGCCAAACTGGATGATGTGGCCCTCTCTGGTCACTCTTCTGCAGCCTGCTCTCACAGCTTCATTTCAGGGCATCAGGCTCATTCCTCTGCCCTTCACCACCTCCTGTCCAGCAGCTTTCTAGAAACACAACCCGTGCTTCCGTAATTTCAGTCTGTGCTCCTGGAACTGCAGGTATCAATATTGGCTTCACCATCCTCCACCACACGCTGGCCCCCAGGCAGTGATGCTCCTGCAGATCAGAGAAGACAAAACTGGGCTCTGCCTTCCATCCAGGCTGGGCGATATGGAAGAGAGCTCACCACTCACAATAGCAGGGCTAACAGCATAGCAGGGGCAGCCTGGGTGGCTCAGCACATGCCAGCTTCACTCCTGGCTCCCAGGTAGAGCAGGGGATCATCCTATCATCCAGGACAGTCCATGGATGCACACATGGATTTTCCAAGAGTTTAAAGCATTCCCTGCACTGTTGAGACCAGTGCTATTCTCATCTCTGGCATCCCCACGCAGCATATGGGGTGAGCCAGGCACATAGGTAATGATCTGGCAGAGCTGAGCAAGGCCAAGAGCCCTTGTGAAGAGGAGACACTTGCTCAGGACCCATCCACCTGCAAGGAGAGAGAGCTGGGATGGCTCTGCAGCTACCCAGCTCAGGAAGGGGCCCACACAGAGTCCTTGAGCTAGGCAAGCCACAAACAAAGGCCAAACAGGTCTAGTGAGGGCAGTTCACATGGGATCAGCTCAAAGAGAAGGTGACATGTCCAACCTTGCATGGTTTAAACCCAAGGCTGAGTATTTTTGTGCAGTTCTGCTCTGCATAGAACAGGGGCCAGCAAAACAGCAGCCTGACCAGGAATGGCCATGACACATGTACAGGGAAGGGGTGACACCCACAGACATGTGGATGAGGATGTGTGTGCTCATGGCACTTGGGCAGCTCCATTCCATTCCTGACCCGCTCGTACAGACCAAACAGCACTTCCAGAACCTGGTCCCAAGACATTCCTGGCTGGTACAACTTCCCCAGTATTATAGCCCCAGCCCAAGCTGGGGTCTCCAGCCATACATCATCAGGCAGGGCTGGGAAAGGGGGGGTCAAAGCCAGGCTGGGTAGGCAGGGGCTCCACTGGCCACCCAGGTAGGTGGGAGCTATCACTCAATGCCAGTGTCACTGTCCTGTCTGTGGGATGGGGTCTGTGGCTCCTTCAGGATCACAAGTAGCTGAGACAGATGAAAAATGCTGTTCCTTTCTTGCCTCAGTTCTCAGCCAGCCCCATGAGGCAATTTGGCTTGGTTTGGGTCCTCTTAGGAAGAGGACTTTTGTGCCCAGCCTGCGATGGGGTTAAGCCTAAAACCAACAGCGTGGCCAGTGGGGAGCTGTACGTCACTGTAACTCTACCTTCGTTTGTTTGCTTACAGCATCCACCCAAAATGCCCGTGTGTGTCTCTGGGCCTCTGTGTCAGTGGCAGCTGAACTGCTGACCCCAGGAGTTTGCAAAACACCAGGGTTATGGCCCCTTTGACATCCCAGCCCAGCAGAGCCACAGCTCATCCTAACCCTGGCCCCAAGGAGCCGGGCCCCATGGCACCCCACATGGCCCTGTGAGAGCTGGAGCTATGGGGCAAGACAGTGGGGCCAATGGGGGTGGACCCCAAAAGAGTGTTGAGGTGGAGACACATGGTACTGGCTGCTGTCCAGGCTTGGCTGCAGCCCCCCACCTTTCTGTGAACCACCACACCACAGACCTGCCCTAAACCTCCTGCTAGTCTTTATCCAAGCCCAGCCTTTCATGTTTTGCCAATGCTACAGCACCCATCCCATGCTGGGATAGGAACTGGCACAGGAACTGTGCTCTTGCCAGCTTCCATGGCCTGGCCATGCCTGGTCTCTGTGCTGCCCTGCAGACCTCTGTGTTGTGGGAAGGTGGGGAACATATGGTCACAGGCAAAATGACAGTCAGAGTCTGGAGACAGCCTGTAGCTTTTTTCTCCCCAGTATCAGCTGTGGTAGGGGACTCCAGGATGTGCAGGAATGGGTCAGGGCTGCGGGGAGTCAGTCTAGGCACAGCTGAAAATGCCCAGGGAGTTAAGATGGAGTTAGAGAGCTCTCCAAACATTCTACTTCCATTTTTTTCCCCAGGAGCCAAAATCCTACCACCCTGTGGCCAAGCCCCACTGCTAGGCATGCAGCCTTCCACTGTGAGCTCAGCATTAGGAGGTCTAGCAGGACAGACCTGCCACAGACAAGGTCTCTGTCCCCTCTGCTCTCCTCATCCTCTACTCTGCCTGCCAGCAACAACCCTTCCTATCAAGCCCCAGAAACCTCATGCACTGCAGCTTGGGGGTCTTTGCCTGCCTAAGAGCCTGTCAGGAGGGCAGGGACTGGAGGTTGGAGCAGTGTGATGTGGCCACAGGCCCTGTGCAGAGAAATCACCAGCAAGGATACCACAGAAGATAAATCCTGCCCATCCAGCCTGGGGCTCTGCTGCTGACATCCCTGAGAGAATAACTACGAGATCCTAAATCCTCTTGGGACACAGCCCATATGCTCTGTGCAGCCCTATTCCCCTGGATGCCACCAGCCTGGGAGGGATGTGTGGCCAGCAGTGACAGCTCTGCCAGTGTCAGGGACAGCCCAGACCAGAGTGATTAGATTTGCACCTCGGAGGGGTCGGAGGGCAGGACACCTGCGACCTCTGGGTATCTGGGCTGCGGGTGCTGAGCACAGAGCTGCCAACACTGCCCCAGTGTGAGGGGATTCGGGAGGGAACGGTGTGGAACAGCTGCAGGGAGCCTCAACCCAGGCTATCGTGCATGGAGCTCTCTGCCACGGCCCTAACATTCACTTTTAGCACCCACTTTACGTGTTTGTGAATTAAAACCCACACAACCCGTGCTCCAACATCATCCTGTGCTTCTCTAGCTGTGCCCTTAGTGCAGAACAAAAAGACACAGCTGTCACAGCAGCACCTTCATGGAAACAGCCCCCTCTTGCATTCTGGGCAGCACTGTGGGACTGGGGACATGAGTCCACACCAAGCAGCCACATTATCGGAGCCTGACACTGCCCTGGGCATGAGCAAACTCCTGTGCCAGGACGTGAATCCAGACATCTGCAGTGGAACCAGGAGCTGGAGGAACCTCTTCTCCCACACATCAAGCTCCCAACAAACTTGAGGCAGCCTGGGGAGGACCCAGCATATGTCTGAGCACCAGCAAGGAGCAGATAATACCAACTTCAGCTTTTCCAGCAGAGAAGGCCATTCCCGCACAGAGCATCAGCACCATTTCCCTTTGCAAGGTATATTGATGGGAAGAGGATAGGAATCACTGGCAGCCTGGCCCTTCCAGCTCCTGCTGCTGCCTCCCTTGGTTGCAATCTGCCCGCAGCTCAGCTCTACCTGGTGGCTGCCCTGCTCTGTGGCTCTCTGAGGCAATAGCAGAGGTACCCTTGCCACTTCCTGGCACAGTCAGCTAACACTTCAGAGCCCAGGATACTCATCTCAACTGCCATTGGGGTAGTCCCAGCTGAAGGTGGCTCTGCTGGCCCTTTTTCTGGTTCCTGTTGCCACATGGCTCTCTTCCCACCTTGCAGTGCTGCTGAACCCCAGGAAAACTGGATGCTGCATCTCCTGGGGTGTCCTCCTCGCTTCCTTCGTAGCCCAGGCAGCCAAGACATAGAAAAAGTGCTTTACCCTGGATCAGCGTGGGAACCAGCAACAGGGAGCTCATGGAGCAGGGGACCAGCCCCACCTACAGCACAGTCACAGCTGTGCTTCCCAGCTGCCCTGGGGCCGTGGTCTAAGCCACAGAGTTGAAACCCAGCCAGAACTCTGATGGGGCAGGACCCGCTGGGGCATCACAAGATAAACCACTTCCTGGCCACGCTCAGCAGAGCAGCTCCCCATCCTGCTTCTCCATCCCTGAAAAAGCAACTAAAACCTGACCTGTGAAATCAGAGCATCCTCTGGGAACTGCTGGCCTGGCCCAGCCACCCAGCGGGAGGAGGCAGCCAAGCCCCAGCTTAGCGAGGCTGCACCTGAGCCAGGCTCTGCAGCGAGCAGCCCGGGCCTCTCACCAGGAGCAACAGGCAGGTTTGGGAGGGCTGTGGAGTGTGTGGCACCGTGGGTGCACAACCATGGTCCTCATGCATGATGAGCTGCACATCAAGCTCCACTACAGCCCCGTTTCTCTGCTGCATGGCTCAGTCAAGGGCAGGGTTACCCACTGCTGCCAGAGCAGGGAGGGATCCATCATCAGCTGTATCAGCGTGCAGAGGCTTGAAGCAGCAGAGAGGGGGAATGCTCAGAGCAAATCAATTCCTAGAGCAATCCTACAGCCATCACCTGGACTGAGGCATCATTTGGCTTCTTAGGTACTGGCACCTCTACCCGCTGTTGGGAGGGTGATGGGTTCCACACCCTTACGTATGTCTCCAGCAAGGGGATCTCACATATGTACAAAAAACAACAGCTCGATTACCCCCTCACCCTATGGAAGACAAGGCAGCCCTCACACCAAGAGCCCCACACTTCACTCCCTGTGCACAGAAAGCCTCCTGCCCCCCACCACTGAGTATCCCCCAGCCCTACCATGCCCGAGCCCACCTGCTCTTAGACAGCCCTGTTTGTTTGCCCAAGGTATTTGCAGCCGGGGGCACCTGCTTTGATACCATCAGCTCCACGAAGGAAGCTGCTCACCTAGCGTGACCCCTGTAATCCCATCCTTCCCCATTAAGTGCTCTGTGAGCTCATCCCCCCTCCCAGCCTCCTGACATCTCAGCATTTATCTCCCTCTCCCCAAGCTGAGCATATCAAGGCTGTGACATTGCTGGGGAGCAGAAAGCAAACCTCCCAAAGTCTCTTAGAAAGGGGCTTGGTAGCACCAACACCCCCCAACCCCTCTATTGCTCCCTCTGTGATGGGAGCCTCCACATCCCTACAGCATTGCCCTACAGCAGCACTGGGGACAGCCAGCACTCGTGACAAAACCTTGAGCTGAGCTGATCCTACCATGGGGTACCCAAGCTTTGTCTCCACGAGCCCCCTGCCACCATCCTCACGTCCCCCATGGTCCCACCTTTGCTCCCTGTCAGGACAGTCCTGCCTGCCTCTGTTCCAGATACCTAGGCACACTGAATGACACCAGCAGCCCTGAAATAATCTCCTTTCACTGTTGAAGGGGCAAATGCTCCTTCTCACCAGGCAGCACAGCCTCTTCCTCTCTCTGTGAAGCAAGAGTATCACCCTTCCAGGGCTGAGCAGTGCCCATTCCCTCCACTCATCACTCCCCACCAGGCTTGGAACCAGCTGCCTCTCTCAGCCCTCCCTTCCAAGAGTGTTAAAAATGGTCTGCTGGCTCTTGTTCCCCTGGAGTCAAGCTGCAATTCTGCAGAGCATAAGCACAGTCAAGGTCTGGCAGACAGATTATCCCTGACCCTTTCCAGATCCACATAGCCAGGGAAATCTGCAAGGTGATGGGGTGCCAGCCCTGGCAGGGGCTGGGCACTGTCCTAGCACTGGCTCCATCCAAAGCCCAGGACCCTTTCCCGCACCATCAGCACAGGGCACGGGTGCGCTGCACCCACGGACACCTCTCAAATATCCACTGCCCCACAGGGAGGATGCTACTGCCTCCCTTCACCCAGCTCAGATCCGGGAATGTCCCGCTTCTTACGAACTTCCCGGGGCAATGGGATTCGCAGAGAGATCCGACTGCGCCTATGAGGAAGGCACCGAGGCCAGCCCCGGGCACACGGGGCAGCAGGGGGCACCGCACCTCCCGAGGGACAGCACCGCTGCCAGCCGCACAGGAAAGGAGGAGCAGCAGGGCGGGATTCCCTTTGCAGCCCGGAGTGTGCCGGGGGAGCCCCGCGGGCCGGGCGGTGGGAGCGGAGCGGCGGGTGGCGGTACCGCAGAGCCCGCCTGGCCCCTGGCGGTACCAGAGAGCCCGCCTGCTCCCTGCTGGTGCCGGTGCCGCAGAGCCCGCCTGCCCCCTGCCGGTGCCGCACCGGGCCCCGCCGCCTCTACAGCCCCTGGCACACTCCCCCCGCACTGCTGAGGGGGCCAGACGCGGAACTTCAAGGGCCTTCAGCTCCCCTCGGCCATCTTTCTCCGCTGGTGCTCCACAGGCAGCTGAGGTCGCTCCCCGGGGTTGGGATGTCAGCGGTCTTGGAGTCATGGAATTTTTTAGAAGTGACTTTTAAAAGCTATCTAGTCAAAGCCCTCTGCCATGGACATGGGCATCTTTAACTAGATCAGGTTGCTCAGAGCCCTGTTCAACCCAATCTGAATGTTTTCAGGGATGGGACATCTACTACCTCTCTGGGCAGCCTGTGCCTATGTTTCACCACTCTCATTGCAAAAAGCCCTTCTTCCTTACAAAATCTAGAAAGGAGCCTGAACTGAGGATCTATCCTGGATTTCCTACATGAATCCAGGCTACTGAGAAACTTACTGTCCCAGGGCATCAACAGAACCAGCACGACAGAACAGTCCATGGTGCTTCTCAGGCACAATATCCAGCATCTCAGACAAGGAGGACTGGGACAGGCATTGACACACGGGCCAAGAGTGCAAGACATTACAGAGAAACTGCCAGAGAAACATTTAAGGGCAGAACCAGCCACTATGGGTGAGAAATGCCACCTGGCTGAAGTGCAGAAAGGATCAAACCCTCTCCAGGTATCCAGGTGCGTGTGGGGGGGCACAACTCCTCAGCAAAGGTCACAGCTCAAACTTGCCCCACTGCAACCTGCCAGCCAGCAGTGACCTTTCTTCAGACCTGAGCCTGAGATCTTTATTGAGTGTAAGAACAGTTCTTTACAATGCAGATTGACCCAGAACCTCCCCCAAATCAGACAGGCTGTGAGCTCCCACCCCACCATTACTGCAGTCGAGAACAGAGCCTGGGCCCCACTTTCACACTTCCAAGTACATAAAAAGCACCAAACTGTGAGTAAGCAAAAGCAAACAAGTTAGAATCAGTGAAAGTGCCTGTCCCACTGGCTTTACATCCATCTGCTGGAGAAGGGCCAGGACTGAGTATTTCACAGCCAGGGACAGGGAGTGCATAGAGCAGAGGTCCAGGACAGCAAAAAGGCACAGGGTAAGAATCAAGTCCTCTATCCCCAACTCAGAGAATAGGGACTGGGGAGAGGGAATATACCAGCAGCATCCATCCAGTTTTGGGATCACCTTCCCAGGGCTGAGTGAAAGGAGACACCCTAGTGGTGGGAGCAGTCCCTACTCCCCCTAAAAGTTAAAACAGCTTTAAAAAAAAAAAAAAAAAAAAAGCAGCAAATGTTGATGTCCTGTCAACAGGTGTCCAAGGTAAAAACCGTCCAGGGAGAGAAGTCCCAGTGAGTACCTAGGGGAAGAACCAGCACAATTCAGTAGCACATTCCACCCACACTTGCCACACCAATATCACAGCCACCCAGACCCTTCCTCCAAGGCAGCCTGGCTCCTCACCTTGACTGGAGACAAGTTACTGCTTCCTCCTCCTACTTCTTGGCTGGCATAATAGGAGGAAGCTCCTCCTCATCCTCTTCAGACAAGTCATCGTCCTCCTCAAAGGAAGCATCTTCCCTGTGCACTGGGACACACAAGTCACTCACCAATGTATGTCTGTGCAAATACATCCCAAGAGCAGAGCAGCCCAAGGAGCTCTGGAGCAGTTTTTACAGCAGCTAACAATGGGAAATAGGCAGCATCCCAGCTGGAGGAAGGTCTCAGAGGGGAATGGTAACAGCCAGACACAAAAAAACGGGACAGTCTGAGATATCCAAACCCTTTTTCCTATGCAAAACCTTTCATAGGGAAGGAATCCCTGCACAGAGATGGCCCCTGGAGAATCAGCACAAAGGAAGAACAGAGCATGCATGCCAGGGAGTATCCAGTACATCTCCCAGCAGCTCCCTGGCCATTGTTGACACTGGAGCCCCTTCATACCCCTCCCTCCTTCCAAGCTTTTCCCCACCCTTCAGTCCTTACTGATCTTATGCCAGCCAGCGAGGTGCACTGGCCCAGAGCCCGCTGCCAGGCGAAAGGTCACTGGAGGCTGCAGCTTGAAGTTGTCCAGACTCAGCTGCAAAGAGCAGAGATGAAGTTGAGCTAGGGGCAGAGGCAAAAAGCAGAATATCCTGTAGTTCCCAGTACAGCACCTGACCCAGTTAAACACGTCCATGTAAGGGCACCTGTAGCCAGGGCATTTGCCTGTGAGCTGCAGATCCTAGATCAGGATCCACAAACATCCTGAGCTGTCCTGTTCCCAGCAGCCACCCACCCCTGAGTCTTCAAATGAGCCTCTTACCAAGGGCTGGCATGACAACTTCAGATTTGCCACAGGCACAGCAATCTCTTGGTTCTCATGGTTCCGCCCAACCACTTCCACCACGTTACACTCGTCCTTGGCACCATCAGTGAGGCACACCTGGGTGGGAGTGGAGATTGTGAACAAATGCTCTCCCAGGGGACACATTGGGGACAGCTGGAGCTCTCCACAGGACAAGTAACCCTCAGCAATGCTACCAGCCCAGATGTCATGCAAGGTATGGGGATGCTGCTCCGCCAAACAGGGAGAGCATTGAATAAGCCCATAGCAATTGTCCCCTGCCTCAGAGAGGGCTCTGTGCCTTTTCCAGCTGTGACAGCTGTTACTGCAGTCACCTCAAGGGATGACACCTGGGCTGCATTTTCTACTGGTCTGATTCATGCTGGCAGGTTCTGTGTTCCCAGGACAGAAAACATCCCCAGAGGGAGCCAGGAATTAAGCCCAACATATATCTGGGCTTGGGGAGCAGCAAGCCAGAGACCTGGCTGGTGTGAATCTGGTGTGAATATCCAGCAAAGTCAAATACAAGGGAAAAATATTTTTCTTCACCACCTTCCTGGAGCATTCCCACCAGTCTCCCACCACCATGGGCTTTGCACAAGCACACATGTATGATGGATAAACATGACCACTCTGTGTCCTGCCCTGATAGCAGCCAGTCCTAGGACCTCAGCCAAGGGTTGAGGAGCCCTGATCCAGCCCAGCCAAGAAAGGAGGATGAGCCTGGAAAAGAAGCATAAGGATATGGGCGACTACAATAGAGAACAAGCAGTTAATTCACATTTCTCTTACCATAGACAGTGCTAAAATGTGGTCAGAGTCATCTTCTTCATCCACCTGAAATGTGTAGGATTTGGTACTAGCAGTCAGCTCACAGCCTAGAAGGAGGAGATTGGAAAAGCAATAGCAAGCATTATACAACAGGCAAAGATTTCTGAGGGGGAGCCCTGGCCAGGCATGCTCATGGCATCCCTAAAACTCTTTATTTTTTCACGTGAGAAGCAACATTAGACCAGGGTACCCTGGGCTCTGCACGCAGCTGCCTCATGCGGGGACAAAAGCTGGTGTCCCTAAAGGGGGCTGCCATGAAGTAATGCCCACAGGCACCCAAGGGTCCCAAGCCCTGGCAGGGCAAGGTTCTTCCCCTCTGGAGAACAGAACAGTCAGGGCACACCACTGTGGGAAACAGGAGGGAGCAGACAGAACATCTGCACATGCCATCACCAGCGCAACTTTTTCTTGGATGGGAGTCTGGAAGCAGAGACAGACAGAGTGCCTCTGAGGCACAACCCAAGGGGAGGATTGTGCCAGGCCAAGCTACAGGGTGCTGGAGTCCCTCAAGAGAAGTTTTGAGACATATTTTATTACATACTTACTCAGAAGGTTACAAAAACAAGGGAGATGCCTAACTATGCCCCTAACTTTTAGGCTCAGAATTCAGCCGATAAAAGGGAGGGAATAAACTGCCTTGGGTGCATTTACTTATTGAAGGATGATTCACCAACGTGAGGCTGATCGGAAAAACACAGAGCTGAGCCCTGCATACCAGTGCCGGCATTTCCAAGGGAGAGGAATCAGCCTTCATGAGCGTCGCCCGGGGCAGGACGACCAAACCCCAAAAAGGCCTGGGGGAGCCGCAACTCCGCTCCCCGCCCCAGAGCAGCGAGCGCAGAGCCGCTCGGGCCGGCGCTGCCCGCACACGCGCTCGTTAGCGGCGCAGCACAGGGCCGCGTGTGCCGGGGCTGCCCGGCCCAAACCCCGCCCAGAGAGGAGGGACACGGCTCCACTGCCCTGCGACAGGCGCCCACGGCACGCCGACGTGCGAGCGCGGGGGATTAGCCGGAGGAGCGGGAGAGGCAGGGGCTGCCAATACGCCGCCCTATTAATCCCAGCCCCCTAAAGCCGCCAGAACACCGAGACCCCACGCGGCTCCCCACAAACCGCCCCGGGTCACGCAGTATGTGCCTGTTGCCGCTCCAGCCCGGTCATACACGTCTCTCCACACCGTCCTCCCCGCAGGCACGTACATAGTGCCCTCCACGTGTCTCTTCATAACCACGTGTTTTCCCTTGCTGTCCCCAGGTCTCCGTTTGACCCCCACCT